>OX375822.1:8330868-9580868 GCA_947359405.1 Antitype chi | reverse complement strand
CAGTCTGCTACGGCACAAGGATCGATTTTAAAGGCGATTTAGAAAAAGCTAGTTTTCAATTTACCTCACAAGATTAGTTCCCTAAAAGCCAATAATGAAAGTCACTAAAGTTTAAGACCACAATGACATAATGTTTTCGTATCCGTTGTGCAGATCATCTTTATTAAGCCTAATAGGTTTGCATTCAGTTACTGCAACTTTAGTGCAATAAAACAAGGGCTTTATTAATGACGAAGCTTGAAATAAATGAACAAAGTATGGGCTTGGCAATGGTGGCAAAGACTAGTCATAGTCAGCTGTTTATCAGCTTCTATATTCGATTAACTTGAGACTCCAGTTGTAGACAATAAAGCCATTGAAGAGTTTACAAATACGTCATTAAATCGAACGATATCGCGCTATCTAATCTCAAAACTATGCCTATAAAATTGCCCCACTGGATAAAGACTCCCAACAAGGTTTTTGCTCACGTCTCCTTTTTACGCGTACAAAATAAACCTTAAAAATAATAATGTCAAGAAAGTGGTGTGTCTGGTCGTGTAAGCGGCGTGCACATCTGCTACCAAATCAATTTATCGTGGATACGTGATGTTGGTTCACCGAGCCTCCAATACTTGAATCTGTGTCAATGAAATAATCCTACATTACTTATTACGATTTTCCCGATACCAATAGTGGTATTTATTGAATACTCTGATCATCCATCAAGTCATATTGGACACTTGAGGAAAGTTTGTTTGTTTCGTCAAATGAGATTACCCGACGAGTTCGCTGAATGACTGCGTTGAGTTACGATCTTATGGTGTTGACTGTCCCGAATCTCGATCCACTTCCCAACTTTCAAGTGAGAAGTTGGGAACAAATAAGCGAGATTTTTTTATTCACCTCATTACTTCGTCTTAGTGGGTTTAAGTTTTCCTATAACACGGGGGAAGATCTATGATTATTGAGTAGGTACAAGTGCCGACCTAACGAAAATAAGTGCGTTACAAGTTTATGAGAGCCGTCTGGCATTTGTTAGGACAGAATGAAAGGGGGAATTAATAACAAAGTAAGCCTCGCGATCCGTTAGGGTGAGGTAAACCTAACTGCCACAATATATAAATGTCTAGACAGGAAATCAGGGTAAGCGTTAATCCTACGTATAAAGACAATGAAATCGAGCATTCTTAATTTGAAGACGCACATACCCATAAACTACGCGAGTGATCTATGGTTGTTTGTTCGCTGGTTAATGGTTGTCAGGGAACGCCCACTCTGCCTACTAAACCTACCTGAAGGTGGGTTACTTGAAAATTCTGTGCAACACAAACAAGTATGATCAGAAAAGCAAATAAACACGTGAGGCTTACAACAGAGATAAGAAGGTAGCAAACAAGCTGACGTTCCGGATGCGCTCCGCTCCGTCAGTTTCCGGATCCAGCAAGGGCGGAAATCCACCGCTGGCATTAATGTCGTAAACATAAGAGAACTAAAGAAATAGCTTCGCACACGACATATTATGTGGGCCATCAGGTCTTCACTCTCCAACTGTTTTATTGATGCCCCAATGATGATGAATTTGTAAACGGTACGGAAAATTGTATCGGCCGTCTTCTTCCGCCTATTTGTCGTGAATTGTCCTATGAATGGCTAACAATTTATCTCTACGTCTGTTGGACTGCTCATGTAATAAGCACGAAGCATTTGTTACTTATTCAGATGATTTGAAGTAAAATGCTTTCAGTTTTTACAGCATCGTCCTAATTTCTTACTCAAATTGTAAACTAAATATTTTTCCTTCATCGTATAGACGAGAGAATATCTCGCTTGGCCGTAATCTCGCATAAGATTGGCGTATCTACTGGAACAATAGCTGTCTCGGTAAAAGGAATGGCTGAACATAATACTCTTGTTACATGGGCTTTTAGCACGTTATACTGCGCTCTAATATGGCAAGTCAGCGTGGAAAATTCTACTTTTCTTCCAAGGCTAGGAACTCATTTGATTTCATTGTAAGTTTTATACCTGTCGAAATGTGTATTACAACCCCCATCTCCCTTTACTACGGATAAAATTAAGCCACATTACCCGTGAAACGGTTACGTTTTATATTTTCTATTACATACAATCATAGCGATTTCATAGAGCGTAGAATCCTAGAGCAATATGTTTGGATTATCCACTACTTTTCGCTGAAATTTGTGAGGGAGGATTTGGAATTTTATTCTTAAGGATAGTATTTACTTGGTGACTGTAAAAAATAGCTTTATGGAGACTTAGACTCATGTAGGTAGTGTTTTCGATCGGTATCTTAAAGTAGCAGTAACATTGTTGTTTTAACAGCGGAGCGGGGATCCCGCAAATCGTTTAATGGCGTTTCATAGCCCATTGCGAACCTCGGCTCTGTTTTATGAGTCGCTTGTCAACTCGTATTTATTGCTTTTCAAATAATCACTCGTCAAACTCATCTCCGATAAAGTTTAAATTTAATCTGATTAATAAAGTGAGTTATAAATAGTTAATAGGTTTGTATCAGCAAGAAAAAATGGAATAATTGTACATTTTAGTACAAGCTTCGTCCAACAGCTTCGTTGGTCTAGAGGTCACAAGCGCATGCAGCATAAGAGCATGAGGTCCTGGATTCGATTCCCAGATCCGGCAAAGTTTTATTCGATTTTTCTGTCTGGAATTTCTCAGTAGTAGCCCGGAGTCTGGATTTGTGCCCATTGATGGCAATAGGCTCGCCCCCTAACTTAAGCATAACTGGAAAACTGTGGGTACACCTCTACCACCTCAGGTACACCTCTGCACAACCCTTCGGAGAAATAAGGCGTGATGTTATGCTATGTGTTTAGCAGTAACCTCAGTCAATAAGACACAGTCAATGGATAATAAGATACATTATACAGGATAATTTTTTAACCAGTGCGAAAACTGTAACCATGAATTCAGCATATAACTCTAGACGCCCAGCGCAGAAATTTTTCATCGTTTACCTATACAAAAAAAAAATCAGCTGTTCCATAAATTTTGACCGCGTAAGTATTGCACTTTTCTATGAAACAGCTGATTGTTTTTTGTATAACCGACGAAAAATTTCCTGAATTCATGGTTACAGTTTGCGCACTGGTTAAAAATTTATCCTGTAGGTAGGCAACGCCGGAAATTATAAATAGACTATTAGAAAAAAATACATTGCTCTACAATAGAAATACCTCTTTTCCATTTCAAAAGTTGATGTTCAAATATGGTGTGTAAAAAAAGTCATGCATGTTCTGCATGTTCATAAAAGGTGACCAAATTACACCAAAGTCAAAAACCCTGCGAAAAATATTGGCACCTAACTTGGTTTCCGTCAAATATGCGGGTAGAAACAAGATTTGTGATTGATTTCCTGGCGCATACGTTTTCTCGGCATTCAGGTGTTAAGAAAATATTGCCAGCATACAGAGAATAAATAGTTGTTTTATTGAATCATGGTGATTGATGGCGGGGAGCAGCGTCTACACGTTGGCTGCCAACTAAATTGAATATCAATGAATTTACTACCAGGCTTTGCTTCGAGATGCTATTTTCGTTTCATATTTTTAAGTTTCCTTTTACTCTGTCTAGTCCTTGGCTGATGTCGAATTTCATCATATTGTTAGTATTTTGTGTACGCTTCTTTTAAATCAGTGGTAATGGCTGCGACATACAAGTTGTAGGTGGGAACCCAGACAGGCGCTTTAGTCTGTGAAAATTATTTCATCCCCACTAGTCTCAAAACGGTGTAGGAAAAAATCGTGAGGAAACTGGCATGTAATAGAAGTAAAAAATCTAAGACATGTGACATCTACCAACCCGCACTGAGCCCGCGTGGTGGATAGCGGCCCACACCCTCACACAGAGAGGAGATGTTTGTCCCAACAGTGGGAACATTATAGGCTGATTATGTTTCTTCTGAATGAATAATCGTCACATAACTTCACGCCAGTAATCAGCGAAGGGGAAGACAGAGTCGTATTCCTCCCAACTAAAATAATAGTGGTAAATGAAATATCATTAACCTAAATTATTCGTCCTTCAGCAAAACTGATACATTAGTAAGAGGATTGGTTGGTTTAAAATTAATGAACATCATGTTGAGGGATACATTTTCATTACGCAAAGTGGTTCCTATCTTTTAGTAAAAGGATATATTCCTAGGTATTCTTACTGTAGTATTCTTACTTACCTATGTGGATTACTGTTTGCATTACTTATTTGATTAAAAATTTGTGACCCATTTTCCAGAAAAAGTGGACGCTCCGCGAAAAATTGTGACGTTTAGTTTTTCCAATGAGTTATTTGTTTCTGCAGTTCGTAGAATCAAGAATAGCTGAGTTAATGGCGTCACACGAACTTACCTACCTAATCCCTCGGCTCCTAATTGGCATGACCCTCTCTAGAAATGTTGACTGTTTGCTGCAGCTGTCTACTCTGCTGTCAATTAGTAAAAATAACCACAGCCTCTGATTGGTCCAGATATACCTAGTTACTGCATCAGGTCAACTATAAATAGAGTAACATCCCTTAGTTGCATAAACTACTGAAAATAGTAACTTCACACCCTGCATTTTCCGACATTTACTTTAGGGTAATGGGTAATTTATAGAATGCCACTTGTAACGGTCATTTTGGTTCTTCAAATAAGCACTTGACCTTTTTGTAGGACCTTTTGTTCCAACCACCCTTCAGTTCCCTTCCAATATTCCCATCCGCAATCATTACTTTTTTTTCTAAACGTATCAATAGCAAAACGTTGAAACATCTTTGACCCAAAGATCAGCAAATGCACAGGTGACAGAGCATGCGGCGTAGGATGGAATATAGGCCATTGTCTGTTGGGAGCTGCCGCATACGCACTTGAGGTCTGATTCGTCCGTGAACCCCGATTGGCGGAGATTGACTTATCATCTTAACACTTTCACTGACGTCACAGCCAGAGACGTATTCTGTTTCGTGTTTAATATGACGCTACGCCCACAGCCCGTTAATTTTATCAAGTAAACAGACAAACCGCCTATACCCGTGTAAATTTGTGTACATTACTAAGAAGCCACGTGATCTAGTGTCGTATTACACTCACTTACATTTTTCTAGTGTTCAGGCAATAACAAATATAAATATATTTCGAGAACCCCCGCCACTCTCCACTCACACATCGACAGACTCATTTGACATGATGGTCCGCCTGTGAACGGTACCGTCTGCCGACGGACCGTCATATTACAGATACCTGGACTTGTTTTTTTTGCAGCAGTCCGGCTATACTGCCCTGCTAATTGTAAATGTAGCACTTGCAAAAAAGCGGTTTCGAGAAAAACGTGGAAATCTAAAAGTAACATTTTTATGCAAGTACTGTGAATGTCGTTATCAAAAAAATATACTTCCAGTACCCAAATATTTTAATTTTTCCCATATAGGTTTGCCTCTAAGGATGCCATTTCTGAAAAAAAGGTAAAAAACCCAAAGTGTCGAGTACTGCAGATACAATTAGCAGGGTATAGGCGTGGTATTATTTTGTATGAAAATCTGTAGTGCCATTTTCAGAATGGCAACTTCATCTCAGTATCAGTGAAAGTGTTAATCATTACTGGAAATCTCCAAGTGGAAACAATTAGGATCACAAAGATTGTTCACATATACCTACCTATATATGTGCAGTTATATTAAATGCAGACAATTCACTACTGCCAGAAAGTGTAAGTGCAACAGTGAGCTCGTAGTTCGAATCCCGACAGAACCACTTTTAATTAAATTGAGCTCTCTTACCTGCACTTGGAAACTCTTTTAAGTGATTTCGCGATAAACTTGGCAACAAACTGAAACAATACTTAGCCACTTACAATTGAAATAATATTCTTGTTACTTTGCATTTTAATAAAAACTTACATTACGTATAACAGTTAGCAAACTGCACCTGCTTATGTAAAGTCGGTTTCTACATTATTCAAAGAAAACCGGAATAGTTTTTCTTACAAACCGCGAGAGGGTTCGTGTTGTTATGAAATCTATTTCGTCTTGAATCGCACCAAGTAATAACATTAGCACTTCCGAAGAATAAGTATTAAGTAAATTAATTAACAATAAAACTATTGTTTTCATTTGAGTTTTCCGTAAATCACAGACTTAGCTGTCATATAGTAGCATCAATTCACATAAATTTTCGTATTCCCAAAAAAAAAATGGCCGTCACGATACATACACGGTAGGTATATTCATATTAATTGAAAGAAATTAAATAAGTGTTTATTTGGGCTCATACAGGTAGATCGCGAACTGAAGTAAATACGAGCACAGAAACATCACAACAAAAGTAGGTTTATAAAACAACAAAAAACATAAATTCCTGTACGAGGCCAAAAGGTACTTATCCTTTAAACTCATCTAATAACCACCTACCTACCCAACCCAATAAAATACAAAACAAACAAAACGATCCAATTTGGTGAATAATAACAGAACTACCTATAATTTAGGAAGCTGTAGCGAGTGGCCCACAAGTAGTTATGGCAAGTTATGACACAAGTTCCACTAGTGCTTATATGTAGTTCTAATAAAATCTTATATAATAGCAAAAACCGAGGACCGGTGTAAAAACTGTAACACGACAATGTCGTCAAGCCACAGTGGCCGCAAAAACTTTAATGGTTTCTTTTATCGGCCATTTGTGAAGCGTAATGGTCACCTCCTTTTGTTCCTAGCAGCTGTAATCTTTTAAGTATTGTTAAATTTTCATGTAAAATTCAATGGGGTAATAAATTTACGTGTATGCACTTAGAGGACGGTGAATTATTTTGTGGTTAGACTTAATTGCTTCATTTACTGTGAAGTGTGGCTAATTTACCACATCTGCCGTCGTTTATCTACCTGCTACGAGCTTTTGCTAGCAGGTTCGCCCGCGTTAACCAATTTAAACATAACTTTAACAAATTATACACTTAAACCTTCCTTATTAATCACTCTGTCTAATGGTGAAAACCGCATGAAAATCCGTTCAGTCGTTTTTGAGTTTATCGCGAACATACACACAGACAGACGTGGCTTTGTATTATAATATGTAGTGAAGTTACTTCTTACTACTAAGTACACAACTGCAGTACTACTCGTATCACAAGGATATAATTTGCTATATTTTCTAAACTATTGTTATTAAGAGAAAAGATTTGATTTTTGTACGTTTGTTTTACACTTTAACGCTAAATCAGCTGAACTGATTTGGATGAAATTTGGCACGTGGGTAGACCAAGACATGAATAATAACATAGGCTACTTTTCATCCTGAATCGCAGACGAAGACACGGGCAACAGCTAGTTATTAATAATATGGTTAATCTTTCTATAGGTATCCATGATCAAAGAGGTCTGCTCGAGAAATTATACGCTCGCGTTATGAGAGGCTTTTTTCTCGCCTTACGCAAACATGGCGGATTTGCCAATTTCCCTTACAGTCCCATAGGAGGTCATTTCTCATTCCTCATACTATAATCAAAGTATTATGTACTCTAATGACACAATATTCTTAGGTTAAATTACCAGCAAATATTAGGTTTCTTTGTCTAATACAAAAACAATCAAGTAACAGTTCCATTAAGAGTATTGGGTCTATTTGGGTAGGTACGTCCCTAATCTCTGAGGCAGACGTTAACAATACCTAACCATTGTTTGTATTAATCTAGATTAAGGATCATTGTATGACATGTTATTACGCTTTCGGACGACAAAATTCTTAATTAATGAAGACTTAATTAAATTACGCTTTGTGTGGCTTGTCAGAGTTTTTTTTTTTAATTTAAGGATGTCTCTCGGGGTATTTTACTGTGATTAAATTATTTTCTCAAAAGTCTGTCTTCGTTTCGTGCAATAGAAAAGCGCAAAAAAGAATTACAATAGGTAAAAGAGTTTTGCCATATTCGGTTGTTCTTTTCGGTTTTGCACAAAGTTATTATTTCGACTACCACCTCAATAAGCTATTGTATTGTAAAAATAATTAAAGATAACCCAAAAATAAAGAGAGATTATGAATTAATATCTATCTAATTTGTTTGCCTCCAATTGTCATAACACCCGGTAACCATGTAACCCCATGACTTCCATTTCTCCAAACCACAAAACATAAAATTCAACTTAACCCACCAACGAATCTACACAAAGAAACTAAATAACACAATACCGCAGTAGACCCAACAAATGAAGTGTTCTAAGCAGACACTAAATTCTGGAAGCACATTTATCCGCTTCCCCCGTCACTGTACGTTATACCCTGACACGCATACACTGGATTAAGCTTTGCATATTCCACAGAGCCGCCTGTAGTACCTAACCTAACACTGATTACATTATGCAAGTGATGCAATAAATTGTCAAGTTAGCAACGGACACTTGCACTTGCTTTTATCTAGAGGTCTGTGCGGCTTTCAGAAACATTGTTCGGGTGGTAAGGCCCCGTAGACCCAATGATTTTGGGTTTAATTACCACAGTGGCGAAGCAATAGGCTCTAAGTTTGCTTGCAACCAAACTTCTTGGCGTATCGATGGCAAGTAAGGTTGTAAGAATTCAAATACATACTATGTATGTAAATCAGGCCACGCGACCTCCGTTCGCAGTCATAAGATCCTCAAGTGCACAAGGCATAACGGGCACACGCCAACACGGCTAATTTGAGTTCGTAGTCTATTTAGATTTTTTCAAGTCGGCCACGGTAACGCATGCCCAGGTGGTAGGCTTTTGGCTAAAAGCTGTCAAGGAGTTTAATCAGCTCCCACCAGAGATCAAGTCTTACTGTAGATGAGTTGCCATTTCACCATGTCATGCCATGTCACGCGAGAAAACTTTTACAGCTTTAAAACCTCTGAAGCAATTTGACATTGGGAGGCGTGAGTCAGCTTGTAGCTTTGCCCTCTCAATGCAGGTCGCTGTGATCCGGCGAATTTCTGGAGGCCAATGCCAGTTAGTGGATACAGCATTCATACTGGGATAGGTATAAGGAAACCACTAATGATCGTCTCATTTAGACCTGTATCCACTAGGGCGGTACTTGCAACAAATAATAACGAGGTAACTCTGTGCTAAAAACGCAAAGGCATTTAAATTTTTTTTAGACAGTCTTGCTGAGCGTTCAAGTCTGAGATTACCGTCAGTGTAACAAATAATCAATGATGCAAGATCAAACGAGAACCTCGATCTGCCATGTATTTTCCTAAAATTTTACCAAACTTTAGGTACTAGAATTTTTGCACTATCATTCTTTGCCATTCTTGGCAGCAGTTTGTCAAGTTTTTGTCTTGCAGAGATGCCAAGTCCTTTTGTAATCTACTTTGATTTACCATTTACACTTTTTATGGTTCGGTATGAAAAGGTACCGAGACGAACAGGAAGTCATATATTTTTGCGATGTTACACGTCCATTGAATTACTGTCGTCCTGTTTAAATCTGACCTGGAGAATTCTGTATCTACTTTATCCGTCAACCTGGAACACTTTTAGCTTAATGTCCCTATAATTAATTAGATTCGCGGTTAGTCCGTGGATGGGTGACCATCTTAACATACCAAGACCCTTCCGTGCCTCGGAAAGCACGTTAAGCCGTTGGTCCCGGCTGTCATTCGTGGATCTTTAACAGTCGTTACGGGTCGTCAGAAACCCGAAAGTCTGACAACCAGTCTTACCAAGGCGTAGGTACTTATCGTATTACTCAGTGTCTTTGTTGCCGAGGTCAGATAGACAGTCACTTTATAAGAAATAAATGTTATGTATTCAGCTGCCTGGAACCCGATCCCAGCATAGTATGGAAAGAGGCTAGGCAGGTAATAAATTAATTCTATTCTAACTCTTCTCTTTCAAAAACTTTATTATTACGTACACGCACAGGTACCTAAACGTCTCGCCTAGCAACAGATATCTGAGGAAAACCACCTAACTTGACTAATACAGAGGTTGTTTCATTGTTATCGTCAACGTTAAAAACCTTCAGTTTTATCCCCACATTAGATCCACGTGTGTCGTTATAAAGCACGGTACAGACCATTCGAGCTCGCTACTAGGAAAACATATTATACGGGATACTGGCTATTATTTTTATAGCAAGTGCCCCTAGTGGACTACAAATCAAGATAACAAGCGAAGATAGAGGCCAGACGGAAATATTTACACATTGTCCTATGTGTTTTATTCAGGGCTACTGAATAATCATTTACAATGGTACCTTGTTAATGTACATTTTATTTAGTCCTATAGTGAGTTAGTCTTATAGTCTATTCAATCTGCCAGAACCACTGAAACTAAGTAAGGTTTAAAACACCAATAATATCTTAATCCTTGTCTAGAATCTGAGCTGATATCGGATTAAACGTCAAGCTTCATTTTTTAATAATTTCTGAGTAAGTAAACGGATCATGACCGGGGAAAAACAAGAAATGAAATTGTTAGTTAGTAGTGTTTTCCTTGAAAAGGAGCCCCCTTCTTTCCAGCCATAACTTGGAAACGCTTCCATCGCAGCGGCTAGGGTGTGGTCACTTACTGAAATGTCCTAGGTTCCAATAATCCTGTTGATTTACGGTGGTAGAAAATTTCTTGGTATTACTTTTAAAATTTTGCAGGACGGGTTGGAACGAATACCAAGTAACGATAAGTACTTACAACCGCGGACAAAAGCGGTGGATCACTTTTCACCCTTATGCCTTAAGTAATAAAGTTGAAAATTGGTCGTCCGCAATGGTACCTACGAAACATTTGAACGTTACGTATCAATGGGGTTATAATGTTTGTGCTAATAAACATTGTTAATTCCCGTTAATTGCCAAAATAGGATAATAGTGGTTAGCTGAACCACAATGAGTGCTCAATTTGTCCGTAGCGTGTCAGTTTAATTACCTTGGACTAATATCACAAGCCTAATTATTGGGTAATTGACTACTAAGTAATACACTCGTAGCCATTATTATTAAATTAGGAAAAGAGAACCCGAACATATAATTTTCTAGAAATAACTGGGTATATCTTAGTTATCTCTTAAAAAGGGTTCTTTTCTTCATTCTATGGAGCACTTTTTAGTAATCAAAACAGAACCTAACTACATAATCAGTGTATAATGTTTCCAATGCCGGGACATAAGCCACCTCTCGGTGATAGGAAGTGGGTCCTAATCCACCACACGGGCCCAGTGCGGGTTGGCAGATGTCACATGTCTTCGAATTTTTGGGTCTAGGACATTCCGGCTTCCTCACAATGTTTTCAAAAGCCGTTACTACTGGGCTAACACTGCTCTCTAGCTATCGATAAAAGCTGCTTATTTCAGAAGACATAAGATATAATTTATTCAGAACTAGCTTCCGCCCGCGGCTTCGCCCACGTGGAAGTCGGAAATTATCCCGCGAGAACGTACTACCGGGATAAAAGTATCCTATGTGTTAATCTAGGTTATAATCTATCTGTGTGCCAAATTTCATCCAAAACCATTCAGTAGCTTTTGCATGAAAGAGTAACAAACATCCATACATCCAAACAAACTTTCACGTTTATAATATTAGTAGGATTAAACTGAAATAAGTTTACATAAATAACAACTTATACCTAATTAATTAATAAAATAAAGAAATAAGTTAATTAAATAATAACATGTTGAAATGAGCAAAGGAGATAAAACAATTTATTTTCCCTCATATCTATAAATAAATACAAAAGTAATATCAGAAAATAATAATTGGATCCTGTATTTTTATGCGACAATCTTCCTCTCACGTTATTTATAAAAACAGTTGGGGATGTGTGTTTGTTCTGCAAACATTGATCTATAGAACTTTCCCTTTGTTTATTATAGACACAAACAAAACAATGGCTATCAGTCAAGATAGAACGTTGTTTGATTAAAATTAATACCATTCATATAAGAGATAGGTTATACCTATGCGCCACTTCTGCTTCCCAGCTAAAGCACTAGGAAGTGGTAAAGGGCGGGCGTTTTGGGGGTCTGTCTTATGAAGTGCTAACTCTCAGCCTAGTAATGACTTTTGATTTTAGTTTTATGATTCCACGTAGGTTCAGAGTTTGTAAGAATATGTCAGTATGTTATAACTGTACCTACAACGAATATAATTTAAAAAAGTGGTTTCTCAAATTTTTGTCCGTTTTTCTGTGAGTAAGTTTCAGATTGGCCCAAAAACTTCTGTACGGATTTGTTTGAAATTTGGCACACAGATAGTTTATACTTTTAATCCTGCTACGTTCCCGTGAGATTCGTGTGAAGCCACGGGCAAAAGCTAGTATCCAATAAAATTGGAACCTTTAAAAAAACAGATTAACAATAATGTAGTGTCATTGTCTGTGTTCTAGTAGATATTTAATTAAATACAGTAACGTACGCTGCTCGTGTTTTCATAAAGAAATTAGCTGTTATGATATGACAGTTTTTAGAATTCATCATCATTTTAGCCGAAAGACGTCCACTGATGGACATAGCCCTCCCCCAGGCTCCTCCAATTCGACCGGTCTTGTGCTTCCCACATCCAGCGGATTCCCGCGGCCTTCACAAGGTCATCGGTCCACCTTGTGGGAGGCCTTCCCACTCTACGTGTTCCGGCACGCGGTCGCCACTCCAGAACCTTTCGGCCCCATCGGCCATCTGTTCTGCGAGCAATGCGCCCTGCCTACTGCCACTTAAGTTTGGAAAGTTTGCCATTAATATAGAATGAATACAATGAATGTGTATCTGTTTTGGTGAATATTAAATAATATAATCATCAGCGAGATGAGTTTGGCCACTAAAGCAACGGCAAATCATTTTTGACATTAGTAACATTTTGGCACTTATTTATTAACTTTATTTATTTATATATTAATCTTATTTAAAATATTGATCATAGAATACTGAAAATTTTCTGAAAAACAAAACAAAGCATGTCCTGAAAAAAAATCAACAATGTAGAAATATACTTGCACCCAATGGCGTTGTGGAAACTGATTATGATAATGATAAAACTCTAATTTCCCGTAGCTAAAGAAAAATTAAAATGTGAACAATAACTTAGTAGACTTTGTATTGAAATACGATGCTATTTCAATACAAAGTCTACTAAGTTATTGTTAGCTAGTTTGTAAGTTATCTGTCCAGCCTTTTCCCAACTATGTTGGGGGAACCGGCTTCCAGTCAAACCGATGAAGATGAATACCGGTATAGAGGTATGAGGAACAGAGTGTAAAGTTCACTCATACCTACTCTATGGAAAAGGAAGGATCCTACGACCAGACGGGTGTTGTGTCTGGTGGGATGTTGTATATAAACGAGTCAGGCGATAAACTCTGATTGCGCGATGTAGGATTTGTGTGACGTCAAGTCTTTGATGCGTAGTTCGCATGTGGCATTGTAGATGCCACACCGGTATTTTACATGGAGCGACTGCCAATCTGAATTACACTACCCAATGGATAATACGATACCCCTTGGTAAGACTGGTTGTCAGAGGTTCGGGCTTCTGATGACCCGTAACGACTATCAAAGATCCAGAAATGTTATCAGGAACCAACGACATAACGTGCTTTCCGAGATACGAAGGTATATAACCTGATCGAACGACCCGTGCACCTGTTATTACTTATTCACAAGCCCATTGTATCGAAATTCCATGTAAAAATAAATCAATCATACTAATTGAAGCACACAAGTCTTTCAAGTCACAAGTCCAAAACCAATAACAGTCAAATAATTGTTGTTATTGTTTACTTGGGGAGCGACTCGGGATTTTTACAATGTCTTGTTTACCCACGGTAATTGGCTATTTGAGCGTGCAATAATATCAGCGGCTGTCCGCTCTCCGTACGTCAGTTGTCCGGGTAACGACGCGCCGTTACATAATAACATGACACGGTGGCGACCTCTCTCGGTCGCCGACGACGTCGATGCCGGCTCACTCTCTTGTGATTAACTTCTGAATGAGGCAATTCATCCAAAGAACAAGTTTATTACTTTCAACTTCTCCGCTCAATGCGAGAAGGTCGCTGGGAGTTCACTCGCACAATGGGCCCAATTACAGAAATCGTAAAGATTCGACAAATTTCACCAGTTTTCATCGTTTTTCAACACTTAATCTACTTTTGCTGAATGTCGGATATAATTATGGAAGTTTATGAATGCCAGAAACATTATTGCTGGGAGGTATTTGTATAAGAACGGTAATATCGCGTTCACGTGTGTGCGTACAATATTCTGCCATTGCTGGCTTTGTGTAAGCCCGTACAATAATTCTTATGGCTCATAAAGTTGTGCAAACTTATTATAGGAGGTAATAGCTTTGTTTACGCGTTGTTACCGCAAGTACCATTTAGCATGCAGTGGAAGAAAATTATAGTTATAAAGAAGATGTCTATGAAGTAGACGTGCGTGGTTGTTAGAACTCTTTTCTTTTATGGCCGGAGCTGGCCACACCCGCCGAACATGGCCGGCGAGCCCGACACAATGTAGTTACAAGTTAAGACACGTCTTCTCTATTATTTATAAACGTTGTTTAAGCTTGGCGAACATTCGCCGGAAGAATTACAGCTGATTTAACTGGGACGTTGGTAGTTTTCTTCTCTTAATAAGAATTCTTCGCTCATCTGGGAATAAAAAAAGAGAGCTTATTAGCTACTCATGGTGTTACGTGAAGTTTTAATGTGTAAGGTTTGAAGTTATTGTACCGTAATTGAAGGTGCTTCATTAAAACTTATTGTTCTTACTTAATTTGTAGGAAAGACGTCATTGCACTTTAAATTGAAAATATCCTTGCAATTCTATAACATGTGTGTGTGCGATGGAATTCCTCATCGGTAAAAACTTCCATATAAACTTTCAACCCTATTTAAAGTTTTTTTTGAAAATTTATCCTCTAGAGGGGTCCAAAGGATGAATTTTCAAAAAATCTTTCCTTAGTGCTTTCCTGTGTTATGTTAGGAACTCAACAACATTTCATGGTTCTGAATCCATCACTTTAGGATGTGCGTTGTCCTTCAGTGAGAAAATTAAATATTTTTTTGTCATTCGTGGTATCTACTATATCAATAAACACTTTAGTTTTCAATTAACAATCAACCATTGCATAACGAAAGCTAATTATGAATGAAACTGATTATTATCTACTCAAACAACTTCAATCGTTTATACTTGATATACCTACATTAAATTCTGAAATATCCTTCCAGATAAATCCAATCACCATTTCCCGTTTTACTACCGCTAATATAATCGTGTAAACGGAACGTTAGAACAGTCGCTGCAGTGGAATATCTAATGAATCTGTCGTGATGAAACCACTGGGTGTTAGACGACGATCGCAGAATATAGAAGTAACCAGAAGCCGCAAACGAATACAGAAATAAGGCAAAGAATCATCAAAAACTAACTTGAACACTAGATTAACTTTTTCTCAAGGCGCTGCCCAAACGACACCATAAAACGCTCAGTTTTAGTCGCACAGTTAGACGTATTGGTTCATATCACAAGCCAGAAAAATGTAGTATAAGTAATGTTAAATGTTCAAAGAAAACACTTCAAAAATATTTAATTATAATAAATAGTATTATTTAATTTAACAATCGTAAAACAGAGCTAAAGAAATAAATTACGTCGCATAATTATCTAAGTTTTTAGCGTAAACTATCATATTTTATGCAATGATGTTAAAGGGAATTCAATCCCCTAAAGAAATACCTATAAATTATTCCACTAGCCCTTGTATTAGGTCTTTACCTATGAAATTGCCGTTTTGCAGTACTGGCCATTTCAAATCAAAATAATTTTTGTTTGGGTAAGAATTCTAATTTCAAATTAATTTTATTTTAAAAACATGGATTTTTTTTTCCAAAAGTAGTCATTTGTTTATTGATTAGTGTTACATTTTCATCGCATTTCAATCTTTTTCGTCATCATGGATACGTTAAAAATTCGAGTAATTATGGAATATGAGTACCGTCGTGGCAGCAACGCGGCACAAGCGGCACGCAACATCAACGACGTTTACGGAGCTAACACTACAAACCAACGCACCACCTGTTATTGGTTTGCTCGCTTCCGTTCTGGAAATTTCGACCTGAAAAATGAACCTCGCGGTCGTCCGAAGACTTTGGTCGACAATGACGAATTAAAGGCGATTGTGGAAGCTGATGATACACAATCTACGGCTGAATTAGCAGCAGCTTTCGACGTTAGCGTCAAAACAATATTGGTCCATTTGCGTCAAATTGGCAAGGTAAAAAAGCTTGACAAATGGGTGCCCCACGAACTCAATGATCGTCAGCGCGAAGTACGCGTCGAGACGTGCCTTGCACTGCTCAACAGACACACAAATGAAGGAATTTTGAACCGCATTGTTACCTGCGATGAAAAATGGATTCTGTTTGATAACCGCAAGCGCTCAGCAAGTTGGTTGGATCCTGGTTCAGCACCTAAACAATGCCCTAAACGAAAACTTACCCCTAGAAAAGTGATGGTCACTGTTTGGTGGTCTAGCGCCGGTGTGATTCATCACAGCTTCTTACCAAACGGGGTGAGCATTACTGCAGATGTGTACTGTGAAGAACTGAACACAATGATGGAGAAGCTGGCACATCTCCAACCAGCATTGGTCAATCGCTCGTCTCCGCTGCTCCTGCACGACAACGCGCGACCTCATACTGCACAGCAGACGGTCTCCAAGTTGCAAGAACTGGGGTTGGAAGCTCTCCGTCATCCGCCCTACTCACCAGACCTTGCGCCTACAGACTACTACTTTTTCCAGAATTTGGATAACTTCTTGGCGGGAAAAAAATTCAATACCCGAGAGGCAGTACAAAATGCCTTTGAAGAATTTGTTGCCTCCCGTCCAGCTGATTTCTTTAAGAAGGGCATCAATAAACTGCCACTGCGATGGCAAAGATGCATTGATTGCATGGGTGATTACTTCGATTAATACAAATAAAAAATACATGAAAAAAATTCGTTTAAATTTTTTCATACAAAACGGCAATTTCATAGGTAAAGACCTATTATTTATTTATTAATTCAATGAAAACTGCAAATTACTTCTATTTCGGTGGTCATTCGATTGAACTAACATCAAACGCATCGCTAATTTGTTGCCGCGATGCGCTATGGTCAAATACCCAAAAGATGTTTCTGCTTGCTCTTACTTCGCTCGATTTTACAAATACTCATTTCTGCTATAAAGAAGAAGACATTTCTCCCCAAAAATGGTCATACTTCGCGGGACCGTGGGCAATGCGAGACATGGAATTATGATGGTAGGCCTTCTGGTGTATTCTGTATTCTTTGGCGCCAGTATACACCTCGCTCGTTAACTTGACGATTGTTGTAAGCGCCGCGATTCCGTGCTTTGTTTTATGACGCCACCGGCGATGCTGCAATTTGTCAAAAGATTCAACTAAACGCTTATCCATTACCTTTACATAAAACGCTCATATCTGACGCTGATTGCTGGTATTTATATTTTCATTGTGGATACTTAGGTACACAGTAAAATGGCTAAGTTGTTCTGTGACTCAACAATTAACAACATAGTGGCAAGGATATCGACGCGCATACTGTAACTATGAATTCAGCATATGATTGAAGACCCGCTAGTGTAGTAATTTTCGTCGATTTCTCAAAAAATATCAGCGTGTGAAAAAGTGTCATAGAAGTGCAATTACCTGCGCGGTCTGAACGTACGCAAAATACGCGCTTTGACGTGGAATTGCGGACAACAGCCCGTATTACCTGCCTACCTACCTACCTGCGCAGTCAAAATGTACACAACAACTTTTTTTTTTAAATAACTGACAAAAAGTCAAGCGCGGATCATGAACTGAATCTATGGTTTGGTATGGTTTTTTGGCTGTTCGTCGATCTCACTGCCTCCTTATATACAGAAGTAGAGGTCGCCATATGTACCTACTGGTATAAGAAATGCATTTACTTGACCTATTTATAGCTGAATTTATTAAATAAATTACTTAAACACATGAACGATTGTACCCATCTTTTAACATCGAGCGTTTTTGATGGAAAATTTATAGGTAAAACATATTCCTTTTGAGCAAAATAAGCTTTACAATCTTCTGGCTTACCTATTTGAATTCCGATTTTAATGTACACATTCAGTATGATATCCGGAAATTGATACCAGATTCCGGATTTGAGTCAGATGCATTTACAAACCGTTCCCTACGTGTTTAAATTTCAAATGAAATCTCAATATTCAATTTGGAATTCCGCTTATACTTACGGAGGGAAACAGAAAAAGAGAAATTGCTCGCGTATGCAAAAAGTCTTTATGCATTTCAAGGGCTCACCCTAACCGCAGAGCCGGAGGAGCATGGCGGAGGAATTGAAAATAGAGCCCTTGTTATTTCAAGTATATGTGGAGTGGAATACAAAGGGGAACATTGTCTTTGGTTCGTCGTTATGCGCCGCTCCAGACGTCTGATAACAAACCGCGGGTAAGGCACTCGAGCATAAAAGTATTATTTTATTTGTTACACAGTTAAATTTATTTTTGTGAGGTCTGTTCCAGTTGTGTTTCTATTGAGTGTTAGGTATGCCTTTGTTCTTGAAAGCACATGCCCAATGCCGTGGTCAGTACACGAAAGAGAGCCACTCTTCTATGACCGCGATTGTCGTACACATTTATAACATATTATTATCATCACGCCTTGTTTCCCCAAAAGGTTGGGCAGGTGTGCTAGTATCGGGAGCTGCTTGTGGTGACTGGCTAGGGACTGGTCATCTTGCTGACTATGATTTTGTTATTGTTGCTAATAATTACCGACCCGTTTTTCCGAAGTCCTCCGTGATCAAGTCTATCTAACTAAACAGACAGCTGAGCTGCTGGGGAATTTGTAGCGCTACTTCTTCTTCCCAGCTAAAGCACTAGGAAGTGGTAAAGGGCGGGCGTTTTGGGGGGACTGTCTTATGTCATTTCGACATTCAAAAAGTGCTCATTCTCAGCCTAATTTGAATAAATGACTTTTGATATTGATTTTGATTTTGATATAGTGAGTGCACCCACATTTCGCCAGTTATGTATATAAATCCCATGTAATAGAGGGCGAGCCGATTGCCATCAACCGGGCCCAAATCCAGCCCCGGGGTGCTACTGAGAAATTCTAGAAAGACAACCTAATAACACTTTGCTCGACCTGAGTATCGAACCCAGGACCACATGTTCAGTAGTGGCCCCAAAGTACGTAGTGCCTTTGTCGTAAAAGCCACTAGAAGCTGTCCGCATTTTCCTGTTTAATAATAAAACCAAAAATGCGAAAACTACTACTGCATGTTTGACGGCTAACTGCTACGCTGCGTGTTGCGGGTTCGATTCCCTCACGGAAAAAATATTTGTATGACCTACAAGTAGTTGTTCTGGGTCTGGGTCGTGTATGTGAATTTAAATGTTTGTAAACGCACCCACAATAATAATAATAATAATAATAATAGTATTTATTCGTATCAACCAATACAGCTACTTAAAGTTACATACATATGACTTAATTGTAAGCATAGAACTAGAAGCTATCGTAACTTGCACCCTTGCTAAGTTATCAGAATAACTTGTATTAAGGGCACAAGTCCCAACCCTTGATTCATATATTTAAGGCATTGCAAATATACATAAAACCAAAAAATGGTCACAAATAATACATGAAAAAAATTAGTAAAATAAAATCAACGAGGAGTTAAACAAAAGCCAAAAAAACAAATGGTGAGTGGTGGTGGTGGTGGTGAAGTGTGTGGAGTGTGTGTGTTGAGTAAGTGAGGGATAGTTGCATTTAATTAGTAGGACTTTTCTCCAGAAAGAAGAAGCCGCTCGGTGTCAATATAATTGTGTCCAAGTAGCCAGTTTGTAACCGTTTTTTTTAAGGTGTTACTTGGATATGAATAGAATTTCAGATCTTTATTGAGTCTGTTGTACAAATGTGGGCCTTGAAAGCAGAAGAATCTCTTAGTGAATGCGAATTTACATCTATGAGGTTTACAGACTGTGTCTCTACGTCTTTTGGTAACTATGGCGTAAGGGGTGTCTAGATGCTGTAGCAATACGGTATGGAGTATAAAGAGCTGTCTCACAGTGAGAACTCTGCAGCATTTATAAAGCTCAACTGTTGGGAAAAGAAGGGGACGGAAGGTGCTTACCTTTAATACGGCTCTCTGGGCTCTCTCCAACTTTAGGAGTATGGTTTTAGGCGCCCCACCCCACGTAGAAACACAATACGTTAAGAGAGATTGGCAAAGAGCAAGGTAGACTCTCTTGACAATCTCTCCCTCAGCGACATGGCGTAGCGCTTTAAAAACAAAAATGAGTTTCCTGATTCTTGAGGTCAATAGGTCTATGTGCAAGGAGAAGGTAAGACCGTTATCGAGTGTTACCCCAAGATATCTTATAGACCGTACACGTTGAAGCTCAGGACAACTGCACGCAACGGACTCCGGTGAATGGCAAGAGTGTGCCACAAGTGCAAAGGAATCTGGGGGTTGTGTGGATTGGTGTAAAGCAAAGGTCAGTATTTTTGTTTTATCCGTGTTTAGAGTAAGGAGGTGTTTATTAAGCCAATCGACTACAATGTTGATCCCTGATTGCGCAGCCTCAAAAGCTTCGTGCCAGGAAGCACCTGAGAAGGTAAGGACAGTGTCGTCGGCAAACACAGTTATTTTCCCATTTGGCAGGGCTAGGTTGCATAGTTGGTTGATATAAACTAAGAAGAGGGAGGGGCCAACTACACTTCCCTGGGGCACACCGAAAGTCACGGGAAGGTCATTGCTTAGGTGATTAAGGATTTTAACACATTGTGTCCTGTTTCGTAGGTAGTCTTTAAAAATGTCAAGCGCAACACCACGTACGCCCAGCCCCTCAAGCTTCGAAATAAGGATGGGAACAGAAACCGTGTCAAATGCTTTTTTAAGGTCTAGGAAAATAGACAAGACTTTTTTCTTGGAATCAATTTTGTCAACTATCTGAGAAGTTAGCTCCATAACAGCAGCACTAGTTGAAGTCTTATGCCTAAAACCAAACTGATTAGGAGACAACAACCCTTTGTCCTCAAGGTAATTAATAAGTCGGTTATTAATAATACGTTCTAAAATTTTAGATATGGATGGTAACACTGCTATAGGCCGGTAGTTATCGACACAGTTCCTATTCCCACTCTTGTGTATAGGGTGTATAATCGCTTTTTTGAGAGACCGAGGAAAGGTACCATTGCGTAGACAGAGGTTAAATAAGTACGTAAGAGGTGGGACGAGAAGCTGTTTGTAGCGCTTAAGAAACTTAGACGGTATGTTGTCCCAGCCAACGGCTGAGTTCAATTTTAGAGACGTAATGAGTGTATCAACCTCACTTTCATCAGTATCCAACATGGCAAAAGAATGAAGTACCGAATCTGCGGAATCTCGCAACAAATGACTGTCAGGATTGTTTTGAAATTTGGCAGCAAGGTTAGCGCCGATGTTAACAAAGAAATCATTTATTTGGTTAATAGACTCTTCGGGGGAAGATGCACATGTAAGCAAATCAGTAGAGGAAGATTTTTGCTTTGCAGTACAGGTGACTCTTTTGATGACCTGCCAGATCTTTTTATTATTATTGTCGTTAGAAGCCGCCCTAATTTCAGACCTGTCATACTCTCTTTTGAGCTTTTTGAGGATTTTAGTACAGAAGTTTCTGTATCTTTTGTAGGTAGTCAGTAGCACAGTGTTATTCGGGGTTAGCTTAAGCTTTTTATGCATTTCGTCACGATTACGCATACAACGGAGCATTCCCAAGGTCATCCAAGGCTTGAGCAAGCGATTGTGATTAGAAACTCTAATAATAGTTGAATATGAGTTTATGATGGTAGCAATAGTATTGAGTAATAAGTTGGATGCTTCGTTAGGGTCATTGCATTCATAAAGGGGTTGAAAATCTAGAGAATGTACGTTTTTATCGAGAGTGACGTAGTCAATTTTGGAAATTGTCCTTCTTTGCTGTTTATAAGATTTATTTGACTGAAGGCATAACAACACGCAATTATGGTCAGTAACTGAGGAATCCATTACGATTGTTATCGCTGACATATTGGTCTTTAGCATGACATGGTCTAGACTGGCTGTTCCACGAGTAGGGGAGGAGTGTGCCGGAAGTAGACCATGAAAAGCCATAAGATTTAGATATTCAGCTATGTGGTTGGGGCAGGGTGTACAACTGATATCCAGATTTATATCACCTACAACTACTATATTTGGATATGACGAGAGATCAACTAGAAGTGAGTTAAGGGAATTCAAAAAGTTAGTAGGGTCGCTACAAGAGGGGGACCTATAGATACATATGAATGCCCTTTCGGTGCCAACTTTAAGCACAAGACAGCTTGCGTCCATAAGTTTAGGTTCAAACACAGTGTAGTTTTCGAGGTTTTTAACATAAATAACGACTCCGTCATTCTGGTTTGAGACAAGCATTGTTTGATATTGGGAATAGCTCGCGATCGGTGGAATAACACAGTTACTATGCTTTAGCCAGCACTCAGTCAGCACGATAATGTCGATTTCAAAATTGACCCTGGATAAGAGAGTCAAAAAGGAATCAGAATTAGCGCTGATGGACCTGATGTTCTGGGTAACTAATTTTAAGTGTTTACGAGGGTCACTTATATGCAAAGCACATTCCTCCGGTTTACAACATATTGAACTTGAGACTGAAATTTGATCAATGTTATCGTTTAATTCGATTATATTATCCAACATTATTAAAAGTGTGTAAAATACGTATAATTATAGGCTTTAGTAAATGATATGTGTAACTAACCAATTTGACAGCAAAGTTAACTGTGTTGTAGTAAGCATCTTTCCTTAGGATAATGGCGGTGGAAAAAATATTGACCGAGGGAGAGCAATTGAGGTAGTGAATGTCAGATGTGAGAGTATGTACAGGTGAGTTTGGATGTAGTGTAAGTGATGTGTGATTGTTGGTGTGGTTGTAAAGTGTTGTTTGTAAGGGTTTGGCATTTTGACATCGTAGCAACTTACAGTTTAAATAGGTTGCCATTTTTAGTGGGTAAAATGTTGCCGAATCTACATAAAAATTGGAAAAATAAACAAGATAGAGTACAAACAAAATTAGGATGCACGTGGAAATAATAAATAGTCAGGCTTCTTTTGATAGGGCTTCAATCTGAGATTCTGATTTGATAAGAATTGATTGATCACCATCAACCTTCCTTACAAGCACTTTACCATCAGTAATCCAGCAGTACTTAATTTTCTTTTCTTTCTTCAGCTGGCGCGCAAGGTAGAAAAGTTTTCTCGCGTTTACGGTAAGATGTTCCGTGAGATAAATCGGATTTGAGTTCCCTTCTGAACCTGCATGACTCATATTAAGTTTATTATGCTGGTTGGACTTGTTCAGGTCTTTCACGGCGTTCAAAAGTGTGGTTTTCACATAAAGGTGAGACAACTGGATAATAATAGGTCTGTTCGGGTCTTTTCTGGAGTCTTTCCGACCAGGTAGGCGATATATGTCGTAAATGTCCGTTGGCTGAATACTTATATTTAGCGACTTCGAAATGTTGGTAACATAATTTGTAAGGTCCAGCTTATTTTCCTTAACTTTATAGGGCACATTTCTCAATTCAACAGTAGTTAATTTTGAGACACGAAGCAGCTCTTCAACCTTTTCTTGCAAGGTAATTATGTAGTTCTGGTTTTCCACACAGTTTTTTTCCAGGGTTTTTATTTTGGTACGGAATTCATCGTGTTGAAGAGAAATAGCCTCTAAGCTCTTCTCGATGCTAGCCAGTGAAGTGTCCATCTTGTGCTGTATGGAAGCGAACATTTGCCTAATTTCTTCTTTAAAATCATCAAAATCGTCTCTTGTGACATTGCAGGAGAAATTCCTAGTGTGGGGCAACGTTTAAAAAAAAATGGTGGACCGATGACCTTGTGAGGGCCGCAGGAGTCCGCTGGATGTAGGAAGCACAGAACCGGTCGAAGTGGCGGAGCTTGGCGGAGGTCTATGTCCAGCAGTGGACGTCTTTCGGCTGAAATGATGATGATGCTGATTACTGCATATAACAATTACGGCAAAATCCTTTATTGCTTGTATTGTGCCAACTGAATACAATGTAGAATTGAAGTGTGCAATTACTATAAATAGCAAAAAAATACTCACCTATACGTAAGCTAAATTATTTTAATAACATTTCTTATCATACCTCAGATCATTGTAATAAACAAATATCATGATGTGATAAAACAGAAGCACCTACTGTAATTTAATAATTATTTTATTATCTTTATCAATAACAGCTGGTAGCCATTAATAACAATGACTAGCAAAATCATAAAAAATTCTGACTTTATCATTTGAAGGTAGATATTGAAGTAGCCATGTAAACGTGAAGTCATGTATTGTACGAAGATATTTTGCCCTGTTTACACAATCTACTAAGACAGAGTGTCAGGACATTCGACCCACAAACTGTTAAAATGAATTCAGTACATGATTCTAGACTCACCACGTTCAAAATTTTCTACGAACATTTTGACCGTGTAGGTATTGCACTTTTGAAAGAAACAGCGGGTTTTTCTTTAACAACCGATTAATAATTTCAACGCTGGTGGATTTAGAATCGTGTACCTACTAAATTCACGGTAACAGTTTGCGCATCCCATGTCCCTTACAGCCTGTATACATAACACATGGCTGTTGACAAAAACCTGCCGTTTTCTACAAAAGTGCAATACCTAAATCAATATTATGATGTAACAGCTGATGTGTATTTATATAATCGACGAAAAATTTCAACGATACCGCGTTGAAATTTTTCTGGAATCTCAAATACAAAGTCTAGAATCATGTACTGAATTCATAGGGTAACAGTTTCCGCGTCAATATACCTGACGTCCTGTATACATAACGCAGTAATCCCAGCAAATGTATAGTCACGGACTTTAATTGATAAGCCACTTGCCACATTTGCTATTTCAGCCGTGTAATGCAAATCGGGTTTAGTCGGTTATACTCGTACATAGTCCCAAAGTCAACCAATTGCACGGCTAGCAACCGTAACCTAGTGACAATTGTTTTAGCGTAGCGATAGTAACGTTATGATTAGTCATTTCGACATCGGAAAAACTCGTACCCACGATTTTATCCGAACGCGTATCGTCCAAGATACCGTTCATGACAAATATGATAACTGTTTCATATAACCATAAATAGCTACGGCTACGATTCACCAAAATTTGAAATGATCGTCTCTGACATTTCAACTGTCACTGTCTTCGGATAGGTTTTCAGAAATAACGAGTATTTAATGAGTTCTAATTCAAAGGAGGTCAGTATCAAATAGATTGGATAAAGTTATAAAAGAGTGTAGTGTATTTATTTATCATTGACAATTTATTAGTCAACCTTCAACCTCTATGGATAAGACTATTTCCGATTATAAGTAATTGGTCATCTTGTTTACGAGCATGCAGTATAAGTTCGTGTTTAATCGTGTAATCTCGTGAATGTATAAAATTGCAAAATTGGAAAGTTTAAAAGTGGCTGTACATGACACACACACATGTATGTACACAGGTAACTAGGAGCCTATAACTGACAGATGTCGTAATGAAATCATTTCCTGTGAATAATAGCTCGACCACCCTGTATGCATGCCTACCTCGTATTGCAATATACAGTGTGTTTATAAGCAATGTTATAAGTTATTACTCTAATTAGTACCATATCACACACGGGGTGGTGGTGTGCAAGTAATTGGTGCAAATTATTGGCATTTAGAGACCGTTTCCACGGTGCAATATTAAGTCTTTTGTAAGTAGCACCATTTACCTAAGTACCTATGGCATTTTTGTAGTAAAGTGCTAACCTGAAATAGTTCGTACAATTTCAGTAATTAATAATAGTTATTAATATAAATAAGATTTTTATCGGAACCAAGTTTTCTACAAATAAATCACAATAACACTAATCATGTAGGAGATGTGCTGTTCTCCTAGCTTGGTTTTATAATAACCTATTTAAAGCAGTAATAATCTCTGTTTCTTAAAGTACGTCACAGTGTTAAAGTTAGTTAGTTATATTTAAGCAAAAATAATGTTGTACATAGTGATCACAAACAGCCTACATAATGTTCCCACTGCTGGGACACAGGCCTCCTCTCTGTGAGAGCGAGTGGGCCATAATCTACTACGCGGGCCCAATGCGGGTTGGTGGACATAGAAATATGTATCAGGTACATAATTAAGAAATATTTATAGGGCCTTATGTACTGGTTGACCAACCATGATAAACGAAACACATATTAAAATGTTGTGCGTATGAATCCTATTGACATTATGTAACACCATTTTTACAGATACAAAACATTTTAAATTAAAATTGTGGCTTGCTTGTTTTCTTCTTACAGTACTTAATATTGTAACACAAGGCACGAAATAAGCCACGGTATCCAAAAATATAGTTAATTTAGCCACTCATAAAGGTAGATCGCACCTCACAAAGGATCTTCTAGTGGCGTCCATAGTAGCTAATTACACAAAGAGGAGCTCATTACTAGCGGGATATTAACCGTGGCGTAATCAAAGCGGTGTTTAATATTACTACACGTATATTGCTGCCTTTATATACCACGTAGAAAGGTACCAACTGAACTTCAAGACAATTTTGAGCTCGGTTTTTCGCGCGAACGTAATATAGCGCAACTAATTGGAAATCTAGATTTGGATTTAGCCTTAAAGGCAGAAAGAAAGAAAAAGTACTTATTGTGAGCACAGGAATTTCACAAACGAAACTAAACACATTATACTTAATAGATAAAATTAAAATAAAACCGAAATTCCTGTACGAGGCCAAAAGTGTGTCTGGCATGATAATAATTATTTATAGCTTAATAATCTAGATTAAGAAGTATTTTAAGGCGAATATTAATTCAAAATGTAAAGTCATTTATTCAATCAATGCTGATTCAGCACGTTTTGAACGTCTGAATTTCATAAGACAGTCCCCAAGAAACGCCCGCACGTCACCAAGCTCAGCTGGAAAGAAGAAGTACCTCAACAAACTCCCCAGCAGCACAGCTGTGTGTTCTGTGTGAACTTGATTCTATACAATAGTAGGTAAGTAACGAGACACAAAACATTAACCCCTTTATTTATAAACGTTGCTTAAAGTTAAGTTATGATTAGTGACTGAGCGACTGTTTAACTATACATTTTTGACATTTAAGCGTCTCTTAACTTTAAGTAACGTTTGTAAATAAACCTCTAAATAAAATACGAGTAAGTATACCAACTTTGTGTCTTTGGATATGTATTTTAATTTATTGTCACCGTCTTCCGAAATTAAAGTTATTTTTCACTTTGTAGTGTTTTTTCGGAAGTCGATTGTCTTTTTTTTTTGAAAAACGTTTTTATTTTTCACTTTTTAGCTATAGTACCTACCCCACACCAATTCGAAATTTCATCATCATTTTTTTTTTTGTGTGGGAAATCATCAAATAACTTCTCCCGCTCTGGGTGGAGCGGGAGGGCGTGTCAGACTTTTACTGACTAAAACCCACCCGTGTTCCCTCAGTTGCCTGTGTGCCAGGGGCCGCGGTATCTCTTTCGAACAACCCGCACCCCTGGCAGGCATCGGCCCTTGCGGACCCCCCCATTTGGTGCCGACATCTCTTTGAGGCGCACGTGGAACACAACGCGCCGTCGACCCGGGCTTGGTCCTTACCGGACAGCGAGCTACCCATTACTCGCCGTCCGCAAGCCCGCGCCTACGGTGGCCGGGAATCAGCCTGGGATTCCCGACGCCCAGGGCGTCTCCTGCGGCGACTACGGCCGTGAGGGCGCATATACTGCCTCTCCCTCACGTGCGCCGCCTCCCTCTTTGCGAGCATTACTGCTTCGCAGAAGGAGGTGACGGCTAACCATTCAGTCTCGCTCCGTACCATGGCCTGTACCAGGGCCGGACGCGAGAGATCGCCGCCGCCGATCGCCTCCACGAGGACACGGCGGTGCTCCGCCCAAGCCGGGCAGACCGCCACCGTATGCTCCACCGTGTCCTCAGGGCGATCTTCGCAATGGAAAAACCCGGGCGTTTCCTCCCGCCTTATGCGAAACAGGAACCTCCCGAAACAACCATGTCCGGTGAGGACCTGCGTCAGGCGGAGGGTGAGGACGCCATGCTGGGTTCTCAGTCAATCAAAAAATAATACATATTTATGCGATAGCCGCAATCGCGGTTGATTTGCTGTCATTTTTTTAAGAGTTCCGTTGTCTGTCTCCGAAACTCATCATCAGATCTATATAAAATTTAAATGGGACCATTTCGAAATAAACCGCTTTCGAAAAAAAAAATGTTTTTGCAAATCCGTCTACCTATACATATATGACGGAGTTATGCCCGAAAATATATTTAAAAAAATATATAAACATACCGAATTGATAACCTCCTCATTTTTAAAGTTGGTTAAAAACATTGAACACTTTAACTCATCAATTCAATCAATTCTTGTTTGGGTGAAATAATCTAAACAGAGCTCAGATGACAACTGAATATCATGACGTTACGCTAATATTCCTACTGTGGAGTTTTAGTGGGTTCCAGTCCCACATAACTGCGCTATCTCCCCGTGGTAGCGCAGTAGGCATTTCTGCACGTTAAAAAAAAAAAGCCCGGGTCGACGGCGCGTTGTGTTCCACGCGCGCCGTCAGAAATGTCAGCAACAACTGGTGGGGTCCGCAAGGGCCGATGCCTGCCAGGGGTGCGGGTTGCTCGAAAGAGATACCGTCGCGTCGCCCCTGGACAGGCAATTGAGGGAGCACGTGTGGGTTTTACTCAGTAAAAGTCTGACACGGCCACCTACTCCACCCAGAGCGGGAGAAGTTATTTGATGTTTTCCGACCATAAAAAAACGCTAATATTCCTTAAAAATGCAATCAGTTTAAGAGACCTCTTAGTTCTTCAGTTCTACTAAGATGACTTTGGAACCTGTACCTACGACCAAAGGAATGCATCTGATAGTGGGAATCACAAGCAAAGGGCAAACCTCAATTTCCTATCACAATAATTATAATGCTTTTTGCAACATTTACGTAATAGGTACATGACTTTGAACACATAAGTAGAAGCAGTTTAAAACTAATGATAAATGGAACATGGTCTGAACCAGGTTGATACACGGTGCGGCCGAACACGCGACATCGCGTTTTTGTTTGATACCACACACTTCTGAGCCGTGGTATATGCTGTGTTGTTGGGCTCGTATTTGCAGGTGTAAAATGTTATTTGGTCATAATTGTGCTATTTTAACGATGGATATCAGAGGTATGTTGTAGTTCTTTTTTTTGACCTGCTTTTGGTGTAATAAATCATATTCAACTCCATTCAGACTCAGTATCCCTTTCTTTTATTTCACTAAAATGCTAAGTAATGTATTCTTGTATATTAACATTGACTTAATTCTCAAATAGCATTATAGCACCTACTTTGCATACCGCCCCTTTTTCAAGTATCCTCAACTATGATTATAAAATTAACGAAGTGTCTAATTATAATTTTAAATCAATTAAAATTTCACCCAACTCAATTCAGACCCTCATAATATGTTATAACAACAGCTGGCCATTTTCCAAAAAAAATTGGTTAAAATTAACGATATTAAATTTATCTATTTTTGTATATTACTCTCACTGCGCTGAAAAAATGTCCAGGTACCTTATTTAAGCCTCATTTTGTACGAGCCTTTCGAGGTGTAATATTACTCATATGCAAGAGAATAAATCATATTATATCCTCCTGGGACCTTCGGCGACTTCGCATGTACGGGAAATTGCATCCGAGTCCCTTATAGCGATAATTTATTAATTTTTCCGCACACACGGGGTCACAGGCTCGCCCTGATGAATTATTAACTGCCAGTGTCTGACAACCTGGCGGAAGTTGAGGAAGTAATGAAAGGAAGACATTGCATAAATCTTTTTTGCTTCGATTTATTTCTGTTTGTTGTCGGGTGCCACTAGCCTTGAGGGTCTCGCCATAAAGGATGAAAGATGCGTTGTATCCATACGAGTACAATAGCGAATTGCAATAAGTGGGCTTAATAAGGCTACGTATCACTGCGGGGTGCAAACTGAAAACCAGCGCTGGGTGTCGCCCAGCAAATGCTGAGATAATAACCCTTTCGGTATGGGCACGCTCAACACAATTTCACTGCAATTTTATTGTTATGTTTATTGTTCTCTTTTTTTTATGTGTTTGTTGCTGTTGCGTTGTGTCTGTGTCGAATAAATGTTTTCTATTCTATTTTATTCTATTCGAAACAGTAAATGTTCATTATTTGACGTTGACCTAGAACTGAAGAAAGCGTAATCATCAAGCTACTATTAAACTTTTAAACGATTAAGGGAGAAGCCTTAGACTGCGAAATTATAATTTTCTTCTGCATTTTGCAGGTCAGTGTCAGGTCAGGTCGTATGCTGACTTCATAATTATAATCATTCAAATCATCAATACAACCCTCTCAGTTCATTTATTTCCATTTAATGATTATTTTATGAAAATACATTCAATAGGATGAAATCAATGCGAATGAATACAAATCATATGTTAATAAACACACTGACCTGCATATAATTGCGAAAAATAGAAAAAATAATACCTTAGCTCAAAGCTCTGTTAAATTCCAGATTCCCCAATAAAATCATTCAAAATCAAAATCAAAAGTCATTTATTCAAACTAGGCTGAGAGTCAGCTCTTTTTGAACGTCAAAATAAAATTACATAAGACAGTCCCCCCAAAAACGCCCGCCCTTCACCACTTCCTAGTGCTTTAGCTGGGAAGAAGAAGTAGCGGAACAAACTCCCCAGCAGCACAGCTGTCTGTTAAGTTAGAAGAACTTGATTCTATACAATAATAGGTAATAAAAATTACGAAACACAAAAAAAAAAACCATAAAATTTGCCATGTCAGCTAGCACACGCCAATATACCATCAAAAATTGAAAACTAGAAATAATAGAAAATTAAAATAAAACGTAAACAGAAATTCCAATCTAAATAAAAGCCTCTAGGCATAAAGGGCATGCCCGCTTACATATGCAATTCTGCATTATGCAAATATAGCTATAAGTAACTTAAAGTAACAAAAGTTAAACTAGGACCTCTGGACTAAAATTAATAAAAACTTAATACAAACTTAAACTTATCCTTTATACAGCAGTGGAGTCTTGCTGCAGCATGATAAACAACATCCCAATAACATTAACAACACACTTCACTATGTATCAATAAGGTTAAGGATATAACCCGTAAGGCGACAGGTTACAAATCCCCAGCCTTCCCCCGTAACCTCATAGGCTACAATGTGATCCCCGATCGACTCTCTACGTGTATTGAACGAGCTATGTTCTGCTTTGTGAGTCTCAGTTGAGCTGAGTGGAAAAATTGTTCTATAAACACCGCGGTAACTGCATGTTTAAGAAATATACTCTCTGTAATATTTTGTTTTAAACGATTGCAGAAAGTATAGACTAAAATTATACAATTAAATATACAAGCCAGACCCAGCATAATAACCAGAATAACACAATTTTGAGTTGAGACTGTTGACATTGAAATATTCTAAAAATCATTAAATGTCTTAATAACACCTACTAGTTATGTTATTATTCATGCCACGTTCTACAATAGGTTATAAAATTGTTATAAAAGCATGGTATTACAATAATATTGTTATAAAATGAACAGAGTATCAATACTCTGAAAGTAACTTACCTACCTACCTTTTATAGTACCTATCTGAAAGTTTCTCCTTCATTTATCTACATTCACATTTTATTTAGAGAGTATCTTTCACAGAACTTACTAGTTCATGTTGTACTCAGAGATGACAGTAGGTACCTACCTAGCTTGGTAGCCTGTACCCTAAAGGCGTGAACTACGTACTTAACTAGCACTACAAATGAACGAAAACACTACAACAAACCCTGAATACGGTGTCAACCATTCACTAGTACCAGTACCCGCACTACATTCCTACATGAACAAAGCATTTAAACTGCATACATTCAATGTATTATGTACTAGTTTTAAAAAGCGGCTTCGCCCGCGTGGAAATCGGAAATCATCCAATCATCAAACTCAAACTCAAAGCATTTATTTCAATTAAACCATTTACAGGCACTTTTGAATTGTCAAAAAGTCGACCAGTTGGAAAGTTGAAGCTAGTTGCCCATTCCAAAACGTAGATCTCTATGGAGAAGAACGGGCAAGAAACTCCATGGGATAAAAAGCTATGTGGTTATCCAGACTCTAAACCATCTGTGTGCCAAATTTCATCCAAATCCGTTTTTGTGTGATACTCACATCCTAATTTCTAAACATCCAAATACACAAACTTTCTCATTTATAATATTAGTGGGATAGAAAATTTTATTACCTACAATGTTTTAATAACATTAGATCAATCATACATAAGTCAAGTTAGTAAATTCTAAAATAAACGCAGTTCAATATCCTTTTGTGCAATAGCTACTATACGTATGTAGGTACAAGCAAAGTAAAATAACATCAAAATATGACATACACACAATACCATTAATTAAAAGCGCCAGACAATTCCATCAGACGGTAGAGTTCATATTATGGAAAACAATTATTTTGACGCGACGATTTTCAAAGGATGCCACGTTACATGAAACATGACAAAGCATTGCCGTATATAATGCTGATATACTGCACATATAAAACATAATTATATACGATCTAGTGGACAATGCAGTCCTTTACAATGTTGCGTTCATTCATAGACGATATTAAATGAAATTTCAACGCTATACACTAAATTAAAACCGAGTTCAACCCGCGAACTGTTAGCGAATGAAATTCTAACCGTGTGTGAGTGTATTTTTTCTTTGTTATGATGAATTTAAGCTCGTAATAAAGACAGCAAAAATACACAATGTTGTTGACATGTCTGATGTAGAGCCAGCAGTCATAATGCTAATAGTTCTAATAGACATAGCATATGTACATATGTATATTCTCATATTATATTATGTGTAATTTTAAATTAGAGTATAATAAGTGATTTTATGTTTTCCTTCCACTATTATACATGTTGTCTACGAAAAAAACTGAAATCCATGAATTGAATTTTAAAATGTATTTTATCATTTAATGAACTAAAACTAACATTTTCCGACTGCGCTTTGCCTAAGCTACCTCAATAATACATTATTCTATTTTTTCTCATATAGTGTAAAATACCCTATTGAAAAATCGTAACAAAATTATCATTTCGCGGCCTACTTCTGGCGCTTCCTTCTTAAGGTGAACCTAGTCCACATTTTTTGCATACAAACTTCGGGAGTGTTTTACTCCACTGTCTGACATGGCACATCCAAAGTAAAATATGATATCGTTTTGTCTCATTACTAATATTGTCTGTACGGAAATAGAATACTAAAATAAAAACCTATTAAAAAGTTAGGAGCCAACAAAGATTCGTTTTTCTTGCTAATTTTACTTAACTTTGGGCGTGTTTAAGTAATAAAAGAAGGGTAAATCTCCAAAACCAAGCGGTACCGACAAAGTTCAGTTATCGAAAAGTTCAATAAACTTTATTGGTCATTGATTGCATTGGCTTTTTTATAAAACCTGGTCTTCCAAAGGACTTTTCTTAATTTTTTCGCGATTTTTTTACTATAAATGATCCTGCATCTCACTCAATAAATAACGTTGTGCGTGTAGACTAGCGCCTAACTGCTCATCACTGATACTACCTCTGTCGGACACGAAGCCTGGTGAGACAGTGTGATTTTTAGCCAGGCCCACCAGTGAGTTCGAGCCCGCGATTAAGTTCCTCTGAAGCAGTTAGGCCAAGGGCTTCAAGCAGAAATCAGTACCTACTCTTAAATACGCCTCTTATTGAAAAGAGGTTTCTCTCTCAAGCCCTGAAAGCTGGATGTCGCAGAATTAGCATCGACAACAATGTCAACAACAAAAAAGATAGGCTTGTAATGTACAACGAATTTGACTTACCTACTCATGCCAATACTCAGCAATAGAAGTGCAAAAATCATTATCAATGGCAACATTTATGACATGATAATATTTTAAACAAACATTTGCCACTCGCAGTTATCATAACTATCGAACTATTGATCCCACATAATTATAAGTAAGTACCTACTATGGAAACAATACCTTCAAATACATCCGACTTGCATGGCGATTATGCTACGCAGGATATAAACTGTACAGCCTCATCAAAAAGCTATTAAAATATATAAGAGCTGTCAAACTGTTAGGTTGAACAGAAAAAATTCTGAAAGTTATGACGCAACACCAGAATAACCCTGCATCCAAACCGAAAGCTATTGCCGCGCGAGTGCACGATTGTATGAACTATGTATACCTAAGGGACGAACGCGACCTGATAGCACGCAGTCTAAAGTACCATATTAAACATGCTGACGTTAAACATTTAGGCAGTTAATTAAAATGCAGCGCCTCTAAACTACATATCACTAAGCTAACATATTTTTCTCACGCTATCTGTTAGTAAAAGGAACTATACCTAGTTACCCTTATTTCAGTTGGTTAGTTAACAATAATATCAGCTCCAAAACGAGCCATCTTAAACTAAATTGAGTGAAAAAAGGCGGAACAACTTTTAAAAATGTTTTATAGGATCGCAGGAATCAATTTATAACGTCAATTGGACAGTGCGGTGCGGTCGGGTCGGTGCGGCCTAAGCTAGAGTGGCGGCAATCCGTCAATGTCCGAAGTAAAGCCCCTTAAATGCGTTCTTAAATACGGAAGGCCGGAGCCGGCTCGCAGGCCCACGGACCTGCCCACGCTCTGTCCAATCGGATGCTCTCCGGGATCGATAACATCCTTCCCTAAAAACCTATGGCTCGCTTGTTTTCACGTACGGATTATAGCATTAATCCAGGATACGTCGTCATTTATTTTTACTGCAATTTTAAGGTTTCTTCGGACTTTCCTTTCAAAACTAGTTTATATATTATTTTCCATTCAGCACAGAAGCATAAAGTATGTACAGAAACTTCAACCGCGACACAATTTTTTGATATCAAATATTATAAGAAAAAGGATTACTTCAAACTTAGTTTGTTATATTAGGTCTTTACCTATGAAATTGCCGTTTTGCAGTACTGGCCATTTCAAATCAAAATAATTTTTGTTTGGGTAAGAATTCTAATTTCAAATTAATTTTATTTTAAAAACATGGATTTTTTTTTCCAAAAGTAGTCATTTGTTTATTGATTAGTGTTACATTTTCATCGCATTTCAATCTTTTTCGTCATCATGGATACGTTAAAAATTCGAGTAATTATGGAATATGAGTACCGTCGTGGCAGTAACGCGGCACAAGCGGCACGCAACATCAACGACGTTTACGGAGCTAACACTACAAACCAACGCACCACCTGTTATTGGTTTGCTCGCTTCCGTTCTGGAAATTTCGACCTGAAAAATGAACCTCGCGGTCGTCCGAAGACTTTGGTCGACAATGACGAATTAAAGGCGATTGTGGAAGCTGATGATACACAATCTACGGCTGAATTAGCAGCAGCTTTCGACGTTAGCGTCAAAACAATATTGGTCCATTTGCGTCAAATTGGCAAGGTAAAAAAGCTTGACAAATGGGTGCCCCACGAACTCAATGATCGTCAGCGCGAAGTACGCGTCGAGACGTGCCTTGCACTGCTCAACAGACACACAAATTAAGGAATTTTGAACCGCATTGTTACCTGCGATGAAAAATGGATTCTGTTTGATAACCGCAAGCGCTCAGCAAGTTGGTTGGATCCTGGTTCAGCACCTAAACCATGCCCTAAACGAAAACTTACCCCTAGAAAAGTGATGGTCACTGTTTGGTGGTCTAGCGCCGGTGTGATTCATCACAGCTTCTTACCAAACGGGGTGAGCATTACTGCAGATGTGTACTGTGAAGAACTGAACACAATGATGGAGAAGCTCCATCAAGCACATCTCCAACCAGCATTGGTCAATCGCTCGTCTCCGCTGCTCCTGCACGACAACGCGCGCCCTCATACTGCACAGCAGACGGTCTCCAAGTTGCAAGAACTGGGGTTGGAAGCTCTCCGTCATCCGCCCTACTCACCAGACCTTGCGCCTACAGACTACTACTTTTTCCAGAATTTGGATAACTTCTTGGCGGGAAAAAAATTCAATACCCGAGAGGCAGTACAAAATGCCTTTGAAGAATTTGTTGCCTCCCGTCCAGCTGATTTATTTAAGAAGGGCATCAATAAACTGCCACTGCGATGGCAAAGATGCATTGATTGCATGGGTGATTACTTCGATTAATACAAATAAAAAATACATGAAAAAAAAATCGTTTAATTTTTTTCATACAAAACGGCAATTTCATAGGTAAAGACCTATTATTTATTTTCGTTCACGTAAAAGGTTACGGGAGCAAATATTATGTAGGACTCTAGCTTTATTGTATTTACAAAATCTTTATGACTTGTTGAACTTTACCTAAATCCCTTTCATAAAGTTTCGTGCCCTGTCGAATTGAACTCAACTTTGCAATGGAACCCACTTTAATTTATTGTTTACCGATATACCAGAGAATAGAGCAAAGAATAATCCGGTGTCTGTATTCCGAAGATAGGTTGTATGTGCAAGAAATGAGCAAATAAATCAATTACACACTGGCAGGCGGCGCCACGGGAAATAATTGGATTTGTACTCAAGCGCCCTGGGGGCCGATCGCCGGTTTATTGTCTAACATTCCTCGATTTCACGGAAAAAACTGACAGCGCTTGAAACAGCAGATATCTTCGTGAGAAATTAGATGTTGAGTAATACGGGGCAACTGTTGTTTATTTGAAGAAATTTCTTTGTTAAAGCAACATAGTCTATCTCAACTATTTCCTAAAGTTCCAGACAAACTGGGTTTACAACGTCACAGTAAATTGTTTCATCAGTAATCACGGGAGTTATTTAATTAAAACTGTTACAACTCATAAAACTAAGCCTTGAAATCTTTGTCGCAGACGCGCGGCTGACATCGCTGCGAAACTTGGCACAACTTATACATACTCCGTACATTCGTTAACTAAAAGTGTAAAAGTTTTAACTACACTTCACACGATTATACCGGCGACATTATACACTTACTGTATTTCGGGTAGTAAATAGAAATGGTATTCGGTTTGTGGATATACGAATTAACCAGGTGCTAGATCAATGACTTACCATTCTATTTAAAGGGTATCTGTGACATTGTACTGTTTGCTGATGATACCTCTCTTATCGTTAAAGTAGACTGGAATAGACAAGATTTTGATGACGTAAACAGTGCATTCGCAATGGTTACGAATTGTAACCAGTTATGTAATAAAATGTATAAAGTTCGCCTTACCGAATGTTAGGAATCTAGGACCGAACATCATCGTAGATAATGAGGTACATGAAACTGTAGACTCGGCAGTTTTTCTAGGCATAATAGTAGATGCCAAACTTTAGTGGGGTTCACATATATCAAGCCTAGCGGGAAGGCTCAGTTCGGTCGCCTACGCCGTCAGGATAGTAAGACAATACACTGACGTTGATACAGCGCAGTTAGTCTATTTTCGTTATTTTCACAGCGTAGGACCTAAGTCCTACGGCATTCTGCTATGGGGCAAAGCTGCAGATATTCAAATTATTTTTGTTCTTCAAAAACGAGCTGTTCGAACAATTTATCAATTAGCTGGAACAAACTACCGGGTTAAAACGTATCCTATGTGTTAATCCAGGTTATAAACTCTCTGTTTGCCAAATTTCATCCAAATCCGTTAAGCGGTTTTTGCGAGATTGTGTAACAAACATCCAAACTTTCACACCTACAATATTAGTTGAATTAATACTGCAGAATATAGAACCCCTGCTTTTTGTGCCATCCTTCCCTGGTACACTTGATAATAATAAAAATATCGAGTCTAAATAAAACCTAATTCACACAGGAGATTGAGACAAAATCAAATCTGTCTCTAGGCACCCTAACTTTTATCACTAACAATAGAACTAGAAGTCGGAAACCAACACGGAACCTCGTAGAATCTTTCGACTTTATTATTCCTTTACCAACTCTCATAATAGAAATTCTAAACTAGTACTGTAGTTGATAACTGTAATGTGAGTTAACCGTAGTTTTCATACTTCTCGTTACATTTTACAAGTCTCCGGTTATTTGTCGAGACTGGCACAGGATTCAATTCGTTTTTAACTGTAGGTAATTAACATGCGTAACTGGGAGATTAACCGTTTATGTTGCATAAGATTTTGATACAAGAAGCCTAAGTAAACCGTTTGATTCCCTCGTGTATATGTTAGGTAGGAAATACGTGGTTTTACGTAAAGTTACGGAGAGGCTAGAAAAAGATATCTAATTATTAATTATCAATTACCATTATTTTGCATTTAGTTAATTCAATTAAACAATATATAGGCGCTTTTAAACTGTCAAGGAGTCGATAAAAAAGTCAGAATGTTACGAATGAAAAACATTAGGTAAATTTAAACTACTTGACACACTATTATAAATACAACCAGTTACAAACTTAATAATGACCCAATAACATATAATCTCATCACGAATTTCAGTCGACAAGTTTTAAAAGCAAACAAGTATCGACTTTATTAAAATTAATGCTAATTCTGCTTAATTACCCATCCTAAGAGTATCAAAGTACAGTTTGCATGCGAGCCGAGACCTGAGTAGACTTGCATTTTAAATGTAAATTATTTGTGACTGCAGTCACAAATTGGCTAAATCTAAATATTATGTAAATAGGTGGAGCGGGGATAATTGTGTCACTTAGGAATTAAGATACGCCGCACGTGTAACGAGGCGCATTACTTGCAGGTGCCTGAGGAGAGTGGTCCCCCCACTCTCCTCAGGCACAGACAACATTGTAATGTAATTATGAAAAGAAAGTGGAGGTGAAGTGGGTATATGTGCCCGGTTTAGCGCGTTCTCACACGGCGTACTTTTTGCAGATCCTACAATCGGTCAAATTATATTAGAAATCCTTTTGTAAGACGTTTCCGTTGATACCTACATTTGATTTGTACTGTTTCATTTAGTTTCAACAACAAATTGGCCACCGATTGTATGTCGTTTACGAATGCTCTTAATGCGCATTACCTACTACGCACTTATAAAAGCTAGAATACAACAAAAAAAAAATGTTACTTTTTTTAAGTCTCTAAAGAGTAACATTATTTAATTTACCGGCAATAAATGAGTTTGATGTTGTATAATATACGACATTACGATACCTAAGAATAGTCTTAGGTAGTAAGAATAGTCACTAATAGTAGTGCCCAAAACACGGCCGGGCTCTAATATACAGGGTGAAATTGAAAACATGCGACAAACCGTAATGGGAGATTGTACTCATCATTATGAACAACTTTTACTGAGGGACCAAAGATGCAATCGCAAAAAAAAAACAGCTGTTCCCTACATTTTGACGAGTTATGCGAACATAAATGTAGGGAACAGATGTTTTTTTTTTCGCGATTGCATCATTGGTCCCTTAGTAAAAGTTGTTCATAATGATCAGTACAATCTCCCATTTCGGTTTGTCGCATGTTTTCAATTTCAACCTGTATAATTAATCTAATTTGTACAAAATTCCTCAGCGCATACATAGACATGTTACGTAGGTACATATAACTTGTAGGTACCTATAGTAGTTTAGTGTTTGAGTGTTTACAACCATCTCGAATATTGACATTGATATTAATTACAGAAACGCCGGCAAGCTGACCAAGCAAATGGAATTGCAATTCCGATCATAGACAAGATACTCAATACTCTTGTACAATACTACAATTTGCTATGTAATAACCGTTGCTATTCGATAGATATTCACATCTAGGAAGGAAATTAAGTGCATGTGGTGGATAAGTGTAGTGTAGTAGTAGGTAGTGTTTGTAGGAATTACATGATTTTCGATAACTACTAGCTACACCCCAATGGTTGTAGCTATCAGAGGGGAAATTCCCGTGTTTTTAAGAATATTTTCTCTCTAATCTTAGTCACAATCTATCAAAAAACTCTCTAATTTTCATACATTTAAGACAATTTTTTAACATTCATTGACGCTGAAGTGAGCTCATCCTAGATTTCGAAAGCATTAATTAACTAGCTGATGCCCGCGGCTTCACCTGCGTGGCTGTTGGAAATTATCATACGGAAACGTGTTACTGAGCCTATGTTACTCCTTATAACATCATCCAATTTGCCAATGAAAATCCCGTCAAAATCGGTCCAGCCATTAGAATATTAACTGGAACACAAACAAACAGAACTGCCAGGGGTGCGGGTTGTTCGAAAGAGATACCGTCGCCCCTGGGACACAGGCAACTGAGGGAACACGGGTGGGTTTTAGTCAGTAAAAGTCTAACACGCCCTCCTGCTCCACCCAGAGCGGGAGAAGTTATTTTATAATTTCCCATCCTCAAAAAAAAAAAAAAATGTTCATTTTTTTTTGTTAAAAGTACCGTAGGTATTTACTTTCACATGCAATATGCAAAAAGCTGCTATTTTAATATTACAAAACTGATACTTCAATGTTATTTACTTGCATAGATTCAGTAAGTTTAGACTTAATCTTCCCTCAACAAAACCAAATAAATCCAGAACCCAATGTTAGAACACTAAAACACCAAACTAAAAGACACAAACCCTAATTGACTTCCACAACGTGAAAGTTATGAGTTTTTTAGTAGAATCAGGCAAGCAAACATAAAAACCTGCTACGAACTATTAGCCGGTACATTAACGGCTCACGACACGACCAGGAGTTAGTCGACTTACTGAAAATTGCGGCAACAGCAGGCCATGTCGACAGCTGCCAAACGAAGTGTGAAAATAATGGGTACACTGTAATGCGCGTCTTAAATCGGCTAATGCACTCAGCGCTCCGCCGTCACTGCTTCGCCATATTTCACCAGCAAACGTTAAGCATCGACGTATAACCAGCTTAATGAACGTTTGTTGCTGTGTTGCCCTTTTTGGTTGTTATTTTTAACAGTATTTTCAAGAACAGATGTACGGTCACAAACTCACGAAAAGTGATAAATTTAAGTAGTTGAAGTTTAGTAAGAAACCCATGAAAGTTTTCGAATAAAATTTAATTTAATTAGTAGAAAATAAAAAGTTAATTTATCTAATTAAATTTCATTCGAAAACATCCATCGGTTTCTTGCCTAACTTCAACTATATCCGACGACCCTGTTTACTCATCTGTTTTGTTGACTGTACCTATTTACTCTAAAATATTGTGCAGAATAAAATAGGAGCTTTTTTTGTAATGTTTGCTTTTGTGCTTATACAAGTATATGGTCGCAGTCAACTGGTTAAATTAGCCAGCTAATTGGACTCCTAGGCCGTTCATTAAATGCCGGCATCCAATTGGATTCTTAGGCCGATAGTTAAATTAACTAGAATCATTCAACGTTTAACAACTTGGCGTATTGAAAGTCAGCCCTTTGAAGATGACTGACCAAGACTCAGCCAAGTGATTCAAATTTAGTTCAGTTTCTTTCCACTGCGGCGCTAGTAGTCACCAAAACAAATATGGCGTCAATAGCGCAAACCGTGATTATTTTTCGTTCTTGTGTGCAATTTTAAGTGAAAATAAAGTGTGATATTGCCAAAACAGTATGAAAACATGGAGGTGCCAAATAATACTACGTCTTCTGCATGTTTTCGCGAAATATTTGAGTCTAAACTGACTGAACTTACTGACTAACTTAATTATTATTGCGTAATATTCGTTACTTTTTTTTTTGTGAACAAACATTCCACTATTACTAGTTACTTAGTGGTAGGTCTTAGTAAAAAGCAGTCATACATAATTTGTGAACTCATAGTCACTCAAACCAAACATCACAAATTCGTCGATATCCAATTTAACTAAATGACTACACAACATTCAGTCATCTGGTTAAACGTTGCGCTCAATGACTTGGCTAGTTGTCCTGCAGCTATTTAATTGGATGCGTTTAATGAACCGTCTAGGCGTCCAAATAACTGGCTAATTTAACCAGATGGCTGCGACTTAAATATGTGATTTTAAAGAGACGTTTGGTCAACAGAATCACTGTACACTGTACTTAGTGTTGTAAGAGTACCCCGTAGACTATCAGAGAATTCAATTCAGCTTTGGAACTCTTATTAATTGTATAAGTTCTTAAGTGCTTAGTTCTTCTTCCTCCAATCTGTCGTTTGTGTCTTATTTACTTGCTAAGTCATTAATAAACTGAAGCTAAAACGGTTTAAAAGTACCGACGGAGTTGCGATAGGGCAACAACAACGGAATAAGGTAATTAATGGCTAGACTGACAGTATAAAATAAACAGTTTTAGACAAATATATACCCTTTACCTACATACATTAGAACTGACAGGTACAACTTAGTGTACATGCTTTTAATTCTGCCCTCTGTCGCGTTCCATAGAGAGGTGGCCAGTGTTTGCCCACCAACTATTTCCTCACTGAAAACACTCCGGAAATTAAAACCAGAGAAAAGTCTCGCGGGACATTAACTCGACGAGAGAAAGGGATTTAATTTAAAATTTGTTTCGTGGCTTATATTTGTTTGCGGAAAAATGAATAAGTGCTAGTACTTCCCGGGGCTCGACGTAAAATGCTTTCAGTGACGGTTGTTTAAAATATTCGCTCCTTAAAAGGCTACGAAATGAAAGGCTGCGTTCAAAGTTACATAATTTATAGGAATTCTTTTTGAGAAGTTATTTTGTTTTTTTTTGAAGGTGTAAATTTTGTAACATTACTTCCGTAAATATTAATAGTATTTCAATATAGCTGTTATGATTCATTTGCTTTACTTATTATTCGTAAAACTTTATTCTGTCCAGCTAAACTAAATCCTACTTTTTTTATTTTTTTATTAGCCGTTAATATCCCACTGCAGGGCAAAGCCTCCCTACCCTCTTTCCACCTCTCTTTATCCAGAGCTGCCAAGGACCAATATTTTTTAGAGGAGTCCAGCTCATCCCGCCACCTTCGTCTGGGCCTGCGATGTCGTTTGCCATTAAGCGGGACCCACTGGGTCATAAATTTGGCCCATTGTGGCAGCTTTCCGAGTGACATCTTGGTTTGTGGTATTCGTAACCCAGCTCACTAGTTTAATACCCAGAATACTCCGTTCCATAGCTCTCTGGCAAGCATGGACCTGCGCTAAATCATGATCATGTTTGAGAACCGTACGTGGGGATGGGAAGAACACACATATCGATGAGTCTTTTCTTAAGGGATAGAAGAAGCTCGCCCTTCATTAGATCCAACAGCATTTGTTTAATTGACGAAGAATGAAACGTGTTTGATTAGTTGATTATACAAGATTATAAAAGCAGCATCTATTAACAAATATAATTACACTAGCTTTTGCGAGCGGCTTCGCCTGCGTGGATGTCGGAAATTTTCCCACGAGAAAGTAGTACTAATTACTTCACTAATAAAAAGTATTTTACGTGTTAATCCAGGTTATAAGCTAACTGTTTGCCAATTTTAATCTCCAAATCCGTTCAGCGGTTTTTTCGTGATTGAGTAACAAACATCCAAACATCTAAATATCCAAACATACAAACTTTCACATTTATAATATTATATAGTAGGATAGTCTTAAAGCTGATTAAAAAATTAGCTCTCAATACTTTAGGACCATAAAACAGTCATGGTTCACGTCAAAAGCTAGCGTTAATAAAGTTCTGGCAGCGCAACAGTTAATAAATCCTCTTTATTAATCAGACTGCTGCACTGTTCCATTTAACTCTACTTACGGTCGCGACACTCAACAACTTATTACCAACTCCTATAATACGATTAACAGGTTTAAAAAATGTTGTTGTTTTGGTTATCGGAAACAATCTTTTCAGTCGACTATATTAATTCGAATAAAACAGCCAAATCTATTATATAATTAATTTATTAGCAGGTATGACACTAGGATGAACAAGTGTAAAGTATGTAATATTTTAGCCACTCAAAATGAAATCAGAAGAAATGACATACTAGTGTGGTGCAAACTGCAATATTTGTTTGTTACCGAATACAACGTCATTTAACAACTCACTTTCAGCGGCGTAGTTACGTAAACACTGACTACGCTTTTCGCCTTTTGGTTGTGCGCTACGACGGCGTACGTGGCGTAGTCGTGACGTCATCGCTGTGGGTTACGTCGTAGCAACAATATAATAATATTTATTTTTTTACAACATCGCAAACGTTTTCTTTTTTCCTTTACTCGATTTATTCTTACCAAAATGTGACGTTTTATTTAATCTTTTAGATGAAAGCAACCATTAAAGTTGGTCTCTGCTAGTGACATGTTTTTAATCGACATTGTTAAGCAAACTAAATGTTTCTAAGAAACTATCGGATTTTAGTTGTACTTTTAAAAGTAAGAGCTCGAAGTTATGCGGTGATATTCATCAGCTTTAAAGGTAGAAAACATAGGCTTTGGCTAAGTTGATTAAAATAAACACCGAGATTGAGAAAATAAATAAATTACCACATTCTAATTTATCGAAACGTAAATTAAATTAACATTGAAAAGGAAAACATTGCGTTTTGAAAAAGATTTTTGCATAGCTAAACAAATCCAAAATAAAAAAAAAATATCATTGACATTCAAAAATCAAAAATCAAAAGTCATTTATTCAAACTAGGCTAAGAGTCGGCTCTTTTTGAACGTCAAAATTACATAAGACAGTCCCCCCAAAACGCCCGCCCTTCTCCACTTCCTAGTGCTTTAGCTGGGAAGAAGAAGTAGCGCAACAAACTCCCCAGCAGCACCAGCTGTCTGTTAAGTTGGAAAAATTTGATTCTTTACAATAGTAGGTAATTAACATTACGAAATACAAAAAAAAAACATTAAATTTGCCATTATGTCAGCTAGCACACGCCAATATACCATCAAAACATTGAAAACTATAGGTACTCAAGTAGAAATAAATAATAAAAAATTAAAATAAAACGTTAACAAAACTTACAATTAATAAAAGCCTCCAGGCATAAAGGGCATGCCCGTTTACATATGCAATTCTGCATTATGTAAATATAGCTATAACTTGAAGTAAAAAAAGTTAAACTAGGACCTCTGGACTAAATTTAATAAAAACTGAATACAATTAACAATAACAAAACCATGGTCAGCACGACGACCTGTCACCACGAGCAACACCCGTTCACGAACATAACGCAAAGATCAGCCATTACTCCCTCGCCATATTTGAGGAAAGGAGGCAACCCGATCCCCGACGCTAGCGCAAGCAGTGACAGCTGAGGAAGCATGACGAGCTTGCTGCCGGTTGCACTGGCAAGATTAATATGAAATGTCGAAGTCGCTAGCTAGCTACATATTGCAATAATACTCATAAAAAAAAACATTGTAATGAGTAGATTAAGTCAACAATAAATGAAAATAAACTGAATTATACAGTCAAATAAAATAAGCAATTATATGAACTAACATTTGAAATCCGATAAACAAGGCAAACGGCACCACACCTCTGCCTTACCCTTCGGAGATTACAGGCGTGATGTAATGTTTTATGTTATAATTATTATTTCGATCTTATCTTCACGTAGCTGCCATAAGTAATGACATTCAGCAAAATAAAGTCATGGTGTGTTATTTTATGTTATTATAACTGAATGACAAACAATAATCAGGGGTCATGGTGGTCATTTTTAGAGATAAAGTGCATGTAATCATGGTGAAATAAACATATGGATTATCGACATTAAACGCGTCAAAACTTGACTATAGGTTACCTACTTATAGATAAGGCAACAAAGAAAACATTAACCAAAAGGAGTAAAATTATTTTTAAATTGGTTTATCAAATTCTTACAGGCGCGGTCCCTGGGTAGGGTCACAGAAGTCATAATCCCCCCAAAATCATTCAAGCCTGAATAATTTACTTGTCTTATTACCTTAAAACTGTACTTGAGCCAACGTCAACGGTGACCCCGATGGACGGATACAAAAGCATGCACACTGCAGACGACAGAAGTGAAAACTTTAAACTATAAAATACCAATGGGTTTTTTATTTCTTTATCTGTCGGTACTCCGAGTAATAAAAAGCGCAACAAGTCTTACTCATAGCTACAGATATACTTTTAACATGAGGTGAGGCGAACCCATAAGATTTTCCTTTACCAAAAATTTCTCAACACGATAAAGGAGTTTTCACTTACGGTTTAGGATGCAGAAGCGAGCGAAGCCAACTCTGGAATTTGGGCACCCCGTTTGTTCGGAAGGTTCACAAGGTTAAGGGCCTACGTCCCATTCGGTAGCGTAACACGGTCACTTTATGAACCCTCCTGCTCATTAACGGCTTGTCTTGAAGATTTGAAAAATATATGATTTTGCTATAGATTCATATAGATAATTTTTCCCGAAGTACTTTTTTTGTATGGTTAATACTTTTGCTGTAAAAAAATATTTTCCAACACGCAATAATTTGGCTTCTATTCCATACTCCTACTAAACGGCTTCGTTATTTGGAAAAAAAATACACTGAAAAATAGATAGTTAGAGGTACCACAGAATCGCCGAAGCACAATTGTAAATTAATCAAAGGAATATCCCCATTTTGAGATAAAGGCTCAGAGGGGCCCTGCGCGGGCGCGGTCGGCAGTCGTGCTTTAGCATACAAACGGGAGATGAGGATACTATGGCCCTTAAGGTTACGACCAGATTACAAAATCTAAACTGCTGCTAAACGAGTTTAAACTGTTCTTCATAACTCGACAAAGTTAGTTCTTTTTCCGTATAATGCTCCAACGATAACCGAACCAATTCAAGGTGGTGCTAAAATTTTCATGCTCGCTACGCTCGCGTGTTCACTCTACTTTCTCTTGATCCCTGACATTTTCTTCATAAGTCACAAAAGAAACTAATTCCTGGTTCTTCAGGAATGATCAAAAGCAAAATCTATCCGAGAGCTCATACTTTCTTGGGCTTTCCAGCATAAGTAGACAATGTAACTCCTATTTCTTTTTGAAAATATAAAACAAATTTTATTTTTGTTTTTGTGTTTTATCTCATTTCTCAGTTAGTTTTTAATGTTAATCGGCAGTTTGAGTGCTTTATGCGGCCAACTCAAATGTCCTTTCTTTGGTATTGTTCGTCAAATCGTTGACCTCCTGAAGTTCTGAGTTCTGCTGCATGATTACTGATAAATCCGTGCACTGATTGGACAGGTCCACTCAATCTGTGTGGTTCTTTCCTCAAAAGACCATTTCAGACACCAATCCACATGGTCTTCACATGATCTGACCAAGTTTATGTCTGGGCTTTAAAAGAGACTGTGACCTCTTTGTTTGTTTCGGCCTTTCTTCTCAGAGTAGTCAGATAGGAAACGCCGACCTCACATAGTTTAAAAAAATATGATTGACGTTTAAAAGTGTTTGTACAAACCTACTCAAAGAAATAAATCATTTATCAAATCCAATTTTGACTGCGACCGCGCATAAAATGCTTCGTTATTTCAAAAACACTATTAAAACATATTGAACTACATATTTTCAACCCTATAAATTACTCAAACGATATAAACTCCTTTAAATCAGTTTAGTCAATTGTTTTTGTTTTTTAAAGGTTCTTAATTATTTATTCGCATGAATAAATAATTACCTACTACGAGTACTAACAAGCTGTCAAAAACACGATTTTTCCTTTCAAATTAGACCGATCAATTGATAAGATTTGCAAAAATGACAAAAATTCGGATGCCTGTCCACACTAAATTTTTTTAACACATAATTAAACAGTATTTTTGGATAATGACTTTCATCACTTTTTATTGTGTTAAATGTGTATGTGTTGTCTTATCTTAATGTAGGCCATAATGATGATGATATGCGAATACAGTCATGGTGTGATGTTTTCTATAAACTAAATGACAAGCAATAATTGGGGGTCATGGTGGAGACTTTTACTGATAAGGGGATGCAATCTTGGAAATAAATCAACCCGTACAGCTGTTATTAACTAGCCTGAGGTAATAGAATAAAATTATTTAACTCAGTTTATTTATTCTAGTTTAGACGCCAGCAGCACATCAAGCTATCCCCAACTGTAAAATTTTCCCAATTGAACATGAACCTTATTCCTTTGTAGTAAAGTTGAAAAACTGTCAAAGAAATTTGACAGATTGAGGTAGCTTGATGTGCTGGCCTTTGTGTACATAGGACACGACAAAAACCATCATTAGGATCTTTGCTTTACAAACCGTCAATGTTTTTAAAGCATAGGGGTGTATCTGTGTTTAAAAAACATTCGCTACACCATATAGACAAACACACATAACCATTTTGATAGATATGTGCGAATTATTAACATACAAAGCAACAATACTGAAAGTTAACAAAAACCACAGGAATTTGTCAATTGCAGCAGATTTGTGACCGTCGGATGGCAAAAGGCTTGCCCCCTTTTGACTCATGTTTAAGTCACGTTGCATGGGACTTAAACATAAGCCCTCGTTCACACGGACGTAATAAAATCGCGGCTGGATTTTTCCACGTACTGCATTTTCAACAGCGCCACTAGTTGAAAATCCAGTACGCAAAGAAATCCCGTTACGATTTTTTTTACGTCCGTGTGAACGAACTTACTGGCGTAATGTGAGTGTACTATAATACTTTAGTACACCCAAATTTCGCCAGTTATGTTTAAGTCCCTTGTTTCCTCGAAGGATTTAGGCAAAGGTTTAATACAATACACCTTTGCTTAACCCTTCGGGGAAACAAGCCGTGGTGTTATGTCATGTTCTGAAACATGATGTAAACAATAAAACTATAAACTTGGTGTCTTACTAATGATCTCAGTAGTAATAAGTGTTTTTTTATATGTAATTTTATTTTAAGGCCCTGGTAACTTTAAATATTGTCGTTATGAGCGATAATAGTTGTTATTGCAATACGATACGGGTTAAAATCTGTTGTAATAAATTCGAATAATAAATAAGCAAGCATTGTCGTAAAAATGCAAATTAAATCTTATAAAATTAGATATTAACTATTTAATATTAAATAATCCATCACTGGATGCAGTTTCGCATTTGAAATTTAATGGTATATTTTTAATTATAATTATATGTAATTGTTGTTGAAGGGAAAAACTGCTTTTAAAGATAATTAAGAGGTGACTTTGATGATGCATTAAAGTATGTTTAATTATGTGTTTTTTTTTGGGTGGAAATCATCAAATAACTTCTCCCGCTCTGGGTGGAGCGGGAGGGCGTGTCAGACTTTTACTGACTAAAACCCACCCGTGTTCCCTCAGTTGCCTGCGTGCCAGGGGCCGCGGTATCTCTTTCAAACAACCCGCACCCCTGGCAGGCATTGGCCCTTGCGGACCCCACCATTTGGTGCTGACATGTCTTTGAGACGCGCGTGGAACACAACGCGCCGTCGACCCGGGCTTGATCCTTACCGGACAGCGAGCTACCCATTACTCGCCGTCCGCAAGCCCGCGCCTACGGTGGCCGGGAATCAGCCTGGGATTCCCGACGCCCAGGGCGTCTCCCGCGGCGACTACGGCCGTGAGGGCGCATATACTGCCTCTCGCTCACGTGCGCCGCCTCCCTCTTCGCGAGCATTACTGCTTCGCAGAAGGAGGTGACGGCTAACCATTCACTCTCGCTCCGTACCATGGCCTGAACCAGGGCCGGACGCGAGAGATCGCCGCCGCCGATCGCCTCCACGAGGACACGGCGGTGCTCCGCCCAAGCCGGGCAAACCGCCACCGTGTCATCAGGGCGATCTTCGCAATGGAAACACCCGGGCGTTTCCTCCCGCCTTATACGAAACAGGAACCTCCCGAAACAACCGTGTCCCGTGAGGACCTGCGTCAGGCGGAAGGTGAGGACGCCGTGCCGCCTCTCAAGCCACTCCTCAAAGAGGGGACTTACTTACCGCCGCTATCGTGGCGTGCCCAATGTTTAATTATGTCTTGAGTTCCATCATTCTATGCATAAAAGACTTGAAAATATCATATATATTTTTTTGCTTCCAAAATTATTTACGGTTAAAGAGATACACTGGTTTAAAAAACCTTTTTGAACGTTTTCAAGAAATCACCGCTTTTAAGGTATTTTTTGAATGCTGAAAAAAGTAAGCAAATTCAGACCTTTTATGTACATTTGGTTTGCAAAATAAAGATCATCATCATCATTTCAGCCGAAATACGTCCACTGCTGAACATAGGCGTCCCCTAAGCCCCGCCATTTCGACTGTTTCTGTGCTTCCCGCATCCAGCGGACTCCTGCGGCCCTCACAAGGTCATCGGTCCATCTTGTGGGAGGCCTTCCAACGCTACGCCTTCCAGCACGGTCGCCACTCCAGAACCTTTCGGCTCCATCGACCATCTGTTCTGCGAGCAATGTGCCCTGCCCACTGCCACTTAAGTTTGGTAACTCTTCGGGCTATGTCGGTTACCTTGGTTCTTCTACGGATCTCTTCATTTCTGATTCGATTCGAATAAAGATAATATATTCCAATCCGAGGTTATGCAATGAAAAACAAAACAGTACTTATCATTCACTGTTTAAAAATAGCATTTTCATTATGCACATAGTAATCTACATAATTACGCAGTTATTAGTGGAGACGATAGGTACGAGTATATAATACATAAACAATAATTCCTTATTATCATCGGCTATCTAGCCGGCTCTGGGGCAACCATCACTATAAATAGATAAATACACGATAAATCGAGCATTATAATATCAAAATCGTTTTAAATCCGTATGTTCTATGCGTTATTTGGAATATTTTTTCCGAAGTTCGTGGTGTGTTGTGTTGTATACTTAGTGTAATTTAGCGTGTCATTTTAGGAAAAAGAAAACGTAAGTACTTTTTTTTTTTTGGGTGGGAAATCATCAAATAACTTCTCCCGCTCTGGCTGGAGTGGGAGGGCGTGTCAGACTTTTACTGACTAAAACCCACCCGTGTTCCCTCAGTTGCCTGTGCTCAGTTACCTTCGTTAGTATAAAACAGTAGTGCAGTAGTGTGTAGTACACCAGTAGTATCAAGTACTTCACGATTGCTTAGACAAGAAGATAATATTGACAGTAAAATAATGCAGTAAAGTATATTTCATTTCTGACTCAGTTTAATTTGTTTACTACATTTTTCAGTCGCACTTTGACATTAGTATAATCCATAATCCTATAATGTGCCCACAGCTGGGACACAGGCCTCCTCTGCGTGAGAGGGAGTGTGCCATAATCCACCACGCGGGCCCAGTGGGGTTGGTAGATGTCACATGTCTTCGAATCTCTGGTTCTAGGACATGCCGGTTTCCTCACGATGTTTTCCTTCACCGTTTTGAGAGCAGTGGTGATGAAATTGTTTACACAAAGTAAATTACCTGTCTAGGTTCGAACCTACAACTGGTTTATTATTATTATTATTACTGGGCCACCACTGCTCTTTTTTGGCATTTTGGCATTAAGTCCACCATAATGTATTGTTTGCAGAAAACCATTAGAATGCATTTTCCATAATTTCTTTGTTGTTTTAATAACGCTGAAGAGTTATCTAATACGATAGATAGATTTGATTTCTGATGTTATCTATTTACAAAAATATTGATTAAAGGATAACGCTCATTATCGGCCGGTTTGTTTTGCTTATCATAACGAGTAAAGCCATCACGTGGCTGTTTAAAATATACAAACACACGATATACAAATATGTCACTTCAACGGGCAAAATACAATTTTGACTGATCAACTGTCGTGTAAAATTCCTTAACTTCTTTACTGCGATTACTTAAGGCATTTGGACTACCGAATCGGAACGATTCGCATTGCTTGACACAAGAAGAGAAATTCTAAGATACTCTTAAGTCATGAATACAAGCCCTTCACTCACAGTTATTCAACCACTGAAGGCAGCCAATCCAACAACAACAACAACAATTGTTATAAAAATAAATAAAATAAATAAATAACAACCATATTGAAACAACAATAAGGATCACAGTGATTTTAACATGTGAGTGGCAGCAAACCAACACTCACCCAGGTTCAGTTGAAAACCAACGTGAGGCACTAGTTTAGCATTTTTATTGAACTGGGCCATTTTTACGCAGCCGTGAGGCACAGTTTCTGACAACGCACTTAACCCTTTTTTGTTTTTTCTGCTGTAGGTATATTGTGTGCCTATAAGTATGTGCTAAATATATGTGTGTTCTTTATTTCTTCTTTTTCTTTTCTTTTTTGAACACCAGCCTTGTATCGGTAATATCTAAAGATCGCTGTGACTTTGATAGTGATGCAAAATCAAAGGTATAATTACTGTGAATATACTCTACATGGCGGTCTCGAGCAGAGAATTTTTAACAAACAGTTAACATCAAATAAAATTATTATTTTCCAGAATCCAAGCCATGTCTTTTGACCACTTGAGAGTGTCTTCTCCGAAGATAGTAGACCGTGAGTTAGTGAAGCCGTTACTGTGCGGTCCGGGACCCTGCGACTACTGGCCGTCTCTTGCGGAGGCTTTGAGCAGACAGGTCATCACTCCCAACTGCGATGAATTCTATAACGTACGTTAGATAATTTTTCTTAATTCTTATCATACTAAATATTATATGTGAAAATTTGGATATTTGTTACTCCATCACGCAAAAACGGCTGAACGGATTTAGAAGATATTTGGTACACAGATAGATTATAACCTGGATTAACACAAATTATACTTTTTATCCCAGTAGTACGTTCCCGTGGGATAATTTTCGACCACCAAGCGGGCGAAACCGCTGGCAAAAACTAGTTTAATATAATCATTGTTAGACGTACTCATTTTTCCCTATTCAAATAGGCATAAAAATTTGTATTACAAGCTCAAGGCATGGATAAGCCGCTTTGCAGGAAGTCAACACCATTATTGTTTGAAGACGATAATTTTGCTATCTCATGTATGAAATTATACTAAGAAACCACTCTTTAGCATTTCCGTGATCAATGAATATGATAAGGATATTCAGAACAACTGCTGAGCGTGGAGTTTTTGGTTCCTAATCTTGAACGGGCAATGCTAGTAGGTTTTTCCATTATCCGGAAAAGAATCGGAGTTCCCACATAGCTTGCAGAGTAAGCAAACTGAAGGGGCAGTGGGCTGGCCGTGTCTGTCGAAGGAGCACACGAGTCCTGGAGTGGGGACCGCGTGTCGGCAATCGTAGCGTAGGGCGCCCCCCAGCTAGATAGACCGACGACCTTAAGAAAGTGGCTGGGATAGGCTGGAAGCGAAAGGCGGAGGACAGGGTCGTGTTGTGGGGCAGCCTGGGAGAGGCCAATGTCCAGCAGTGGACTGCGATATGCTGAGTTGATTGACTTTCCATCAGGTTCCAATATAGTTCTCAGTATAGCAGAATCTGGATATGTGCTCTGTTAATGTCAATAGGCTCGCTTCCTTTGGCGGATCCCGGATCCGACCGGATCTTAAAAATTTCGGAAATGTGAGATTCTCACCTATTCCTTTACCCTTTCCGGGAATATTGGCGTAATGTTACTTTAAAATATGTACCTTTGTACTTTATCTGCAGGTTCTGGACGATATACGCGCAGGATTACAATATGTCTTCCAAACCCAGAGTAAGCTGGTGCTGGCCATGAGTGGCGCTGGTCATGCTGGTATGGAGTCAGTGATCAGCAACCTGGTGGCTCCTGGGGAAACCCTGCTCATCGCCTCTAGGGGCATTTGGGATCAGCGCGCGGAAATCATCGCCAAAAGATTAGGTAACAGTTATTTTGTAAAATTCGGAAGGATTATACTTAAAACTAATTGTATTTGTACATACTCGTACCTATTTGTTACTCTTATCGACGATCAATATTTTATTTTTAGGACATCGTCAGGGAAGTTTTATTTAATTTTCAAAGTCAACATCACTTTTAAATATTGTTTTTTTCTATTATTATTACCTACTCACAGCTCTTCAGCATATATACGTAACGATAAATAAAATAGAATAAAACGGCACAGTTAGTAAATTACTTTACTAATTAGTAAATTATTTAAATTAGCCTACTTTTATCTAAATATTTTCAGGAATTAAAACCGAGGTGACCAAAGTTCCAATTACCGCTACCTTTACTCTGGATCAATTGGAGCCTGAACTAAAGAGATTGCGTCCTGCTGCCCTCTTCATCACTCACGGTGACTCCTCAACTGGAACACTGCAGAAAATGCAGGGCTTGGGCGAACTTTGTCACAAGTAAGTGACTAAACAATCCTTAGTCAATGCTAGCACTGGAACCTTGCTCTATTTCAACGAATGAAAAGTGGTCGAAATAATGACGATATTAATAACTCCGTCTGTTTTCTATTTTCTTTTTTCTGCATACTGCGACTCCAAAAAAGTTTTTATTAAAAATAGATTTTCTATTTTATTCGGGATATTCAAACTCCTTGCTGTGATAACAGAATATGAAATCGAAAAGAAGCTGGCTATTCGAGCCCAAAATAATTGAGATGCCCTAAAATTATTTTTTTTATAATTTTATTTTTGTGGCATCCTTGTTAGTTTTTACTTTAATATTAACCAGTAAACTAAATAATATTACCTATTTACCTACTTTTCTTTATACTCATTTTGAAATCATTTTCTGGCTTGTTTGATTACATTTTTTTTTAAATTTTCGTTGCGAGTAAACACCTGCTGCTAACAGCTTTTATTTGCAACCTCTGGCGGGAGCTGTTTATAAACTCTCTGACAATTTCATCGAACCATCTGAGAGCCTTCCACGCGTTACCATGACCGACTTGGTAATCTCTAAATTAACTTCGACCTCAACTCGGCCGAAAAAAATATCTCCACAGAAATGGGTTCATGGACAGCACAGATCTCAAGTGCGTATGCTGCATCTCCCCACAGACAATGGTTCACCTTCCATCTTGCGCGGTATGCCCGGTTTGTTATCTGTGCACTTGTTGGTCTTATGACTGTCAGTGAGTTTCACGTAGCTGAATTTTGGGCCAAACATAAATAAACTTTTTGCCAAAAAATATTAAAAGTTGTTCTTCTTCTTAGCATATTTTGCAACATAAATATTAGCCACTGGGAGATACCTACCGAGTCAACATTTACAATCATTTAAAATTATGTTTATTAAATTATTTTTAGATATGGAACCTTACTCCTGGTAGACACTGTCGTGTCCCTTATCGGAGTCCCCTTCCTAATGGACGAATGGGAGGTGGACGGAGTATTCTCCTCCACTCAGAAGGCGTTTAGTGGACCAGCCGGAATAGCTCCTGTGGCATTCAGCGCCCGCGCAGAGTAAGAAGACGAAAATAATACATTATTTTTTTGTCACCGGTCAGAAATAACAACAAACGTATTTTATTAACATCTTGTTTTGTTTTGCTTTTAGGCAAAAGATAAATAACAGAACCCATGAACCACCTTTCTACTTTGACGTCAAATTGTTAGCGCTACAGTGGAACTGTTATGGAGACACAAGACAGTAAGTGTTATTTCCATCCAGGATGATTCTTAACCAAATAAGTTGACGAATAAGCTGGACTCCCGCTAAACCAAATTCAGCGCGAGTCTCACCTGTCTGCTGACATGAAGCTTCAAAATATTTTACATAAGTAAAAAAAAAAAAAAAAAAATGAAACCAAAGAGTAAAATGTATAAGCATTATTTTATTCATTGAATGTCAACATATTCCCTCAGATACCACCACACAATGAGTCCGCCAATGCTGTGGGCTCTCAGGTGTTGCCTGCAGGAGATTTCCAACGAAACCCTGCCGGTCTCCTGGGCTCGCCACGCTGCCAGCACGGCTCACTTCCACAAGCGTCTCCAGGAGTATAACTTCGAGTTCTTCGTCCCGAAGCCAGAAGATAGGCTGTCTACAGTCACTACTGTGGCGCTTCCTCCGGGAGTGGATCACATTGCGTTCACGACTTACATGAGGGAAAAGTAAGCACTTACTTACATAAATTTGCTACTTATCTAATTGTTTTTAGGTAACCCAAACCTAATTTACGCCAAAATACAAAAAACAAAAAACACTTTTTTGAATCTTAGAAACCCAATATTAGCAAAATATTCAAGCCGAATTTCAATTTCTCGGGTAACCTACTCCGGGGTACGCTTTTTGGCATGAGTATCCTGGAAAACATTATAAGTTTTTCTCTATTCAATCTTATTTACTCAATAAAAATTCACTGAAGTGATCATTAAAGTCTACAGTTGTACCTACACGTCAATAATACACTGTAAACAAAACACATTCTGAAAATTGGTTATTTCGGTTTTTCTTTCCTATCACCAGCGAATTAATAATATATTTTTCACTTTAACAGGCACAATATCCTGGTCCTGGAAGGCCGTGGCCCAACAGTGGGCAAAGCATTGCGCGTCGGTATCATGGGGGTGAACGCGAGGACTGAAGTGGCAGACATAGTGGCGGACGCCATGGCGGACACCATTCGAGCCATTCATCCGCCAAAATAATATAAAAATAAATAAAAATGTAATAGTAATGTTTCTAAACTTCCTACATGTTTGTATTGTTCCTGTATTTAAGCATTTTCATAATCATAATAAATAGGTAATAATTCAACGCAATTCATAAATCGTCTTTAATTCATGTCTATCTAGAACAAACGGTGACTAGCAGTTTTTTGCAAACAGAAATAAAAAAAGTGTTTTTTTACCGAAAACTCTTTTTTTTTAGTTCTAATCAAATATTATACGGCCCCATATAAATGGTTTTCAACTCTGTACAACAAATACGACTAGACCAAAAGGAATTTTAAGCAACACAGACAGATAATTGTACAGAGCCTAGCTTAGCCCTAGTTTCCTCTTCAAGTTTCTCTCTACGAACTACAAAATATTTTAAAACCACTAACCACACAAATATGTTTCAATTAGTTGTTAAGTGATAAAAAATTCACAATACTTCTTAATACACCTACTTGCTGCAAATGCTGCTTAACTTTCTAGACAGAATTACTTCAATTAAATGTGCAGAGTCCATCGATATCTTATTCTCTCATATCTATGGCATAACTGTAAACCATTGTATCATAACAATTTTATCGATATTAGTGGATACATAAAGTAATGTCCAGCAATTATCGTCAGTTCTCGTTAGCCAGCGGTGAGGGACACATTGACACCCATTATGATTAGAAACACAATACAACATTCAAGTTGAACGAGCACAATTATTTTCAAATCAGTGATTTCAAAGTGAGTTATTTATATTTTCATCAGACCACGCACTTACAATATAAAAATATTTAGTTTATACCTCTCTTATAGGTGTTTGTTTCAGTAATTTATTTATCCAATTTTGCCTTATTCTAGAACCTTTGTGAGAGCTGGAGTCTGAACTAGGTTCGCGACCTGTAAGACATCTCTCCAGGTTCATACCCCTTTAAACATGATCATATTTTACGGCATTTTAATTCAGACTATAAATAACACTATTAGGAAACAATTTTGAAAGAGAGGTAAGAATATAATAAAGTTATGCATTAGTTAAGACTTAGGTACAACTTCGATAGCATCACAAAGAAATCGTAAGTTTAAATGTGTAAACAAACAAATATTCACGCCGCATTTTCCGGCTGTAGCTCTGACAAGACGATGATATTCCTGCCGGAGTCGCGCTGTTTGTAAGCGTGAAGGTCTCGGCGGCGGGTCGTTCGTCTTTCGCTTCGCTGTGTCCCGCCGGGAAGCCGGGATCGCTTCGACAGTCGCGATGGGAATCGAATCAATTTGTCGAGACAACATTGCGCTCGTTCGATCTTCATCCCACGTCTCAGTCTTATATAACCTCGGTTCTAGCTCGGAAACGACGAACTATCATGTCAATAAGCGCGCTGCCAAATGCACTCTTGACCTCCCTTATCTGTGGCACGGTTAAACGTTCGAATACATTTGTGTTTATTTTTTTGTAAACGCAAATACTGTGAATGAATGGTAAACTGGGATATAAAAACAATTGTTAAACCGCAGGCTAGCAACGATAGCATGTGGAACAAATATGAGGCTGGCAAGCGGCGCGCGCCCCGGGCGTGGCGCACTTGCCAAATGTGCCATCCGATAGCGCCAGAACATTGTAGCAAATTTACAACCACCCTATTAGCACTAAATCTAAACATTAACCCGATTCCGGTAACCAAACTTCACGAATACTTGCGCCGAATATCGGTCACTGAGTGCGAGATAGGTTCACTCGAGGCGAGCTTGTTTCTGGCGAGTGTGCCCGTAATTGAACCTACATCTGAATGCTAATGAGGCGAAAAATTTAAATTTTTCTTGAGATGATAGTCATCATCATCTGGTTCGCCTTCTTCCAACTATGTTGGGGTCGGCTTCCAGTATAACCTGATGCAGCTGGATACCAGTATTTTACATGGAGTGACTGCCTATCTAACCTCCACATTCAGTTACTGAGTAAATACCCCTTGGAAAGACTGCTTGTCAGACTTTCGGACTTCTGACGACCACTAACGACCGACAAAGGTCTATGATGACAGCCCGGACCATCAGCTTAACGTGCTTTCCGAGGCAGGCACGGAGGGGCTTTGGTACGTATAGAAGGTCACCCATCTACAGACCAACCGGGGCAAGCGTAGCTTATCCTGATCGATCGACTCGTACGGCTATTATTACTTTAGCCAGATTACACCATAAAATGTCTGACGTTACGCTGTACCTATTGAGATAACTAAATGTTATCTCTTTAATGACCATACAAATGACCGTGCTTCAATTATAAAAGATGGGGCACACAATTATCTTAACCACAACATTACAGGGTGTGATACAGTTAAGTACGTGCCCAGTTAATAGCCATAAGTTTTTGGATTTCTTCAAGTATCAAAGTTAAAACATTGTAACATTTAGAGCTAAAAAACAAAATTGCTTGCTTTCGACTCCTTCTGAAGATTGAAAGTTTATTTATTTAAAGTTTTCAGACATAAAAAAGGTACTAAGGTGGTGTAAGTTCTCAACTAAATGAAACTTTTTTTTTTTATCGACTCACGGATTCAATGTGTTATTTTTTATAAAATAACACATTGAATCCGTGAGTCGATAAAAAAAAAAAGTCACACACAGAACACAACCAGCACACAATCAGCAGAAGAAGTGAAGTGAGAAGTTATCTTCATGATTTATTTGGACACCTCATATTTTAAGTGAACTGATTGTGTTCTGCGAATACATTCTTTAAACCGCCATCTTTTCCTATTTACAGCAAGTTTCTCCAAGATGTCCTCCAACAAGTTCATAGTGCCGCCTCCGAGGATAGTGGACCGGGAGATAGTGAAGCCGCTGCTGTGTGGACCAGGGCCCTCCGACTACTGGCCCTCCGTCGCGAAGGCACTCAGCAAGCCTGTCCTCACACCTATCTGTGATGAATTCTTCGACGTAAGTAGCTATCTTATTATAAGTTCTGCTGGTTGTGTGGATCATTCATTCTGAGCTGTAATATAATTCGTTCGTTCGTTCGATTTTCAGTAACTTCTATCAACATCTTAGACCTTATTCTTTCCTATGTCCGTACTTTGAAGTCAGAGTTTTCTAGAATTCTTACTACGTCCATAATATGACAATTTGGTTTTTAGTTTTTATATGGCCAGAGAACATGCGAAAAAGGTTAGTGACGTCACTGTTCGGTGCTTACGAGAATACACGCCTGTTATGTAAAAACAAAACCTTGGTTTCTTTATGTATTCAGGTGAAATTACATGAATAATAAAGTAAGGTTTCGTTCATGAGTAACAAGAATGCTGCTCACCGCAATACTCCTGAGTGTTTTGAGAGGTAAACAACCTTTTTGAGTTTGTTCCCATTATGTAAGGGATGGCAAACATACGGGCGACCAAGGTCAGCCCTTGTCATATCTCAAGAGTAAGCTCAAATATGAGTTGAGGTTTTCTTTCATATTTGTATTCGAACTTAATGACGCCATCTTTCGTTGAATACTTATTTGAAATATGATTCTGAATGAGAAGGCTTTTATATTGTTAAGATTTTGAGTTGTTGAAGTTGTAGGTACCTATTTATGTAATTAGCAATTCTAATAAGGTAGGTACCTACCTACTCACAGAAAACTGTCTTAAAATGCAGACCAACCTAATAATTTATAGATGAAAGCATTTTTCGGAATAAGTGTATTTTTAACTGATACCTACTTCTAATAATCGATTTAACCCGCACCCTAACACACTTTTAATCATAAACCAAATTTGAAGGATTTTGAAGAACATTGCTAATCCACTGGAACATACGTATGTTTGAAAAAATCATCTGGTCCACAACGTATGACGTAATGAATGTTGTTCAATTGTCAAAATTATAGGCATTGCCATGGAAAGTGTGGTATGCAGTTGCCCCGCTGCCTGGGAACAATCGTGTTTCTATTTTTAGATTATTTTAATTTTATCTAAAGCATGAAAGTTGAATACAAATGAAAAAGAACGCAGGTCACATAAAAAACCATATAATTTAAAAAATGATTACCTAGTCGAAATAAAACCCTAATGGCATCACATCATTATTTTGTGCTCCTGTGGCCAGTGGCATTAGCTTTAAGTATATTACGTAGGTTTCACAAAGGAGATATTAATTAGTGTTTAATGTATGATCATAATACATACAAACAAAATATATCTGAGGACAAAAAAAGTTTAAAAATGAAAAAACACAAGATTGAGCTTTTCGTGGATTTATTATTTTAATTTGGTTCTCATTTGTTAATTCCAGGTCTTGGATGACATTCGCGCTGGCTTGCAATACGTGTTCCAAACTCGAAGCAACCTGGTGTTGGCAATGAGTGGATCTGGTCACTCTGGTATGGAGGCTGTCATCAGCAACCTGGTGGGTCCGGGAGAAACCCTACTAATCGCTTCCAGGGGCATATGGGATCAGCGCGCGTTCATGATAGCTAATAGATATGGTAATTTAGAGTTTTCTAATGAATTTTACATATAAGAAACGAAATGATTAAATGATTTTAAAAACGAAAATCTAAAAGGGCAGCAGATTTATGTAAACTTTAAATTTTACAGTCCATTGTTGTCAAAGTTTCATATACGTACCTAAGTTTTAATGAGATCCCTTTGTAAATGATTATAGGCATTAAAACTGAAGTGGTCAGTGTTCCAATGAACGTCACCTTCAGTCCTGAAAAACTGGAGCCTGAACTAAAGAGACTACATCCAGCTGCCCTGTTCGTCACCCACGGAGACTCCTCAACCGGAACTGTACAGAATCTTCAGGGGTTGGGCGATCTTTGTCACAAGTAAGTGGTAAACCTTTGAACTACATTCTCCTCCATAAAACATCGGCAAATGTGTTGCGTAAACTCACAAATAAATAGGTAAATAACAAAAAGGTGTACACTGGCTGGTTCTGATGAAAAAATAAGACGCCATATTAAATCACTATGAAAAAAATTATGAAAAAGAAAGCATTATGGCATCACATAATTATTTTGGGCACGAATGGCCAGTTAACACTGCGTTTTAAGAAATTAATAAAAGGAAGGAGGTTTTATGAATAGGATTAATAAGTCCAAATATACTGCTTTAAACTTACAAACATTTACATTTGTTTAATTAATTGTTATCTTGACTCAAGCAATCTGAGCACAATTTTGTTTTTATTATTGTGAATTAATATGTCAACACACAAAACAACGAAGACGCATATTCTACCAATGATTCTCTTAAAAACAACGCATCTTTAGAAAACTCTTTTCAAAACAACTGAATCAATTTATCAAAGTGAAACGCAAAGAGCTCGCCCTAAAAATCGCGTCTCTGTTATTTGCAGTAGCAAATAAGGGATAATAGAATCACCGACAATGCCTAGAACCAGTCTAGTTCAGAGAAAGGATAATAGTATCTAATAGAATAGGTTCAGTAGGTGCCACGTAGTTATTGAGTTAAGTCTAGGCTTGATCAGCTGGCGCGTCTCGGATTACTACAATGGTGACCTAGCTAGAGACAAAACCCCGTTAGCATAAGTAATATTTCCAACTTTCTTGCTTTTCAGGCTGATTTAACTTATTGTTTTAATTGTGATAGTAGTAGTTCTAGTCCCATTTTAAGTCATGATCACACATATTTTATCACATTACAATGAACACACATCGCCTTAATCAAACGGTCACTAAACTTAAAGCGAAAGCTAGTTATCTATTCCTCCCATCTTTGCTCCCTGTCTGTCAACTTAACGAACTGTTATAAAAACCACAATCTGGGCTTTATCCAATCTTCGCTGAAACCATTCCTCCTGTCGTACCTTCACTTCCAAATTAAAAAAAGCAGCGAACTTTAGCAGAAAAACTATTTGATTGCCCGAGGAATACTGAGACTGGGACACGGGGACCGAACAATTTAATTACACTCGTTGTCTCTTTCATTCCTGACTTGGCTTTTTACTTAGATCTAGGTCTCCCTGAATAAGGTCGAGTTGAAATCTCTTTAATTGCATCCTGTGAAGGAGTCTGCAATTAGCATGCAGTGGAATATCAAACGCAGTAAAAGTTAAGATAAAAAGTTTTTCGGAGATTCCGACCGGCTATTCGAAAAAATTCCAGAGTTTTTTAAGCGTAGTCGTTTGACTTGAGTTACTTTCTTCCTTTGTTATACCTGTAAACTGTCCTTTGAGATTCATAAATGTTTTTATCTGAGCAAATCTTCATAATTATACCTGCCTTTACAGAAATTTCTCTTCGTTGTTTGCAGATATGGCACCTTACTTCTAGTGGACACCGTGGTGTCGCTGGCAGGAGTACCATTCTTCATGGACGAGTGGGGAATCGATGGTGTTTACACTTCCACGCAGAAGGTTTTCAGTGGACCAGCTGGTATATCCCCAGTGGCATTCAGCGCACGTGCCGAGTAAGTTAATAAAACTATAAAACATACAGCTACATCAATTTAATTTCAATAAATAGAGGCTGTGTTCACAAAGGCAGAGGATTACATAGCAATGTTTACCTTACAGGGAAAAGATGAAAAACCGGAAGCACGATCCTCCTTTCTACTTCGACATCAAGCTGTTAGCGCAACAGTGGAACTGCTACGGAAGCACAAGAACGTAAGGATTCATTTTACTATTATTGAAAAGGTTAACAGACTCTTAGTTCATCATCATCAGTTCAGCCGAAAGACATCCACTGCTGGACATAGGCTTCCCCCAGGCTCCTCTACTTCGACCTGTCTTGTGCTTCCCACGTCCAGCGGATTCCCGTGGCCTTCACAATGTCATCGGTGCACCTTGTGGTAGGCCTTCCCACTCTACGTCTACCGGTACGTGGACGCCACTCCAGAACCTTTCAGCCCCATCGGCCATCTGTTCTGCGAGCAATGTACCCTGCCCATGTTTGGCAATTCTTCGGTCTATGTCTCTCTTCATTCCTGATTCGATCACGTAGGGAAACTTCGAGCATAGCCCTCTCCAGTTATAAGTAAATATGTATTGAAGGAACTAACTTGAATAATCTGCGTTAGACCGAAACCAAAAATCCCGAATCACTTCATTTCGAATGCACACAATCCCGAATGACGTGAGCCCGAAATAACGCATCCCTTAAGAACGCTATCGGGATTCGAGATTACATTTCAGGTGAAAGATATCCGAGATAGCATGCATTCGCGATAGAGTGATTCGGAATAACGTCCTTTCGGGCAAAAGCTTCTTCGGATAACGTTCATTTGGGATTAAATGATCCGGGATTGCCTTCTTTCGGAACACACTTATTCAGGATTTCGAGTTTCGATGTAACGTATAAGAATCGAATAACTTATTCTGCATAAACCCTATAACTAGTTCCTAATGTCCACAAGCATAATCTCTGTCAAGTGGTAAGATTCTGCATTTAGTTTCTGGTTTGAGTAAATGTAGCATTTCAAACATTTGCCTGTCTCATTATTCCAAGATCTACTTAAAGCTTAAGAACTAATTTAAATTTTGCATCTCTTCAGATACCACCACACTTTGAGTCCCCCTCTATTCTGGGCCCTCCGGTGTTGCCTCCAGGAGATCGCGAAGGAAACCCTGCCTGCCTCCTGGGCCCGCCACGCCGCCACCACTGCTCGCTTCCATAAGCGTCTCCGGGAGTATTCCTTCGAGTTCTTGATCCCGAAGCCAGAAGACCGCCTGGCTACCGTCACGACTGTGACGCTGCCTAAAGGATATGATTACGTTGAGTTCGTGAAGTATATGAGAGCTAAGTAAGTACCTAAGTCATAGTATTTGATTTAACTGTGAACCTGGCGGTATCAGAGGAAAAATCAGTCGAAATCAGTAGTTTCGTCCGAAGTTACGGGCGTTTCCAACTCCGTATCACCTTCGGACATAAGATTAGTTTAGGGCCCAAAGTAAGAATGAATGACAATATGATTTGACAGATGTCCTTACCCTCGATGTGTTTTCTCGGCCGAAAAAGATAATTAATCAGGAATAGGGTTCATTCCGAAGTATCGAAGTACTTTCGGACGGGACCGTATCTTCGATCACGCACTTAGAGAGTAGGCCCCCAGATTCTGACTACCATACCCCTCTTTAATTTCTGTAAGAAATGTTAGCATTTAAACGCCCCGTATTACAGGCACATAACAGGCGAATTGTGGATGTACCAAATACAACTCTGCTCTAAACCTTCCGTTACGGTATCCATTGAAGAAAATTGACAAGGTCGACAAATCGGTTGTCAATATATGTGAGGACATGAGATTTTAAAATCACCAACTAGTTCTAGGTAGCTGTGTTCCTAATATAAGTATCTTATTAACTATTCCTTGTTGCAACAGGCACAATATCCTAATATTCGCTGGTCTGGGCCCAACTGTGGGCAAGGCGCTTCGCATCGGCATCATGGGAGTCAACTCCACGATACAAGTCGCTGACGCCGTGGCTGAAGCAATGGCTGACACCCTACGGGCACTCAAAAAATCCTCTCTTTAAAATAATACGAAAAATTTGAAAGAATTAGATGTAGCTTTATCTTTCTAAGCTTAGATATAAAGACTGCACTTTTTCTTTCCACCATGTAAGAAAGAATGCCAAAGAAACATAATTAAACGCCTAATTTTATTTTATGGTTAATTATTAAGACAATGTATTTTTAATAAAATGCTTATCAACTGTGACTCCCACAGTTTTATTTAATAGTATTAGTTGATCCCCTTGATCTACACACAAATTAAATATTCAAGCCAAATAGGGTGCAATTGTCTCAATAATGGATTGACAAACTTTAGTAGACATGCCCCACAGACCTTCGGTAATTTTGATCTTAACACCGACCACAGGGTTTATATGTTAAATTCCACAGGACAGGCTGAAGCAATCGGTCTTAATAAATTAATAGGAAGTGCGGATGAAGAATTTAAAGTTTCTGTAGTTTTATAAGGAATATTGGTAAAAAAAGTTGCAAATTCCTGAGCAACATCGATGTTATCGCTAATGAGACCGCGGGAAGTGTTCAGTGTGTAATCAGTATTATGCCTTTTGTTTCTATTAGTTTCATTCTTAATAATTTTCCTAACTGCCTTCATTTAATTATCTGCTGATTTAAATTTGTGGCTAATGAATGAAGCTTTAGCTACTATATATTTTTAAAAGTTTTAGAGTAAGTAGCAACATAAAAAAGTTAAAGTAAAAGATTCTATGTTAATATACGGCTTAAGGCCATACAGTTCAAATAATCTTTTTCTACTTTTCTTGATGCCTTTAGTTGCCCAGTCACTGAATAAGAATTTAGGGCAAATAGATTTAGATTTCTGCTTAAAAAAATGATTGAACTCTGTTTGTACTAATGAAAAGATTTCTTTATACAAAATATTACCATTATTCACATTTAGGCCCTGAACACTGAACTTGCTAATTAAAGTGCTATTAATCTTATTTAAATTACCCGATGTTATGGGTCTAGTTTGTACCTGTACTTTTTGAATTGGTGTGTTGGACTCAAAAGTAACGGTTTGACCGCTGTGATCAGAAGGGAGATAATTTACAATGACTTTACCTAAATAGTTGCAGGCACAAAAAACATTACCAATACATGTAGCAGTAGCCGTAGTTATTCGCGTTGGTTCCAAAAACACATTTAAAATATTGAATGATTTAAAAAGGCTTAACAATCTGCTACTATTTGAATTATTTTCCAAAATATGGATATTAAAGTCCCCACAAATAATTACTGATTTATTACCAGTTGCAAGTTTCGCCAAAACATCTTCCATTACTGACTCAAATATAGAGTAGTTTAGATAATTCGGTCTGTAAAGGCACACTATACAATGCTTATCTAGTTCAACACAGGACAGTCCAATGCTATGTTCCACTAATAGTTTAACTATGTCTGTACGAGTCTTCGATTTTATACAATTTTTAATTAAGATCAGTGAACCTCCACGAAACATTGATTTTCGGTTAAAACAGCTACCCACACTATAGTTCTCATAATTAATTAACATTTCATAATCTTTCAACCAGGCAGTGTTCAGTTAGACAAATAATATGAAACATTGTTTTTTCTAAAAACAATTCAATTTCCATTTGTTTGGAAGAAAATCCTTGAATGTTTCTATTGGATAAAACTTGTTAGCACCAATGCACAATGTTTAGGTTACCTGCTTTCCTTCCAGAGCCCGCTTCCACGATCCGTTGGTATCAATAAGGCGCTTTTCAGTTTTTGGCTCATATCTCAGAAACGGGATGTCCTAGGCAAAAAATAATGAAAATGTTGTTCTGGTTGCATGGAGCTCTATCTATTTGACCTTGACCCTGATTTCGTCTAAATTATTGCCTTAAAAAGCATGAGGTTTTTGTTAACATAACGTAAATTTAGACAGCGGCTGGTTTTCCCTGGCTAATTTATTGTGCTGAAATAGTTGATCAACTTTACAATATTTCTGAACAAGAAATGATCCAGTACCCTAGATGTTTCACTAAAAACAACCCCATAATACAGTGATATCCATAGTATAAATACTAGGAACAAACACAAATTTGTTGTACCATCAACAAGGCTCAAAAAAATAGGTGGATCATTCAGATGTCAATGTATACGCTTTTATAACAAACTTCCTAGCCATGTTCAAGATCTAAGTCTCAATAAATTTAAATCATTCATTAAACGTAAGTTGTGCCTGAAAGCCTTTTATACCGTTAAGGATTATATTGAGGACAAAACATCTTGGGATTGACCCGCTCCAATTTTTGCATACTGAATGTTGTTCTTTTTTTTTTTTGCAAACTTATACTCTTCGACATTTGATTATTATTATATACACTTTGACATGAATATTTACTTTGAGAAGTATAATATTATTATTGTTTTAATTATTGTGAATGTGAGGACTGTGTGGATCATGTTTTGTTTTTTTTGTTTTGTGTTTCATCTCTTTCTCAGTTAGTTATAATGTTAATCTGCCAGTTTGAGTAATTTATGCGGCCTACCCAAATGTCCTTTCTTTGGTATTGTTCGTCAAATCTTTGAGCTCCTCAAGTTCTGAGTTGAGCTGCATGATTACTGATAAATGCGTGCACTGATTGGACAGGTCCACTCAATCTGTGTGGTTCTTTCCTCAAAAGACCATTTCAGACACCAATCCACATGGTCTTCACATGATCTGACCAAGATTATGTCTGGACTTTAAAAAAGACTGTGACCTCTGAGTTTGTTTCGGCCCTGTTTTTTCTCTTCCGTGGTTTCGGCCTTTCTTCTCAGAGTAGTCAGATAGGAATCGCCGACCTCATCTAGTTAAAAAAAAAAAATATGATTGACGTGTAAAAGTGTTTGTACAAACCTACTTACAGAAATAAAATCATTTATCATTTATCATAACGGAGGCTTAGGAGGTGATCGTGTATATGGAATAATCTTAGCGACCCGATTTACTCGAAAGTTAGTATAAATATTTTTAACAGAACAGCCAACCGACCACTAACGTGACAAAAAAACGCAGTTTTCAGAGAAAGATTTACTACGCGGCTTGAATAAATCGAGAATTGGTATAAATAATATTTAAGTCAAATTATAGAGTGACCCAACAATTTTTCAATATGAACTCCCATGGGGGTGAAACGAGGGTATAAAGTTTATATGAAAACCGTTTGTATGAAAACCTTTGATCTACAAACTTAAAACGAGCCAACCGCATCCTGAATAAATAAATGGACAATAAAATAAATAAAAGGGGGGAGTCCAAAATTTACACAAACGGAGTCACAGGCAAATTGTATAATGTATAGTGGATGGGTACGTAAGTTTCCCATGTAAAAGAATACATACACAAGCTAGTAGAATTGAAAGACATATTTGTTCACAGGTCATTTATTTCATATCAATGTATGACGGTTTACAAACTATTGACTGGATGCACCTAGACAACCCAAATTGTATGATATAACATCACAAATAATTTAATTTTTCAACGAAGTTAACATTTTCGTATTGAATCTAAAGAGTTCTAAATAAAAGTAAATTGATTATCATCTCGTTAAAATACCTTTACATCGGTATTGAATGCAGTGATTTATTAAATAGAAAAACAATGCAATGCAAGCGAGTTCATAGTATTCTTTATGGCTATTAGTTATGTTATTCGCAAGCCATAGGTGACTACTTTTCTATTGTTAGATAATAAAAAATAATATTAGAACCAAGATAACTCTTGTGCTTACTCGAGTGATATTCTCGTTATGTCAAATAGAAATAAAATAATAGCCAATGTAACATTAAAATAATACAACAACTCCTCAAAATTTTGACTGGACTAGAACCCACAACGAAATGTGAAAATTTTAATTTACAAGATATTTTTGGCAAATGTACTCTCTCAGAATAAAATCAAATTGCTAAAAAACGTGCTGTTACGGCACAATATTACCTTCAGGTCTCATCTTCACGTGATGTAAAAACTGCAGCGCATTTAAATAATCCAATATCAATTTGAAGAAAGCCGCCTTCAAGCGCCCGCGCATAACATTTGTAAAAGGCGTCTCATTCCCTAACACGTGACCGTACCTACTTAACGCTAGTGCTTTTACACCTAGTGACTATGAGGCCTCGGATACAACTTAATAGTAATAAATTCCTATTATAATCAGTATTGAAAACAGACGCATCGCTAGCTACATGGCATTCATATCCATCACATCGAAACATTTGGACTAGCTTCCTTAATTACGTAACTAAACCGTTAACCTAGTAATTAAACAAAACTAGTCACGAAATTTGCGTAAACTACACCTTATTTAAATTGATTTTTAATGGTACAATACGTAATAGGTATCTGTGTATACAGTACATATTGAAATATAGACTCTAGAATCAATAGAATATTTACAAAATTTTATTTAGACAAACGTATATAGATCTATTGATAAGTAGGTATTAAAACTTCATATTATATTTCCACAAGTAAGATATGTCACTCGACCAGTGATTATTGTTTCTAAAAGCATGTTCTGATGCATAGACCACTGGGATTACAGTTCATTATATTTGTAATAATATCTTGAAGCAACATCAATTCCAATACGTCGATTGTTATTGTCTATAAAATAACATTAAATATCTCCTCTCCTGTTCACTACAACTAGATAAAATAACGCAGGTAATAAAGTTACCGATCATTACATGTACAGACACTCGTGTGGTATTACATATAGATATACAAAACTAAAAGCAAATGCACAAACAAGGCGACCAATAAGATAGCATTTGTGATGGTTCATACGAGTACATGATTACCTAAACGTGCGGTTATCCCGTATCATATACAATAGAGACGTAAATAAATATGCACATAAGTAGTATTTTAATTTATATTTACATTTAAGAATATATGGCACATCTGTTATCGACCGCGCTCGCAATCCTTGTGTGACGACCGAGCGATCGAGCCCTACCACTAAAATAATACGAATCAGTATCGGATCATGTAATGCGCCTAAATTTCGGGTTACCATAATACCAATTAAAATACCGGTGGGTAAGTAAATATTCAACGCCGTTAAAATAATACACAGTAAAGCTACCGTCCGTCGTCGATCGACTCCGAGCCTCCGCGCGGCCGACCATCTACCGCCTGCCTACCGAGTCGCGCCAATCCGCGCCACAATGCGCCACACCGCGCCGCGACCGAACGCACCGCCAGTCTACACAATCACTCCGGTGATGACATTAACCTCTAATTGGCCAAGCCTCATATTTTTAATTAATACAATCGAATTTATTTACTCCGTTCTCGTCGGGTATATATAGAGAAAGTTAAATTCTGTACACTTCATACTCGTGCGAACAAGAGTCGCGTCTTGAGCCGCACTGAAACTTTCAGTCAGCGTTTCGTGTGAGTCGCATCGCAGTCGTTCGGTCCGGTGACGGCGCGCCACCGATGACGTAATCTAAATCTAGAGACACATTCGAATCGCACGAGTACATAAAAATATGTCAGTCTATAGAGCTACGCGCTCATTCACTTAGCCTACGAGCAGTCTGGGGTATAGACGGGGTGGTCGGGCGCAGTAATACTGTGTCCGGGGAGGGCCGGGACGCGCTCAGCTGGGCGGCGGCGGCGCCGGCCGCTCCGTGCGCGGCGCGCGCTGCCGCCGGTGCCGCGTGCACGCGCAGCACGCGTCCACGCGCCGCCGCCGGGCGCACGCCGCGCGCCCGCAGCGCTTGCGGACGCACGTCACCTCTCCATCCTGGAATAGACAAGAAAACACATTTAATGCAAACTCTCTGAGCCGGAGCCATGTCGCCCGAGAAGTACCTACTACCACTAAAAAGGAGGGAATGTTAATTTACTCATTGTCTTCTTCTTTCTTCCCTGACCAGTTGGGTACAATTTAGCTTTTCATCATTTCGTGACGGTTAAAAGAATGAATAATTTTTATTCTTTAACATTTTCTCCACTCTACTATGATTATTATGTTTTCCTCGTACGTCGAAATAAATAATTTTATAATTTTTGAGAAAAATAAACTATTTAAAACTGTTAAATTTGATGTTCACCTTGCACCGACACGTGACGCAGCGCTGCTCCCCGTGCGAGTGTATGGAGGGGTGCACCTCCTTGCCGTTGGGCAGCGGCCCGTCGGGGAATTTGCACCCGCCTTCCGCCAAGATCTCCTCAGCCGTACGTGGCGCACCCTGGTCTTTTGGAGTCTCTTCGTCTGGTTTCTTTGCTTTCACCTGAGGTAAATAAAAATAACTCGTGTAAAGATTGCGACAATCTTCGCAAGGTAGCGGCTAGATGAGAGTATCCGAGGATCAGCAGTGGACTTCTATAGACTGATGTGACAAAACTTCATCATCATCATTTCAGCAGAAAGATATCCACTGCTGGACATAGGCCTCCCTCAAGTACCGCCATTTCGACCGGTTTTATGCTTCTCGCATCCGGCGGGTTGCTGCGGGCTTCACCAGGTTATCGGTCCATCTTGTGAGAGGCCTTCCAATGCTACATCTTCCGCGTACTGACAAAACTTATCATGAGTAAATTTTTGACTATCTTCAAAGCCCATTTCATCCTCACCTCTGGACACACGCGGCAGCAGGCCTTCTTGTCCGGTCTATACGCCTCCTTTTCGCTACAACGTAACGGCGGGCACTTGACTCTGGGACATTGTATCTGCCTGGAGGCGAAGTTACACGTGCAGATGGCACACGTGTCATACCCGCCGGGAACCAGGTAGGGATGCCACGACGAGCCCGGCGCGTAGCTCTGACCAGCGAGGACGCAGCTGCCATTTTCCGACCATACTGCTGTTGTAGAGTCTGGAAAAGATAACGATGTTAATTCAGTATAACTAGGTCAACGATGTTTCCAGGGAACCTGATTTAGCCGTGATGGCGTTACTTGGGGGGATAACAGATTCTTATTTAAAGCTTGCATTTGTTTATGGCAAGTGGCTGCCATATTCCGGTGTCCTTTACTAAGATATTTCAACTTTAAATCCTATTTCTGACTGAAGTCTACTTCAGTTTCGTCATTTTTGCTTGATCTAAGTTAGGAAGTACATTGTTGATGAGTGGGCTCAGCTTTATTAGGTCATACTCACTTGTACAGATAGGGCAGCACTGTCCAGGGGGCTTAATGGTGGGCACGAGGCAGTTGACAGACGGGCACTGTACCGGCTCGCACTTTGGAACACCCAGCACGCACCAGCATTTTGAACAAGTCTGCAGTAATTGAAAAACTCTTCAGAATATGAAGCACTCAAGATACATGGTAGATGGGGTTCTTCAGCACTAATACACTAAAAAAGTGTATGATTTTTTTATGTTTACGTACCTCAGTATCTGTCCAAGTCTCTCCCAGCTTGTAGAACTTATCTCTCTGCGTACAATAGTTGACGTTGAGGCGGAACAGGGAGTAGTCCGTGATCTGGTCCTCGAGTGGTCCTGGAGTATACTTGGCACTGAGCTCGTTGTCTGACGTCCCTGGAACTGCTGGCAAGCACGATGGTGGCACGCTTATCTGGAACCATGAAGAAAAAAAGTTCAGTCCAAGCCCTTTTTTATTGAAACCTAGTATGATATCATGTTAGCATTTTATCCACTCACCGATTAATGTCCCAATCTATTGCAGCACAAACAAATTGTTATTCCAATTAATATAGTTCAGCTAAGTCTTATCTTAATTATAAAAGGAATTAAGTTTTTTAGAATTAGTACAGGTTTGGCTTATCTCTGCTATTAAGAAAATTTGTTTTTTTTACGTTTTTATTGTTCTTCGATCTATAATAAACTATTTCGAATGAACAAACTCGTAAGAACAAATAGGATGTAGTTTGGTGATGAATACGCTTTCCCAATATGGTGATAATTTGTACGTTTAGTGATAAGCCTAAATTCTAATCTCAGTTTTGTCTACATTAAACCGAACCTTCCCCACCATAACCAAAGCCTCAAAATAGTATGTTTACACGTAGTTTTACTCACCTGTGGTACTCGCGTGCGCAGAATCACAGTGACATTGTCGTGTGCACGCAGCTCCAGATACGAGGCTCCAACATGCAGCGCGACCAGCTCAGCAGCAGTGGGCTCCAGGACCCACCCCTCTTCACCCCCTAACTCTCTTGCCCCTCCTTCGGCGCCCGCGTGAGACTCCAGCCACCAAGATGACCAGGAGCGAGCGTTGCCACCTGTTACCACCGTCTGATGATAAAAAGCAATGAGTTGTACCAACCATTTTTTTTTACAATTGTGAATAATATAACAATAACAGTGCAATGCGCGCTCGAACACGGACGTGTTTTCACTGTACTCGGCACGAATTTTATTCCCGTGTTGCGCGGCCATAGCCGCTGCCCGTAAACGCTATGAGTTCCAAACCACTCATAGTCAATGAGTTGCTGGCATTCCTAGTCCATGCTATCGACTACATGGACGAGGTGAGCATCCTGCAGATATGCCGGTCCAATTTCAAGGAAGACGAGATCAGCAGCGGGAAACTGTTACTGTTCCAGTCACTTGGAAAACTAGACCAGATGCCGTCTCGCCGCAGAGATGGAACCGAGAAGAGTGTTCAAGATATCGTAGATATGTTGAAGAAGTCTGACCCGGACGACGTGCCTGATTTCGTGGCGAAGGAGCTGAGTAAGCTGCCCCCCGTCACGTTTGATCACGTCGACGTTACACGGCTGCTAAAGGACATCACTACCTTGAAGGCGGAGATGACCAAGATGCAGTCCAGATTGGAGGTTTCTGAAAGAAACAATATTGAACTACGTTCAGAAATAGCATTATTGCGCAATGTTGGTTCGGTAATTGGGTCACCAGAGGCCTCAAAGGTGAACACGCGTCGAGGGGCGCAAAATGCATCCATCGGCAGTTTTGAATCGGCGAACGCAAGTACGTCACCAGCTGCTGAAAACGCTGAGCAAGCGCCGCCCGCCGCCGCCGTCGCCCGCACCACAACACCGGCTGCGGTAACGTCACACGTAGGTACGTCGACCCCTAAACGTGTCTACGCTGATATTGTTGCCACTGGCAAATCTAGTGCGTCGCAACCTAAGCGACAAACCGGAAAAGGGGAAAACCTGAAAAAGGGTACTCAACCTGCCCTGACTGCGGTCCGTAGCTCCTTGCCAAGAACCGGCCTAGTTGATGAGGAGGGTTTCACGAAGGTAGAAAAGAAGAAGAAGAAGCCCTGCTCTCGTAACTTGTACGGTACCGCACCGAGTGGACCCAGCATGTTGCTGCGCCCTGCTGTACCTACGACGCAGCTGTACATTTCGCGTCTGCATCATTCCACGAAGATTGAGGAAGTGGTGCAGTACTTGAAAGTGAAGACCAACTGGACTCTGAGGGTCGAAAGGTTGGAATCGCGCCACGACGTCAACTTTAAGTCATTCGTGGTACGAGTTCCAACGCACCATCTACAGCACTGCTTGAAAGAGGACTTTTGGCCGAAAGGTGTCGTATATCGACGTTTCCGGGGACGGTTACGTGACACCTCGCAGCAAAACACGATGCCGACGACTTTACGTGTTTAGTTATAGTTTTAAGCTGTTTATTAATATGTATTAGTTTGTTATTATTGTTTAAGATTATTTTTGTGTATTTTATTTATGGGCCTTAGTTGCCTGATAATAAAGTGATTATTATTATTATTATTAATATTTGATTCTTCGATCAGCCTCTGGCTCAGGATAACCTTAATCAAAGTGAATTTAATAATAGTTTTTTCCTGTCTACCTGTCTGTCCGCTTTATCGCTTATATCAGTGGAGATCTACTTATATAAATATCTATCTATTTAGGTTTTTTTTTGAGGGTGGGAAATCATCAAATAATTTCTCCCGTTCCCGGAACGGGAGGACGTGTCAGACTTTTACTGACTAAAACCCACCCGTGTTCCTTCATTTGCCGGTGTGCCAGGGTCCACGGTATATATTTCGAACAACCCGCACCCTGGATCTATTCAGGTTTATTAATTAAATATCAGAAACTCTCATATCCAAGAATAACGACAACTAGCAATTTTTTTTTTTTACCTCATAGTACAATCCACAGAGCGAGTCAACTGACAGCCAAGCCAGACCAGCCATGTTGGCTGGTAGCCGGACCTGCCCCGTTCTTCTCAGCAGGGCGGGACCAGCACCGGCGGCATCAGGGAGCATCCGAGATGTCAAACGTCCACGGAGTATAGGTGGACCTGAAAAAGTTGGAATAAAGCAAATTTGTAAAATTGAATCCATCATCTACTTGATCTACTAAACTAACAAATCTCATGCTGCAGTCAAGTCTGAAGGTTATATTGCAACATTGTCAATTCCATCAATACAACTGAACGCGATCAGCATATATAAACTGCATTCAAGAGCTATAATTGTCGTCATTGGGGTAATATTGACACTGACAGCTGTGAAACGCACTTCATTGTTGAAATTGGCACGAACATAAAAAAATATAAAGTGACAATTGCACGAAATACTCGTAGAGGTTGAGTGGTTCTAATTGAATGCAGTTCAGTCAATGCCAATTTTAATTTAAAGAAATCTCTACTCTAGAGCAGTTGTGACAGTTGTGAGTCGAACCCAGGCAGACACTTTACTTTGTGATTTTAATTTTATCACAACCCAGACAGACACTTTACTTTGTGATTTTAATTTTATCACAACCCAGGCAGACACTTTACTTTGTGATTTTAATTTTATCACAACCCAGGCAGACACTTTACTTTGTGATTTTAATTTTATCACAACCCAGGCAGACACTTTACTTTGTGATTTTAATTTTATCACAACCCAGGCAGACACTTTACTTTGTGATTTGAATTTTATCACAACCCAGGCAGACACATTACTTTGTGATTTTAATTTTATCACAACCCAGGCAGACACATTACTTTGTGATTTTAATTTTATCACAACCCAGGCAGACACTTTACTTTGTGATTTTAATTTTATCACAACTGCTCTGGAAAATGTGAGGGAAAACATCGTGAAGACACCGGCATATCCAAGAACCAAGAATTCGGAGACATTTGACATCTACCAACCCGCACTGGGCCTGCGTGGTGGGGCCGCTCCCTCTCACAGAGAGGAGGCCTGTATCCCAGCAGTGGGAACATTATAGGCTGAATAATTATGCTTATGCTACACTAGATACGAGGATACAAAAACTCGTTACAAACATAATAATGATTCGAGTGGCCAAGACGCTATTGATAAATCTAAATCGCCTCGATACATTCGAATCTCACATAAATCCCTGTATTTACGTTGTTAATTCAGACAATTTGCTTAACAAAGCCGAGGCACATCTTAATAGGATCAACTCGATCAAGCATTCATTTCAATTGAGTGCTCAACAAACTACGGCGCAACAATCATTTTAATTGTACCGTCTTTTGTTTAATCTCACGTCTAAATGTAGAGGAGCCACATTACGTGAAATAAAAAAACATCACGGCGTTAGTCTCCATAGGAGCAGGCAGAGGTCTTTAGTACCAAGATCCGTTTTCAGTAAATATTTTAATTTTAACAGGCTTATTGCCGGGCCCAGTCCTGTATCCAGGCTAACATTCCAAGACAAACAACTCATAAACACTCATCTAGTTTTGAAAAGATTTTTTTGCCATGGGTACCTACTTAAGTAGGTATAAAAGGTTTGTTATAACCAGTGATCGGGTTTTGACTTGCAATTACTGGGATTTAAAAATTTATCAGAATATGGATAAGCCATAGTGGCCGGTTGTCCAGTTGCAATATTAATTAAATAGGTCCATTTTATCACACTAAATCTCCGATCCAAAAATAAATAAAATTCAATACCATATAATTATTTTTACGATTTGAGAATTGAATCTAGGACTTAAGGTGAACCTAGTCCACATTTTTTGCATACAAACTTCGGTGGTGTCTTACTCCACTGTCTGATATGGCACATCCAAATTAAAATATGATATCGTTTTGTCTCATTATTAATATTGTCTGTACGGAAACAGAATACTAAAATAAAAACTCATTAAAAAGTTAAGAGCCAACAAAGGTTAGTTTTTCTTGCTAATTTTACTTAACTTTGGGCGTGTGTAAGTAATAAAAGAAGTGTAAAATCTCCAAAACCAAGTAGGCACCGACAAAGTTCAATTGTCTAAAAGTTCAATCAACTTTATTGGTCATTGATATATGCATTGAATTTTTCATAAAACCCGATCTTCCAAAGGACTTTTCTTAATTTTTTCGCGAAATTTTTTACTATGATCCTGCATCTCACTCAATAACTTTGTGCGTGTAGACTAGTGTCTAACTGCTCATCACTGATACTATCTCTGTTGGACACGAAGCCTGGTGAGACAGCGTGATTTTTAGCCAGGCCTACCAGTGAGTTCGAGCCCGTAACTGGGTTTCCCTTAACGCTCAGCATCATTTGCTGCAATGACTAACGTTTGGTCAAAAAGCATTCTTCTAGTTATCTGAATTTGTGATGATTTCTGAATTTGAGGCCCATTACCTTCAAAAGCATACGTGTACACCAGCTGATAAATAGAAGGAAAATATGGAGACAGTCTTACCGGTATCAGCGCAAATATGCACAGCGAGCTGGTCCTCGTACAATGGCTGGAATATTCTGGCGCTTGGTCTCGCCAGGACACCGATGCGGGTGTCCAGTATCTCCACCTGAGAGTGACGCTTGCCTTGCTCCTCCACCAACGTTATCTTGGGATCCGTTATACCCAAATTGTCAACCTGAAGTAGAGGATACATTTCATGAATATATGTTGGTTCCACAAATTATGTAGGGAATATAACTTACCAGCGATCGGGCCCTGCTTAGGACGATTTTTATGACTTAACAGAACATCGTGATTTCTTTATTATGTAGATAAGTTTAATCATAATGTTTTTTTTTTTTTGTTTAGCCTATACTGTCCCTCGGCTGGGCAAAGGCCTCCCCCAAGTCCCCAATCTTTAAATGATTGTAAAAATTAATAAAAATCATAAACGAGAAAAAAAACAACGCGGTCACAGACAGATACAAAAAGGTACTTTAATTTAGATATAATATGCATAGATATAGATGAGAGACTTTATTGGGATATACAGCACAAAAACGGAAGGTAAACCTATGATCTCTATTATAATTTCATTTGCTTCATTTTAAATCTAATCTTACTATAATAACAAGTAACTTAATCCAAACAAAATTAAAGAAACCATTAACACTTGTGTCCAATACAAATCTAATAAATTGTGCCTCATAACGACCTCAAGTAACCTATTAAGGAGCCTCTTCAAGCAATTTGGTTTTAAATGATAAATATCATCGGAATCATTTAAATTCCTTCAATTTAAACGAGTTAAGTCATTGGATTAAAGACATATTTTTTAAATGAGAGATAATATTGAGTGGAAAAAATATATGACGGCGCTAATCAGAGGGCTAAAGAATGGACTAGAATGTGTCAACATCCATTCTTAATTACTTTATGACACATACAGTGGCGCTTATACAAGTTGTAAAGGTTTCTCAAAGAGATGAACGTTGAATTCACAATCATTCATTATCATTGCCAGTACCTACCGTGTTGTGTTCTGTCGTAATTAGTTGTAGTTTAACCGCACATGTGTGAGTGGAGCACTTTCATTGAATGTTAATTGGAAAACGGAATCTTTTAGATGATCAGCGTGATCTAAACTTACTATTACATACTATTTAATTTCGTTTACCTGTATATCATAGACGAGAGATCCCTCTTTATCGATGTAGAGCAAGGCAAGTCCTTCAGGCGCTGGCGTGGCTGACAGCCTCTCAGACACAAGCGGTGCGTTGTACACTTCACATGCGGCCTTTTGCCTCACACTGCCCACGATCCTCCTCTCCGGAGTGTCAACAGCCTCCACAGTGAGCAGCAACCGGCCTCGAGCTAAGGACCTCAGCTCTGCGGCCGATACTGGAGTCGACACCTCCAGAACATTGAAGTCATAATGAGGTTTGCTTACCCTCTGCACCTGGAAAAACACATTAATTTACCTAAGACCTGAAACCATTTTTACTATTATACAGGGTGTCTGGTAATTAATGGATAACCTTGAAATGGTTCATGGTAGAACTAATGGTCATTCAAAAAAAAACGTTTTTTATTAAGGCGGTGACAAAAAATGTAAATAGGTACATACCTATCCAAAGACACCGACTTCCGAAATTAAAGTTATTTTTCACTTTGTAGTGTTTTTTCGGAAGTCGGTTGTTTTTTTAATTTATTTTTTACAGATTAAATACAAACAAAAAAGATTTTTTCTGAATGGCCATTAGTTCTACCATGAACCATTTCAAGGTTATCCATTAATTACCGGACACCTGTATACAATTTCATTCTTAAACAGTACATTATTTTATAATTGTACTAATATCATCATCAGCGTAGCCTTTTCCTAACTATGTTGCGATCGACTTCCACTCTAATCGCATAAAGCTGAATACCGGTATTTACATGGAGCCACTGCCTATCTGACCTCCACAACTCAGTTATTGGGTGATACGATACCCCTTGGTAAGACTGCAATGGTTGTCAGACTTTCAGGCTTCTGACAACCCGTAACGACTGTAATAGATCCATGAATGTCAGCCGGGAACAACAGCTTAACGTGCTTTCCGAGGCGGGGACTTGGTAAGTAAAGATAATTGTACTAATATCCCGAAAATAATTAACGAAATTCTTGAGACAAAGATATGCAAAAGTAAACACATACAGTATTTCACGAGCTCTTAATACGCTCTTAATATTGGACTTAGTTTACGTTTATTGGTAGTAATTAGCCACTTAAGAACCTCATTAACAGAAGTCGTCCGAATTGCTATGTGCTACAATTTGGTTACATAGCGATACAATCACCTAAGTATTTTTTTGTTGCTGTATACGTAATAATAAGTATAGGAATAAGTATGAATATACCTGATCAATGATGGTTTGATTTTTCTCAGGTAGTGTGAGTACCACTCTGACGAGATGAGATGTCACAGCAGTTTTGGGGAAGACTCCATTGAAGACCAGCGCCAGGTAGAGGCTAGGCGTGGCTCCGGCGACCGCCGTGATGACGGCAGTGCCACCCCACCACCCATCCTCGTACTCCATCGTAGGGTAGTCTCGACAGGCACCTTCGCCGATGGAAGTGGGAGGGTGCTCTGGCTCCAAGAGTGTCGTGAACATCTCTGATGATAGAGCTGGATACCTAAAAATAAAGTTAACTTCATTTCTGATCTAAGCGCGTGATTAGGGAAAGTCCACACCAGACGGAAGACAGACCAGAGTCTGTCATCGCAAAAATTCTCGCGTCATTTTCGCCGAAACTGTCATAAATAATTACATTTGTAACATGTTTGTAATAGGTAAACAACATTTAAAAATATAATTTTCCTCAACTTCTTTTCTAAGTAAGATTAATTATTTGAAAAGAAGGTCAAAATAATTACCGTCCGTTTTCCGAGAAGTAGAATCTAATCTCATCTACTATATTTCAAAATATCAACAGTACATGTGCTCAATGCATTGACTATATCTTAGATATCTCGGTAGCGCTAAAGCAATTAATAGTAAGAATCAATTGAGAATCCAGTAACAGCAATATCCTCTCATAAAACATATGTGTCTAGGTTTTTTCCCAGAATTATTTCTAATGGTGAACCTAAAGTTTTCCGTTGTTAATCACGCGGTTAATTAAATTTACAATCCAAGGCGAACAGTACCACCATTCATAGATTCCCGAGAATAATTACTGCGATAATATTTATTACTTCGATTTGATAGGCTGCTGGAGATTACTCATAAGGTATTTTATAAATCAGGCGGCGGCATGTACAAAGTTGGTGTTCATTTAAAATTCCTATTCCTTACCTACCTGTCGATTCTGCCGCTGAGTGCGCTATCGATGGTATTGTTCCGCGCGTCGCCCCACAGCAGCGCCACATGCAGGTCGCCGTCTCGCAACAACGTCTTGTACTGGCGCGGCACTCGACGCCAGACACCGCAAAGCTGTAAACAACACAGATTCTTGCGTTTATAGCCTATAACAAATATTTAATGAGAATCTACTTCAATATTTCATAGAATCACTCCGTGTAGGTACAACACGAGCAATCACTTTAATTACCTTATCAGTTTTGTCTTCATACGTTGCGTGAATCCCGGGTATTTTCTTAAGCGACTGTTCTAGTAGCACGCGGCCCTCTCGGTCGAGGAAGGCGACAGCTCGAGGCTGGTTCTGCATCGAGGGGCTAAGTAGCACGGACCAGTAGAGGTGCCGTCTGCGGAACGTGAAACGCGCGGTCGCCACCCCCGCCGCGACCGGCACCCCTGACATGTCATCACGTCGCACGCACAGCGGTGACCGGCCAGTCAGAAACGAAGCGAAATCTGGAAGATGGCGAAGATTTACCTATGTATCTCACACATACATGGAAATTCTGAGAATATTTCTTCAGAAAATCGTATGCAATACTTACATTTCATGTTTTTTTCATCTTCTTCAGTCGTAATGACAACTGGACTATCGTCTTGGACGATATCGGGAGCTGAAGCAAGGAAATGGATTTACTTAATTATAATTATTATAATTATCAGTTGCTGAGGCCGTATACCTGCTATTAAGGTTAAGCCTACAGGCAGAAAAAGGGTAGCCTTTCATAAGTTTAGACAACGACGCCAACTTTAATGAAATGCAATAGGGCACTAAAATATAATGGTTGGTATCGATTCGATAAAATTACTTTCCAAGTAAACGGTGAAAGGTGCTTAGGACCTATTCTATAAACGGAGATATTGACTTATAAAAACAAATAAAATTTACATTTATAGGTAATCATAAGAGCGTGAAATCTAGACGGAAGGAAATATAATTTTAAGTAAATGTTAATGTTTCCCTGTTGGTATAGATATGGGTGCTTTCTCCTCGTAACGATGTCGTGTATGGTTGGATCAATTGATGGCGAGTGCGCCGGCGGCGTCGAGGGGCCTGTTCGCAAGACCTCCCCGACCCCTCCATTCGGGTTGATTGGATCAAATGTTATTCAATCGTAACAGGATCGGCGCGGGCGTCTAGACGGCGACGGTAGAATTTGCGTTTTGCATAGCTTTCTTGTTGGGTCTGCTATAGACAGAAATAGAGGGAGCACTGACATTTCATGCGACACTTTGATTGGTACCCGATTTGTCGATGTCCGCTCGTTAAATGCTCGTAAACCCAAATGCATCGGTTGCGTATTGTATTAATATATTTATTGTGTTGCCGTAACTAGAACTGAGTGCATACATTACGCGTTATTACTATCAAGTTTGGTTAAATGTGATGTAAGTCCTGATTTAATGCTTTTAGTTCTCCCGAGACTTGTAAGTTTGTAGTAACTAAGGTAATAAGTTATTGAGTTAAACTCGTGCCTAAGAATTGGGACCTGGAACTTGCTACATACTAGTTAGGATATGGCCTAAGTAAAAAGTTTTCATGCTTTTCTTGTTATTCATTTGCAGCGTCATTTTGGAGTTTGTGGTTTATCTCAGTCAATGGGATCGATCTTAATTGAGCAACTCTCTCAGGTTTTTTTTGGGTGGGAAATCATCAAATAATTTCTCTCGCTCTGGGTGGAGCAGGAGGGCGTGTCAGACTTTTACTGACTAAAACCCACCCGTGTTCCCTCAGTTGCCTGTGTGCCAGGGGCCGCGGTATCTTTTTCGAACAACCCGCACCCCTGGCAGGCATCGGCCCTTGCGGGCCCCATCAATTGATGCTGACATCTCTTTGAGGGGCGCGTGGAACACAACGCGCCGTCGATCCGGGCTTGGTCCTTAACTCTCTCAGGTTGGTTTGAAAATCATAAGTAGGTATGTTTTAGTATAGGTAACTCTGACAGTGGGAGTTGTTTAGCTTGTTTGAGATAAGTCAGACACGGCAATGATCACTATTGTTCAGCCCTACTGTTGGACTGAAATGTTTTAACCCCAAAAAACTTAAGATTATCTAAGCAAGATAACTTATCAAAGAGGTTGTGTTAATTCCGTAAGAGCAGAAATATTAACAGTTAATAGTTAATAGGTACTTCTTTTTTGGGGATTTTTGAAAAAAACGTGTTCCCAAATAGGTCTGAAATGAGAAGCTGTGTAACAGCATCAGTTAACGAATTACATATTTAATATGTCAATTTATTTACATATGTCAATTTTCAATAACTACCTGTCTTAGAAGTAATTACTTTAATAGAATAAGTGCTCCTAGTCTTAATAAACACGTAAATGTCACAGTGTAATAGAATATCAATAATAGCATCAGTATATTGCAACTTGTCGATATCTATGTTTAAGCGCATTACGTATAGTTGTGTATGAATTAACGCAGCGCGAGTTAGACTAATAAATCGTGTTATCTGATCATTGGCAGTGTACAGGGGAATGACATGATAAACAAGTATATAGTGTCCAGTAAACATTGTGATGAGGGGACCTGTTTACGCGACTACGCGTACATACGATATATACGCGGCCAGATAGTGATCTGGCACGCTCCGGCGCCGTTCATAATTCACTCTGTAAATTCATTACATATCCGAGACAGCCCTAAATTTATTTGCAAATGGCGCCAAGGCGGCGATGAGTAGCTCTAGGATATTTGCAAGCACAACAAAGAGTAGCGCGCACGGAGAGATGGCGGCGAGGGAATGTGCCGCCGCTACACAGGGCTGGCGACACGTTCATCGTACGCGTTACTGGTTGCTATGTTATGTACCGACAAGTAGTCGTTATCTTCTGTTCGACAAAACTACAGTCTACGTTCTCTAGATAAATAGCTTATTTTCTGGTTTCAATTCATCGTCCCAAAGAGAGTTACAACTTACAACCCGTAGTGTGCAATGTTTCTGTCTAAATGTAGATCATAAAGTTATTCTGGTTAACGCAAAAAGCTGTCCTAGTGTTTGTGTAATCGATTAACAAACATTCCACTTTGGTATTTATAGTATTAGTTAGAATATTACCAACGTGTTATATCTGAGCATGGAGTATGAATAAATACAGTAAAATATGCTGCCGGCCATTAAAGTGCATTAACAGTGACAAATACCAGCGCTAGCGCCATAGTAGGACAACCGTGGACGTTTCTGTCTATTATTGTTTATTTGCTCATACATAATATCTTGTGTTTCTGGTCTCTACAAGTCAGAGTTTCTTTATTTTTATTATTAACCGACTTCAAAAAGGAGGAGGTTATCAATTCGACACGTTTTATATTTTTTTTTATATATGCTCGGGCATAACTCCGTCATAAATAGACGGATTTGCAAAATTCTTTTTTGTTCGAAAGGGGTTTATTCCGAAATAGTCTCATTAAAATTTGATATAGATCTGAGGACCTCTTCAAAAAATGACAGCAAATCAACCGCGATTGCTGCTATCGCATAAATATGCATTGTTTTGACCCCGAGGATGATGAAATTTCGAATTGGTGTGGGTAGGTACCTAACTAAAAAGTGAAAAAAAAACATTTTCTTAAAAAAAACGGGCAAAAAATTAAAATACATATCCAAAGTCACCGACTTCCGATGTTATTTTTCACTTTGTAGTGTTTTTCCGGATGTCGGTTGTTTTTTGTTTTGGAAAAAGTTTTTTAAATATGTCTTTCTATTATCCCTACTGTACAAGACGCCATTTGCGAATCCATTGCTATTTAATTTAGGGCAAATGGTATGTAAAGTGTAAGTCCATTTGCCCTTTGGAGCTAAAGTGATATTTAGTTCCGTAATGGACAGAGTTTTCCTGCAAATCTCCTCATTGATCTAGTGAACTTGAATAGCAATGCTGTCGGTCCAAGAATGCGGCTAGTGGCCAGCCCTAGTAGAGAGTTTGCGATCGTCGTCGGACACCTTTGACTCGGCCAAGCTTGGCTCACTCGTCGCCACTGTGCCCGTATGAATATTTATGCGCTTGCATAGCGCACACTAGCGGCTCAGTGCGAACAGAGCGTCACGTAGCGTTTCAACCGATACCACTCATTAATGTCGTTTAACGTAAATTTAAACTTTAAAAAGCAACCTCGAAGCCGCAACGTGCCGCGACTAGAGCCGAGATCGCTTCATTTCTAGTCTGGTCGCGGCCTATCGTTTAGTCCTCTGCATCGCGACGAGTTTTCCAATAGTGTGATGTAACCCGGCGCCGCCGAGCCGCGCGGGCGCAGGCGACGCCGGCTCGCACCCGCCCCGCTGTGCACAGAAGCGCACACCGCCACTAAATCGGTTCAAAGGGGCCAGATATAAAACTCATCCGATGTCATATCACACAAACGATTGAAACTGTGCGACGGCTGCCAGATTTCACTGCCGGCCGGCACGCAACAGATTCATACGGCTATATGACTAACTGTCATTAATTAAGACGTATTCTAACAAGCGTATAGGTGATCACAAAAATCTTTTATATTTTTGATGTGCGGTACATCACACGTTAGACCGTCTTAAATTTTTTATGATGTCTAGGATGAAAATGCTTTCAAATAAATAATAATTTTAAACGTCGTAATTTAATGAAAAACTTTTTACAATGGCAATGCAGAAATAATGATGAAGTGTTTAGGCGCCGTGTTATGTCGTAACCTGCCGAGTTCCGTCACCAGCACTCACAGAAGTGAGTGCTGACAACATGGTACCGGCGATAGTTCTGTGCAGCCAGCTCAAACGAGGATTACACAATCAATCGTGTCTATATAAGACGTCTTGAGACAGCTCCATGTTTCGTACGTCCTAACTAACTGCGTGCATATTTATGGCACGTTAAAGAGCAGATAAGATAAATTATACAAATACCTTGCATAAGTGTAATTCGGTTCCTATCGAACACTTATCAAGTGTCCGCAAATCGATTTATTATGCATTGCGCTATGACAGGTACCTAAACGGGCGCATCATTCATCAAAATCGAATTATCGAATGCAGTGGTATGTTAAATATTTACAAGTTACAAGAACGTAGCATTGAACGTTCAGGCGCTTCCACTCATACCTTGACCTCGACTATACTGAAAAATTTCATTTACCGTGTGGGGTCGCGGTGCGCCCGCGCAGCGCCGGAACTATTCTGAACAAAGTGACGACGCGTCTAGTGACGTCATGCACGACGCTTCACTGAAAACACCGTCGCTCATGTCACCTCGACATCTAAACCACGTACCTGTCACTACTTGTAACTATGCCAGAAACTTTATTCTTCATTATTTTCCCCGACAACATCGCACATTAATCTAGTAGAATCGATACTACTCCTCAATCTTACACTAAGTACTCGACCTAATTAACCATTAACCTAAATGTTTGTCACACAAGCTCGTAGATAACATTGATATATCGCGTCACACGTGCCATTGTTACAACTTCTACAAGCGCGATTTTCTTATCTAGAGTTGTACGAAGATATCTAATGCGAATAAAAAAACCATCGCTGATTATATTATATTATTTATTTCTTCTTTTTTTATTGTAACCTTTTTTTAATTGTCAAAGATAATACACCTAATTGCTTTCAGATTATATAATATTACATAACGGAACAGTGCAAGAACGAGAGTGTGATTAAAACTGTATTGAAATCAAAGCACTTTAAGGTGGAGTAAACGAGTTACTTGCTGTATAACAAAAGAATGGAAGCATAACTTGAGGCTTTATAAATTGCATTGATGGCGCAAGCTCGATGACGAATCCATCATGTGTTTGGGATATCATATTTGAGGGAGTGGTGAGGAAGACGCTCGGCACGAGGCGGCAGTGCGGCGCGGCGGCTGCGGCGCGGTACGGGCGCGGCACTATTCCACCAAGGCTGACAGTGCTCTTGCGCGCACGGCCCTCATTGCAAATTCTCGCGACAGCGAGCGAGTTGTTCGCAGTCGGCTTTGTACTAATTTATAGGTTATATTCGTAATGATTGTGGCAAAGAATGTTTATGGCACAAGGCGCGGTCTTATTGTTTTCGATAGGCACGCCGGCGTGGTGCTCGTGCCGCAGTGCCGCACACACGCCCGCATAACTGTCGCGCTGTAAGAATGCAACGAGTGTTGGCTTCGATTCAACATCCATTTCCATAAAATATAATTTCGCCTCGGCGGCGGCACTCTGGATGCATCTCGATGTGAATGTTTCGACGCGCACCGCCGCTACATACATTAGTTGCTGGAATTGCGAAAATTAATTCTAGTGACGTGAACTGCTCTACATCCCAATGCATAACAAATATTTGTTCCAAACTTATACCTATACTGACGGTCGCTCGCATTGTTTTCATAAAACCAAAACTGCGTGATTCTCAAGAATAACTAAATGGGTGTAGAGTACACGTTTGGGAGACATCGAACGAGGAGTATCGGTGCGTTCACGCCCGCTCCTGCCATGTACGGCGGCGGCGAACGAGCCATTGTACTGACCGCGGTATTTCTGCGGCGGCCTATGCACCGCCGTTTACGGACAACCGTTTACCCAAAAAAGTAGAACAACAAACCACGTCCGCGCTGTTTACAAGACGCGCAACACTCCTGCGCATTGTCCTGCGGTGAAACGCTCGCGATTTGCATTTTACGCCTACAGCCTTGCTCGCGCCGTCGCGCGTCGCCGCCGGAGACAGCACAGTGTTTTGCATTTCTATCTATCTACACTAACATTCCCACATAACTAAAATAATATAAATTAATCAATATATGCGTTATCTTTAGAAAAAACCGAGACCCTATGATAACCACAATATTAAGAATGACTACTGTTTCTGATGTCAATTGCTTCCTGTCTAGCCGCTTGTGCTGCCAGTTAATCGCTCGTTAACTCGCACTCAGAGATAATAAGATGTAAACAAATATCGGAAACAGACACCTCTTTACGTTTTCTTCGTCCATAAAATTGTTTGTTCTTTTAACTGTATAAACACTCACACGAGACATTCGAACACCGACGACAACACAAGTTTCCTATAGTTACTTTTAGATTTTTAAATACGTTCTAAATATTTTAGTACATCATAATTTCCAAGCGACCGCCGCGCCGGATAAAATATTGAAGGCATTATTTTTAATATATGAAGTATTAGTGTGCGTACGGCGCGGACAGATTTAGAAAAAAGTGCAGTTCTATACGCTACACAGCTTACATTCAAATTATGAAGTGCAGTGTAATGGCGGGCGATGGTCTCGTTGATTGAATTAATTAGAAATGAGGCGGACGAGTGCTGATTGGCGAATGACGGCGTATCTATCATCGGAATATCGGCAGCGCAAGGCCGCGTCGGCCGCACGATCTGCTCTGAATATACAAGTTATAAAAAATATACCCCCGTGCATCATTAATTACGAGAACCATATGTTAACGAGTCATTGATACCATCTGTCAAAATCGTGATCTCCATTCATAGTATTGACAGCCCTACTTTGAAGTACAAAGGAATTCGCGTGAGATTTTCGCCGAGCGAAATACCTAAGGTCAGGTACACGACCTGCAACACTGAGTAGGGCCAGTGCACAACATCACTTATTTCTGCATTCATAGGTATGAATGCAGAAATAAGTGATGTTGTGCACTGTAACAAAAAGATAAATAACTAGGTAGTTATTTATCTTTTTGTTACCATAATATGGGTAATTCCTATCGGCATAATTGTTAAGGAGAAACTAACGACGCCAGCGTATCCTGCCGACACAGACTTCAAGTCTTCATAACATAGTAATTAACTCCATATACCTAAGAGACTTTATTTTAAATTATAATCACATCATTGACACTGTAGACTCTAAGACGACGGCGACGTTACAATATTACTTTATAATATAAAATACACGATAATAATGTTATTTTGATCCTTGGGTGACTTGAATGATGTTGAATGAATAATATGTTCCTTACATTCAAAACATGTAATGGAGCTTATACATCTATCGATATGGAGGATCAAGTAGGTACCTACGTCCTACATGTTTGTAAAAGTAAATAAAACATTATTCTCGTTCATGAAGAAGATGGAAATCAAAACAAATATCAGAGTAGGTTAAAAGCTTATTGAATGATTTGACCGAGTTATGTGTCAGTAGTAACCCTAATATTTTTCCAATTTTCAATGTTTATACTTATTCATGTCTTTGGTAAATCGTAATTCTTTTACCTCTGAAGGCCATCGTGCGCACACACACAAGATCATCGTTATTTATGTGCTAAATGGCATAACAGACACAAGTATGGTACAATGAACTGATAAAGTAGGCTAATACGTGAGGACATGCACATCGCAACGTATCGCTGTGATTTTCGAACAGTACTTTGTACCTTTTGCTTTTTATTAGGCGAAGATAATACTGCTTATATCTTTAAAATCTTCATTCGATTTCTAACTACACGAACCTAATCTTGGGTGGCTTCGTTTTGCCCAATTTAATGATGATAATAATGCAATTTCTTACAAAAAATCGACTGATGATTTTTCGCGTAGCGATCGTAGATAATTGCTACGCGTAGGTAGGCCTACGCGCGTAGTTTATAACTTTCGTTTACGAAAAATGTTCTGTACCGTTAGGTCAAAAAGGGATTCATGACTAATCTTGAGCTGATTATGATGACATTATTATAATTTTCATCTTTTCAAGTGAGTTGTTTTGCACTTCATAAGATTTAGAAAAAATATTCTCGAGAAGACATTGCTTGGTTTTGTTCATTCTCCTTCCATTAGATATCAACTGACTGCGTGAACAATAAGGTCATACATGGAGCTATTCAATTAAATCATAACAGATTCTCTATCGTAGTCAAAACACTGTTGTACATCATTGTTCTCATAGAGTGATAGTCCGACTTTGAGACAGTCTTGACTAGTTCCCCGCACTACCATAGAGAAACAATGCGACCTACTAAGCAATCACGAATCGCCAAAGATTATTAAATTAATCTGCAATAAAATCACCGATTAAAATAGAAAATGTATCACCATTTATTACGTGAGCGTCACGTTACGACTTATAAATCAATTTATTTTTATTGCAACTCATTAAGTAAAACCATTATTAGTCTTATTGCAATAAAGCAACTAATAGTTTGCGTTATTATAACAGTTACGATCGAATAATACTAATAAAATGGCAATATCCGGTTGTAACTTGAATTGATTCTTATTGTCTCTTGTTGCACGTTTTGTTAGTATTGTGCACGTTTTGTTGGTACAATTGTTAACCATAAATTCTTGCATAGATCTATGGCTTTCATAGAGCGACAGACTGCCTGATAGGCAATTGACTCAGTCTGTGCACAGCCTAAAAAGGGCAAATTACGTATTTTTCAAATAAATTATGGAGGTAGAAATGAAGAAATTGTTTTCCTATAACTATCGCATACAGCTAATTGAATTTACATAAAATAAACAAACAGACATCAAATATAGTTGTTTAGCAACATGTTCACACTACAGAAATTCCATGTATGGCGGCTAAAACGTTAATAATTAATAAACATTAATTAAGTGCAGTGTTTGTTGAGCAAGTCTCCGCTAAAGCTAATGACCACACGTGGTCTAAGTCATTCATCTTCATTAGCGTGCTTATTTTAGAATCGACCAACACTTGTTATGCCTGACTAAGTCTGGACTCATTTATTTGCTCAGCCAAAACTCAACTCACTTACTTCGTCTTATATTGGGAAATGGTCACTTTATACTTAGATATAATTTAAATTAAAATAAGTATTCATTCGGGCACTGGTGGATATAGAAAAAGAAAATCATCTTGTTCACAAATTGACCTAACTTGTTTTTCCTATTTCTGCACCTAAGTATTCCTATTGAATACCTAAGTATTGAGGCACGATACCCCAAGGGTCTCGTGCCTCAACTGCGATCATCTAAATAAGTTTCCCAAACTCACAATTTAATTTGAAATGGTTGCATAAACTACATAATTTAAACCTTTTTCGTATGCATACCTCACCATCATTTATCACACCAAGGGCGCCTACTCATACATGAAACGGACTACTAAGCCTTCCTTTTTGTATCGCCATTGTCAGTTTAAATTAAAAAATAAAACGTTACCATTAAGGATCCTCTTAGTCAGTCGCCCATGACCTTCCCACTGCCAAGGTCGAGCCGGGGCGCAGACTTCAATGGCGTGATTTACCGTCTAAATATTCCACACTTTAATTGTTGATGAACACATACAGTTAATTGATGTTGACATACTTTAGGGGTTTCCCTATCAACGGTTGAGGTTCCGCGAATCCTGTGAGAATTCAGTTGCTCAATTCGTAGTAGTTACATTCATAGAAACTTTAATGTACACAATTGATGGAAAAACCTGCAGTTTTCTTTCAGCACAATCAACTTTAAGCCCGTAGAGTTCTTAAACAATTTTATTGAAAAATATTGTAAACTTTTATCGGGACGTGCGGTTTCCATAACAAAAGTCACAAATGCCAGTATAAATTCTTAAGAATTTCGTTGTTGGTAACCCTGGCACCGCCCATGCGGAGCAGTGATTTAATAAATTACTGAATCATTGCGTAGGTACGCAAATATGAGACGTGAACATAGAAAAAGGTCAGCTGAGATTAAAAACACCGCCGGGTCATATCAACAAAACAATGATCAGAAAACAAACACAATGGACTTTGTTATGGCTCGTCAAGATGAGTCTGTTGCAGATGTATTGTTCATTCAGAACCTAATTACAAATAAATGTGCCGATACCAGTTTGTAACAATGTCGAGCCTTCATACGTTTAGCATTGGTTCTGTACATTCAAATTGAGTTATATTTTTTTATTTATTTTTTAATATTCACGGTTTAAAGATTTTTTTTTCTCAAAGAACAAATTAAGTAGGGCAAGTTTGTTGAAAAAAAAATATGCAAGCAATGAAAGCTTACTTAAGTGCAGTGTTTGTTGAGCAAGTCTCCGCTAAAATAAAATAAAATATAAATAGTTATCAGTTATTTATTACGCCTATTGAAGAATTCTTAATATTGTTTTATTACACTGTTACCGTTTTGAGTTATTGTTGGGTGTCTTTTAAAGGGTAATATTATATGCGGCACTAATTCAACAAAACATCTTCAAAGTTCACCTAGCTACAATTTTTAAATTGCATCGCCAAAAGAACAATTAACCTTGATCTTGCCAGAGTTCGAACACATTACAATAATAGCGGCGGTGGGTTGGTTCCTAAATGGTTTCCGTTGTGCCATGCGCCTGCGCTTCCCGGATCCACGGCGCCGGCGCCGGCGCGGGCGCGGCCTTGAGCCGTGGCCATCACCGGCCAGCCGGCCACCTCCGTGACCTCCATTCTAAACTACCTCATCACCATTCCTAGATATCGTCTCTCACGAAGAAGCAACATCGAATAAATTAACGACTGCCATTATAAAATAGGTACTACTGTATTTTATAGTCACCGTAAATAATGTTATATGAGTATTTACTATTTATATACTTATAATTTATTAAGTGATGCCTGCTCATCACATCATGTAGGTAATTACGCGAAATGATCATTAATCTCGTCACTATTGTAATACCTATTATGGTGTTGTTTACGTTAAGAGAAAACGCTGTATTCTGTAGATAAAACCAAAGCTGTTTGTTACATGTGAAAGCTTTAGACAGGAAACGTTGCTCATTCGTAATTAAAAACTAATATTTGAAATTAATAAATAATATACAATAAACAGTTTGTACACTCATTAGCGATACTGACAATACTCTGACCAAGTAACCTCTCTGTCAATGATCTGATTAACGTTGAAAAATTTAAGAAAATCCTCTGGAAGGTCCTCAATGAAAATCACATTCTTCTTACGATTGTTATTTAGATTTCTATGTAGGTACTGGTATATTATTCTTTGTTAGTATATATTATAAATAACACATCAAATTGTATAATTATATGTTTCTACCATTTTCATCATTATTAATTTAAAGGAAAAAGTGGCAAATTAGAAATTATGTAGTGAGGTCCTAAGACCTGCAATGAATTAACGGAAAAGATTGTGGATCAATTTACCTTCCAAATAACATAATTGCAACGTAGTCTAGCTTTATGTACATTGAGCAACAATTAAATGAATAAACTTAACCGAAAGTGGAGAAACATAAAGGATCTAAATAAAGCTAAGCAGTCTAAGCTCAATCGACTGTATGTTATACTGCGTACCTTTCATTACTACGATAAAAACTGCACTTAATAAAAGCATACTACCGTCATACGACGCTCACGTAACGTATGTAGGTAGGTACTACACGAACTTGGCCAATTTTTATTTCTACATAGTAACTAAATATTTTTCTACACATGACGTCAGAATCTATTGATCATGATCTTCTGAACGATAATAGCCATAATAAATATGTAGTAGAATACTATTCTCACTTTATACACGATACGATTATATCATAACTAGTGCAGTTCAAGTGCTATGGACTCGATTTATGAAGACATATTTCTCGTTAGTAGTAATAGTATCTATTGGTTATTGGCTATTGGTTATGATGTGTGTTATTGGGTTTTAGGGTTCAGTACGTCATTATAAAAAAACCAGAACCCTTATAGGATCACTCATGTCTGTCATAGCCAATTTGCTCAGAATATACTGGATTAATTAAATTGAAAATTGGCACACATGAATTTGTGACCCAAACACGGACGTGTAACGTGAATAAATGAATTTTGAAAATGTGGTCACTTTGCGGGGCTGACTAGAATATGAAAAATAAAAGTTTTGCTAACTGTAGGTACCGTGTGACAAATCAAATCAAAGGGCTTTTTGTGAGAATAATATTTTCTTTAATTTAAAAATAAACAGTTTTGAAGTTAGTCAAGCAAGACTAGCTTTTGCCAGCGGCTTCGCCCGCGCGGAACTTTCATCCCCTATTTAACTTCCTTAGGGGTTGAATTTCGAAAAATCCTTCCTTATTCCTTGTCTCCATTATAAAGGGAACCTCTTTGCAAATTTCCAGCTTTCTAGGTCCAAGGGTTTGGGCTGGGCGTTGATGAGTCAGTCAGTCAGTCAGGACTTTTCTTTTTATTTATATAGATAGAAGATTTATGAAAACTTATCGCCATTTCGGAAATAAGTTACTGAGCCAAAAATTTAGACATTTTGTCATGACACGTACGTAAAGACCAGTGACTTAATTTCCTACCACAAGCCCATAGCAGAGTCTGAGCGAACTGCGACGGCCGCGAAACGGCCAAGCCGTACATTTCGACCAAGATGTAAGATTTGTAGAGTTAAGTGTTCGAATCTACATTAGATCTCATAACTTTTTAATTTTGAAAGCGTAGTAAGCAAGCTACTTCACAAGAAAGGTTTTGGTGAAAGGTGGGTGACATATTCATCATACGGAACCCTCTCCACGCGAGTTCAACTCGCATTTATCCGGTTTTTTTATCACGAATTTCTCAGTAGCTACCATGAGGCTGGAGTTTGCCCGGATGATGGCAATAGCCGCAATAGGGTCACCCTCTAATACGTGGGACACGAAAAATAACTGACGTGGGTGTCTGAACTTTAAAATAAAATGTTGCCCTTGAGTTGATTTTGCCATTTCTTCTCAGGGGTAATGTCTACTCCATCCAGCTTATAATTATTTTTCATATGACGTTTACAAGTGATTCCGATATCCTATTTACAAAATAAACAATTTTGTTTCATAACACTTAAAGCTCACTTCACCTATGCTTTCACGGTGATTTTTTTGCAGAATAGATCGCCTGCTGCTTATAAATGAATACAGAATAATACTATGGTTTCAACTCTGCCTGATCCTTCGGAGATTACAGGTGTGATGTTATATTATGTGATCATTATGTTTTTTTTTCTACCATGGCGCCGAGGCCTACAAATACAACAAATATGATCGTATAAAATTAATCCCTCAAAAGATTAACAAAGTGTGAACAACCTCTATATTTCATTGATTTATATTAATCAATATTGTTGAATAGATAAATTGTCTCTTCGTGTTGAACGCACCTATTTCAAAAGACTCTTGTATTAGTTTCTCAGGGCACAGGTCAAGCCTGTAATTGCGAGAATCAATTGATTAGCATGAAAATTAATTGTCCAGCTTAAGATATTACAACGATGCGCATGAATTTATCGCTTCAATTATATTTGCGTATTTATTAATCTGATCAGCGGATTAAATGTGAAGGGAACAGACAAAAACTTTGCTAAACTTGTGTAAATTATTACGATAATGATTATGATGTCTATTATGACAACGATCCGTCAATTGGTTGCAGCGACGTCGTTATGCAACGTTTAATGTAGCAACAGTGTTGCAACTCAGAGACAATTGACGCTAGGCGACTGCAAGCTTAATGTTTATCTAAATATGTAGCAAGAAATATGCCTATCGACTGAGCAGGAGATAGAGCGACTGATATTTTGGTCAGATAGTTCACGATTTAAGCCTCAGTGCAATTCTTAATACCAAACGCCATCGAAATAGCTCGTAATAGCCGCTTCTAAACGTGGCATTAAATACCTAGATACTTATCTTCGGTGGCGACTAATAATTGACTATGATTTTGAAATTAATAACTTGTTGCATTTATCTTGTAATTAACGTGAAACCGCTATTTAGGGCTTCTTTGCGTCTCTGCAAATTACCTTAAAGGAATATTTGCACTAACATAACATAACATCACGAATCGTTTCCTCGAAAAGTTGTGCTGAGGTGTACCTATAGTAGGTACACTCACATTTCGCCAGTTATATTTAACACCCATGTAAAAGGGGGCGAGCCTATTGCCATCAACGGGCAAAAATGCAGACTTCGGGCTACTACTGAGAAATTCCAGATAGAAAAACCCAATAACACTTTGCTCGATCTGCGAATCGAAACCAAGACGCCGAACTAATGACACACGGGGTGGCAACAATTGTCGACGGGATCTGGCAATTGGGACTCGAAGTGGCCTTGCACAAGTCCCAGGCCATGTGTTTTCATGGTCTTCGGAATGCGCCACCGACGGGTTCCCAAATAACGGTAGGAGGGGTTCAAATCGGCGTCAAGTCGACGATGAAGTACTTGGGACTTGTCCTCGACAGCTGGTGGAACTTCACGGAGCATTTCCAACATTTGGCTGTCAGACTGGAGTGGGCTGGGGCTGCTTTGAAGCGGCTCCTGCCCAATCTATGGGGTCCAAATGACTTCTGCCTGAGACTCTACGCGGGGGTCGTGCGGTCCATGGCCCTTTACGGGGCACCGGTGTGAGCGCCTTCATTGAGACGCCCACCAGCCCGCCGGCTGAACGCGTCCCATAGGGTCATGGCCATCCGGATGATCCGAGGATACCGCACGATCTCCAATGAGGCGGCAGACCTCTTTGCCAGATTGCCACCATGGGATCTGTAGGCAAAGGTCTCCGCGCGCACATGGGAGGGATCTCATGGCGACATGGAGAGTGCAATTGTCGCAACCCTGCTGGGCACGCCCCCATTGCGGCGGTAAGTCGTCTCTTTGAGGAGTGGATTGAGAGGCACCACGGCGTCCTCACCTTCCGCCTGACCCAGGTCTTCACCTTGTCCTCGTGGAGGCGATCGGCGGCGGCGATCTCTCGCGTCCGGCCCCGGTCCAAACCATGGTACGGAGTGAGAGTGCATGGGTAGCCGTCACCTCACGCCGTCCGGTAAGGACCAGGACCGGGTCGACGGCGCCTTGTGTTCCACGCGCGCCTCAAAGAGATGTCAGCACCAACTGGAGGGGTCCGCTAGGGCCGATGCCTGTCAGGGGTGCGGGTTGTTCGAAAGAGATACCGTGGCCCCTGGCACACAGGCAACTGAAGGAACATGAGTGGGTTTTAGTCAGTAAAAGTCTGACACACCCTCCTGCTCCACCCAGAGCGGGAGAAGTTATTTGAAGATTTCCCAAACTCAAAAATAAAAAAGACCTCATGTTCAGCAGTTCCCAGCGTTTACGACCACTAGGCCAAGACAGTCTGTTTTTGGACCTTAATAATACTATAGCACTAACTTGTGTTCATTTTCTTCTTCACTTCAAAAAATTTCAAAGAGATAATCAGACACATAATGGCAGACACAAACGTGTAGGTACAATAAATTATCACTTTACAATATATGCTCAGTAAAGTGCGTGACTGTACCATGAAAACTTATTAGGGTTCCCCAGGATATTAAATCGAGCATCTCCGTCCGGATTACGGTCGTGAATTTATATTATGTTACATTTACTGTCAGATAGTAATCCTATTATAGTCGTTATCTATTGAAATCTGATCGTGTGACCGCCTAGAACCCACCGTCGGGGCTATAAATCTGGTGAGACATTGTGACTTGTGACCTATTTGTTGGTCTCAGCAGTCACAGTTGTGTTTAATCCTTTTTATTTAAATAACACTGTCAAGACGTATATTACTCGTAAATATATGCGAGCATGTCTCTGATTCAGTTTTAAAATTAACGTTTATTTATATGTAGTAGGTACCTACGGATCTTGATCTTTGGAGTTCTGCTCGTGGTGATAACCTTATTTTATTGATTTAAGTTCAGATCTTATTAATTACTCAGTATATCATTTTTATCTGTTTTATTTTTCGGAAATCTTCTCGAGTTTTTGACATATCATCTGCATGCGTAGGAAGTCATAGTACACATAACATCGTGCCTTTTTGTGCCAAATGTAGGTGTACTCACAGTACATTTCGCCAGTAATGTTTAAGTCCCGTGTAATAGGGGACAAGTCTATTGTCATTAATCGCTCGCAGATCCAGACTCCGAACTGCTACTGAGAAATTTTAGATAGATTATTCTATCTAAAGTTTGAGTTTTTTTTAGGTGTTATTGGCTTATCTCAATAACACTTTGCCAGACCTAGGAATCGAACCCAGAACCTCATGCTCAGCAGTATAGCGCTTGTGACTACAAGACTAACTAGAAAAAAACAGAAGGAAGAAGAGGGAAGTCTAGTAGTGTAGTTAACATTTAGCAGCATCGCTCTTAAAAAACAAATTAGCATTGTATTACATAGCATTGTAGAGTCGTCAATTCTCAGAACAAGTCAATCGCTGCTCGAGATACCGTTCGGTAGGTTTTAAGGATAAATCTCTCGTCGCCGGCGCGCCGTAGACCGACTCGTGTACTATTCAAGGCACAATGTTTAAATGTTTATAAATTCCACTCATCGGCCTTTCGTACTAACATACTTCAATAAACATACATGCCATCGCTCCTGTCTTACTTTACATCTAATGTTTCAAGTTTAATTTGACACGCCATACGAATGCTCGCAGCGCTCTGCACTTGTTTATAATACAGGTAGCTGTGTACATTTCCTCTGGAATATTTTAAAAACATGTTACCGCATCTACTTAAATCTCGATGCGACCTAATTCTCATTCAAAAATGGCTCATGAGTCAGTTGTTCCTGATCGCTGATCGGATGGTCGGATGGTGCACTTACCGTAAATACGATTGAATAATGCGCTGTTTATTGATTCTGTCGATTCGCTTCCTACAAAGAATAACAGCCGAAAGCCTGTCATATTTAAGAATATTCATGAAAAGAATTCAGAGCACGTAAACAGACGCTGGTGAAATGTTAAATTAGTAAACCGTTAGTTAGAGGATGTCGCGGTCTATTCACATTCAAGTGGGCTTCAAGATGCGGAGAGAACAGCGTTCACGAACGACGGATCATAAAATTACATATATTATGAACGAGTGACCGCACGGCTGCGGCGCCACATTTCTATGAACAATGAAATGGTATGGAAATGGCGCCAAACCCTCCATCATAAGCCACGCACGCGCATGCCATAAAACTGCATGTATTAACGTTTACACTCCGTTTATGAGTTCGCCCGATTGTGTCACGTCCTTGGGTAACGACCAAGCTTTCAGTTGCTTTTGTTCGAACTTCATACCTGTGCCTGCGCAGGCAAATTATTATCGTTCTTTAGATAAATATGTAAGTGTGCCTACTTAACGTGAATACAGCACACTTAAGTTAATTCTAATTCTGTTTCAACTGTGTTAACTGCCTTTTAACGATTATTTCATTAAGTGGATTATGAAATTTTAATCGAAATCCATGAATCAATATGGTAACTGCTGGCTTTATTGATAGGTAATTACTAACTTGTTATACTTAAATATGTTTCATTATACCTCTATATTTGAAATGTTTGTTACATGCTAAGTAAATATAATTCATGTGTCAATGAGTTTTAGCTTGTTGGACAGACTTGCCTAAGACTATCATCTATTATGTTTTCTGAAAAGCTTATTTCGTCATGGAAATTAAAATAATTTTCATCGACAACCAACCAACTAATAAACAGATTTCTTTTTTTCTAAATTATTCCCGTGTTTACTTTATGGCTAAGGTTATTATGGCTTTTATCTGTAGTAATGGTACTCATCTAGGTAAAATAAAAAATGTGTGATAATTTCCATAACCTCTGTTTACCAAAGCAGTTTATTTAAATGACGTAAAACTTTTCTTGCGAAAAGTTCATGACGAATTAATGGCTTAGTGCTCCATTAAAAAGAAACCCCCAAATTTTCAATTAAAGGATTATTTGAACTGAAATTTTCAGGCTTACATTGTAAGACCTAGGTAGATCAAGAAGAAGAAGAATTGGCAAAAGCGGAGCTTCATTCAAAGCAGTCATCTCCATTTGCGAAAATACCTAAAACTCCAACCTACGACATTTATTACAAGTGATAGAAACAAGGTATTGTGAAAATAAGAAACTTGCCAATTCGTACTTTCCTTTTAGAGCTCCGCGGCGCGCGCACGTTTAATCTACCGAATTTGCTTAGACCGGCCGCTGCGCCGGCGCCACTCCACTTTCTGAATAGCCTTCGCGTCTCGCTTGTGACCTTTTACGCACGTTATACACGCCTTACGAGTCTGTGTTCCACTCCTAGCTCATAAACTAATCACGACTTAAAGCGATAAAATATACAGAAAAGCTAAGAGCGCTTCCACAGTGATGCTACATATTGAGTAGCTACACCATGAAGCCACACATTATATAAAATTAGACATTTGAATGGCGTGATTGTTTCGCGATGTGGGCGCCTAATGTCAGTCATAAGTTAGTCCGAAGTGCATCGAGCTCGTATGTGGGCTAATCAATGATCAGCCAATATATTCAATTGAAGTGCCATTCAGTCGATGATTGGCAATTCTCAGAAATACGCTTTTGGAATAATACTCTCTGTCTGAGTTCTCCAGAGTACCACTAAGTAGCGATAACAGTGGAAAACATTATGTTAGAATGGTAGATGGTAAAATGAATGATGCAATGGGAAGGTGATGCTGTAACGTTGGTACCTTTTCCATTATTTCCGTGACAGTTTTCCACGTGTAAGTTTATGCTAGTAAATATTACGTTAGCGTTGGCTACCTACTGCACTTACACTAGGACTCTAAAGTAAACATTTAAATATTTGTTCAGAGTCAGAATGTTTGCGTATATACGATTTATGTGCGAAAGGGCAGCCACGGTACAGCCAGGTATAGCTATTAATATGAAACGTTTATTATCTCCTAAACTTTATTGACGCACTCTCCCTTATTGATATTTACAAGTATACATACAAGTAATGTCGTAATAGAGGTCATTACAAAGGGCCTTTAGCTATATAATATGATTTAGCACTACAATGTACCAACATATAGTTGAACAAGATAACGATATTGGTTCGACGACACCGCCAATGAGTGAATGTCGACAAAACCTTAAAAGCAGTATAAATACAGCATTAATAACGAATAAATTTAAATAATATGAATTAAATTAAAATTAAATTATCAATATTACATTAAACGGACCATTTTTATGGCTCGCGCTTAATCTGTCATTTATGTTTTTAAAATATTATTTTAATTTGCATGTCGGATAGACAGGTATAAATTCGAAGTTTCATTTTCAGAGGAACGTAGCGTAAGGTCGTTCTCAAAGGGTTTTTCTTACGTTTAAAGGCCAAACTAAATTCAAAGTGAAGACTATTTTTTACGTAACGTTGGAAGTACTTAACCACAACGTTCTGAAAGTTTCAGCCTATCTTGAATCTTTTATTTTCTTATTGAAATAAATGCCGCAACTATAGTTACTAACACATCAGTATTATCAACACAAGCATAAGATGGGCATCTTACGCTTCCCCTTACCCCTATAAATTTACGCAGGGACGTCGACGCACAATCTGAAATGGATTGATACATGATTCAGAACAACCCTGCGTTTAGACTAGACCCGTGTGCTAAATTGATACATGATTCAGAACAACCCTGCGTCTAGACTAGACCCATGTGCTAAATTGATACATGATTCAGAACAACTCTGTGTCTAGACTAGACAAATGTGCTAAATTGATACATGATTCAGAACAACCCTGCGTTTAGACTAGACCCGTGTGCTAAATTGATACATGATTCAGAACAACCCTGCGTCTAGACTAGACCCGTGTGCTAAATTGATACATGATTCAGACCAACCCTCCGTCTAGACTAGACCCATGTGCTAAATTGATACATGATTCAGAACAACCCTCCCTCTATACTAGACTCATGTGCAAAATTCATGGTTACAGTATGCGCGTCAATGTATCTTTCACTGTTTACAGGTAACATGCAAAGGCAACTTTAACAAACTTTAAGAACTGTTAGAGACTTGTCTTTTTGGCTCCTTGAGTCATCATCCTCCAGAAGCATTAGGCTTACAGTAACAGTAGGAATTTCTTTAATTTTGACTGTTCAACAACATTTACGTTGCTGAGCAGACCAATTTTTCGAACATCTGAAACAATGGTTTCATCTTCAAAATTATTCAGATTTTGATTTATAATGTGTTACGCAATCAGGGTGCAGATGACGATAGTGGAAAGTTCAGGACAACCTGAAGTGTAATATTTTCATTAATATTTAGTTGAGAATATAATATAGCGTAACCTCATTCAGTAATCGTAAGATACTGGAATAAATAAATAAAATATAAAGCACGCCTTTCGCCTTCTTTAGATATTAATAACACCTTTAAGTATTTAAAGCTCTCACGACGCACACGTATCTTAGAGTGTCATATAAGTACTGATAAATGCAGACTCGAGCGATTTCTGTCCTGAAGATAACCACCCGTAGGCCATCCACAGTTGAACGTGGACAGCGAGTCAAACAAACCACGACTTCGAACAACCAACGCAATAGCAATTAATAGCCCGGAGTATGTTACCGCCTACACACAATCAATCAACGATACAATACCTATGCATTGCTTGTGTGATTTATTGCGAAAACGCAACGCAGATTTAATGTTTAGCTTCCACGGCTACCTTTGTTTTCGGAACGAAAGGAAATGAGTCAAACGATGGAATTGCTAGTAAGGTTGCTCCAAAAACAAAACAAATTGACAAATGAGCATTAAAAGACGTTTCAAATACATCTTCTGAACTCAGCTCTAAATGATTCTTATAGTGATTAATAGTTGCCATTTAATACAATGACTGCTTGTTTTGAACATATTAAACACTTAAACCTGCCAGCTGAACATCCAAACACAAAGACAGTAACTTACTGCAAAAAATACGGGCACCATGCGATTGGAATTCTAATATTCTATCAAGTTGATTTACTGCGCAAACCTGCGCAGTGTCACTCGTGTCGTATTGTGCGAAATAAAATCAAGAGTCGTGCTCACATTAACCCGCATATTGCTGGCGCCACTATCTGTCACTGTTTCCATTGTATCTATCTACTTAGTAATAACAATAACAATAATGATTAGATAAAAGGATTTATCGTACGCGCTGACATCACGACGCATCACTAATGTTGCGTCTTGACAAAATTATTAATGTTCTAAAATTATCTTGTAACAGCCAATTAACTATAACTTACGAATGAACGCGTGCGCATGTTGTCTGTTTGTGCAGCTTGAATAGACTTTTTTGATTTCATTCATCTGAATCTTGACCGCATCTCAATTGTTGTTATTAAAGCTGCAGTGCTTCTAATAAAAATACAAAAGTAGTATTTTAAAATGGCAACTAAAGCTCTAAACAGTATAAATTAAAGCTTAAGGAAATCTTTCATGAAACACAAGCAAGTAGTACGCGTTAAGTATGTGATCAGATTACAGATCATGTTTGTCGCCAGAGGTTGGGGGCCACTCAAAATATTGTAATTAGTGTAATGAAATAAGTATTCGCGTCGTAGATCGCGTGTCCTCGCGGCGCGCGGCGGCGCCGGCCTGCGCTGGCGCCGGGCGTCGCGACGCCGCCGCCCGCCTTGTTTGCACATCGCGTATGTTCTCTATTTACGCAAGTACGTTTTCGAATTATTTCAACAAACACGTACCAAATTACGAAAATCATGACGTCAGTGAATATCCGATACTACCAGTGTTTCTGTTTTACGACGCCGACCTTAGCCATCCTTTTAGCGAAGCGAGGTGAGAGTAATTTACTGCACAAATAGTTCTCAACAGATCGGCGAGGGAGCGTGGCCTGTAATTTGATAGCTAGATATTCTACTGTCGCTTTACATAAAGAACTAAGCGACCCAGTTTAATCAAAAGATTAATGTTTAAGGTAATCAGAAAGGGCCTGGCGCCACAGCGCGCTCGTCGGTGGGCACGCCGAGTCACGCACAGTTCGCACCACTAACCACACGCTATTACTCATGGTAAGCTTACCCACAAACCGCGTTCACCAAACGCTGCCTCATTAGCCAACATTAAAATAATAACGGGTGCGCTTGCGGCCAACAACCACCCCCATTCAGAGCATTTACGATAGCGTCCGGAATGCTGAGCTCGCTACAAAAGTAATCATATTAGTCGAGCTCGCGGTGGCGGGCGGCAGCAGCGAGATTCTGCGAGATATTCCGAATTAACGATCATCCGTGTCCACTCACGTCTACGCCCGACGTTCGTGCATCAGTGACGCTGTTAATAAAAAGAGAGCACTTTGACATCAAAGCGTTTTGCGCAGTAAACGGCGAAAAAGGCTCAAACAAAATTATGCGCCGAGGAATGTGTTGCAGCGAGAGACACCGATTTCACAAAAATAAAACGTCGATTGTGCCCGGCATCGTGCATTGGCGTGCACTAAACAAATTCCTCGGAGGCACTTGCTGTACACTGAATTAGATACACTCGTGATCGAATGGTGAGGGGTGCGCTGTGCGCTGAACCGTGAACACCTACTGCCGCAGCACGTCGCGCTCGCCACGCACACACATGCACGCCGCGTGCCGCGCGCGACACCGCCTGCACCATAGTGACGTCACGTGCGGAGTTGCGGACAGTACGCAAGCTTTCAGCTGTATTACAAAGGTTATCTCGACATTACATTTTTTTCCCCGAAGTATAAATAGACTTGAAAATTTACGATAATGAGACACTTAACCTTTGCATGTAACTCTGATTAATTATGTCGCTATAATGCAATATCAATTTAAATAGAGTACCTAGTCATTTGAAAAAAAAAACAAGATAAAGTTATTACAATCAATGCAAGATTGTTATGAAACAATCGCTGATACATTCAATAAATAACATCAGTCATCCACGAATGCGAGTTTCATTAATTTCTGCTTAACTAAGGAAGAGATGAAAATTAGGGAAATAAAGGGTATAACAAATTATTGATGGTGTACCTTTCATTTCCTCTACACTACACTACACTACACTGGGTACTGTTAACTCACAGCAACATAATAGTTAATTAAACTGTATTTTTACACATTATACAATTCTACCCGCATGTGGTCTATTTACCGTTTCTACTGCAGTTACGACAACATACGAAACACATTTGAAAGATTAGCGCATTTTGGGAAATATGCCTTCATGTGGGTACCAAGTACTTAGTTCCTTTTGAAACTTTCTATCATATTACTCTATATTCCCGAAAACGGAAAGTCAAGTTACTCTGTAGTGGGCACGCCACGATAGCGGCGGTAAGTCCCCTCTTTGAGGAGTGGCTTGAGAGGCGGCATGGCGTCCTCACCTTCCGCCTGACGCAGGTCCTCACCGGACACGGTTGTTTCGGGAGGTTCCTGTTTCGTATAAGGCGGGAGGAAACGCCCGGGTGCTTCCATTGCGAAGATCGCCCTGAGGACACGGTGGAGCATACAGTGGCGGTCTGCCCGGCTTGGGCGGAGCACCGCCGTGTCCTCGTGGAGGCGATCGGCGGCGGCGATCACTCGCGTCCGGTCCTGGTGCAGGCCATGGTACGGAGCGAGAGTGAATGGTTAGCCGTCACCTCCTTCTGCGAAGCAGTAATGCTCGCGAAGAGGGAGGCGGCGCACGTGAGGGAGAGGCAGTATATGCGCCCTCACGGCCGTAGTCGCCGCGGGAGAAGCCCTGGGCGTCGGGAATCCCAGGCTGATTCCCGGCCACCGTAGGCGCGGGCTTGCGGACGGCGAGTAATGGGTAGCTCGCTGTCCGGTAAGGACCAAGCCCGGGTCGACGGCGCGTTGTGTTCCACGCGCGCCTCAAAGAGATGTCAGCACCAAAGGGTGGGGTCCGCAAGGGCCGATGCCTGCCAGGGGTGCGGGTTGTTCGAAAGAGATACCGCGGCCCCTGGCACACAGGCAACTGAGGGACCACGGGTGGGTTTTAGTCAGTAAAAGTCTGACACGCCCTCCCGCTGCACCCAGAGCGGGAGAAGTTATTTGATGATTTCCCACCCAAAAAAAAAAAAAAAAAAGTTACTCTGTAGGTATATGTAGTGAGATATTTAATAGCATGCCTCGGCAAACACGTTAAGCCACTGGTTCTGTAATCCCGTGCCTGATATCTCTCCGGTCGTGTCAGATTGCCGTCCCATCGGGATATGAGAGTGAGGGAGGGAAGAGTAAGTGCACCTGTGTCTAAGCACAAAATAATATCTCCCGCGTAGACGTCTAGACTTCGCTGAAATTGGCTACCATGGCCGAAATTCGGTCTGGACGACTATTATTATATTTATTAGCGTATGTAAATAAGTTATTCGTGTACAAATATGTTCATGTAGTTAGCAACTCAAAATTATCTTCTCAACGCCAACACGACACCTTCAAATCGTGGTTATACAATTTGAAAACAAATTATTCATCACAATTTCATTGAAACGTATATTAGCTCGGATTAACTCTCATTTCACTGACTTTGCAAACGATTCCCTTACTGAAGGCATGAAATTCATTTAGTTTATTACGGCAACACCTGGCTGAGATTTAATTAAAAATTATCCGTTTTTACAGTCTTCGTAAAGTAGTAAGGATTTATTAAAAGCTCGATAAACTATATTATTACGGCAGCCGGCAGACGGCCAACTGGAATTCTCACAAAGGCAACTGTGAATCAGATTTGATGCGTTTTATAGTTACGAGCCTCAGATAGAGTTTACGGCCGGCTTACAGTTCCGCCATGCCGTGCTTTAACTGCTTACAAACCATATCGGAATCACAATTAATTCATTGTGCTAACATTGGCCGCTCGAATTCACTAGACATTGTGCAACCAGAACTAGAAGGAAATAGCTGCAGTCAATTTTTGAAAACATTAATCGTTCCTAATAGAACAGCCACTTTTGTTTACATATCACGCCGTGAACTAAATGAATCTCGACCACGGGAACCTATTTAACGATGAAAGTAAAAACACTGGCGAGACATTTATTGGAGCGAATATATCACACTTTTTCTTGGAATATGACTTAGTAAATATAGTAAAAGAGCGCGTACGTTGACATCGGCGATATTTGTTCGCAAAAAATGTGTGTTGTAAGTTGTGTTCGCTAAAAAGGCGAGCAGACGGCGTCGCGGCGACGGGTCGACGGCCGCGCCCGGAATAACCAGCAGCAGCAGCTATATTTGCAGCAGCGGCGCGGGCGCAGGGGGGCACCAGCGCGTGCCATTTCTGCACCACCGCCCGGTGCATCTGAGTAATGCCATTGTAATGCTCTCGATATAGTTGTAATGAGTGGCCGCGGGCGGGCAGACGCGGTGTCGGCGATGTCGCCGCTGCGGCTAAGTCCGCGCGCCACTCGCAGCCTCCGCACAGTCCACCACGCATCACGCACCTCGTAAATCACTATCTGTCGCCACTGGCTACGGAAGATCCCAGATAACGCCACGCCAATAACTTGACAGCATTATTTATGTTTTATTGAATTGATTACGAATTTACGAGTAAGTGGAAGATGATGATGAACTGTGTTGGGTGCGTGGCGTCCCGTCCATGTGTGCGGCTATACCTAATGTATATTGATGAGAGCGCTCGTGGGAGCCGCCGCGCGCCGCTCGCCGCTACACTGTCATTTGTCATCGCCAGTTCCTGTCACTGCGCATACGCATACTTTCTTATTTTCTGCAATTACCTTTTAAAGTCGGCAAATTTGCCGATTGCATAAAAAAATGTACTTAATGGGATGATGAGCGGCGACAGTCAAGAATTACACCCAACCGTGCGGGCAACATTACAAAGACTGTAATAACTTAAATGTCATAATGTACTTTTAATGATCATAGGTAAGGATCTAAGGAGGTATATTTCCTTTGACAAACTAAAACCAATTTGAATTCAACTATGGATATCGACAAAGTAGGTATGATCATTATGAAATCATTAATAATTCGCTCTCAGGTATATCTATTTACGTGTTTAATAACCTAAAATCGTGGATGTGTCGTGTTACATACGCGAAGCAGGTCACACCAAAATGGCATATTAATAGCGGCCATCAAAGAGACTCCACTTGCAAAAAGTCCATAAAGTTGTATGTCGTCCAGTCGATTTCCACATGTGTGGATAGTTTTCGCGACAGATGGCCCATGACTCAATAACCTGTTGCCGGGCATATACGTTTCCAATGTAATCGAGATGACAATATTTATAAATCATTTTACACCAATATTAGATGAAAAATCAAACGAAACACAACTAATTAAAGACTTTATTAGCTATTAAACGACCGCTCCTGTTTGTTCAACTTTAGGATATCAAATGTCTAGTGTATAAGGTATGACATCAGCACCGTGTTACTATGAACATGGTTGTAAAAAATGACATCATTAACTAGGAAATGAAATTGTCCAAATCACTGTGATGACGTCAGATTAAGTCTAATGAGGGGTATATTCATTAATGTATATAACCTTTCGAGTGCGGTGCTTTAGAGATGCAAATCGTGTCGTGAAACTGGTCGCAGTGAGCACACGTCCATTGTGGCAGTGCTCAGGCGCAGGCGCGGAGGTGTCAGGCGATCACCTCACTTATCTCTTATTTCATTATCATGTTTACGATAATATTATCAGGTCGGGTATCTGCGTGCGCGCTCGCTCCCGTGACGACGCCGCCTAATTAAACAGTCGCCGACCGAACTGCGCCCGCGTCATTAATATTGTTCAAGTCTCCGTCTAGATTGGCCGCAGACCTATTGCTATCACGATGCTCTTTCACGGTAGCTACAATGTGTTCGATACGAACTCTGAATGTATATTTCTTCCTTTCAGAATTATCTGTCGCAATTAAACAAGCCTGGGTATATTTGTGAGGAAAAACAAAATACATAATAGATCGGGGCAAAAGTTTGTAGTAAAATCTCTTTGGCTGGACTGCTAGTGTCTGGCTGGTTTTGACCACTAAAAAGCTTTTTCCCCGATCTTATATTTTTACTGAATTTGGGAGGTAGTACAATGACGAGAGAAACATGAGGTACATACCTATGAGTCCTTAATATGTAATTAATTTATCATTCTACACCTACACAAAGGGTTATAGTTTAGACATAAGGTCGTACAAAATCTTTGGACAATGTTTAAGATAACTTTTACGATCACGATACGATGCAGTTTCAAAAAGACTTTTTAGTTCTTACTACTTAAGTACCTAACCTACAAGCTATTTCGATAATCGAGGACCATCCGCACCATTATTAGAAGTGACCCAATCTTCTCTCTTCAACTACTGAGAATACATAGAATAACATCACGTCAATCGTGTGACTTTTTGACTCCACAAATTAGGAGAGCTATTGAAAAATATGCAGTGTCATTATAATGAGCAATTCCTACTAGACTGAAAAAAATACGGCAAATGACTTCAAGGTCTGTCGTGGTTATTGTTATCTACGGTTGTCTGTACTCTGTTGTCAAGGCGGTTAAGTATTTGAAGAAAATGGCGGCCATTTTCCGTCCAAGTAGATAGAGAAAAGGTCCTTCGCTTGCAAAAACTTCACATTTTGCAAGAAAAAAAATTTAAAGTTAAAAACTAAACTTCGGTAAACCATTTTGTCAGGACTTTTAAACTATACAAATGGTCACCGTTCTTGCATTGCATTCTATACCTATTGACAGCTTCATAATCAGCCTATAACGTTCCCAGTTCTGGGACACAGGCATCTTCTCTGTTAGAGGGAGTGGGTCGTAATCCACCACGCGAACCCAGTGCAGGTAGATGTCAAATGTCTTCGAATTTTTGTTTCTAGGACATACCAGTTTCCTCGTGATGTTTTCTTTTACCGTTTTAAAGCAGTGATGATTAAATAATTTATATAAAGTAAAGCGGCTAAATCTAGGTTTGAACCTATGACATACAACTCGACCGTTTACGCATTTAAAAAGTCAGGTGACGTGACCTCAACAGCCTTGACCAAAACGACATAAAATCACAAAAAAAAAGAAAAGAAATAAAAGGCACTTACAGTTCAGATCTCCAGGACAAGTCTTGCAGCATCTGCCGGGCAGAAGAACTGGAGTGTCACAGGAAGGTTCGGGACACTCGTTCTTGATGTTCCGACAGTGCACTTTAGCTACCACACGTCTTTTCTTTTGGACCTGCAAAACATCACTTGTGTAAGAAACGTCTCCTTCAACGTTTTATTATTTATACTTCGTTCATTTTATGGTGGTAGATATGACACATGCTAAATGTTGAGTTACGCCATATTATACAGACAATCGAAAATACTTGATTTTTTAAAAGAACTAATTGATTAATTATAGGTACACGGGAAAATAAAACGTCGAAGGGAAATTGAAGACGAATAAATACATTATAAAAACATATATACTATAGTTGTTTATATATTTTTTCTTTTCGTTTGTTTATATAGAATACATAATCGTTTATATAATATGGCACAACAAGCTCTAGAAAAAGTTTGCCTATGTAAAGCGTCATCAGCGAGCTTACGATTATTCCTAAGCTTTTTGTTTATGTCAGATTAAACATCATAAAAATGAACATAGTATACAACTGGTGCAATGTTTTGGGAATACGTACCGCAACACACTCACATTTGATGCAGTACATCACGCCGAAGGGCGGGCCCAGGTCTGCAAACCACTTGGAGCCGAGCTCCATCGCTTGTTTGCCGAATAAACATTCTGTAACAAAGACAAACGCATCATATAAGTATGAAAAATCGATTATTAGGTACTTAAATACTTCCTAAAGGCAAACGAGATTTGGATGAACACAACTTGCACCGAAGAGACCAACGTTTTTAAAAAGTAAACACAGGGAGTGTTATCCTAAAAGTTCAACAAAAAAATCACATATTGAAACCTGCGGAAAAGGAATAACATTGTTGAACAAGAATATATTTCATACATGAAAAAACTATGCTCCACTTAGAATATACCGCATTAAAGAAAACAGCATGAGCAAACAGTGAACGAACACGATTATTTAGCTTTCTTTATACACTAAACAAATATACACACGTAGTATTACCGTTTTTATCTCTCATGTATGTGAATAATGATTTGCAGCTAAGTACATACAAGTTTTATCGTCTGTCAAATATTATTTTTGTGCTGATGTGTTTTGGATTATTGCTGCACTATGTTTACGCAGTAGCCTTCTACGAGCTACGTGGTTCACGTCTAAGCGCAAATATTTTTGGGTTTACCGCCGTTCATTCTACTCTATATTATTTGATTAATAAGTTAACAGCTATGGTCCCTGCAAGCACAGGTTAACAAGTTGCATTTACATACCGAACTCGTGAGCGAACATCTAAAAATAAAAGTTGCATCGCAGTGTTAAAATGAATGTAAGTAAGTTCATACGCTTGCATACGGAACGACACTCTTGCATCTATGCGAGGGAAGATCATGAAGGTTTGATACTTGTTTACGTTGTACATTATTCTTTTTAGCATGCTGGCTCGTATCATGCTATAACTAGCACTTACAAACAATAACGCTGTTTGTTCGAGCCGTTTGGGGTTGAAATTCTAGGGCCATGGGGTCCAAGTGCCCAAGTGGGCACTTTATATTCGTCCGGTTCGTTGTCAACAGGATAGGTTGATTGCCAGCATTGCCACGTTGTATGGCAATGCTGACATTTGCAGATTTATAAACATTTTGTACTGTTTATTATGAGGCAGGTTATTGTAAGTTACCTATATATGCAGTAAAGCGTTGGTATATTTAAATACAATACCTATACCATAAATTGGTTAATTCTATAAACTGGTGCATCTGACGTGGTAACTGGTTACCCCGCCTGCCCACTTCACCCTCACTAACCCCCGCCTTTTGTATGTCAGTTTAATGGCATCGTAGAGGTCCATCAAAAATTACGAACAAACTGGAACATCAATTCGATGACGACCATACGATTCCGTAGATTCGAACAGCTCGAAATTACAGAATTTAAAATCAACATACTCTTACTAAAATCTCAATATAATAGTTATGTAACTTTATCCCGTAGCAAACCGACAGCAAGAGATTAGGTGTCGCAGATAGATTCACTATCAGATGCGTCGGGTCGATAAGGTGGCCGGCCTTATATAGGCGTCACTGTTATCTTCCTCTCGTAACTATTTAATTAACCTCACTCCCGAGTGCACTGATAACGGATGAGACATGTTGCGTGAGAACATATTGCTCTTGGTGCCCATTTACAAGTAGTAACTTTGTCGTTAATCTAGACACAATTTAAAATTCGAACAAAGCTTTTAAAACGTTACAAGCTCTGACATTTGTGGACAGACTGACATGTGCCATGTTTCACAGTAAAAAAATACAATAAGTGGTTACAGCGGATTATATAAAGTGCTGGACGACTTAATAACGGTGCTAGACGATATGAACATAGTTGTGGCAGGCGACGTCATGCGTAATGAGGAAGAAGGGTGACGCCAATGATGCGCCGGCGCCGGCGACCCATATTCAGGATGCAACGATCAATACGTATTGCGTTACCGACGAGATACGGCCGCCATTATCTCCATATTTTATTACAGAATTTGCACAAGTACGTCAATTTCATTAAAATTGCAAATTATGAATGCAGCTCAAGAAGAAAGTACTTGTTTATTATTTTTTCCTTTCATGTGCGAGGAGTGCCAAAAAAGCATTATTTACCGTCACACCTACTCGATCGTTAACCGTCGTCGCGGGCGGCGCGGGCGCAGACCCGCCGACAAGCCGACACGCCGCGTTCACACACACCACTTTTATAAGCCGCGCGTGTTTCTGGACTTTTCAATGTATGTATATAAAAATATTATCTCTGACATGATTTAGGCATATAAAGTGAGGCGAGACATCGCGTAACCTTCCTTTCGGTTTCTCGGAAACGTTGGCGATGAGCCAGAACCGCTTCGCCGGGGAAATGAAGTATTGGCGACGCCCGTCTTATGCTTCTTTCACGATCTGTTTATGGAATGTACTCGATACGACCCGCTGTTTATTTTGAATTTATCGTCCGCATAATGGAAATTTTCACGATCTCATACTTATAAAACTATAGGCTATTATATTATCCCTTCGCCAAACCCAACACTATTGGGATGTGAAGCGTATATTTTGTTTGGAGACATTTAATTTTAAATGACATATGTGGGAGTGCATTTTCAACCATTATAAGCTGTAACACGAATTCATCAAATCTACAAGTAAAACGTATCTCCATTTTTATTAATAAATTCTGTCCTTTTTATGTGTCCACACATAGGTATCGTCTCGGTACAATTTGTAATCTCCAGAGCGTCGCATGCTCGACCGGGCTCAGTGTTACCGTATTGTGTCATAGCATCGCATAGATCACGATAAGTATGAGCTGCATGTCAAACCAGAAGTATATGGTCGGCTCATTGAAGTGTGCGCATGTCGCTTCAATAAATCCTCTACATAAAAGGGTTGAAAGAGGCGTGCGCCGTATTTCAGCGCGCGTGGGCAGCGCATAAATTGTTCGTTCTGAATTAGCCTTAAGCAGGATATTTTGACATTCGCTCTGCCGACACGCTGACTAGTTTACATTCGCACTCCGAGTGTGGAAATACTTCACGAGACGATACCGCCGCACAGATTACCATTCATCATCACTAATAAATTCACCAACATCCTTCGCATCGGTGTTTCTGTTAACGAACTGAAAGGTTGGCTTTCTTTTTGCAGTACTATCGTGCATAATACAGTTGAGTATTGAAGCACGTACAAGACTTACACTCGTACAGCGCAGTGGGGGCCGCGGGTGTAGGCGATTCGCCGCAGATCACTCAATTTGCTTTGATCACTGTATCAGTGTATCATTAGATACACACACCCACACGCTGAATGATTGCTCATTGTGCCGCCCCTTGGCGTGCACTTAATATTACGTATACTTCGGTTGTGACGCTATCATACCCAACCCACGACGGCTAACTATAGCTGCGCTATGCTATAGCTCCATACTTTTCTTGTCGTTCTTTATTTTGCGCCAAACTGAGACATAAGCTTATTTGGTATCAACAATAAAGTAAAACTGTTTGTAACCTTAAAGGAGCCAGCGTTTCATTTCAATGTTGCCTGTATTAGTCAAATTACATGAGCAAAGTCCTCGAAGCATATTACCTGTATGCCTTTTTCAGAAGTCAATGAGACGTTTTATTTTACGTCCATATTGAAATGTACAAAAATAGTCCGTCCCATTTTAGCTCGGCATTGCTTTAGATTATTTCTGTGGGTCGGCTGACATCGTCTCATGCATAACCACTGACAATCCCATACAAGTAGTCAGGTCTATAAAAATAGTGTGTGTGGCATGATTCGGTGGTCGGTAGGTGTGCCCGTCCTCAGGTGTTGTCCGGGCGGCGGCGCGCGGCTGTGGCGAGGCGCGGGTATTATGTAAAGCGCGGAGTATCGAGTGTCACCGACAGGTGTCTATCGCCGCTAATAAGAATTATTGTAGCGCAATGATTTGATTACTCGCTCTAATGAATCAACTGTAACACTGCCATTACGCGTCTAATAAACACATCAGTAATCTGTATGAATCAACGTCGGTCACGCGTGCATTCTCGAGCGTCGGCAGCGCGTCCTCCCGGTGCAACAAATAGCTTTATGGTGTTATAATGGACCGCGTTATTTACAAAACTATAAACTACCCCAAGCAGCACAAATAGCTGTATAGCCACTGGACAACAGAATTTTTGAAAACTCGAGGCTGTTATGCTGTTTGTACAAGGGCTGTCTATCCCGCTATAATGCTCCTATAATTCTAAATTTGGCCCCAAATTAACCAGCGCTGAGAATTATAGTAGCTTGTTAAAAGCATTCCAGAGCATTGTAAGAGATGTACATGGGCTGCACAATAGCTTAGACAGCTGTCAATAGGCCACTATCCAGCTCCTTTAATTCTCTTAGACAGCCACTAGATGGTGTATGGTTTCATTACGGCGATTAATAATTCTACAAAGAAATTGCAACAAAAGACTATTTGTGCAGTGCAAGTGTTATGTCAAACTCTAATCTGTGGGCAAATATATAATTTCCAATTTAAGGTAAGTAATTTTTCACGTTTCTTTGTATCTCTATCGCTAAATTGTACTGCGGGTGCCAGTTTACTGTTAATATATATAGGTGTTATTATCAAATATTACACGCGCCACAGAAATAATATGGTTTTACTAAAAATATTATACAAAATAAATACGGTGTACGAATTATTCATGGATTTTTACAAAAAAATAACATTTTATGAGCATTCATATCTATTTGTAGCTAAAAAATTATGTATTTTTACTTTAATAGCTTTGAAATATCATGAAAATTTTACAGATATCAGTCATTTTTTCATATGTAATCGGCTTGTTTACATTAAAATGGCGTTATTTTGTTATCCAGCAATCATTCTAACTAAATTCTCTTGAAACTCTCTTTTCTGTGCAATGGCCATATTTAAGTCTATTAATCAGCTGAGAACTTTACGCTAGCTGTACAATGGTTTTCAGTTATTCTAACGACTGGTGAAAGCAGAAAAGTGAGAGTATACTATAGCGTCTTAGGGATCTCTAATATTCATAGAAAACTATTTCGGGCATTTCGTACTCAAGTAGCTTAGGTACTTCACTTGATTTTGTGATCCTACTTATTCTTGCCTGTTATGTCAAATCAGAGAGCCATTACTTGCTATGTTGCTTAGAAATGTATATTATAAAGTAAGATTAAAAAAAACTATAACTTCATTCAACCTAGCTAAGTGAATATTTAGCTAGGTTTAACTTTACGCTCTCCCGGCCGTGTGAAAGAGATGAAGCGAATTTGGATTGTCGCTTATTCGCGAATTTGCTTTGTCGCGAAGGATTTGTTAGCGCCATTTAAATTTAACCAATCATATTGAGATATATATATATATATATATATTTTATTGAAAGGAGTTATTCAAACTTGTGTTAGCCAGTTTGTGCCAAATATTTACCATATTATCTTTATATATTGTGAATTTGTTACCCGTCACGCGCTACGCACCGCACGTATTATTATTGTTTCTATTTTGTTTACGAATTTTTTTTTGTCTTGTAAATTGCGAGTCGTACGCACTCTTGCATACTTACACACTTCTGCAATTCAATTATGCGAACGAAGTGAATAACTTAGTTTGTTTTATAATTTATCAATTAATAATAGTGTACATATTTTTGTGATAGTACCTGTAATAGGTGTAAATATTTTAATACTATAGAGCGTTTTACTTATTGGCACAAATACTAAATCCGCATACTTAATGATCTCTTACTTCTGACGTAGTAGGTAAAGATGCTAATGTTATTGCTAAATAATTGTTCTTGTTTTCAGAAAATAGAAATGCCGTTCAAAAAGTGAAGACAATAGAAAGAGGGGAAGGAAAATTATCTGTCATACCAAGTACTTGAGAAAAAGGATGGATGGTTGAGATGATATATTAAAAACGTCACTTCGAAATTGATGAAACTAGAATATTCAAAGCATCATACAGATTGGACAAAAATGCAATGCATAGTGAAACGGTCATCCATTGCAACATATAACAATGCAGAAAAAGAACTAAGTAGCATGTTGAACCATAGTGATACGTCAGATTACGCAGATGATGGAGAAATAAAACCAACTAATGGTTTAACATATAGAATTACCAAAGCCAAATCAAGAGTATGTGATTAATAAAATAAAACGCTGTAAATGTATACCATTACTTTTATTTTTACTGACCATTCCTTAGCCAACAGCTATAAATTAATAAAACTTTTGAGCGCCACTGACACGGCTTTATTGTTTTGTAACGGCCACACAATATTAAAATTTATCTTCTCATAAAGACGTGGCGCTGAGGGCTTGAAAATGCACATACCTGTTATAAAAGCCCTTGCAGGTGAATCGCAAGTAAAACATCTAATCTTGACTTTTATAATCTCGCTTGTTGATAGAAGGATTCCGTCATTCAATAACTGTTTCATTTCAACTACAATGGTGCCGATTCTCTTGTACACCGAACTAAACTAGCTAAATTATCACTAAAATTCCTTACTTTTGGCTATGAGAATCTTAAAGCTATTCTGAAAAAAAAAATCTCTAAACTTAAAAATAATTTTGACACAACTAAAATCGAATTTGACAATCGCGGATCCTGCAGGCTTAGTAGCATGACGGTTTCTATTTCTACTTTACTGTAGAATAGAAATCGCTTGTCTACATTTCTCGGTGAAAAACTGACAACTGTCTACACGGAAACGTCATTTTTGTCTTGTCTTCCGTCGACAAAACGCTTCTCTACGGTTGTCATGCCAAGCCTGCAGGTGGTATTTTTTTTCTTTTAGCTTCGCAACGTGGTACTTGTGTGCCCTATGCAATGATTTTTTTAAAGAGCTGAATGAAGCGTGCGCAGGAGGGCAGCTTCGACGTTTTTTTATGGAATTTTTCACTTATTGTATGGAAAATAAAAAAAATATTACCTACATGTTGAGATTATGGGGCATAGGGGTTTCATAAAGGGGGTCGAATTTATCATCATTTTTGCGATAGGACACACCATTTTCGAGATATAAGCAAACGAAAAGAAAAAAAAAGATACAATACTGTTTTTGCACCTGAAGTCGAAGTGTTGGTGTGAATTTTAGTTCATGACCACTAGTTTTATTCCACACTTTTTTAATCGCGATTAAAATAGTCAGATTTAGTTAGAAAAATTAATATAGTCAACATTTTTGGTGAAAAACGGCAAACTCAGAATAGCAAAATTACCATCTTCACTAAATTAATAATTCAGTGCAATCTTAGTGCTGTCAAACTAAAATATAGTTATGTTGTGTCACTTTAGTCAATTTCAGAATGGGAAATCGTCGTTTGACAGGATTAAACTAAATTTTGGTGATTTTTAGTTTAGTTTAGAGAATTTTGTGCCAACAGAATCGGCACCATCTTCTAGATAAAGATCAAGATTCTTCGGTTTTCCGACACCATAATAAACACCATAAATAGTTGGGTATTTCAAAAACATTACGGAAAATCGGCCAGAACTCATATTTCGAATTTTTATATAGAGGCAAGCCATCAAAGGTTATATTCAAACCAATGCTCTTAATATTTTCTAAAACGTCTAGCCACTTGTTTAAAACTATAGTTAGCGGATTGATTAGTCCATTGTACCAGTATTCATCAACAGATTCGATTTATTTTAAAGCAATTATTCTAGCTTGTAAAATCGTTCTCGGATCATTTGGTAAAATATCTGGAAATCTCTTATTCACAATTATTAGTAATTCCTTCAGTGCATCTTGAGCAACATTTCTCTTTATTGCCCATTCTTTTATATTTTCTTTAAATAAAATGTTTACCATATAAATATTTTCTCCCTCATGTCTGGTTTGATTCATTACTTTCAGTATTTCTCGTTACAATTATTTTTTTAGAAAGGTCACTGACCGAATCCATTAATTGTACGGAACTATGATCATTGGTAACAAAATCTATGTGATTAAGTCGTGTTGCGAGGTTATGACAAAATTGACGTTATCATAGCACTACTAACCTATCTCTACTCTTCAATAATTCTAGAGGCTGTGAAATAGATAATATTTACACTATAAGCTTTGGAATTAAAGTGGAGCAACACTACACTAATTTACAGCTCATGCAGTCTTAAAATGCTTTTAACCAGCTAGTGTTAAGCTCATTGAGGAAGCATTATAATAGAATTTGTGTACTCCATAAAAAAATGCCAATGGCAAAATTTTATTCTCTAATACAGTTCAAAGCTTAGAAACGGTGTGACGTTACCCCGTTATGCAGCTGTTTACAAACTATGGTCTTCTTAACCAGCTAGTAGCATTAAACGTAGCCAAAAGCTGGACAATAGTTCTTTCAAGTTCTACTAAAATGCATTTTGTTGTTTTTTTGTCCATTGTACAGCCATTAGTCAGCTGTGCTGTTTAACAGTGTAGAGATCGCCCCCCATACAGTCCCAAGAATCGTCTTATCCATTAGTACAGCTACATAAGAGCCTTTGACTGTAATATAGCTTGTTTATGGATGTAATTTCCGCTAATGTGCTGCTTGGGACGCTATGTTCTTTAGTAGCTCTAAATCCGTACAGTATTAGAACTACACGGTTTTGTGTCGGCTGCTTATAAAACTAATTAAATTGACTGCAGCCGAACTCCTTACTAAATTAATTGAATTTGGATACCTGCGTACTTGGTTTCACACTATTTTTGTATAACGAGGTGAACTGTAAAAATAATACAAAACGGTTGATAATATGTGCAAAAAGACTGCGGCGCCTGACTGTATGTTAACATTTATAGTACGAATACAGAGTAGAGTACGAACATATTTTTATTTTTAGTTGATATTCGAGATTGCACTGCCTTATTCTTCAGTTTTGTTACAACCGACAAAGAATGACCCATTTCAACCCATGAATTATTTATTATCTATTAATTACTAACTAATTCTACTTTCGCAGACGCAGTATTTATCGTTCTCTCGTAAAATTTGAGTCAAAGCACAAACCCGTGGCCCACTTTGGTGATGCTGTCAATAATACTGCAGCGGTCATTAGGGCCAAGATCCGCAGTGTAACATTTTTAACAGTGTAATTGTATTCTCTGAATTCAGAAAATACAACTGAAGTATGCCAAAACAAGAAAAGTTCCACCAACTTACACACCATAGAGCCATCGATTAACAATAATATTCGTAAAACCCGGAAACAGTCCTCTAGAACAGGAAGTCACTCAACATCCTCTCGTACTTGGGTGGCCATACGAAAATTAACTTCAGGAGAAACAAGCTCTAACTAAATTATCCTATAACTGAAACTTTCCATAGACTAACGACAGTTAAACCATGCACAAACATTCTTCATATTGAAAGTAAAAATTATGAATATTGTCGCGCAAATGACATCATCATCCCACATTAATTCATATTAATTTACTTTAAATTTGCCAGACTAGCCGGCGAGCTGTTTCGATAATTTTTGTCTCCAACACCTGCACTAAAGTTCTCAGGTTACATTAATAAATTAATATTAATTGGTCACACTCTATCGTGTGTTTACAAGAAAATTAAATAATAGTTGATTCAATGTAATATTTTATCTAATTTCATCAGTTGTGGTGGATGCTCTAAGTTAGAAAAAATTAAATTTTCTTCCGTTTTCTTGCAATTTGTAGGTCTGTATCAGATTGAATGACAATTAAAATATGATTCACGACCTTAAGACGTATGTATTTATAGAATTATTATCATAACAATCAGCAACTACAGCTCTCTAAGATTTTTTAATCCTATTGAATGATATTTTCATGAAATAGTCATTCAATGGGATTACATTACAAACCTACGAAAATTTTAATTTCGCGGGCTATCCAGAGGAGTTAATGCATATAATAATATTATCAGTAAGAATCGCTTTCATTTTGACAGTTCCACAACATCCAGGGCGTTGTTAAGGTTGCTAACAGACAATTTTTTCGACAATATGAAGGAATGGAGGGAAATAGACCAAAAACCTTCAAAATTAATGATTCTGATTAATAATGGTTACGCAATAAGGATGCTGGAGCTTCCTTACCTTTAATCGCAAATGACCATATTATTTCACAGTGGTAAGGTAACATTAAGTTCACGTAAAACGGTCTAATGGTAAAACAATACCCACAAACAATGGAATCTGATAATACAGGTATTTTGAAAGGAAATGAGAAGATGCGACATTGTAAGACATCACAATCACTTCGCTGGGGCCCTAGTTCGATAAAATTCTTTCACATCAGAGGCATTGTTTCAGTATGTACACAAAGTGGTGAAACAACTCGGAATTCCTTAGAAAATTGCAAAATTATTATGCACATGAATTCTCAGTGTTGTGCATATAAACCAGTAACTACCTAAAATGGTTTTTTCTTTTTTTAGTTACTTAACGTGTGAACTGAATTAATTAGCGTCGTTTAAAAACGAGTGGAAATAATTGGTGCTATAAAAACTGTTAATGTCAACTACTGCATAGCTGCTGAAGATGTGGATGATAGTCGGTGAACTACGTCAGGTACGGACAGCAAAACCATTTGTGGAATATTCAAAAATTATTTTGATGTCAGTCCTACCATAAAAAAATTGAATACGATTATTTTAATATTATTGTTTAAACTATTGCACAATACCTACATGTATTGCTTTAGACGCAAAACCGTGTTTACGGAAACTGGGACACAAAATTTCAGTTACCTAAATAATGGAAACAGTGTTTTAAAAATAGTTACTTATTTATTATTTATTTAATTATTTAAAATTTATTTATTTTTAAAAATAAATTAAATGTTTTCTTTCAAACTTTTATTTGATAAATCGAAATAAAAAGCTGGGCCTTTCAATCAGTCTGTGTAGTGTTTAATAAAATTATTACATGCACTTAATTTAACGAGGCGCGAGTCAGACTGCATCAAACCGACGCGACGCGACGCGACGCCTGTCCACGATAATTCCTTTATAAAATCATCATAACTTGCGCTCCAAGCTCCAACACAGGCCACTGACTAATGCTTTTATTTTATTCTCAGACTAGCTCGGAAAACATTGGCAAAAATAAAAGACATTTGTTTTGCTATTAATTTTATTACGTAATAAAAAAAACGGCATGCCAAACAGTAACCAACAACAAACTTTCATCTATATTTAGACGTTTTCTCGAAACTACTGCATTCAAAACTGTCAGAGCTAAATGATAAATGATGAATAAATTCAATAATAAAAAAATGCCATAGATTTCGCGAAGTTATATGCTCTTCATGTGTCATCGCTGCTGCTCCCGGAGAACAATAAATTATTTTAATAAAAACATTTGAACGCGATGCAAAAAAAACAAACTGTCTGTGCATGCATAATTGTTATTAATAGATACTAAAACAAGACGTTATAACATCTACAGTAAAAGGGTAGAAATATAATATTTACATTAGAACCAATATTATCGATTGATATCGATATTGGATAAACAGTTTCTAAAGGAATCTCGATTTCATTAATAAAATACTAATTGGCAGTTTTACTTAAGTTAATTTGTGCGGCATCGCAATCGGTATGACGGTGCGGCGACACCGAGGCGTCACCGGCTCTCGCAAAATCTGCGGAGATGTTATCATGGCAATAGGCCGTTTTATAGTTGTGGTCGAGTGTAATCGTCCTCGCTTACATTATGTACACGGAATATGCATTGCAAGGTTGACGACATCGGCGCCGGCGCGCCTTCCTGCTCCTACAGACATATCCATTCCCTTTACTGACAGGCCTCCTTAACTTCTCGCCGGTGGTCCTTAACGATTCATAACCGACTTTATCCTATTTAAATTAAAGGGCACATAAACATGCTCGTCTCATATCGAGTCTGCTAGTTATTGATAGCACCGCATATTTCGCGACGGCTCGGTTACGTCCAATACCAAAAATAAATTATATTCTTTCAACATTTCTTATTTAGTTGTGATGTGTGAAATAAATTAGTTATGTTTGATGCAGATCATTTAGGTAATCTTATCAATTAAACAAATATCTAAAACATGATAATTCATTTAAAAACAAAACACGACACTAGTAACGTTGATCAGTCGGTATCTCGGAATATAAATTGTCTGTGTATTAATAGAGTCTCGTTTCCCTCAACTTTTATTTATTATTGTAGACTTCATTGACTGGGCCTGGCGCCTGCTTGTCGCAATTGTGACTGGTTCTTCTCGTTCTATATGTCCATATTTCAACTTATATATGTTTATTTCCAGTGTATCCTGATTAAAATGCAAGAAGGCGACGTAAAGGCCGTTTACATTGTCGAACCAATTAGTAGGAACCATAAAAATCATACAAATCATTCTCCTTCCTTATTGAGCGCTATACGTTGTCCGGCGGCGTGATCTTTATTTTCTTATAATTCGGAACACTATTATATTGCGACAGTTTTACGAGGTGTAGACAGCTTAAGTAGTACAAGGTGCTCTTAATGCGATGCTGGACACCATATCGGGAACGAGGCGCGAGCTTCGAGTTTCAGCGTTCAGCTCTGCACATACAAATTGTGCGCAGCTCGTTAAACCGTTCGGATACTTAATGGCTTGTTATTGAATATGATAACAAAAATGTCCAGGAGCGAGCAGTGGACGTGAGCCAACTTACTCAACGAAAATATCGTATATAATTTATTGGGTATCATTCTACGGATGCTTGGGGAGCGAGCGTGTCTTACAGTTGCACCTCATAAAAACAAACTTAAAAAATATTTTGCGAACATGTGTCGCCATCGAACCACGGATTTAGCCGGCGATGCATATTATGTTTCTCACGGAAAATAATATATCTGTCATTTCGGAATAGTTTTCACAGAGAAAACAAATGACGGGGCATTACTTTCTGTCGAAATAAAACGTCTCGTCCTTTATGTGTAGTAAGGTCATCTAACGGAATTGTGAGTAATCCAAGTGAAAATAACTCCGCGCCGATGGAGATACATCGCGATTGACATATACTGGCTACATTAAACGTGTACCTATATGTAACTACCTCGTTCTGTTTAGTCTTTGAACTGAAAATAAGTACACACCAATGCGGTACAGTACGTTTGGGGGACTACAGCTCTACCTTGCTGCGCCTCTATGCATGCGTTTATGGGATCCTTGAAAAACACACTAAGTAGGTACAAAACATTAACTTCAATCGTTCAACATTCACATTTATGTGGAGCGTCTTGCATATTCTTTTCGATACGAAACTACCTTTGGGGCAACTAGAATCAATTCTATTTTTTTTTTTGTAAAGTTTGTCGTTCTAAAGTGCATTTTATGTGCCTATTTGAAATGAATGATTTACCTTGATTTTGACTTCAACAAAAAGTCCTATGTAACACTTTAGGAACCTGTGTCAATGTCAACCCATAAATCGCAAGCATGCGCACGGGCAGTGGGCATGGCCGTATAAAACATTGAATGGCAAATAGTTGTGTCTACCTTCGGGTACGCCTACCCAAATCAAATACCGCCTCACTTACTCAACAGAGTTATCAATCAGACGCAAGAATGCAAATTTTAATTGTGGTTGGGGCTGGGTGTGCGTCGCGCGATATTATGATCGCAATTTATTCGCACGATCGCTGTGCGCATGCGCGGGGCGGACCCGCACGCACCGCCACCGCGGGGAGGGCACAACCGCCAATTATGAATAAACTAGCTCTACTACTATGTTAATAAGACTTGAGATTTTTCCTCGGCGATTTCACCAGGCGAGTACACTCATTAATGGTTTTGTGGCACCGTTATCAGACCTAGTAGAAAGCCTCATAATAATCTCTGAGTAATTATGCAGACCTCCACTCGTGCGCATGCTTGCAAAAACCATGTACAAACATCGCACTGAATGTTGTTAGGCAGAATTACTTATTTGATTTAATGCTTAAATTAATTCAGGGTCTTATTGAGACCCTTATAAAATAACTAATGTGGTTGACTCACAAATTCCAATGCCTAAGAACCTAAAACGACCATACAATAATTTGAAGTAAATCGGCTGACAGATATTACTGTATGACAACACTTTTAATGTTTTCATAATTTAAATCTAATTTAATCTTGTTAATAAATTGTTGACATGTTATTACATCTAATTTGAATTGAATTTCAAGATTAAACTCAATCAAACGCGTAGGTTGTACTAGAGAGATACAGAGGAACCGGCTAACGTGCCTATAGGTAAACTGAAAGCGCTACAGATTGTTTGTGTCACTTTTCCTCTAAAGCTCATGTCAACTAGTTGGATATAAGATAAGGTACTGTTAACAGCATTACGAAACGTATCTTTGAACTTTCACGAGGTTTCCAGTGCGGTCCCACAGGGCGAGACATAGCGCAGCGTTGCGTGGGCTTGACCCCATTTCCTGGTCTAAATATAATTTTACTTGATCATTTAATTATATGGAGATTAATGGGCGGCTGGGGACGCCAGTATATACGTTAATAAACAGAAACATGCCGAAGCGTGGTCTACGAGTCGCGCCGCCGCCACGCCACCACAACGTCACAGATGCGCCACGCCAACGTTTCAGGCCGTTTGTTCACCGCCACGTCAACGGGACGTCAACGAGAACGTGACGACGCCAAAGTATCGATACATACATTTACTATGGCCGTGTGTCCGTCAACGGCACGTCACGCTCGCTTCAAATAATCTTGTTTCTCGTTGACGTCCCGTTGACGATGGAAGTGGACAAACTCTGTCACACTTGCCGATTTCGTACCCAGTATTTATTAAATTCAACGAAAATTGCTGTTACGTGTGTATAAACAATTTGATTGAATTATTATTCCCAGAAACTTGCGTTTCTAAGAACACATCAACCAAAACACTTTGATTTTATTAGACTGCATTAGTAGACTTTAATTTGCAGCGATAAATGTCACATAAATCGCAAATAACGTTTTCGGTAAACTACTGCAACTGAAAACCAATCAGAATTTAATCCTTGATAATTTAATGGCGATCGTGTATTTTAAATTGGAACATCATCGATTCTAGGAGTACCTATAATTACAAGCAAATAGTATGACGTGTTATTAAAGTATTAAGTCAAAAACAAGGTTAAATGACTGCATGCACGTCTGATAATGATGGCGTTGACTGTACGTAGGCTACGCGGGTGGGCTGCGTACACATATCCGATGCATAGTTGCAAACCATGTCATTTACATCTCAAGTAATCGTGTCGCCGAGCGGCAACAACTTTAATTCCATTATCTTATCGATTTCGTTTTCATATTTCCACTCAAACATCGTAAAGTAAAACCAATAAAGGCTTTGTGAAGGCTAAGAAGTTGGCGCTACGCAGAAAGGAATAGAAACGACACTTTATTCACTATTTACATTTGAATTGGATAATGCGTTGCGCACTGACTTTCCCCAGAGAACTAGCCACTTGTATTTGTGCTACGTCTGCATCTTGAGTGTGAACAATAATATACATGGGACTATCCTGATTAAATTATCTAAAGGGAAACTGAATTCGCACTTAGAAATACATTTGATTGTACCGTATCCTCAATTCCGTAGCTGTTACATAGTTAGTAAACTAACTAATACATGGCCATAAGCATTTCTAACATAATTAGGTACATCGTTTTAGTAAAAAAGGCACATAAAGTGAATGTGACGAAAATAGGAAACAGTTTTTAAAATGATGCAACAATATATTTTGGCAAATTGTGCTACAAAAATCAAAACTCGTAGCGGCGTAGGCCCAGCCTAGTTTATCTTTTGTTGGTAGTATCTCTAACTAAACTTGGTTTATTTATAGAAAAAGTTCTTCCCTATAAAAAATGGTACCATTCGTTTGACTAATTACCGATTTTACCCAAAAATTTAGCACATCTACTGACATCCATGCTCGAGGCTACGAATTACATACATCAGCGAATTTACTTTTTTTAAGCCAATAACATTTTTCAATTTACTCGAAGTGTAATCAGTATGCATAATCTGAAAAACGATAGTAAATATCGGGTATCTAAATTTCGCAAACTCATTAATCAGTCAAGATAATCTGAAAAGCAATAGTAGGTATCACGCTCTCCACTTTTCGCGAAACTCTTATCAGTGTAGTATCAAGATAAGAACCATTGTGGTATAAGGAAGGAAAGACCAATAATGTAATCACTGGAAACAATATCTACTGAATTATAAGATTAATAATTATTGTTATTAACCGAATGATTTATATTTATACCGCTTTTAAAAATCGTTTTGCTTTTATCACAATTATGAGAAGTTATTATTTGAGAAATGTGGCGAGAGAGTCACTCGGACGGTGAGCTAAAAGCGTTATTTATACGTATTTGGTGACAAGGCGCCTCTCTGCGCCCGCGCCTCTGGCCGCCCTAATTAAAATTTAAATTTAAACCCGACTTTAGAATTAATTTAGGTACCTACCTTCCTTTACCCTATAAATACTGTCACTGAAGCAACACAGATCCCATTTTGATAAAATATTTGGCGCTGAACCTAAACAAGATTATAAATATTATTATGAAAAATATTATTTAAAAAACGATAAAAACGGATCTATTTATAGGTCGAGCTATGTGAAATCATTCAAAAAAACATGATAAAAAAATATGCATATGTATATTTCTTGTCAAGTCTACCACATAGGCCAGGACCAACTTTTTTGCATAGAATAAAATTCGGGACTTTTCAGAATCATTCCACTTTGCCCCACCAAGCCGCCCCACTGGTGGGGCAAAGTGGAATGCCTAGGTTTTAGAGTAGTGGAATCTGCCCCACCAAATCGAATTAGTGGGGTAGATTCCATTGCAAAATGTAAGGCATTTCGCTTTGCCTCATCGTGGGGCGGCGCGGTGGGATAAAGTGGAATGATTCACTTTTCACGCCAATTTGTTACAAAAAGCTCTGAACTTGGTCTAGTTGTTATTTTACCAAAGATGATGTAAATGTAAAGTTGTCAAATGAAGCAAATGTAGGGAATCAATCTTAAAAGAAACAGACGACCAATCTTAAAGGAAGAGAGATTATGCCAGCAAACCTTGGCTATATCCAGATATTACTGGTTGTTCACAGAAGTTGTTTACACAAGTTCAAATACATGAGAAATAATAGGTTGTATTACATAAATAGCCACATTTGTATAATCCTGTTTACTGTAAGCTTGCTAGACTTGCAAATAGTTGCAGTAAGCTGCAGCAGCCCTAGGAATGGCGTTGTGTGGAGTATCTCATGTCGGTCTCATGTTTCAATAAATGTCCTAGTGAATGATACGTCAGCGGGTGTTAGGTGCAGTAGAGTGCGCGGGAGCCGCGTCCGCTCGCATCAACAACGCGCATTACTTTACTACATAAACGCATTGACAGCACATAGAGTCGCTTTCAGGCCACGTCTAATAGACACGGACACGTTTCCCTTTCGAGCTCCTACCACCACAAGCCAGTGAAAAAGGTCTGTTACAAAAGTGCTTTCCATAATTAGTTTGTTGCTCAATTCAAAATAAAATGAAAAGGTGATAACAAATGGAGGGCGAAGGGCGTGTCGGCGGGTTTGAGTAATGGCCGACGCGGGCGCTTCGCGTCTTGCGTCGCGATCGCCCCATGCGCCCGCGCTGGTGACGCGCCCGGATTTGAATACAATGCCGCGATACCTCAGGGCCGCCCGCGCGCACGCATGCATAATCCTTTGCAGTTTATTTAAAATCTGCCGCATTCTCCGCAAGACTGATGGCTACATCTACGAATCTGTGAACAATACGCCGACATACACCCACACGAGTGCTTTTTGTACCAATTGACCTCCATTTGTAGTCCATTTGCAATTAATAGTGACGCTCGAACGTCGGCTGCAGCTTGGAGTTATTGACTCCTCACCCGTTTTTTATTGCGGCCTCAGGAGAACATTCAAGGCTGCGTTGCCACCATGACAACGGCTGTTTGTCAGACCGTATATGACAATGAAGTCTCGGTAACCGCAGTTACTCGTTAAGAGAAATGCCCGCATAAACATGTCTGAAATGAAGATAAACTCCCCGTTGAATAGTTTGAAATATTAGCTCGGCTCGAGTGGTGACTATGTGTGTCGGTACGAACGCCAACTACACTGAGCCCACTCGTCTTCCTGTGCATACGCACCGTTCATCTTGCTGGAGGTAGCTCATTCTGAACCCTAACATTACATGCATTATTATGTCATGTTAATGTTCAGTATGCGAGGTTGCTCATGCATAATATATAATTTGCATCATAGTGAAAAATACTTCAGTGTTTATTTCGACTGCCGACGTCAAATGACAAAGGAACTGATGACCAATCGACCTTTAGCTTGGACAATTATTTGCAGTGACGCAATGATCGCTAGCCACCTAGTATTGCTCTATGTGGACATCGTCATATTTTTTTTTCATTCCAGCCGTATAACGACCACTGCTGGACTTAGGCCGCCCCCAAAGGGGGGTTTCGTCATAATCGCCACGCTTGGCAGGCGGGTTGGCGATCGCAGTATGGTGGTAAAATGCATAGAGAACGCTGCTAACCATTCTCTGATACGTCCCTTAGTCATCTTCTACGTCACCCACGGAAAGAAATGGGACGGTGCTATTCTTTTACGTCTGATACCACACGAATGATGTGGACATCGGCCATGGGACAATATTGGTCATAAAGCGAGCAAAAACTCGTAGACAATGAAAGGAGGCGAGGGGGTCGGTGTTGCGTCCTCGATAGCTGCGCGGCGGCGGCAGCAACTTCGGCCCGACCAGTGCCTATTTGGGAGCTGAGGGCTCCCTATTTGGAAGGCTGCGTTTCGAGTCGAGATCGATATCGAGCGGCCGACGCAGCGATGCGACGCCACCCGTCAACGAGCCGTCACTCTCGCGCAACCTCCTTTATCGTTATTTTACACTACGACGCTACATCATCTACAAACGTATATTTTGCCTTAAATAAAAATATTGCTTTCGCGTTCGAAATTGTTTCTATTCATCTCAGAAATAATGATGTGCTCTTAAAACAATCGATAGCTGTAACCTAAATTCGAAGTGAGCGCTCAATCCCGTTAACAACTACGTGAAACAAATATACATTATTTAACTGTTAAATGAATTAGATCGATATAGTGCAGGCTACGTAACACATAATACGTTAGAACAGCTTTGTATACGAGAGTGGATGAGCTCAGGAGGTTGTAAATATACAATCACGAATATTATTTTTGCACCTATGTTAACAGTGTGCAACACGACTTAACACTTCAAGTAATACTTTACTGTACATATTATGTACTTATACACATAAAAGTGTATTACAGCTAACTTCTAGTATCCATGAAAGGTCTGTTTCTAGGGAAACGGTGTGCAATAAGTTGCTATGTAGGTACGATCCTACGAGATCATGATAGTAATTTCTATGACTGATTATTATGATAGATTTATCGTGATTAACTAATCGAATCCGTAAATGATATAGTGAATTGTATCTTATCAACTATCTTATCGAATTAAACAAACGTTATTTAGTGAGTCAACCGGTAAATGAGCGAATTTGCAAGGTCGTTCATTATTTACTATCTTTGTTTGTAGTTGTAAAATGAAAAGGACATAATGGCAGCGGTGCGTAAACTATTTGTAAGTTCTGACGGACGGTGAGGCCACCCATCATCGTCTTCATCTGCAAGTGGGTATACAGTCTACAAACTAAATTGTGTATGTTTAGTATGAGTAACGTTAATTTATGAGGGGCTCATACCTGTATATCAACATAGCACTATTTCGCTGTGACCGAATTACTCCGACTCCACAGTTTTCAACGCATTCTGTTCTATTATCAAATACCTCGTAAAATGTCTGAGCATTCACGTAAAATGTGCTAATAAATTTATGGACCAACATACATTAAGTCGTTAAAAATCACACAAATTTAAAGACAATTTATTCGGTGTTGAAATAAAAGACAGTAAGCAAATTTTCCGCCTGTTTACTTCTAGTTTTTGATCTACCTTGAACGTCTGAAGTCTGATCGCGAGTATATATTTTCTCAAAGTTGTGTTTGTTTACAAAATCATCTTGATTTAATGACAGGAGTTTAATTAAAATAAAGATTAAGCGATCAAGTTACTGCTCTAATATTAGAAATGGCTGCCCTGCTCGCTAATAGTCGTTAATTACAGTCTAGTTTCCGCTGACATTACCAGAGGATATTTTATTAGCGTCAGCCACGACTGGCTACATCGCTGCTAGGAGGGAACGCCTCCTCGAGTAAACATGAATGGGCCCAGCTCAGATATTCACAGCAATTAAATGCGTGCGTGCCCGCAATTTCATGCGAATCGTACTTTGGGTCGGCGTTTGGCAAAGCGAATTTCGCTAATGCGAGTGGGTATTAAAAAACATGGTCATATTTATAACGTGACGTGAAACAGCGGCGCGGGCGGCGCGACAGGCGCGCGTGCGCGTGCCGTTAAGCTGAATGAGTGCTCGTTAAAAAGCAACCCGCCGTGTAATTAGCAGCCGGCACTACATAAGCCAGTGAAAATAAAACAAAGTCGCCATGTCCCACGGCCCCGGGCGCCTCGTGACTGCTCTCACGGATCCATCACGAAATTTTACACTCGCACTGCATCTTTGCATCTTATTACGAGTTATGAAAGGCCTCTTGTAAGTGACAGAGCCTTTTAAAGCAACCCAGCGCCCTATGCGATACCGCGGATGACCATTTATGCTGCATGCGGCTCTTAATATGTAACTAAATTTTGTTCAAGTTATTACAAGAAATGTACTTCTCACTTATCTTGGATTTTCTAGGTTTACAACTGTAGCATGTGATTTCACAGAAAATTCATGTGGAAAATGAGTAAGCGATAAATGAAACCGTTGCTAGTTACTCTACAATTTTTATGCTACTGAAAACAGCGCTTCTTGTACTCACCATAGTTGTTTTTTTTTGCGATTCGAAAGTTATAAAATAACTTATTCCGCTCTCGGTGGAGCAGGAGGTCGTGTCAGACTTTTCCTAACTAAAACCCACCTGTGTTCCCTCAGTTGCCTGTGTGCCAGGAGCGACGGTATCTCTCTCGAACAACCCGCACCCCAGGCAGGCATCGGCCCTTGCAGACCCCACCAGTTGGTGCAAGACATCTCTTTGAGGCGTGCGTGGAACACAACGCGCCGTCGACCCGGGCTTGGTCCTTACCGGACAGCGAGCTACCCATTACTCGCCATCCGTAACCACGCGCCTGCGGTGGCCGGGAATCAGCCTGGGATTCCCGATGCCCAGGGCGTCTCCTGCGGCGACTAGGGCCGTGAAGGCGCATATACTGCCTCTCCCTCACGTGCGCCGCCTCCCTCTTCGCGAGCATTACTGCTTCGCAGAAGGAGGTGACGGCTACCCATGCACTCTCGCTCCTTACCATGGCCTGGACCAGGGCCGGACCTGAAGATCGCCGCCACCGATCGCCTCCACAAGGACACGGCGGTGCTCCGCCCAAGCCGGGCAGACCCCCACCGTATGCTCCACCGTATCCTCAGGGCGATCTACGCAGTTGAAACACCCGGGTGGTTTCCTCCCGCCTTATGCGAAACAGGAACCTCCCGAAACACCCGTGTCCGGTAAGGACCTGCGTCAGGTGAAAGGTGAGGACGCCGTGGCGCCTCTCAGTCCACTCCTCAAAGAGGGGATTTACCACCGCAATCGTGGCGTGCCCAGCACTGGGTTGTCACAATCGCACTCTCCATGTCGCCATGAGATCCCGCCCGAACTCTCGTGAGAGATCGTGCGGTATCCCCGGACCATCCGGATGGCCATGACCCTAAGGGACGCCTACAACCGGCGGGCTGGTTGGCGCCTCAATGAAGGCGCCCACACCGGTGCCCCGAATAGGGCCATGGAAGGCACGACCCCCGTGTAGAGCCTCCGGCAGGAGGCTACTTACCATAGATTTCAGTGTAAGTTTTGTCGGACAAACTGGTATTGAAATTATTTCAGAAGTATTTTACAGTTCTACGTAGTTCTGCTTCTGAAATTGTTTCAATACATAAGTTAGTACCTAATTTCAAGTATTTACAGGTTTTCAGCTAATTAGCATCCAAATGAAATAAAAAAAAAACTGTGAACAAACGTATAGGAAAATGTTAAGGCAACCGCAAAAATACCTGCATGGCTTGAGGTAACAATTCAATTAAAAGGTTGATCAGAATGTACGAGATGTAAATAGGAAAACGCAGCTGCCGGGGGCGGCTGTTATCGCGTCAGAAAGAGCGAGTTTTATCTCTCAATTTAGTGATAATTTCATAAAGCGGCGCAGGCGGCGCCGGCGCACGGCGTCTCGCGCGCGGGAGGTCCGCACTTGCATCGCTTAAGGTAACACTAATTGCAAACCGCTTTAAGGACGCTGATCGATAATACGATAATGTCTTTAATGCCGGTCCTGTGTCGGCTCTGAACATTACATTTCGTCTTGTCGACTTACAAAAATAATTATCGCTCCACACATGTGCCGTAACTTACAAACAGAAACGGTATGGGGCCCAATAAACGTGAATTTACTCGAAATACCGTCAAACATCGCCGGGTCATTAGATTTGTTAGCGGTGTCGGCGCATAAATCCTAAGATCCCTTGGTTGGTATGCGACATAACCGCTCGTTTAAGGTGGAATTGATACGAGTATGAGTACGGTGCAAGGTGCCGCGTGCCTTCACGCCCTTCGGCAACACTCAAACATGGATTTTTCTGCGTGGTTTGCAAGTATATATAACTGTAAACCGTAGGTACCCACATAAACGTACTCAACGATTAATAAGATGTAATTTTTTATCACAAGGAAAATCAATGAATCTCCAAAAGATACCAAGTGAACACACAGTAGGAAAAAGAACCGTTAACAAAAGCTTCTAGGAAAAAATACAGTAAGTGAATGGAATTTGGTTAAAGTCAGATGTGAGGAAAATACTAAAAAAGTCAAGGAGAGTGAGCATGTCCCGACCGAGGACGATACAAAAAGTACGGCGAATTCTTGTGTACAAAAAACTTTAAAAAACCTGCATTTAAAACTGCATTTTAGCGCAAGTTTCTGAATATCGTACAATTCTTTTATATAAAATGCTAACGACCTAAATAAAACTGTTTAATATGTACGTAATGTTCGCATGTATAGTAACTCGTATGTGCGGGAGGCGTGAGACCGTGGAACAATTTAGCGCGGCGCAAGAGAGCACAAATTGCAACCAGTTGCATAACATGCATTATTTAAACGCGACAACCTTATAAGAAAGTATTAATGTGATAGAGACTACGTACGACACATGCGGTGAGTCACAGCGAGCTCAATGACCCTCGCTCACCCGCCGACGCACACTATTCCTGTGCTGCCATGCACTACATTGCTTCATTTCGAAACATTAGCTAACTTTCAAAAATCACAATTGTCTAGTGTCAATCATAATCACTACAATCCTCTAAAAACAACTTCCTCCTTGACCCGGCTGCCAACACGAGCGCTCTGCATCACACCGGCGCAAACGCACCGCCATCGACACTATTTATGTAAAATTGTTATAAATGATCTCATCAAAGGTCTACGTACTCTCGTAAACAGAATTAGTTCAGGCGACCTTCGAAAAAAAACGTTTGCCTATTTATTATGTCCACCGCACTACGAATTGTATTGTGAGTCATGAAACATTTCCCCAGCGTTCATCTATGATACAATTTCGGAGGCTTATCGCGGCAGGCCTGGCGCGGCAACAAACGGACAGGATCGTGTCAGTACATCATTCATCAGCTGGCCGCAAACGTGTAAATTTGCATACGACCACGAGTGTAGTCTCGCGGGCGTCGACTGGAATTAAAGAGGGTCGAGAGAGCCGATCTCGTGTCGATACTGTCACATGACTAATGGAGCAGGCGCCGATCACAGATATCGACAAATAAAAATATGGCTGGGCCACCGCCGCCGCCGCCAAGTTGCGCCGCGCCTGCGCCGCGCCGCGCCGCGCCGCGCCGCGCCGCGCCGCGCCGCGCCGCGCTCCCACAATGCGGCGGCGAGTGTGACTCACCGTGCGACACAACTTGTCACTTGCTGCCCGACACGTTGACGTCTCGATCATTGTAACGGATCACACATCCACACTTATCGATATCATTATTTACAAACAACAATTTGACAGCAACACGATAGCGCTGAAGTCAGCTGAAGCCGCGAAAGTGACATATCAGGTGAAAGATTGGGCGGAACAAGTTTAGTGATAGTCATGCTCAACAACACTTTTTCATTGAGATGAGGTTCCTGGCACTAGCAGAAGAACTACAGTATGCCATAGATCACATCCATTTAGGACGAATAGGCACTATGTTGCACTACTTGCGCTCTTCACCATGTGACAAAGATAAAATAAACAGCCTCTATTATACAGTGGCAGGGACACATCGACGCGCAACCTGCTACTATGGATTCAGTACATGACTCTGAACTCCCTGCAAATAAATAATTTGTCGGTTTAAAACAAAATTACTGTTTCATAGAACAGTGCAAAACCTACGCGGTCAAAATGTATCGAACAGCATTTTTTTACACGCTTTATATTAGCTTCACTTGTATGTATGTTTGTAACTGACTCCTTTAGACGCGATTTTGACCCACATTAAACGGTCAGATTTCATTGAAACTTTGTAGACTTATCGAGGCCCGATGATAATTCAATAATTAAAAAAAAAAACACAAAAACAAAAACTAAAAAATATAAAATAAATAATAGTTTAAAAAACTAAAAAACACGCTTTAAAAACCAAACTAAAAAAGGAGAAAATAATTTAATTCAATTAAAAAGCGTGGGGTGCTTTACATTAATTGATTATAAAAATACCTCAAAAAGCACCCCACGCTTTTTAATTGAATTAAATTATTTTCTCCTTTTTTAGTTTGGTTTTTAAAGCGCGTTTTTTAAACTATTATTTATTCATTTTATTACTTACGACATATTTCTACGCTATAATTCTAGAATCATGTGCTGAATTCATACAGTTTGCGCATCAATGTGCTGTCACCGTGACTATGCCTCTAATTTCAACGGAAATTATTTGAGAGCGAACGGCGAAACGCGAGAGGCTCAAACATCTTTGTACATTTCTACACAACTTATTTACCCCCCTTGGTGACCGAAACCGGTATATTTTATTACAATTATAAATTTTTCAGCGATATTAAAATAAATCATTTGCGATTAGCCCCAATTTCTATAACCAAATTACCCTGCCAAAGATATTATTAAAATTAATACATAAAAAGAAAATAAAAAGTATTTATTTGACCCAAAATAAATCGTTTCTTTAATATATATACTACGTACGTATACGTACCTTTTTATAAGGTGAAAAATAATTAATAATAAAACGAAAATACTAACATGAAAATGCAGTTTATAACGTGCGTTTGGCAGTTTAGTTGTTAGGCGATGCGCCTTGGGCGGGGGCGGCCTTCTAAGGCGGGACAATAACTAAAGGTAATTGACTCGCTTACATTTATCATTGTTATGCAATTATAAGACATTCAGGTGTCAAATGGTGGAAATATACTTATCTATTTACTCTGAAACGTTATCGCGATGGAGAAATTTATCTCTATCACAAATAGTTCCGAGGAAAATGTTATCTTTAAAAAAGTAAATGAAATGTAAATCTTTAAAACACTTTTATGTTACACATAATTTATGTGGTATAAAATAGGTTTTTTCATGAATCATTCTTGAAATATTTTTACATAAAAAATAGACCGTCAAGTTTCTGCTGGGCCGTCTTCTAGTAACGTCGCTGGCCAGGTCTTGTATTTCCGTCGTTTATCAACGATAAGCAAATCAGATACTTATATCAGAGGCACCAGGTAGCTGCTTAGAAAGTGCTCGATGGATAGAAATGGTAAAAGATCAACCTATCATAAAAAGTAATGAGCACCGTCAACAAGCATGCTTAGTTAGTAAAAGTCAGCACAAACTATAATTAGGAAAACTGTTCACGTAGTTAACGTCATTATCTGTCGGTAAGAAAAGTTTGACGTAGGTACATGAATAGGCGAGCTCGTGAAATAGATTACGTTTACGAGGTCCAGCGGAAGCGCGTTTCGCACTCATTAAATGTCGGGACCTTGCCAAATGTTAGTGCAGGCGCTGGTCGGGCTGCAGCAGACAGGCGCGGGCGACGGCGGCGAGGACAGACGCATCCGCAGCGTCGCGTGACGCGCCATCACCACTAAATATACCCCCGTGACAATGAGACACATCGCCACCGCCCGCCGCGCGATAATTGCCTAAAACTGAAAGTGCTAAACTTCTTTACCCGCGTTTGTCAGCCTTAATAAAAAGAGGTTCAACAACCTAACGGAGACCACGAATGACGCCTCGTCTAGATATATGCGGTATGCGGTTAATATCTACTGAGATCGAAATAAATCGCTAGGATTATTGCCAAGTGGAAAATCATTATACCTAATATATTGGACGCGTGGAATTCACTTTGACAATATTTTGACAGTGTGCGGTCTGGGAGCTTTCGTTTAGAGCCGCTCGCTACGAGCAGCGCGCCAGACTTTTATCATTATTTTTGTTTTCTTAGCGTTTTGTAATAGTGATTCATCGGATTCTGCTTAAGGATCTATTTTGATGCGGCTATTAATGTGACTGAGTATTGTTATTTCGGGCCTACTAGAATGAGCGTAGGTTAGAATAGAGATGAAAGTTTTTGTGCATTTCGCCACACGTTGGTGTCGGCGTCGCATATTAGTGTGTCGTCAGAGTAGGCGTGCCCTTTATCTGCGCTCGCGAGTGGAGCCGCGAGCAGCGCTGCGCCCGCGCCGCAGCGCCAAGAGAAACGGGCGCCGCCGGTGCCCATCTAAGGAGCGCAACTGTACAACCGGACCGACTGCCCCCTATTTAGACTGATCAGCCCGTAATTTTGACTTGACATCTTAGCGCAGGCTCTCGTTTTAGTCAACTTAACGCGAAAATTTGCAATAATTCTTAGTTGCAAACGAATAGTAAAAGAAATTATGGCATGGAAGCTATTTTAAGAAACTGCATCTGTTACATTGTATTTGCAGCTTTCAAATTGAAACCGTGTTCATAAAACTACAACTTTAGGACCAGCAGCACGATCAACTAAACATTATAGGTACTTGTGTGATTAGCATAAACATTAGCTTTAATCAATTCTGCTGCTGATATAACTTATTTATTATCTAGTGTGTGGGCCAGGCAGTGCATGACATGACATGATACTATCAGGAAAACGACCAATTGTGACAGACACAGCTACAGGAACCCCTATTTAAATACAAATGATGTGTGTGTCCAAAAGTTTGAAGTATAATTATGATATCAACCATCTTTTCAATACTGAGTAGTTTGTCGTGGTAGTGAACCTAGCATTTCTGTATTTGTTGGTTGATTTTGTCGCATAGATACAATGGCATTCAACATCCCAGTGCAACTCGATCGGTACGTAAGCACTTCACGCTCGATGATTTGTTTTCAGTACTCACAAAGCATGTCTACATTGTATTCTTTCTGGAACATCAAACATGAACACTGTAAAACAATGGTTTATAGCAGGAAAACATTCATCAAGCACGAGGCTGTGCTTAATGCGCCCCTGTCGCGAGGTCGACGCACTGTCATTACGCACGTTATGTACAATACGTATGTATCACATACGCCAAACGCACCACTACAGATGTTCCAGTTTTTTCGCTAAGTAGCCTGGGAGCGAGCGCGACTCCGCGGCGCTCAATTATCTCCACAATATAGGATTAGTAAAGAATGCCCTCGGGCTGCGGCCCGCAGACAGCGAGACGACCGTTGATACTCTACACCGCAATCAATCGCTCCTGTTTCTAACTACACACTACACGTGCACACACTATTATGTACTCGGACACTATTATAAATAGCTGTGCAACGACTGCATTCGCTGCGGTCCAAATGACTAAACACTATCCTGATTGTAAACTATGCTACATTTACATATTTCAAAACAATGGAAGGATGGTCGTAGATATTTAACTTAAATACCTGTGACAGATCGTCCCCGATTTTTTTTCATAGGAATTCAGTACCTAATATAGGCGTACCTATACCTACATTAAATACAACTTTATAATGTAGACTTTCAAATAAATCCTATTCTATCTGAACACAGTTTTCCTGAGGGCCTATTGAAAACGCAGTCTAACCAAAAGACATCATCATCTGCCTAGCCTTTTCGCAACTATTTTGCAATCGGCTTCCAGTATTTTACAAAGAACGACAGCCTATCTGGCCTTCACAAGCCAGTTACTGGGTAACACGACACCCCTTGGTAAGACTGCTTGAGATTGGTTGTCAGACTTTCGGGCTTCTGACGACCCGTAACGACTTATTCACGAATGACAGCCGGGAGCTGTCTAATCAGAAGTGCGCGAAGGAAATATGTAGAATCATCGGACTCGTTCGACGAGAGACCTGTTCATAACTCACTAAGTATGTGCATACCGTGCATACATATGACAATCAATTAAGAACGTCTGGCTGCCTACTCTCCGCACATACAGGATAAGTTTTTCACCAGTGCGCAAACCATGAATTCACCATTACATTCTAGACCCACAGCGCATACATTTTTCGTCGGCTATACAAAACAAAATCAACTGTTCCATACATTTTGACCGCGTAGGTATTGCACTTTTCTATGAAACAGCTGATTTACAGTTTGCGCACTGGTTAAAAAATTATCCTGTATAGACTCTCTACTTATAATAGTTTACTTTATATTAAAGTAAACACATACTCTCAAGTGTCATTGCTGTCAAGAAAAATAATAACGTAACTGCATAGTTTGTGTAACAGCTCTAAGTCGTTTGACAACATAACTTAAAATACTCACGCATAAGGACATAGTTTACACACATAGGCACTTACAGGCTTTGCGCTCAAGAGCTTGGATATGAAAGTCACACTAGCATTTATCCAAACACGTTTCGCGACCGATTGAGAAGAGTGCTCGGATCCATTACGTGCTGCGTGAATAAACAAACTGTCGTCGCTCGATTATCGCCATTAGTGCATCTGAAATAAGTGTGAGGTTCGCGAGCGCCAGTCCACACAGTCGTGTTTGTTGTCGACGCTCGAACAGCTCCGGCAATGGCCAATCTCTAGGAAATTGACATTCGGCGCCAAAAGGAGCTCTGTGAGTGATTGTGAGTGCACCATTTGGCGCGAACTGAGCGCGGCTAAATATTTATCGAGTCTGGATTTATAAATGGCAGCGTGTGTATATTTTATTTTGAAATACTCACCGAGGGATCTATACAAATGTTAGCGTTAATACAAAATGTATTTTTTTGTTCAAGTAGTCCAAGTTGAGATAAAGAAAAAAAATGTACTTATATACTGATAACAGTACTATTTAATGAAAGTATGTTGTCCCACAAAGAATAGCCATATGGATGTTATCGACCCGCTTCCTTTTTCCATTCCGTAAATTGTATTATTTGATCAATCAATTACACATAATAGTAGATGATTAAACTATGAATGTGTATTTTTCTTTAACACAAATGTTAACATCAGACATACCCGGCACGTTGTCGTTGACACAGCACCATTATGAAAATATACAACCTAATAAAGCAAACAAATGTGTACCAACAGAGAGAAACAGAAAAAATATTTGAAGACAAAATATTGCACCAAAAATCGGCCATTTTTTTTCAATTTTGATATAACCAGTGTCACTCTGACAATTAAGACGAATCTAACGGCACCTCTCAAGCTGAAATCGATCAAGCCGTTTAGGCTACAGAGCGTGCCAAAGAAATTCACATACATACATACACTCGAAAAACATAACCCCCCTTCTGGCGCAGTCGGATATTAATAAAGTGCTCATTTTTTGTTTTCTCAATACCAATGCAAACGATTCTCATGCCAATTGGTAACGTAAAGAAAATTAACTTCTAAACAAACAATCAACACTCGAATAGCCACATCCGGTCGGTTTTTATTTGCAATGTCTGTCGGTATGTTTGTTAGCCACCAGTTAGTCAACTGTGATATGAGTATATTTGTAAGAAACGAGGAAATTTTCTTGTAGGCACGTTTGACGAGTTCCAGTGCCTACTTTTTTATTTGTCAAGGTAGTACCTACGCAATAAGAACAGCATTGATGCATACAAAAAAATATTCGTTGACTTTTGAATTCGCATCAATTTACACAAGCTTTTTTAAATATGGCTATATTATTTTACCGTAGTTAAACATATGCTTACGAAAGCTCCCTTTTATAATTGACTGAATAAAATAATTGGTACCTATGTTTTTTATTTATATTGCAAAAATACAATTGTATGGGAACTATGTAGCATCATGCATCGTCAGCGCTACGCCAGCGTAGCACTTGCGGCGTCTTAGCAGCGTCTGCGTAGCGGCTATGTTGCGTAGCGGCTACGCATATTCTACGAAACTAGAGGTTTCGTAGCGTCTACGCCTATGCTGAATACAACGAAGCGAAGAGAAATTAAACAAACGCTTTGTTTTATTCTGGAGCTTTTAAACAAGTGATTGAGGTTCTCCTGTGCCAATATAATTTAATAAGGACATTAAGTACAAAATATGCCATTCAACTAAGAAGCACTTTGGGATTCCGATGGAGTTGTGGAAAGATACAGCTCCAATAAGCAAAAGGACTTGAGAATAACATTCCTTTAGATAACGTAAATCTGCAGTTGACTAAGACTCGACGCCTGACTCCTAGTCACACAAACACTATTGTAAGAACACTTTTGCATTATAATAATTAATTGCTAATTTATGCGCGTGTATGTGGTAAACAAATGACGCCTCCTCCTCACACCTGTGCTCACCCAATTAACTTATGAACTCAACATTGCTCAACGATGGACTCCATTGCACCTATTGTCCAGCTAATATTAGAAACATCCTACATGACCTAGCCGCAGTACTGTGCCCTAATTAACTTCAGTCCACGACGCACATTCATATCGAACGTTAGTATTAACTCAAATACTAAGGGTCTCGTTATTCATTCCCCAGTATGAATAATTAAAATATTGCGCAGTGAACTCTGATGTTTACGAGACAATCGCATGCAAATTATTTACTCGTACACGAGTGTTATATGTAATTTGTATCATGTTAATTATTACTACAACTGTTCTTATCTTCGGGCTGATGAAATTTTATACCCTTGTCGCGAGCCCGCGGACGTAAAGCCACGGACATTATTAGTTTTGCTTACATTCAAAGTTCCAGTGAAGGGAATTCAAAGGAGTTAGATTTAATGCTTCATAACTAACTATCCTAAGTATGTCGGTGTCGAGGATTGACAAACGCGATGGTGTAAGGTTGCACTAGAAGCAGAGAGGCGCGAGCGCAGCGCGCGGCGGCGGATGCACGTGCGCGGCGCAATGGGCTAGCGTGCTGAAGCGCGGCTTGCACTTCCGACTCACATTCATTCCCGCGCCATTCATACAACTGCGTCATTCATTTAATTCAAGTTCATAACGAGACCCGTACGTGGGAGGAGCTCCGTAAGTCGGCCGCCACACCCGCGCCCCGCTCTCGGCGACATATCGCATTATCCAAAACTTTTATTATCGATAAAGATAAACAGAGTCGTTTGCGGGATCCGAGCGCTCCTCGGCGAAAATGTCCATAAAATAAATCGGATCGCTCAAAGTTCCGAATTGCATTTATCGCTTCTCCGTATTCAATCTCGGACGCTTTAAATTCTCCAAGGTGCGCAATATTTCACGGGTTCTTAAGAGTAAACTTCTAATTAAATGCCGACGGTGGCATCTCCGACACCGGACGTGCTCCTTAGGGGCCCGGACAGCTACAAAATGATCGAATTTAAGGATCGAGACAAGGTGTAGGTGGCACGCAGTGCGGCGCGGCGCGGCGGCCGCGTGGCGCCGAGATGGTATCGCCGCGGCGTGGCGTCCCACCAGCGTGCGATACTTTTCTAACTTTTTGGTTTGGTGGGTCGCGCGGGGGCATATTGTGTGCAATTGTAGCACGCGAGGGCACCGCAGGCCGACGACCCGCCCGTCGCTCGCTCCGTATAATCCGACAGCATTATGGTCGACCCGGCGCCTTTGTAGGCTACCGGCTTAATGAGGGCCGTGGGTGGCTTATGACACGTCAGGATCTGATCATAAAGGTGCCAAAAATTCTACCTGCGCGGACGACATTCCTATCTCACGCCTTTGAAAATTAATGCCTATTGTCTGCGCATGCTGGCTGGAAGCGTCAGGGATTAGGAATGACATGCTGTTATTTATCTCCAGAGGACATATGAGTAAGTCTGGCGCGATTAAAATATATTGAATTATTTGGTGTTCCAATGTGGCGATGACTCCTGGTGTAGCGTCGGGTTTAATTGAGATGTATGCACTCAAATTCTTTGACCCCAATTAATTTCGTGGAAGTGAGTTCGTCGGGCGTTAATTAAGTGCGCTAATATTTGCGCGGAGAACACGCAGCGGTCAAACACCATGTTCATTGTAATTGTAGATGATATCTAATTCGCTTGCGCAGAAAGCACATGAAGAGCTTTTTACGAGCAACGCACTTCACGTAGCCTACACCTACAGGCTACGATACAAACAACTTTATGCCCCATAGTGTGTCATAGGTAAACCAATAATTTAATTATTTATGGGCGCATAGGCACACATACACAACCTCCACATGTCATGGGACCTCACATTTCGCACGCTAGTTATTTTAACTTCTATGAATTTTGCGTTGGTATCTTTCATCATCCGATAAAATTTTATGGTTTTATTCCGGTTTTGCTTTTGCACGTAGTAACTTAATGTGTTTGTGTAGTAGAATGATGTGAGCATACGATATGATGATGTGCATGTACTTATGTAGCCCTCGGGTAATGCAATTTGAGTGCAATGGTAATGATGTGACGTCAGTCAGCGGGTCGTTTGTTACGCCCAGCTTCGCTGCGGGGCAATGAACCAGCGACTGAATTGGACGTAAGTGTCCTGCGACGCTGCGCCCGCGCCACGGACATAACGCAACCCAACCACGATTTACGACATTACGAGTGACGCCATGCAATATGATTGTAACTTGCAAAATTAACTTTACTTCGTCAAAGTACGGCAAGTCGGCTACATTCACATAAGGGTACGAGGCCTAATGGTGATGATAGTCTATAAATCTAACAATTGCGTTTGATGTGCATCTATACGAGCTAATAATGTATGGAACACGCACTAAGCAACGTGCTGCAGAACACAGCTCACATCTACTTAGCAACTTGTTTGGTATGTCACTTTTTACATCCTATATAAACAGATCCGATCAAGTTAGTACTTAGTAATATAGGTGTACCTAGGTATGAACAGTTTATTCAAATGACCTACCAGTAGAATTCCGATACAGGAGAAGGCGATTGTAAAATAATACGAGTAGGTAAAGCGACAATTAGTGAACGATATCGGAGTGCGGCGGTGCGCGGGCGCAGCGGTGTTACAATGAGGCGTAATCAAGCGCGAGTACATTTTCATTCCGCGCGCGATGCGACTGCGTGCACGCAAACAATCTTATATAATATTTGCGTATAAATGCGCATTTAAAACATTCCACAAATAAGGGTTGGGTACTCGCTAATAACTCGCATACTTTACAACTTCACATTCTGCGTTTGAGACCTGAGATTGTTATCTAGCGCAATGCTTGTGCATATGGCCTCCGACGTCCAAAACATGTCTAATTACTTATTTTATTGTTTAATTGTGAGGATTTATTACTGAGGTGGGAGTTTTGAGACTTAAAACTGAATATGAACATAATTTTAATCTTAATTACGATACGAGTCGCTTGACTTCATTTGGTCATTATTTTAGCCGCGGAATAAAATAGAGATTTGTATTAAAAATAAACAACGAACTTCTTTATCAGCCATTTCATTTCTAGACCACAATGTTGGTCACCCAAGACGTCATGTATTTTTTTTTATGATACGAGATGTCTCTCATCGTCTGCCTAGCCTTTTCCCTACTATTTTGAGGTCAGCTTCCAGTCTAACTAGATGCAGCTGAATATTAGTATTGAACATGAAGCGACGGCCCTATCTGACCTTCACAAACCGGTAACTGAGTAAGAAGACCTTCGTTAGACTGGTTGTCAGACTTTCGGGATTCTGACGACCCGTAACAACTGTCAACTACGAATGACAGTCTGTCCCGAGGCACGGTGGGGTCTTGGTATGTAAAGATGGCCACCTATCTCCGGACCAACTGTGACAAACGTAGCTTAACCTAATCGATTGACCCGTGTGCCTTAGCCCCAAGCCTCTCCATGAGATGGCTCTATCAAGCAAAAAGATGAAATACATAGAAAAAAACGAATCTAGGATCATTCTTGCGATCGCTGTTATGACGAATGAAAATGTCCACCTTACAATAATTATTTAAATCTAACTGGATCCTAATCCTAACTAATAGTATAAATGTGAAAGCAAGTTTGTTTCTTTGTTACGCTTTCACGCTAAAACGGCTGAACGTATTTGGATGAAATTTGGCACACAGACAGACCATGACCTAAGTAAAGACTTAAGCTATTTTTGATGGATCGTAGACGAAGTCGTGGGCAACAGCAACTGTTAGATAACTTCAAGTTATCCTTAGGTGAAAACATTGGCTGCATAAAATAAATAATGGGTAAATTATAGAGAAAACGTTTGTGACGAAAAATGTTCAGAAGAATTATTGTAGAGCTGACAGCCAAACTTCTCGTTGATAGCCCCCCCCCCCCCCCCCCCCCCCCCGCAAGAAAAACAATATAAGCCGCGAACCACCGTACGGAAGGACTTGGCAAAACTATAAAGGGTTCCTTGTTGACTATGGAACCGTTAAAATCTTTTGTTTTAGAAATCAAACAACAACCTTAAGGGATGATTCGCATTAGACCGGGCCGTACCCGGGCCGTGCCATGTCAGTGCCCCGTCCGGGCCACGGATATGGCACAGCCCGACCTAATGAGAATCACCCCTTAACAGCGACATAAGGTACTGAAGCTCGTGGTGATTCAATCTAACTTGTTACAGGGAAGAATCATAACAATCTATAAGTAATCGATTTATCGAAAACTTGTGAATCGGGGGCTGGCTAGACCGACATGTAGGTACCTAATACAATAAAAATACAAATGACATCAGAACCCAGAGCAATCACCGGCACGGACTAAAAGTCAGAGTAACAACAAATTTCGAATACCTATCCGCTATCAAGAGTATAAAAAGTATTTTTGATGGCACGCCGCTCTCGGGTTAAAAGATCAGCCCGATAAGGTTCGATCATAGTGTTAAAAATAACAATGCGCGAACTGTACTTTTGTTTTCATGTTTATTAACGATCCGTGATGTTATGGTCAGCACTTCCTGTTGCTCTTGTTTTTTTATTAAATACCAACAAAATGTTAAGTTGTTTTTTATCGTCCCTTTTAGAACCATACAAGAACTTTCCGAAACTTTTCACAACGCAGGAAAAACAGGTTTGGAATGCAACGCAGGAAAAAATATTTTTCTATTGGATTAATTTTATGTATTTAAGTTGATCTTTATATAAAGAAGTAAATATTTATACTAACTACACGACCAGTTATCAATTTGTACAATCTGAGTTGCATAAATACATATTGTGTAGGTTTATAAATAAATGTCTGGGAATTTATACTCAAATAGTTGTAGTGACGAGGTTTTTATAACACTCAACTTCGCCAGTACCATAAATAATGATTAGGAAAATTATACCCATCTCCCTCATAAATTAGGCCTATTGTCCCTTAGACCCCTTCCACGAACACGCGAGGCTATTGGTAGCATACTAATCGTTTTATTTGCTAATTTTATTAAAGCCATGTATTTATTTAACAGTAGGTCTAGAGCGGCACGATTGAAACAGTAGCTTCTCAAACATCGCCCTCCAGCTGACTGTGCCGAGCCTGCAGAAAGGCTTCCAGCATGCCGCCAACTGCCATGGCAAACCTGAAGAGCTCTTAATAGACTAAGAAGGTAGGTGGGCCGCTGCCGTCACAACTTGGTCAAATGCGACTGTGGAGCCACGTCGCAAACTATGCCTCTAGTCTTGTCCTGCCTCTCTGTGCACTAACACTTGCACTATGAAAGACCTCTGCGAGTCCAACGATGACGCTGTCGAAGTGGCTGAATTCTGGTCGAAGCTTATTTAAAACAAACAAAAGGAATCATCGATACGACGAAGAAGAATTTTACAGCATATTTTACACAACAAACGTAGTTGAGAAAAGGTACCTGAGTGTATCGATCGATAATAACTGAATTGATAACCACGTCACAATCAATCAGAAATGTGACATTCGAAGTTGTCAGGTGACGAGCGGCCATTGCTGCCGTTCCGCGTTGTTTTCGTTTGTACTACAGTTACGCAAGCCTCCAACCTGAAATTAGCACGCCCTTTCAGCCGACACCCACTGCTATCGCACGTCACGCGTTTGCGACGAATAACACTCTGTATGTACTTACGTACTTATAAGTACTAATTACTACATTACAATTCTAAGAGATTTTTTAAGAGTACACCCGGAACCTGCCAGAATTATATAAATCGAGCCAAACGGATCGTCAAAATGTCCACAAAGGCTTGAAAATTTCGCGTCACGTCACGTCTTGTCTCGGTCACCTGTCTAGACATCACAGACGAACACAACTTTTTTCTCTTCTCGGTAATACAATTTTTGGCAGACTTGTTAATACAATCTTGGCAAACATTTGTAACTTTTATCACGTCCGGAAAATGAATGAAAGCTGTCGCCGTGAGTCACGTTGGCCATCGAGCGGGACTTAGAAAGTCCTTGCTGTCTATTCAAATGATAAAAGTCATGACATCACTCGCGGACGCAAGGCTAAAGCTGTAAACTTAATTAGATGTGATCATTTAATCTTACATCTACATATTTAGTTATTTACAGTGCTATGATGGAAAATCAAAATAGCACAGTAACCTTCAGTCGGAAAACGATTATTTTTAGTGTTTTATCATAACTTGATGCAACATAATGCCTCCTTCAACTGTGTGTTAATAATGGCATAAGAGGAGACATAAATAGGTAATAAACTAAAAGGCCTAACCTAACATATGCACATAAAATCTTATGTGCGTTTGAGGCGATCGTCATAACACAATCCGATAAGATTGTGAAATCATACGACATTGATATTCACGTACATGTGCTCCGAGTATCTGATGATGATATAACAATTGCAAGACAATACAACTTGTATGAAATCATGTCTTATGCGATTTAATTTTTCACTTTCGACCTTGTGATAATATTTTGATATTGCTCGTATCTACTAAAACCTTATCAGATTTGGGTTTAATTCATCAATAAGTGTGACTAACTGGAACTACTATAACGATGTAATCTCAATTTTATCTCCGTTTATTTTAAAATTTACTAGAAAGATTTAGTTAAACCTATTATATTTTTAAATGTAGATAGTTCTTTCTCTCTAAAATATTATTGTTTGAAAGAGCATTGTTTATGAAGTGATAGTTAATACCTCAGTGGTCACATAGGGTACACCTAACTAGCAGCATTTTCCACTTTGCGCTAATTACAGATAACCCGCTTATCTTTCTACTTTACAGACTTATTACGTAATTTCTATTTTTTCATATGGTATTCTAGAAAAAAAAATATAGAAATTTTTCGATTGCTCGTGTGTGGTGATAATATTGTTGCGGTTGCGCCCCAACACAAATATGAAGAAAGGATTTTATTTGTTACAAATGATTTTAGTTGTTTATAAGTTTTCGAGAAAATCAAGTTTCCGCGAAAACCTTTCCGAGCAAATCATTGACAGAAATTGATAAAGTAATAAATATTTACGAGATTACTTTTGACAAGTCTTTGTCCGATAACAGATTAGTTATCGTAGCATTCTCCGAAAATAGAACCTCTCGACAATTCTCTCCGTTTGTTGACGAAAGTCAGCGGCTCTCACGTGGTATTGTTTTTATTATCCCCGAGTACCGCAGCTGGTATCGGCTCCACTGATAACGATACGAGCATTGATAAACAATTTAAAACACAGGCTCACTAGTCAACTCTCTGAGACTAATGCATACGTGCGTTTTAGTTGATCTAGTAGGTGGAGACCGGTACGGAAACCTCGGAATGTAATTATTGACATAAACACACGTGCCTATTGCTGTTCACTGTTTCCCTAAGCACGGCGAGTGCGTCCCGCAGCTGAGCGGCGGCGGCGGCCGGCGGCCGGCTCGCTGACGCTGGGCAGATGAGAAAGATCGATGTGTATTTAATTACGTCGGCCGGCATCGTTGGCAGCGCGTGCGGCGCATGATGCAGCGTGCACTCACCGGCGGGGCGCGTGGTGCGGCGCGCGGGCTCGTCCTCGCGCAGGTCGGGCGCGTGGCGGCGCGCGGCGCCCGGGCCCAGCGCCGCCAGCGCCAACAGCAGCAGCGCGCGCAGCATGGCGCCGCCGCACTGTGTCTCACGGGGTCCGACCGCTCCCGGCCACGAGCTCACTATTTCGGCCGCGCGCGTTCGGTTCGTACGGAGGTGCAGCGAGCGCAGGTTCGCGATCGTAGCGCGCGTCTCGGAGGCGTCGTCGTAGCGCGACGGCTGAGCCGGACTGAGACGAGCGCCGCGCGATTTCCCGGCTGATGCGGCGAGGGGGCCGGCGCGCCCCTCGTGGAAAACGCGGCAATAGCGCGGTGCGGGCGGGGAAAATGCAGCGCCGTCATCCGCCCGCCCCGCCGCCCCACCCGTCGCGCCGCCCGCCGCACCAACACACACCATTATTAACTGCCGATCATTATGACAACTTAATCCCTGCTACTGTTTCTGTTTTTATATACAAAAACGTAATGTTTACAGATATTTAACTCAGAAAAATATAAAGTATATGGCCGCCATTTTTCATAAATGCAAGTGCACATAGAGTTCCTACCAACACTCATAGTTAAGATGATCACTATTAATTTAATTTCTAATGCCAGCAATTGTTTTGAGCGAGCCATTACTAAAAAAATCTGAATTTATAGCTAACTACGTGCAAAAACAACGGATGAATTTCGTAAAAATGTGTCTGTGCATTCAAGACATCTAAAAAATGTGTCTACAGTGAAGAATGAGTAGAAGCCAAAACAATATGTTTCGCGAATCTTGTCGGGGTATTCAAATACCCATTAGACATTAATGATACAATGTTAGTAAGATTTTTTTCTAATTTGTGTTCTCTCACTGAAAATAACATCAAACAAGCTTTACAAAAACGTAGTAAAAAGTTGGGAGAAGACAGTTTATGAAGTATTCATATATACACACATCAAAAAAGTCTAAGCAACAAGTATGGTTTGGAACTTTTGAACGATTTTTACATTTGTATTTATATTTATATTTCTTTTATAAATAATAACTAAGCATTTTTTAAAGCATTTGTAACTAAAGCAACCAAATCCTTCATTCAATTGTTCATTTAATCACAATAATTAACAATATGTGTACCGTTTATAATAAAGTTAAAACAAAATTAAACTCCAAGTTTTAGAAAATTAAATAGCGACATTTTTTTTTTAATTATTTTGTAATTCAACACAAAATGAGACCGCCTCTGTTGTTTAAAACTTATTGTCGTCAACGATTTTTCATTGAATTTAAAAGATTGTTTATCTGATCCTGCGGCAATCGCTCCGGATGGAATTTTAACTAGTATTTCAGTTCTTGGGCTGTCGACACTCCATCCAGATTCTTTAGAACACGTCTCTGGAGCATGTCCCATGCGTGCTTGATGGGATTGAGGTCTGGCGATTGTGCAGGCCACGGCAATACTCGAAAGTTTTCCATTGCCAAGTACTCTCTGGTCCTCCGAGCTGTGTGCGAACGCGCATTGTCATGCATCAGCGTGAAATCTGAGCCAATACTTTGTGCAAATGGGTGAACATAAGGCACGCAGACATCTTCAACATAACTTTCAGCGTTCATATTGCCATCTACAAAAACGAGCTCAGTTTGTCTGTTTTTTATAATACCCGCCCATACCATCACTGTAGAGCCACTGTAAGGGAGCACTTCCTGGACGCATCTCAGCCGTTAAGCATTTCCAGGACGACGATACACCCTTCTCGTAACAGGCCTAAATCCAAACCGGAACTCATCGCAAAATATTTTTTTATCCCATTGTTCCTGGGTCCATGTCAAGTGTTCTCTACACTATTCGTTTCGACGGGCGCGATTCCCATGGCGTATAGGGGGGCACCTAATTGGGCGCCGTGCTCATAGGCCGTATTCATGCAGCCTATTTCTCACGGTTTGGTGGCTAACAACAACACTGCTTGAAAATCGTAGCTTTAAACCTATCTCCCGGGCGGTTAACATCGGCTGACGTCTTGCAGTCAGTTGTACGAGTATGTATCGGTCCTGCCGAGCAGTTGTACTCCTTCGACGTCCTGGGTGCTGCTCAGCAGGATCCACTGTATTAACGTAACCCTGCCAAAGACGACAAATCACGCTCCTATTGACACCAAAATGCCAATATACCTGGGAGTGATTTCTTCCCGCTTATAGCATTCCTACAGCTCTCTGCATTTCATCAGCAGTCAAATGGCGTACCTCCATGACATAAAAAAATATTCACCACATTTTTTTTATACTGTATATCTCAAAATGATAAAAGTGAGATAAATACCAAATGTATCAAGCAACGAAAACACATGAAATCGGGGAAAAAATCATTAGCTTTTATTTTAATGAAATCAAAACACTATCGAAAAATTTATATTTTAAAATCAGCCAGTATACTCGTATGTTTCCGAGAACAAAAAGATTGTTTACCAATCTACTTTATTAGAAAAACATAAAGTATTAAATAATAAAACATGCAGTTTCCGTAAATGATGCGTGTTGCTTACTGATGACTTTTTTGATGTGAGTATTTTCACGGTTATTATAAGGATTCCTAATAGAGCAAATATTTTCTGGCATCAACATCAACATCGGCCGTTATATAAAAAAAGAAACATTTATTAATAGGTCTAATAGCCCTTAGCTACTGCCGTCTACAATATAGTAGATATAAATATAACATAAAATCTAAGATTTATCGAAAGTTTTAGGGCTTCTAAACTAATGTTTTGTTTCTGTTTGGATTTACTGTGGAATTGAGTTAACCCCGATTTTACGAGTCCATAGAATTAAACGTCCGTCATTAAAAAAAACGCGAATTGTTATTGCTTTGTCTCGTCGTTGCGATGTGCGTCGAATTCAGACATGTTGAACACATTCATAAGAATTTACAGAATTACTTACATATATTTGGTGCAGAACTGTATTTGGCACCAGGCCCAACTAGTATAGTATAATAAATATTTCATATCTTTAGAATATAAACGGGAATATCAATACCTGGTACAATGCTAGTGATTCGCTGTAAAAACTATTAACGTCATGAGCGATGTGAAAGTTTATAAATAAATTATTATGAGTATTATAACCTCGTACTGACTCCGGCGATATTGTACATCTAGACGTAGGATCTGTTAGCTAGATACTGGATAGCCGAACTATGTAGAAAAAATGCGCCTAAATGTATTCTATTAAAGAAATGTGTCCAAATTCTGAAATATAAATCTAAACTTATCTTGAAATAGTGAGAAAATAACCATTAAGTATCTCGTAACAAGTTGACATCTTGCGAAGCGTTGTGTTTAAAGCGTTTCAATCATTTACCAGTTCCTATTCAAAATTGTTTTAAGCATTTGACAGACAACTTTTATCACAATTAATAATTGTTAATGTTAAACGTCAATATGGTTTCAAGTATTGTGTTACTGCAACCATAAATCACATCTTGCAAACGAAACTCTGTGGCACTGACTCACTGCAAAATGAAAGTAGGTATACTTTACTGTAAATGCCTGCTTATTGGCAAATCCAGACAAAGCATTAGAACAGCGTAAAACATTCCAATAAATTCTAGGATATTAAATAAATCCTAGAATAAATTATGAGTTCGTAAATGTGGAAGTTTGAATGTTTGTTAAACAATAGTAGCGAACGGCTGAAAGGATTCGATTTATTTACGATTTCAATATTAGTATAGTATAGTATATTTATTTCCGAGTATATGGTACATTATGATTTTAATATTATTAAAAAGCTTCACTTTTTAATAATATTAAAATAAGTTAATATATAAGTTATTTTTTTTTTTTTTACTTATACTACCGTTGCCGGTGTAGATGAAGGTACAGCTGCATTAATTAAAAGCTGGGTAGGTATTGTATATTTTGAAATACCAATCGCCAAAGGTGCACCTGAGATGTCTAGCAGAGTAAAATGTCCGAAAAAAGCACAGGATCTTAGTGGCTTTTCCTCACTAAGCATTGTTTATTTGGAACAGTAAGTTCTGGTCGGATATCTACCGCCCCCTGCCATGGCACGCTTTCCTTGCTCACTCAGATCACACAATCTCAAGATGTTGTTGTTGATGTTGATGTTGTGTTGTTGCCTAGCAAAAAGTATTTTGAAGAAAGGGTTATATTTTATTATAATTGGAGTTAATTATGTAGTTTGCAATAAATGCTTATAAAAAAATTGGATTTAAACAATAATAATTATCTAGGTAATTTTAGTAGGTTTTCGAACATTTATCGACAAGAGAACTTTTAACAGAAGTTGTACTTCAAAATACACACGTAGGAATTTATTAACTTGCCTATCGGAAGACGTAAAGTTGAAAGGCATCCCACAAGGTGGACCGATGATCTTGTGAGGGCCGCAGGAGTCCGCTGGATGCGGGAAGCACAGAACCGGTCGAAGTGGCGGAGCTTGGGGGTGGCCTATGTCCAGCAGTGGACGTATCTTGGCTGAAATAATAATGATGATGATGAAGTAAACAAAGCGCTTCTGGTTTCAAAAGATCAATACCAAGCTGTCGTTTTTCGTAAGTTTCTTTAGCACAGTATTAAATAATAATCCTTTTACGTAATACTACAATTTTATTATATATTTATTAATATAATTAGGTATTCCCACAGTGTGTGTACCACAGGACAATTATTTCGTAGGCTGCCACGCTACGCCACAAACTACGTCCTACATACGTTACAAATGATGAGGTACGAACGCTACGCTTCAAACAATGAGCTACGCACTACGCAGCTACGGCGCAGTTTCCATCCCTACCTACTAAATACCGACTTAGTATCCGTAGTAACACCCACACAAGGTTTCTACAACTCAATATATCGGATTACGACTTGTGACGTATATAAATGGAAATTTTATACTGAATGAGATATTTACCAACTAGTCTACCTACCTAGTATTTACCTACTTACGTTTCTGTTATCTTACTTTACACAAAGTTGTAGTTGATTGTGACGTCATGGCAATGATATGATTTAATAATCTTGTTACATTTAAGGCTCGTATAGGTGACTAATCGTTTTGTTGGTCGAACTTGCTTTCTGTTTACCGTTTCAATTCATCTAACGTTGGTAACTAAGTAGGTTGGATTTCGATCTTAGATCGACCCGAAAGAATCGGTAATAGATTTTGTTTATTTGTTCATTTTAACAACTGTTTTTATTTACATTCTATTTAGGGAAGTAAGCAGGTGTACAAAAAAAACAGTTGGAGATCTTAGGGGTTATCCTGTTCTGACCCTACCCTGATAAATCTCGAATTAAAATTCTCTCGCTATCGGGAGAAATGACTCTTCGGGAGGAGATACGATCAGATCCACTCCTAGTATGGAGACGCATCGAATCCATTTGTAGTATACACCGCAACTTCTCTTCGCTTATACGAATAAAATCAATAAGAACAGAAGCTAGGAAAAAATTTGTGCCCTTTCGCCCTAACTTTATTTCTGTATGAACTTCGGGGAAACAAGGCGTGATGTGACAAAAGAAAGCCTATGTGAGGCAGGCGCAAAAATATTCTAGCACGCTTCACTCGCACTTGCTTCGGAGATTCCCTGATTCAGAACCATTTCTGCAAAAGTCGACAATATAACTTCTATAACTGTATGAATGGTCGGAAGACAATATTACCTACCCGTAGTGCATTTTTTTATTTATTCTCCCTCTTGTATCTTAAGCTTTTTATGTGTTTTCCGCTATGTAGGGTAATTAGGCAATTAAGTACCTGCCACGATTATTTTGTAACTTTCTTTATTTTAAATGCCTGCAGAAATCGCTCCATCCTAAAACTAGCCTCAGGCCGGCTCTGCCGAGATATATTTGGCACCTACCTATCGAAGTAGTTAGTAAATAAAACTTAAAACTATGTTAGTATCACTTATTTGCACTAAGTCTTTGTGCGTTCCGGTGGCACTTGTCCACCAAAGCGGCGGAATACCACATCCTGTGGCCAAAAGCTTTCTTCCATCACCAGATTCAGGTAGCATGTTGGTATGCGCACCACGAACGCCTTAAAGTTGACGTTGCGATGCGACTCCAGCAGCATAATATTAGCCATACCTACTTACAGAACATTTACCTAACAGTCTTATTACGAAATTAGATCTCACTTTAGCCTGAACATTAAGGCTTCGCGGCTACGCGACAAACGCAACGCGACACTTGTAGAAAAATTTCCATTAAGTTTTCATAGAAAATGGTTCTACAAGTGTCGCGTCCCGCTGTCGCGTTTCGCCTGTTTGCAGGAGCCATAAGATTTCAAACTTTATTCCGTCCGACTTTGGTACAAGACTGACAACTTAGAAAAACCTGTGTCATGAGTTCTGTATTTTAGATTTTTGCCACTGACTTTTCACTTTATAGTGTTCTTTTCGGAGGCCAGTCGTTTTTTTGAAAAAAAGATTTTATTTTTATTTTATCTTTTTAACTGTGGCACCTACCTCACCAATTTGTATATCACTACTACATGTAAACAACAATAACAGTCATTCTTAAAACATCATCACTCCAAGAGGTGTGTGAGAAGCTAACAAGACAAGCAAAGTTAATAATGGTAATAAATAATGGTTGCCTCCTTCCCTCAAATATGGCGAGGGGGTTTATCGCTGATCTTTGCGTTATGCTCGTGAACGGGTGCTGCTTGAGGTGACTGGTCGTCTTGCTGACCATGGTTTTGATTTTACTCCGAAGGTCCTAGTTTAACATTTGTTACTTCTAGCTACAACTACCTATGTGAACACAATGCCGCATTGCATATGTAAGCGGGCACGCCCTTTGTGCCTGGAGGCTTTTGTTTAGGTTTTAAGTTCTGTTTATGTTTTAATTTTTATTATTTATTTCAGCTTGAGTATTTTTTTTTTTTGGTGTATTGGCGTGTTCTAGCTGACATAATTATGGCAAATATTTTAATTTTATGTTTCGCTACGTTAATTACGTACCTACCATTGTATACAATCGAGTTCTTCTAACGTAACAGACAGCTGTGCTGCTGGGGAGTTTGTTGCGCCACTTCTTCCCAGCTAAAGCACTAGGAAGTGGTGAAGGGCGGGCGTTTTGGGGGACATGGCTTATGTAATTTTGACGTTCAAAAATTTATACCTATGGAACTACCGTGCGAAAAGCGTCTACTAAATGAAAAAATAATTTTCAAAATCGTTCCACAATTTATAAATATATATTAGGTACCTAGGTACCTAGGTTCTTATTACAAAAACTGGCCTGATGGTTTAAACCATACAATCTTATCTCCACTGACATAACGAACGGCCTAAACCAATGAATGGGTCGACAAGCAACAATTTTGCACGAGAGTTCCTTCCAAGAAAAAAAAACCTCCAAAATATTTTTTTCCTTTGGTCTTTTGATGAATTTATAAAAATCCTTCCTTAGTCAGTAGACCAAGCAAATAATTCATCCCATACAGAGGGGGGATGACAGTTTTTGTGGATGTTCCTTCTTAATTTTTGTCGACGAGAAATCCCACCGAGCATTGACTTGTGTCAAAAACTCATAGGAAGAACCTACCTATGCCTAATTAAACGCGTCGAACTTTGCGAGTTGGCTTCCGCCCCTCGTACGCCTCCTAAAGGACTTCTGGGACCCCAGCCGGGATCCCGTGAGAAGTAATTAAATTAATTAATATTATTTACAGTTACAATAAAGTTACTTTCTATTCTATTTCTTCTGTATGGCAGTTGATGGCGATGCCGATGTCGACTACGAGTGTCAGATGTGAAATGAAAAAGCAAGCGTGTTAAATAAAAAAAATAATCAAAAAATAAATGTTGGTCCTTATTCTATTCATGTAGATCTCGTTAGGTTAGTAGGTACAGGCCTATTATGAAGAAAAAATAAAATCGGGGATAATAAATAGTATGACAGGTAGGTATAATTTCACGTTGCAGTTTTCATTAAAAAAAAATGCTACGATAAGATTACGATAACAGCATAATCTTTAGTCAGAGTACTATTTTATTTTGTAATAAATACAACGATATGCTTCTTTTGACCTTTGCTGCAATTGAGTAAAATGAGCCCCCAAGCCCCCAACCAATCATGATACTGCTTAGCCTTTAGGACTAGTTACGCCACAGTAAGGCGCGGGACAAATAGGTACAAGAGGTGTCGGGCTAGGGCGACGCGCGGGCGAGGTGCGGGCGCGGCGCCGGTGCAGCACAGAACAGGCGCGCTTACGGTGTCGGAAACCGAGGCGCAGGCGGACAAAGTGGATACATTTGGGCCATTCTCAACATGACGTCTTCCTCGTCATATGAAGAGGATCTGCAAGCTCTGGTGCATTTGGAGAACTTACAAAAGATCAGCAGATCTAGATCGAAGGTCCACCCTGTGTGGCAAGCAGGACAGGAGCATGGATTTCTTAATCAAGTGGAAAATTTTATACACTATCCAGATCGTGCCGTGAGCGCGCGCGTGAGCTACGAATACTTATAGATATAAAAGAGTGATACATATCCCAGTGATCGAAAGATACATTTCAATCTTTTCTTTTTAGTGACACATTTTGCCTATGACTGCACAGTCTGTACCTACACTGTCCAGCATGCCACTGCTAAGTGCGGGTGCGCCGATGGCGCGGATGCGGCACCCGCGCCCCGCCATTTGAGTATGTCTCGCGCCCCACCTCTTCTATACATTTTGTATGAATATCAAAGAAGTGGCGCCGCGCCCGCGCTGCTCCCGCGCCTCACCTCCGCCCGACGCCTCTTGTATTTGTCCCACACTTAACTACACTACCTACCCACAATAACGTAACCAGCTATATTGGAAACGGGTTTGATGCAGAATGTGCACTTCTCAAAATGAGCACTTCTCAAATTAAGCACTTCTCAAAATGAGCAATTTTGAGAATTTTTATAATAATGGGTCAAAATAAAAACTAAATTTTATCCTAGCAGACCAACAGGAATGTAAAAATCTTCTCAAATAACAACACGTAAATTATTCATTGTACAGACGCCAGCATATCAAGGTACCCCAAACTGACAAAAACTTTCCCAGTTGAACATGAACCTTATTCTTTTGTAATAAAGTTGTAAATCTATCAAAGAAATTTGACAGATTGGAGCAGCTTGATGTGCTGGCGTCTGTACATACATATGACACCACTGTTCCAATGAAATGTAGGTACTTTTATAGGTCAGTTTTTTTTTTAAACTATTTACGAAATGAATATTTAATTGCCATTTTTTTTATTACAGACAGTACCTACAGTACAGTACAGTAGTTTAAAACTTAATACGATATTTTTGATAATATAGACTAGGAGATTTGCCAAGGTTATCATTACTGGCCTACCTATTTAGGTATTTACGTAATTTTTTATATTACATATATTACTAGAATGGCTTATCTATAAGCCATTCTAGTTTTTTTTTTTTTTGGAAAATTTATTTTTAAATTATCTGTTATAAATGTGAAAGTAAATCTGTCTGACTGTGACCTACGCTTTCACGCCTAAACTGCTGAGCTGATCGTCATGAAATATGGCCGAGATATAGCCTGGGATATAGAGGACATAGGGTACTTTTTACGCGATAACCGACATCCACAAGGAGCGGAGCTGCGGGCAAAAACTCGTTTATTTTAATTAGTAAATATATGAATACAACATACGGTTAAAATAATAGCAATAGTAAGTAGCAGATGACCCCACCTATCCACCATTTTCGTATGCTCAACGTTCTGCCAAACACCCTGTACTTATGTTTATTTAAAAAATACAGATAGATGCAGTACACAGTATTACAGTGAATTGCTGGAGTTATTATTGAATAGGTGACGTGTGCTGAAAATACATAATCAAACATTTCCTGAACGTGATTTCTTTTACAAAGAAATTACTGTTATCATGCAAAATAACGGTTTTTATTTTGACCCATTGTGATAAAATTCACAATCATTTTGAGAAGTGCTCATTTTGAGAAGTGCACACTTTGCGAAGATAGGAATAAATTAGTTGGTCAGTCTTACGACGACGGTATAATGGTAATGTCTGGTGAGCACGGTGGAGTACCTACAAGCGAAAATTCGCGATCCATGCCCTATGGCAATGTTCGTCCCATGTTACGCTCATATATTAAATTTAGTATTTAGCCGATCCCTTGAAAATATTCGGGAAGTGTTTAATTTTGTTGCTCCGGCTTGCCTCTCCCTTACGCCTTAAGCCCTTCGCCACTTTTATCGAAATTTCGACTTTTTGAAATGGGTAACTTGGTTTGACGCCTACTGTACCTAAGATATTGTAAACAATGGGTTATTTAGTCTTAGACATATCTTACAGGAATTACGAATGTTGAGCAAAGTTATATGTTATGGTTCTCGCACGGTTACGCAGAACCACAGTATTTTCAGCTATCAAGCCAACTTAGTGTAAGTTAATAATCTGTGTTTTTTAAGAAAATATATATCTTAGTGTAAGTAAAACATCTGTGATTTATGTAATTTTTAAAGAAATAAACATATTTGGTATGTTTTTATATCTTGTTTCATTTAGAACTTGAGATATCATTTGTAACACATAGGTGGAATAGATGGAAAGTTTTCTGTAAACAATAAGCCATGGTCACCCTATCGATTTTTACCCATTATCGGTAGCTCTACATATTAATACTTAGTCGTTGTTTACAAAAAAAAATCTCGCTAATACCTAGGTACTTACTTTCTTCAATAGATAATCTCGACTTATTTCAAAGCAATACCGTACTACAGCTCCTGAAACATAAACCTAGGATATTTTGTTGTATTTTACAAATTTTGACAAATTCAAATCTAGGTTTCACATAAACTTCAGACCTCTGCGATGCTTTTTCAGCGCGATATCGGCGATTACGTGTTTTTCACCGTTTCAATGGCTCGGCCATGGGGTTTTAATCTTAGAACTCCTGAAATATAAACCTAGGATTTATCGCTGTATTTTTACAAATTTTGACAAATTAAAATCTGAGTTTCACAAAAAACTACAGACGTCTGCGATGCTTTTTCAGCGAGATATCGTGTTTTTCACCGTTTCAATGGCGCAGCCATAGGGTTAAGTCCACAGAGTACATTTTATATAGGGAGATTATAGTCTTACAGCTCCTAAAATATAAACCTAGGATTTTTTTCTATAGTTTTAACCGACTTCAAAAAGAAGGAGGTTATCAATTCGACATGTTTTTTTTTAATGTATGTTCAGGCATAAGTCAGTCATATACGGACGGATTTGCAAAATGTTTTTTTTATTCGAAAGGGATTTATTCCGAAATGGTCCCATTAAAATTTTATATAGATCTGATGATGAGTTTCGGTGACGGACAACGGAACTCTTCAAAAAATTACAGCAAATCAACCACGATTGCTGCTATCGCATAAATATGCATTGCTTTCACCCCAAGGCTGATGAAATTTAGAATTGGTGTGGGGTAGGTATTATAACTAAAAAGTGAAAAATAATATTAATTTCGGAAGGCGGTGACAATTTTTTTTAATACATATTTAAAGTCACTGACTTCCGAAATTAAAGTAATTTTTCACTTTGTAGTGTTTAACTATAAAATGTGGCATCATCGAAATAGATGGCTAAATGTAAGAAATTGCTATTTGTTTAGTGGCAGGGTTAACATTGAGGTATTGCAGTTTTCTATGCCTTCTATGTTTTATGTCTTGCTCCTTACGTGTCTTGATTGTATGCGAATCTAATTAAATCGCAGTTTTCACCATTTAAACCGACGGGCACTGGGTCTCTTAAAAAATCTTTGATTTCATACACGCCCGTCCTCTTGATGTGCTCGCTACAATACGAGCGAGTTATTTCGAAGTGATAATTATGTACCCACTGCAAACAAAATCAGTTCTTGCGTAAATCTCTGGTAATCTGTCAATTCTGGGTCGTTTGCTTCCAACCGCACAAATGTCGTCCTCAAGCGGTAAACCGCCTAAGGACGACATTTGCTTTTTTTGTTGGGTGGGAAATCATCAATGAGATGTCAGCACCAACTGGTGGGGTCCGCAAGGGCCGATGCCTGCCAGGAGTGCGGGTTATTCGAAAGAGCGGTATCTCTTTCCAGGCTGATTCCCGGCCACCGTAGGCGCGGGCTTGCGGACGGCGAGTAATGGGTAGCTCGCTGTACGGTAAGGTAAGGACCAAGCCCGGGTCGACGGCGCGTTGTGTTCCACGCGCGCCTCAAAGAGATGTCAGCACCAACTGGTGGGGTCCGTAAGGGCCGATGCCTGCCAGGGGTGCGGGTTGTTCGAAAGAGATACCGCGGCCCCTGGCACACAGGCTACTGAGGGAACACAGGTGGGTTTTAGTCATTAAAAGTTTGACACGCCCTCCTGCTCCACCCAGAGCGGGAGAAGTTATTTGATGATTTCCCAACCAAAAAAATAAACCATAACTTTGACAAATTTATGGTTTTGAGACTCAAATTTTACAATTTTTTACAAAATATTGGTAGTTTTTTTTTTTTATATCGCCGCGTTCGCCCCTTTATAACGGACACACGGAATACCGGTCTTTTTTGTCTTATTATCTGAATATCTTCATAGCTACCCATAATACATACAGTCCTTATGTGTTCATGTATGACAGACAGACAGTTGGCGATATTACCCTTTCGGCAAGAAGCCCTAATTAAAATGAATCACCTTTTGTTGCTGACTGTACGATAGGTAGTCAGCATTTTGCTGTCACCAAAGATGGGTTGTGATGCGAAGTATTTACGCTACGTACGTACGTTAATTTACGCTACGTTACGTTAATTTACGCGTCTGAAATATTTTCCCCACATGCACGCAGCCGACTATATTTTTTGGGTAGATGATACCAAAAATCGTCGCATAAGGTTTTGGCGCGGTGTGACATTGCTTTTTACACGTATTTCGTATAACTTTGAAATCATGTTACTTTGGATTCAACCATGATGGGGGGCGACGGCTGTCTCTCCACATGAATGATGTGGGAATAAACTACTAGAAATCAAATATATTCCGTATAAAATTAGTCGCAAAAAACGAGCAAGTATTTCCCCTACTATAACTCTTAACACACCTTTTGACCGCCAGAGCGTAAACACATCGGCGTCCATCCCACACCAAGCCACAAATTCGGCGCTGTTCTTTTTTGTAGGTATTTCCTACAAAAAAGAATAGGGATTCCAACATTTTATCGATAACCAATTTCCCTTACTCTTATAGCCCATATGGACGCCTTCCACAATTTGTGACTGAGTGTCAAATTACCTAGGCGTTCATATCGACCAACATTCCAATTGGCATAAACACCTAGACGCACTTTCTGGTAGAACTTGCAAGCTGATTTATGTACTTTGCTTTATGCCAATCGATCTTAGCTTATTGCATTCCAATCTGGGGTGGAGCTAGTGAGAACCATTTCATCCGACTAGAACGAGCACAAAGAGCTGTTCTGAAGGTTCTGCTCTCTCGGCCGCTAAGATATTCCACAGTACAGCTATATGCAGAATCTGAAGTGTTAACTATCAGGCAGCTGTATGTCCTTCAGTCAATGCTCCGTAAACACCCTACTCGTCGTCTTCAGAGCCACAGGACTATCTTCTAAAACTAACTTATCGCAATAGTTGGGGAATTTTGGAAATATAAATAAATAGTGAGGATTTTTTTTTATAAAGTTGTAAATATTGTGAAAATTGTTATACTCTCACATACGCTAGAACACTCATTCAGTCACTCACACTCACAAACATACACACGCTGAAACACACACACACACATAACTCCAGACAAACACACTAGAGACATACACAACACTTTAATTCCATGTTTTTACACGCCTTACTAGCTTCACTTGTATGTTTGTTTGTTTGTATGTAACAGACTCCTTAGAGCGCGATTTTGACCAACTTTAAACGGTCAGATTACATTGAAACTTTGTAAACTTATCGAGGACCGATGACAATTCATAATTAAAAAAAAAATTGAGAAAAAAGAAAAGGAAAAAAAACTCGTTTTTGTAGTTAGCAGAACTAAAAAATAGAAAATAAATAATAGTTAAAAAAAACTAAAAAACACGCTCTAAAAAGGAGAAAATTATTTAATTCAATTAAAAAGCGTGGGGTTCTTTTTGAGATATTTTTTTATAATCAATTAATGTCAAGCACCCCACGCTTTTTAATTGAATTAAATTATTTTCTCCTTTTTTAGTCTGGTTTTTAAAGCGTGTTTTTTAGTTTTTAAAACTATTATTTATTTTTTATTCTTGTATCTTTTTTTTGTTTTTGTTTTGTTTTCATCCTTTTTATTATTATTTTTGTTTCTCTCGGACTTGCCCGAATGGATTATTGTGAATAACGTGTACTGTCCTATTTTCTATATGTACATCACTTTAACACTGGCTTCTAAGAGACAGGTACAGACGCCAGCACATTAAGCTACCCCCATCTGTTTTGACAGATAGGGGTAGCTTGATGTGCTGGCGTTTCTCTAATAGATTTTCAACTTCATTACAAATATATAAGGTTCATGTTCAATTGGGAAAATTTGACAGTTTGTAATGGCTTGATGTGCTAGCGTCTGTACTTATACCTAGTTTAGAAGTCAGGGTTTTTCTATCTGGAACACTAACTTAAATTATGCCATTTTTAGATCAAAGTACTGTAAATATATTTATGGAGAAATAAAGATTTATTATTTTATTTATAATCATTGCTTTTCGTCCCCTATTTTTTAAATGAAATATTACTCTTAACATCACTCTTTTATTTAATTTGACCCAAAAATGTTTTCTTGTCGGCTATACCCGACAGTGGCGGTCAAAAAATTTGTTAGCTGGCCTCTGTAGTTTACCGCATGTTAAAAGTTTTAATATATTAAATCAAAAATGAAACATTCGTGAGGATAAATTTTATTCCATAATACAGCATAAGATAAACCGGAATGTCACAATTCGCATTTTCATTATTTCTTGTTTTTCATAAAAATAAAAAAAACCTCCTTCCGTCACACTTGCCACAAAGTTACTGTTTCAACATTTTTTTTCTAAATTATTATAAAAATGCTAAGTTACAATTAATTGTGTAGAGCATGTACCACTGAGAATTCTGAGCACTGTTCCCTGTAGGTGGAACACATCTCAAAATGACACCGTTTATCTAATACATATTTATACCTAAATTACAAATTAATCTCGGTTCGTCATGAGAAGCGGTTGACTTTAAATGCAGGTCAATCACAACGAGCCGTTTGAATAAGCGAGAATTGTACGAAATGGTTTTGGATGTAAAATACATAACAGCTTAAACTACCTAGATAACTTCCATAAAAATAAACTACCATCGATATATTAGGTCAGGTGATATTAATGCACAAAACTGGTGACAATCGAACAGAAAGAACTTGGGATATCAAGAGCCCAGTCACAAAGCGATGTGTATAGGACGCGTGCCGCACGCCCCGCGCCTCGCATCCCGGTGACCGACAGAGCCTACGCTTCCGAATACTGCTTGCTACTGTACCTACCTACGCAACGTAAAGTGTAGGTCACTAGTATAATAAACTAAATAATTAAAGTCATCAATTGTGAATTAACTTTAAATACTTTATTGCGACAACTTATTCCACATAGTATACATATAAAACATGTTATGATGTGATTCACTTTATCACGAGTCAGCTACAAACCTATCCACATCACAATGTACGATCATTCAGCGAGTCTAGGTACCACCGTTTGCCCCTTCGAATATTTATATTGAAAACAAATCTGCAATAATTTTGTATCGTCTTTACACACTATTTTTTTGTTCAACGTCGTCAGGGATCGATCAAACAGCGCATTCTAATAACGTGGACCCTAACACCACATCGCTAAGTAGCGTGGTTTATTTGTACACTCACCACCCAATACTAAAATTAATTTTAAACGTTGAATGAATGTAAGTGGTTCTGAATGAATGCGATGCTCGATCGGTCACCGGGTGACGCATATCATTAATGCATTCGCAGGTTAACTCACATAATACATTGTATTCAATATTCAATAGCAAATAAAGTTAACATATCTTAAACCATAGTCTCTTTCAGTAATCAGATTTGTCTGTGAGTTGGTAGCGCACATGCGGTTAGCGGTTGGCGTTCTTGAGTTGGTTGGAGAGCCAGTCCAAGCCCTCGTACAGCCCATCGCCGGACGTGGCGCACGTCGCCTGGATGTACCAGTTGCGGTTGCGCAATGAGTGCAGGCCCAGCTTGTCTGTTATCTCAGCTGCGTTCATTGCGTTTGGCAGATCCTAGCAACACAATCTTTCATTAGTTCATATATTTCTTAAGATCGCATTGGCACACAGGCACATTTCGACTTAAGTGCCGATTTAGTTACAAAGATAATAAAAAAAAGTTTAAAATTATAAAAAAAAATATATATATACCTATAATTTGTATTGGTAAAAAAAATCCTTTTAACCAGTTTTTTTATGCCTTCCAAAATTTTACAAAATCTGATCAAATTTATTGTTTCATAAAATATAGATGCGACATACCTGTTTGTTTGCAAAGATCAGAAGTACAGCATCCCGTAGTTCGTCTTCACTTAACATTCGCATGAGCTCCTCGCGTGCCTCGCCGATACGCTCTCGATCATTACTGTCTACTACAAAGATGAGACCCTGGAACAAGATAATACATTAAAACACTATTTTGTTATAAATCTTTATTTGCAATCCACCTTAATTGCAGGCGAAACATTCTTACAATACGAATGTCTTAACATTGAAGTTAGTAACGCGGCAAATGGCAAGCGTACTAATCACTATCTATTTGCGCGATGTGTAAATCTATACTAATATTACAACAGGCGCAAAAGTTAGTATGTAGGGTATAATTTTGGCCACTCATCATCTGCCTAACCTTTTCCCAACTATGTTGGGGTCGGCTTCCAGTCTAACTGGATGCAGCTGAATACCAGTATTTCACACGGGGCGACTGCCTATCTGACCTCCACAACCTATTTAAGTACTGGGTAATACAATACCCTTTGGTAAGACTGGTTGTCAGACTTTCGGGCAGAAGCCCGACAGCCGTTACGGGTTGTCGGAAGACAACCCGTAACGGCTGTCAAAGATCCACAAATTCTGTAAAATATGCATGTCACATACTCGAAACTCGGAATAAAATAAAAATAATCTTCAGATACCTCATAAAAGTTTAAGTTTGAAAAGATTTGATTAGAAAACAGTTGAGTTTTACGAATGTCTATAAAATACACGAACTTATCACTCATGTATTCAAATACTCATAAAATATGACTGTGCAGGCGATTCTTATCACCGAAATATCGCCTTCATTTTATAATCCTATGAATAATTATTATCAAAACAATAAACTCCAAGGTTAACACGTTCGATTAATATAACATACTAGACAACTTTAAATTCGTCCTATGAACTCAACCATGTTAATTAAAATCGTCGATACGCATCGCTCTTAAAACTACGCGCTAAATTAAACACTTATTTAATATTTATCTTGTGTGGCTGCAAATTGACATCAACATGTAATTATAAATGTTTTGATGTCAATAGGACATGGCAAAGACTTGGATTATAAGTCTGTTCAAACTGGTGAGTCAACTAAATTGCAGATAGCATAAATAATAATATACCTTCTTAGTAAGAAATTCGATTTGCGAAACGCCTTGGTTGAATTATATACATAAGAACTAAACATGTTGATAATGTGGCTAACATATTGCAGTGAATTCTATAAACAGACCTCTGTTTGTGGACTTCCTTGTAATGTGTTAAAGGTATGCAACAGTACCTACTGTTGTATACCTCTATCCAAACATCAACAAAAAAAATCGTTAATTTACTAACTGAGCTTGTCAGTTAGTACATGAACGATTTTTTTGCCTGTTTTGTTGATGTTACTAAGTAAAGTACAAATTACAACCATCAGCCGCCTGCACCTAAATAAAAGTAAATATGAAAAGTGCCTAATTCAAATAATAATAAAACTGTGAGACAAAAAGTTGAGCTAAAAATAAATTAGAATTACAAAAGGAAACCTTAGCAGAATATTAATTAATTAAATATATGACTGAAAATAACAAAGGAAAAAAATCTATTGAACCATGCTCATTATAGTTGAGCAATCAAATAATTATGTTAAAATTATTTTTTAAAAATTGTTAATATCAATAAAAAAATAAGTGAGAGCTTAAGGTTTAAACTATTCTCAAGTGAAATCATCTGAAGTATTAAGTTAGAAACAATGACCTACTTTCACAAATGTGTGACTGTACACAAGAGGCACTCTCATGGCATTCTTTATTATCTCCAATACAGATGATTGATAATTAAGTGACAAAAAATATCAACAAATATTTAAGTGTTCCTAACCCTGACATCCCGATCCAAAAAACGAATTGGACTTTGTCCCACTTGTTACATTCTAACTTCTTAATAAACCATAGCGCCACACTTTATACTTGATGCATGAACTTTAACTAATCATATTTACTCATTTGTGTTGATTTATATGATGATTCATCACATTGATAAAAGATTTTTGATCACCACCTCAATAATTATGAAAAAAATGTCCTTAGTTGATGTGGAACTATTAATTAAAGCAGTTATGATGAAATAAATATAAACATTGCACTGACCTGTGTGTTTTGGAAGTAATGCCTCCACAGTGGCCTAATTTTGTCTTGACCGCCGACGTCCCACACAGTGAAACTGATGTTTTTGTATTCTACAGTCTCCACATTGAATCCTGGAAACAGGAGAATGAAGATGATGAAATTTCACTGATCACACTGTGAGGAGGAGCTGTTGTGGGCCAGTGGTAAGCCCCCAACTTACAAGTTGTAGGTTGTGGGTTCAAACCCAGGCAGGCGCACTTTACTGTGTAAATAATTTCTTCACCACTGCTCCACCAACAGTGAAGGAACACATTATGAAGAAACCAGCACATGTATGGCATCTGCCAAGCCGCACTAGGCCCCCGTTGTAGATGCCTACTGCCTCTCAAAGAGCCTGCCTCTTATATGCTGATTATGGTACAAAATGGGGAACAGGAATAAGGAATTCCTTTAAGTAATCATGTATAAATAAATCTGAATTATTAAATCATAATATGCAACACCATATCACACAGTACATGATTTGGAATGGTTCTATAAAGTTTTTATTGATTGTAATGCAATTTCATATTTGAATTGTTAGTCTACAACATTATTTTGAATAGATTGATTTTGTAAAAAGCATTTCTAACACACTTTTCTTTTAGAAACAGTTCCAGTTATATGGGTGTAACAAATTGGTATGAATCATTGTTAGAAATTCGAAACATCAGTACTTATTTTAAATATTTATATATGCTTAGTTTTATAGGAAATTATTTAATTTTATAGTAACCCAACTCAAATAATGAAAATAGTGTGTCAGCCCAAAAAGTACATAATTTAATTACATCACATTAGTAAAAGTAATCTTGTTTGCAAATTCATACAATATGTAAAAATGCTCATGTGTCAAGAAACTCGGTAAAAATAATAATTTTATTTTCCACCTGAGATCAAGATAACAAAAAGTATTAAGACAGAGTTAAGTAATTAGTTATCTTTGTATTAAAACAGTATTGAGTAAAATTTTACAAGATAAAAATCAATACAAAAGCAATTAGCCATATTGAACTGCCAACATAGCTATTTTTTTATTGTCATTATCATTAAGCACTTTAGGGGATCAGAGCACTGAAGTTATCTACAACATAATATGGACACAAGAAATAACAAAATTTGAAAAAAAATATGATTTATTCGTCATCTTTATGATGAAATAAATCAACAAAGGGGCTAACTTTTAAATCTAATTACAAATCAATTATAAAACATCTAAAATTACTAAAACGTGAAATACTCACCAATCGTGGGAATAGTCGTAACAATTTCTCCTAATTTAAGTTTGTATAGGATTGTGGTTTTACCAGCAGCATCCAAACCAACCATCAATATTCTCATTTCCTTTTTGCCAAATAGGCCTTTAAATAAATTCGTAAACATATTCCCCATTTTGAAGCTTTGCGGTTAGTCTGAAATAACAAAATAATATTAGAAATTCAGCGTTTTATCCATACTGAGTCATCCGTCAGGTCTGCACGTTATTTCAATCAATGATAATGACATGGCAGGTCCCTACTGAAATTTGACGTAGAATGTTTTCTATCCTAGTTACTTACGACGACAAAACATGGGTGGTAAATGATGAAACAAATCAATTACAACGATTTAATGAATATTAGCCACAAATACAACGTTCAGCAGGGATGATTTACAACAAAGATTGACCGACACCGCTGTTGGTCTCTTCTGCGGTCACCACCCTCAGTTTGTAAAGTATACAAAACGCAAGTTACAGCTTTATTAAGAACATCGGACAGGACGAACGGTAAATAAGCATAAACAGATGAAATACTTACATTTTCAGATGCCAATTTCAACACAATCAAGAAAAAAAGCTTTAAATAAGTAGATTCTATACAATTCACTCGATGTCAAAATGGCGGCGAACGTGGAAGTTGTTCGTGCCTATGCCACGTATTGGCAAAAAGTGGCCAGTGACAATAAAAATAATGACCACTTTGTAAACTTCACATCTCTTGTAATCTAAGCTTGTGACGGAGAATGTTTAATTAATTAATTAATCTTTATATGAAATAATTATTTACATAATTTAATAAAAATGCAATTAATTTATACGCATATAAATACAGGTTTAGGTTTTACAAGCTATAAATGTTTTTTAGAGAAGTATATAAGTAGCCACTATTGTATAAGTCGGAGCCTTGTTGGAGTCGAAGCACTACACTCACATTTACGTGTTTTGGGATTGCATAGCCGAATGGTAAACACTTCTGCTTTGAGTGCTTATATGTAGCCTGCAAGGGTACGGCGATGAGCAATGACGTGGCCTCGGAGACGGAGTTCCTTCCTCTATCACCTTTATGAGTAACATACTCTCATACGCATTTTATGCAACGTGGCATGGGATCTCGGAAACCCGGTTTGCTTTTACCATAAAAACAAATGGTGGTGCGTCACGCTCGACGACACTTGAGCAGGATTGTCAATCAAAGGCCTAGTCCACTATGACATTCATTTGTATGTCGGACAGGGTGAAATGGATCTCAGAAGGCGGTTAAATATTTCAACATGATACAGGTCAAGATATGCCATGGGAATGTTGAGTGCAAGATAAAATCTTAGACCTCGTAACATTACCGTACCTATACATTATACAGAATGTAGGAATACCCATCTGAAATCCTTTTACTACACATTCTGTGCATCAAACATGACTTTCAATGAATCATGACTTTTATTTGTGTTATAAAAAACTGTTTACGGCAACTGTAACGTTGTACTTTTGGTTACATTGCAATGCAACGATACAGGAGTTGTATGTGGAGGAGGTTCTTGTTTTGTGAAAAAAAGTTTTAAAAAAATTGTGAAAAAAAGTTAAAATATCCTCGTAACCGGAAGGTTCCCAGGTAATTGGAATGGACCAGTACAAAAAAAGGATCACGATAACGGACTCGGCTTCGTTAAGCGTCTTTTTACATCAATTAATAACACACGATTGCCTTCTGAATTATTTTCGGAAGCTGGTATATACAGACGCCAGCACATCAAGCTACCCCAAACCGTCAAATTCCAAGTGAAACTGAGCCACATTTTTTTTTTGTCGGGTATCTCGCAGTTGACCTTGAGAGGCCGTGACTGCTTAACCGGGCTTTCCTGGGGGTGCCATTAAGAATTAACTTAACGCCTCCAGCCAGGGCTTACAAACTAAGCGACTGCACGCTGAGGGCACCCCCTGTGGGGTACGGGCCTCGGCTCAGGGCGTCGCTGATAGGGGGACAGCTGTTATTGGGGACAGGCTGGATCAAAATATTGGCATTATTATTATTGATCGGGGAATTTAAAGCTACTGGCTCAGCTGCGGCGCGGGCTGGCGCTTCAACGAGCAAGGGTCGGTCGGGGGTCTCGACGTTAGGCGCCGTAACTCGGGGTTTTCGCGGGGCGCGAGGACCTCGCCGGTCAGAATGACGATTGTGTGCGGTGTGTGCAAACTGTACTGGTGGCCTATTGCTTTCCTGAAGGAGAGTAATGGAGTCGTCTGGGTCGGTGAACATGAGCCATATCATTGTGACAGATAGTAGTAGCTTGATGTGCTGGCCTCTGTACATACTCTTTCCATAGATATACGGTCCTCAGTCCGACAAGTGCCACATTGTGCAACTGTTGGATCCGTCAGTGTCAGTGTCAAGACTTGACAGTGATCAAATCACGTCATGTCATGTCAATCCCGCTTGTGATATTGCTATGATAAAACGTTCCTTGAAAAAAGCGCGGGAATCATCGAATTTGGCGGGCGTGATTTTTCTTTCGTTTTCATAAAAATAATAAAAAACGTTTACGATTGGAGATAAGTTGTGTAGATTTATGTAAATATTCATTAGATTAGTTATTGTAATTGTTTGTAGATATAATTCTTCATATTTAGGGTAAGTTTTTTATATTTTATTTTTTCTGTCCACAATGGACAATGAACCACCCGATCCGGGGGGCACAGTCCCCTCGGTCGGTTATAATGTTACAATTTTTGAATCCAGTATGGATACAGACTCGTCCATAACCAGATCGGAGCGGAAAAGGACTAGAGCTCCACGAAAAATATGTAAAAATTGTAATAAAAGAAGGCGAAATGGTCACTCAACTGGAACAAATAATAATCCAGAAACAAATTGCCATTGTGATAATGACTCAGTAATAACAATCAGTCCTAAAATAATATCAGACGTACCGGTACATCCAATTTTAGCTCACCAAGAAGCCACTCCACGTTCTGTGGATGGTCCCCAGATTGAAAACCTCATAAAATCAGATCTTCCCCAGAAGGCGCCACAGGTTGCTAGGGCTTTGTACGAAGCCACAGACCTGTCGCCATACGTTGTACACATCCAAAAAATTTTTGATACACAAAACTCGGCTCAAACATTGCACCCAATAACTTTAGGACATTTTCTTAAAAAACGCAGGTTCAACAACATCATTAACGGTTCACTAAAACGCATTGGTCGAAATAGAATATCACTAAGCTTCTCCCGTTACGTAGATGCAAACTCTTTTTTAAATGACCCAAATTTGGCCAAAGAGAAATTAAAGGCATTTGTTCCATCTTTTAATGTGTGTCGTATTGGACTTATTAAAGGCGTACCTACCGAATGGTCTCCGGAGGAAATATTGGAAAATATATCTGTCCCCGCTGGATGCGGGAAAGTCATCAAAGCAAGGCGTCTCAATTATAAAATACACGAACCGACCCCTGTGTGGAAACCATCCCAAACAGTCGTGCTCACCTTTGACGGACAAATTTTACCAAAACGTGTGTTTTGTTGTTACAATTCCATGCCAGTGGAATTGTATACATTCCCAACAATTCAATGTTTTAATTGTTGTCGTTTTGGCCATACAAAGGTACAATGCAGGTCGAACCCTCAGTGCTTCAAGTGTGGGGAGAAACATTCTGCTGACACTTGCAGTATTGAAGACGAGAGTAATAGTAAATGCTGTCATTGCGGTGGCATTCATTACGCCATCAATAAAAAATGCCCAGAATTTGAGAGACAAAAATCAATTAAGCATTATATGGCCCATAGCTGCGTGTCGTATGCTGAAGCGTCGCAACTACATCCACCAATCTCAAAATTGTATGCAGATGTGGTAACATCTGCCCCATTACATACCACTAACAATTCTTTCTTTTCCCAAACTTCACCCCAATCACGTAACACACCAATTGTCTCCTCACATAAAAAAACGGTATTCCTGAAACCTCGGGATCCCCCAAAAACAGCTAAGGGGTATGACCGGGCAGCTCATCAAGCATTAATCAGTAATGAAGTTTCTGTGTCAGGGAATGGTGTTGCATTCCAAAATAAAACAACAAATAATAATGAGAATCAAATTTTAAATTTAATAATCATGCTAATTAATACCTTAACTAAAAATAATAATATTGAACCGTCCAACGTTGCCACTGTAATTGATACTCTGTCTAACTTATTTAACCATCATAATGGATCCAAATCTATCCAAGATTGTCCAGTGGAACAGTCGCAGCATTGTGAATAAAAAATCTGATCTGTCCTACATATTAAACAAATATGATCCCTTTGCAGTCGCTCTCTGTGAGACATGGCTTAAACCAGGGTTCTCTTTTAGAATTCCTGGCTATGCGTGTCTAAGAACAGACAGAAGCGATGGGTATGGCGGGGTCGCCATACTTATTAAAAATAACTTGTCTTTTCAATCTTTTCCTCTTCCGAGTCTCAGTGACGAAATATCTGCTGTCGCTGCTATTGTAAATAAAATCTGTTTAGTATGTATATATTATTCTCGTCCCACTGTAAATATTCTTTCTGAAATAAGTAATCTTCTTTCAGTTTTACCTAAACCATTTTTGGTAATGGGCGACTTTAATACACAACATCAGTCCTGGGGTAGTTCTAGTTCCAATTACTATGGGGAAAAGTTATTAGAAATTCTAGACTCTAATAATTTGTGTATTTTAAATACGTGTCTCCCAACACGCCAATCGAATCCAGATGAGGGAATAAGTGCCCCTGACCTCTCAATCTGCACACCTGAGTTAGCATCGACATTATCCTGGTCTCCTTTACCGTCTTCTTATGGTAGTGATCATTACCCTTTAATCATTTCTTTTCCGCATAAAAAACAAACTGCTTGCAATCCAACACCACGATTAAAGTATAGACTTCAAAATGCAGATTGGGATACATACAAAAATTGTGTAGAAGAAAGAATTCTTGCTTTAACTAACTCCTTACAACTACATGATCCCCAGCTATTATCTGATCAAATAACAAGAATTTTAATAGAGGTGGCAGATAATACTTTCCCTATTAAGAATGGTGCTACAGGCAAAATTCCTTCACCACCTTGGTGGGATGCTGAGTGCACTCAGGCCATTAAAAAAAGAAAAGAAGCAGAAAAAAATTATAGTCATACTATGACTCGTCACAATTTTGAAATATACCTAGATGCTGCTCGTACAACTCGTAAGCTCCTTAGGAAAAAGAAATTTGAAGGTTGGCAAAGATTCTGTGCATCTATCTCGCCAGAAGTTAATGCATCTCTAGTATGGCAAAATATTAGGAGATTCAGGTCAGCATTCAGTGACACAACAGCCTCAAAACTCCCATTAAAATTAGCCAATGAATTTATGGATCATTTAGCTCCTCCTTCTGTCCCAGAACAGAGATCTTTAATGCACTTTCCCTATGTTCCTATTCCTAATTCTGAGTTGAATTCCCTGTTCACACTAAGTGAGTTGAAAGGAGTCCTTTCACATGTTAAGGATTCAGCTCCTGGTGAAGATGGTATACCATATTCATTTATAGTTAATCTGTCTGACGCTGTTCTCTTAATATATTTAAATCTCATCAATACAGCTATGATATCTGGCAACATTCCATCAAGTTGGAAGTCTCAAACAATTATTCCTATTCTGAAACCGAACAAACCTTCTTCTAATGTTACTTCTTATCGACCGATTGCACTTTCTACAGTTCTTGCTAAAATTGCTGAACATCTCATTAAGAATCGTTTGGAGTGGTTTTTGGAAAGCAAAAACTTACTAGCTACATCACAGTTTGGTTTTAGGAAGGGTAAAAGTACGATAGACAGCCTTAGTGTGTTCACAACTGATATTCGTTTAGCCTTCTCTTCTAATAACTCTGTAATTGCTGCTTTCCTCGATATTAGCTCAGCTTACGATAATGTCCTGATATCAATCCTAGAACAAAAGCTGAACTCATTACAAGTTCCAACAATGTTGTCTAAGTTAATAATTAACATGCTTTCAGAGAGATCTTTAAATCTTCATATTGAAGGGTATACATTTACCCGTTTAGTTTGGAAAGGTCTCCCTCAAGGTTCTGTAATTAGTCCAATTCTCTACAATATTTACACTTATGATTTGGAATCCTCTCTAAATGAGTCAGTACAAGTCCTTCAATATGCAGATGATTTACTTCTTTATTTATCTGGTCATTCTGTTGCAAATATTTGTACATCCTTAACCTCTTCTTTATGCTTACTGAAGACTTGGCTAGAAACCAATGGTCTACACCTGTCAATTGATAAAAGTAACATTGTCTTGTTTACTAGAATGCGTATGCCTCCTATAGTTACAGTAAAGTATAATAATATCCCTATGCCTGTTAAAAACCAGGTAAAATTTTTAGGCCTTATTTTGGATACACATCTTACTGGTTTACCACACTGTGATTATATAGCTGCTAAATGCGAACGAAATATCAACATAATTAGGTGTCTTGCTGGTGTTTGGTGGGGAGCACATCCCTTTTCATTAAAATTACTGTACAACACCTTGATTAGAAGCTTATTAGATTATGGGACTTTTTTGCTGGAACCTGCTAATGTTGCTGGTCTTAAGAAACTGGACAGTGTTCAGTCCAAGGCACTTAGAGTGGTTTCTGGCGCAATGAAAAGCAGTCCTATTAATTGTCTTCAGGTGGAATGTGGAGACCCCCCACTTCATTTGCGACGTCAATTTTTAGCTAATAGATTTATGGCTCGGTGTCTTCAATTTACATATCATCCTTTGCGAAATAAACTTTCCACTCTCTGTGAAGAAGTAATTTCATCCACTTACTGGAGGCACAAAGCTACTCCGTGTTTAGTTAAAAGCTTTAGAAAATACAATTTAATTGAAGCTCCTTGTCACCAATCTGAATTTCTTCCTATATTTCACTGTAATTACAGTTCATTAATTATGTTACCAAATATACATTATAACCTTAGCATTTACAGAGATGACGTATGTCATAACCATAACTTCAACTTCACCATGGATAGAGACTGGAAGGGCTATCAGCTCTTGTTTACAGATGCCTCGAAGCATGGAAGAGACTCATGTGTGGGAGTAGGTGTATACCACTCCCAATATAATATCGTCCAAAAAATAAAGCTCCCGCCCGAATCATCTGTATTTACGGGAGAATGTTACGGTCTATTCAAAGCTGTCGAATATATACTTATGATGGGCTTACGGAATTCACTCATATTAACTGATGCAAGGAGTGCTTTACAATCTTTGGCCAGATTCCCTTTCTATTCTCATAACTCTTATATTACATTTCAAACACGTGAACTCCTTTATAGGTGTTCTATTAAGGGGTATTCAGTGCATTTTGCGTGGATACCCTCTCATTGTGGCATTTTAGGTAATGAGAGAGCTGACCAGTTAGCTAATGATGCCGTATTGTGTGGAGATGTTTTTCCGTATAAAAATAACACCCAAGATCTGGCAGCTCTGCCCAAAGTTTATCTACAGGAATCCTGGGGTCAGCTTTGGTCCGGGCAATCAGTGAAAGGGAAATTTTATCGTAATATTCAGCCATCTATTTTTGTTAAACCTTGGTTTAGCAAGTACAAGCTAAGCAAAAAGATTACTACAATATTCATACGTATGCGATTGGGTCACGTGTGCACTCCTGCTCATCTTGCCAGGCTTGGCATTGTGCAAAACCCTACGTGTGAATGTGGCGCTGAAGTGGGAGATCTGAACCACGTTATTTTTTCCTGCCCCCTTTATGACCACTCCTCACTTTTCCAAAGTCTTGTTTCCCTCGGAGTCCCTTTGCCCACTTCTATCTCATGTATTTTATTTAATTTTAATGTAGATATTTATAAAACCATAGCTCTTTTCCTTGTAAATAATGATATAGCTATTTAAACATTTATTATTTATAAACTGTATATAAGTACTTTTACCATGTAGTTCTTAGTTATCGCTCCGAGTCGGCCTTTTTGTTAGGTCACTTGGTGTCGTTAATTGGTTACAATTATTTTCTGTTGTATTATAATTCCCTACTGCTAACTTATTATAATTTTTTTATTTTTATGTATTATCAACTAATCTCCTTTCCATTTCCAAATTTCCCGTTGTAATATTTTATAATTTCGAGAGTACTTGATTCTTACGTTTTGTTATCAAATAAATTATTGTTAGTGGCAATAAGCACGAATAGTGCAAAGCCAAAAAAAGAAGAAAAAAAAAAAAAAAAAAACGTTCCTTGTAGTCTGTGGTTCCTTGTGACTGTCAAATACTGTCATTAGCCATTTAATGTCAACAAACAAATCGGCACGTTTTATTCTTAGAAAACACAATAATTAAAATGGTGCAATTTTTGCTTTTTGTCGTTTTACTGTAAACAAGAAAGCCCGATCAAAGCATAACTTTAATAATTTTACGTGTGAGGGGAATTTGATTATCATGGAAATTCTAGAGGATATTGATATGAAAGCTTGGTTAGCACAGTCTCCGAAATACACAACGCTTAGGATAAATAAATTAAAAACGTTTGACATCCTTCTCGTGAGCGGTATTCTTCAAGATTTTCTATTAGCTGTAAGTTGTATTTAGTCATCTTAGTATAAGAGACGATCTCGGTGAGCTTAGTCTTGAGTCTAGACGTGTGGAAGTCATGCCTCGATACCCCGGAAAGTGTGATGATTCAGGTTGACACTGGCAGTAACAGTATTCATAGTGTATTTTTATTATTCACAGCAAAACAAAGACCTTCATGCAACACATATACCAGAATTTTCCTTCATAACGCCAGATTGTCTTATACTTGGGCTATGGCCTGATGAAATAACTTTGGAAAAGACTGGAAAGGAAGTAATAGTAGATGCCCTGTGTGCAGCGGCAGTGTTGAGAGGAGCTCATGTCTTTGCACCTGGAGTCATGGGTCTACCTGTTAGTAAGTAATTTAAGACTAGTATATGGAAAGTAAATAGATATGTGATAGCAAATTAGGGAATGTCAACTTTTGAACAGTGTCACAATGGTTGTGAGTATTGCAAACCTGATATTACGTTCAAAATATGAAAGAGAGTCTTCTTTTCAAACAAAATTTGGAGTTGTGCAATCATATGCCAACAGTTAAGAATCAGATTGCTTGTGGCACATACAAATTGCATAATTTAAATTAGATTTAAATAAAATGTGTCAATTATTGCAGACTGCCAGCCAGGAGAAAGAGTTGACATTTATGGAGACTTAGAAGGCCACTGTAAAAGGGGTCTCAAAGTACAATATGACGGCAAAAAGCTATATGTGGGAACAGGGTACCTGAAAATGTTAAGAGCAGATTTATTTGATAATGGTGTTCAACCCAGGTACATTAATTGCAAGATTTTTATTATTTTCTTACACTCAAGTTAAAAAATCATATTCGGCGCCAATATCGTCTTCAAGGGTGTCAAATAACATGCTATATTTCCAGTACAATATAGCCAGTTTCATGAACCCGTTGCGTATCTAATTAGCAGACACAAAAGAAATTCTATTGTTATCAGAAAACATGGTGCACTTGATGTGCATGAGTTAATTTTAAACCATAAAAACCTTTTTTTTTATATTATAAATTGATTTTAGTGGTATAGCAGTTCATACCATTCTGCCAGTATCCAAAGTGCCTGTAGTGAATGAAACTATGTTTTCTAAAGGAAAGGTACTCCTGCAGAATCTGCCTTCCATTGTCTGTGGTTGGGTTATGGATGCTCAGCCCAATGAACACATTTTGGATATGTGTGCAGCTCCAGGCAATAAAACTACACATTTAGCAGAAATGTCAAATGATCAAGTAAGTATTTTAACATCAATGTAGAATTTCACTAGATGGAGCTATTTAAGCTGCAATCCAATAATCTAGCTCAATTTTTCAGGCATTTATAATAGCATTGGATAAGACACCACAGAAAGCTGCAAAAATCAAGGAAAGCTGTGACAACCAAGGTGTAACTTGTGTTACTGCATATGCCTTTGACTCCACTAAGTGCTGTTCAGAAGACAGTAAAGGAATCAACAGTGGACCCCCTTTTCCACCAAACAGTTTTGATAAGGTGTTATTGGATGGCCCTTGTAGTGGATTGGGTCAAAGACCACAATTAATTAACAAAATGACCCTAAAAATGATAAGCTCCTATAAGTTTCTCCAAAGGAAATTATTGACTGAAGTAAGCGCACAATTCCACATGTATACACATTTTCGATTGCACAAACCCCCTGAATAATCATAACATTTTTAAATTAAATTTTATTAATTACTTTATAGGCAGTAAAAGTATTGAAAGTAGGTGGGAAACTGGTCTACAGCACTTGCACTATTACAGTAGAAGAAAATGAAGGCATGGTAGCATGGGCACTTGAAAAGTTCCCATGCTTACAACTAGTACCTGCAGAACCAATCCATGGTGGACCAGGATTAGCTAACAAAGGTCTCAATGATGAACAAAGGTTGGTTAAAAACATTTTTATTTTAAAATATACAAATATATTTTCTTAACAGTATTGGCAAGAATCTTTAGTGTATTGAGTAAAATATTTTTAACCCTTTAACCGCCCGACTTCATATCATTTGTCGTGCCCCCAGCGCCCGGCACAGTGAATCGAAAAATAAATACCTACAATAAAGAGGGATGTGCAATACTTAGTAGACTTCTAATTAAGAGACTAAAGTGTATGAAATTGTAAATGATTACTTATCTAATATAAACATCTTTTTGATAGAATACAGCGTAATTAAATTAAAAAGCAGATTAAACGAGCTGTGGTATTTTGGTCGTAAATATACGACCATGGTGAAATGGACACGAAAATCTTTGTTGGATTAATCCGATGCAAGCGGTTAAAAGGTTAAATAATAACGACAATAATTTAAGAGCAATTTAACAATGTCTTTTTGTACTGAGTGTATCTTACTGGCACTAAATTATCACATTATATATTAGCATACTTACTATTATTTTCAGAATGTTAGTGCAAAGATTTGGTCCAGAAAACAATGAACTTAGACCAGTGGAGCCCCTATACAGGGATTCAATAGGGTTCTTTATAGCAGCATTTATAAAATTACCATAACCGAAAATAAATATCTACAAATTCAAACGTCTTTTACTTATTAGAGGTTTTCTACGAGACTATAACTAAGTACTACCTACTATGTCAAAAGAAGTGTGGTGTGATGTGTGCGCGCGCGCGTGTTAATGTGGATGCACTGTAGGTAAACCTCTACCCAGCCCTTCAGGGAAACAATAAGTTGTTATGTTTTATTTATTTGTTCAAATGTGTGTTATTATGTTGAGTGGTTTCTTTACAGTTTTAAATATTTATACGGTTTTAAACATGGATGAAGTAGTTTTTTAGCAAACCAAGAATTGCAAATAAAGTTCCCATAATATCCCTTTTAGATTTTTTTTTATGTGAAAGGTTACCCATTGTTCCCCAATTTGCCATTGCCATTTATAAACTAAACAACAACAATCTATCAACCAACAATCCATCCTTATCATTTTCATGTTAAAGCAGAAAGCTAAAAAGCTGTTAAAGCAGAAAAATAATAGTTTAAAAAACTAAAAAACACGCTTTAAAAACCAAACTAAAAAAGGAGAAAATAATTTAATTCAATTAAAAAGCGTGGGGTGCTGTTTGAGGTATTTTTATAATCAATTAATGTCAAGCACCCCACGCTTTTTAATTAAATTATTTTCTCCTTTTTTAGTTGGGTTTTTAAAGCGTGTTTTTTTAGTTTTTTAAGCTATTATTTATTTTCTATTTTTCTACAAAACGTGTTTTTTTTTTCATTTTTTTTTAAATTATTGAATTTTCATCGGTCCTCGATAAGTTTACAAAGTTTCAATGAAATTGACCGTTTAAAATGGGTCAAAATCGCGCTCTAAGGAGTCGGTTACATACAAAGAAACAGAAGTGAAGCTAATATAAAGCGTGTAAAAACTATAATAAAATATTTATTATTTAAAATTACACAGTTCAAAGTACTACTATTTTTAACCATTTTTTTATCATTCGTAACACCTATAACAGTAGTCTGCTATTTGTACAAAAGGCCAAATAATAAAAATATTGCTCTAAAATACTGTAGTTTTCAGAAGGTGTAATTTAAATGGAACATATAATGATAATATAAGTCTTTACTTATAAAATCAATGGGTTAAATGCCATGTATCTCTACTGGTATCTCAGTATTATGTAGTTTAAGCAAATACAGTATATCTGTCGATAAAACATCGCACGTGTTTTATTTGTTACTATTATTTCAATTATTAAATTATACTTGTAATATGTTTACATTCCCGCGAAATTGCCTTACACCGTTTATGTTATCAAAAATGCACAATGTTTTGATAAAACCATCTGTCTTCTATAAATAAAATATAATCAACTCATTGGAAGTTATTTGAACATTTAAGCAGCTGCCTTTCATATTGTTTGTACTTCGTTAAATCACCTTTTAAAAAAGCACACTATACCTAGGTTAGGTAGGTACTTATTACATCACAATACATTCTAGTTTAAATTAATATACTGTGACCCTAGTGTGGTGCCCGTGCCCTGGAGTGGTGAAAGGCCAATCGGAGCCATTTGGGCCTCAGATCGTCGAAAAAATGTGAGTTACGTTTAGTTGGTATAGGTACTTTATAAAGTTTCGATGCGAACCCATAAGCCACCCTGCGCTTTCAGCAAAATAGACCGTTTATCGAATTGAATGGGGTCAACCGTCTTCTCACATGTGTAGAATTTAAAGTTCTTAATGAGTTCAACCATCGCTAGTTTCGCTGATAACATCGCGAATCTCAGACCTGTAATAAAATGATAAGACAATTTATTACTTAATTATTTTAATTTAGTTAGTTGTTATGACAGATATTCAATGGAAAATTTCGGGCCTGCAAAGTTGGCGATCTGCCTAGCATGCGTATCCCGCAAAAACTTTTTTTTTAACTAACTCTCCTAAAAGATGATTGTATGAGGAGACAAACTATGTAAGATAGCTTATTGTTATGCTTACCTATACAATTTCTAGGACCGGCTCCAAAAGCTAAATATAAATGGGAGGCTCTGTCTTTCTTGTCTTCATTCATGAATCGTTCTGGTCTGAACTCTTTCGGCTCTGGGTAATATTCCGGGTCCATGTGAATTCCGTACAAAGGTATGGCAACTACATTTCCAGGCTCGAGTTGTATAGATGAACCAGGCACTATATATGGCTTAGTACAAACTCTATCCACTCTGGCTAGTGGAGGAAACAAGCGCAATGTTTCTGAAAAATAAACATTGATTAACATTACACATCCGCGTTATAAATATAAATTCCGTTCTGGTAAGACTGTTTTATGAAATGCTAATTTCAATAAAAAAACAGAGGTCAATGCGATTATGTTTCCTAAACTTCCATAAGATCATATTTTTGAAACAATAACCACACGCCACGGTGCAATAATCCGCACGGGAATCAAATATTTTCACGCCGTAGGTAAAGCTCAAAGTATCTATAAGAAACAATATCTGGAAGACAAGTGACACTCGTGTTCTTTATTCAAAGTACCACGAGTGTCACTTAAATATCTCCAAGAAGTCATAATTAAGATAATACTAGCTTTTGCTCGCGGCTAGCCCGCGTGGATGTCGAAAATTATTCCATTTATATACAGGAAAAGTTTTTATCGAGTGCGCACTGGATAAAAACTTTTCCTGTATATTGTTTTCTATAACTCTGGAGTCTAGACGCGCCGTCACTAGCGTGCGCCGTGTAGATGCACGCCAGTCAAGCGACAGGGGCCTTAGTCTGCTATTTTTATAAATTCGTCATTCCAACACGATCCCATTGTCATTCATTTGTCATTTTGCTAAAAGTTCGTAATCTGCTAAATTCATAATGGTCGATCATTGGTCAGTCAATGGTCTCGTAATAGAATTGTGTCATAATGGCGTTTTCGTATTGCCATTATTATAAAACTAGTTAGTAGAAATGTTTTTCGAAAAACGACTACTAAATTTGAACATTTATTCATGCCAGATTTCATTTATATATATTTTTACATATTATTTATTAGTGTTTTATGCAATCTAAAGTAGTAGGAAGTTCGTAAATTAAGTCAGTCATTCATTTGTCATGATGTACGAGATTACCAATAAATGCCATTTCTTTCAATGGAGTGTCAGTGGCTGACCACTGGAAAGTCATAATGACGCCATTTTATTAGTAGATTACCAAACTTGTCAAAATCAACCATTATGAAATCAATGATAGACCATTCTGACACTATTGTAATAGCAGACTTGAGGCCCAGTCGGCATGATTTTGTTCCGACATCTTAAACAATCATCATCATATTTCAGCTAATTTACACAAAATCTTAATAAATTAGGCTCCACCTAAACCTTCCTCATGAATCACTCCGTCCATTGGTGATACCCGTATGAAAATCCGTTTAGTAGTTTTTAAGTTTGTCGCGTTCAGACAGACAGACGCGGCGAAGGACTTTGTTTTATAATATGTAGTGATAAGTAGCAAATCTTGTGATCCAACATTGCATAAACTGCAATGCCTTGCAGTTAAGGATAGAAATCAAAAAATATTATTTACCCAACAAAAATCCATCAAGGTAATGCAACTGCGCAAGGAGATCGTAGTCGTATTCTTTTCCTTCGGTCATTTCCATCACATGGGAGCGTAGCTTGTCCTGCAGTTCAGGCTTGGTGGCCAGCACGTGGATGGCAAAGGACAGTAAGGTACTCGAGGTTTCATATCCAGCGATGAGGAACAATAATAACTGCGCGTCTACGGTGTCGTCGTCTAGATCTGAAACAAATAAATATTACGTGGGTAGGTATATTTCACACGCATCATTGTAATTTAAACCGTATAACAATGTACATAAAAATCACATGCCGCGGTTTCGTATTTTTTTTATTGAATGTAGGGTCAGATGTCCAACAATGAAACAGTGGTACACAATAAAACACTGTAATATTTCTAAAATGCTGCGTTGCCAGATCGTGCATTATAGCGCGTAAGAACACTCTCGAGAACCCCCGCCCCACCCCAGTTTGCTTTGGCGCCACGTAGGAGAGGACGTGTCTGTGGAGCATTTTAAAGTTTTTTTGACAAAAATGTAAGTATTTTCGTCATTCTTTAAAGATTTTTCATTAAATTATGGTTGAAAAATTTCTGTTTTTTATGATTAACTAGCATTAAACATATTTCTTAGATTAAGTGGAATGGATCATATGTTAAAAGTGTTACAATTTGGTTTTTTTTTTTTGAGGTTAGTAAAATAAACCCTATTTGGTCAACAATGAAACAGTTGCACAATGGACACAATGAAACACTGTTTCATTGTGTACTGTCTTGTTTCATTGCGTACCATATATCAAACAACATCTACTATCCGTGCAAATTAATAATTTTTGTGGCTAAAAATTAATCTTAACATTTGATATTTGTTTTTCATTTAAGATGGCGCGTACTAAATCTCTAAAAAGAAAGAAAGGTGATCATTTAGGGGAAAATATGCTTCGAGCTATTCTTATGCACAGAAAAGGAAAGAGCTTGAGAAAATCTTCACAAGAGTGCAATGTGTCCTATCCTACGCTGTTTCGATACATACAAAAATATGAGAATATAGATGATGCATCTTTACCAGGTCTAAGATTTACTCCTAACTATGAAGTTAATAGAACGTTTACAGTCGAACAAGAAACAGCACTTAAAGAATATATCGAAGAATGTGCAATGGTGCTACCTAGTTTATTATAAATTGTAAGGCGTTATCTTAATTCGTTATTACCTTTTAAAGGTAACCTGAAGAGTCTGATTAAAGTGAAATTAGTAATAAAACCTTTTTTGATTGAACTCAAGCATTTTTTATCATTCACCTACTCCATAAATTTCACAAAATATGAGACCAACACTTAATTATTATGTCTCATTGTTGAATTTGTCGTGTTTCATTGTGTACACCACTGTGGACACAACGAAACATTTTCATTTTTTCCGTTTTTATTTTTTTTGCTGATTGATGACACATAAATTAAATAAAAAACATAAATGACATCCGATACCTACCCAATAAAATTGCATAAATACCTTAAAAATATTAGACATATATGTAAAAACAAAAGGTGTACGAGACATCGAATTTTTAGTGTTTCATTGTTGAACACACTATTGATATTATGTTTCATTGTTGAATTTGTTGTGTTTCATTGTGTACACCACTGTGGACACAATGAAACATTTCCATATTTTTGGTTTTGATTTTTTTGCTGATTCATTACACATCAATTTAAAAAACCATAAATAACATCCTATACCCAATAAAATTGCCTATATACCTGTACAAAAATTAGACTTTTATCTGTAAAAACAAAAGGTGTATGAGACTTTGAATTTTTAGCGTTTCATTGTTGAACACATGACCCTACTCACAAATATAATGTGAGCGGCAGAGATGTACAAAATAGTTTTAAAAAAGTATTTAAATACAAAATGCAAATAGTTTTCTAATTTACCATTTCAAATGCAAAATACAAAATACTTTTGCTTTTTGTATTTTAAATACTAAATGCAAAATACGTATTTTCAAAATACTTTATTCAAATAAAATAGTTTTAGATGAAATTAGTGTTAATTATTTTTTAAAGATTTTAACATTACTCGTTTTAAAAGAGCATCAGACATGTTGCGTCTGTGTGGACGCATGATCATACCACCATGTAAAAATACTCTTTCCACTGGTGCAGAACTTGGTAAACAGGTGTTGTATTTTAGGAATACCCTTTTAATTTTATTGTTGGGTATGTGTTTAGTATATGGTTCAAGAAGTTTGTAGTCGCAGTCACGCTTCCTTTTAATGTTTTTGAACATTTTTACAAACAGCAGAAATATTAACATCGTGTCCAGCATCCTACTTAACGTCTTTGAAACACTGCCTCAATATAAATGGATAATTGAGGTTATGGCCATCCATGAAATAGAGAATAACATAAAAATTGAACACCATAACAGGTCTCGGGGCTAGCTAACATTAATTAACTTATAAAAAACAAAAGAAATAAACTGTAGACGCGTACGCAAATAGGCGCGAGCGTAGTACCTAGATATTAAAACAACCAACATTGTTACTCAATTTTAGTTACTGTTGGCACACCAATAGGTAGGTATATGTTACTGATTGAGTAATATTCAAAAACGGTAGAAACCCTTACTTAGCTTCAGAGGCCTTAGTGTGAGCTTCATTTAACCATCTCGATCAAACGCATCGAGCGCTTTTGGCGCTCCGATTTGCCCTGGATTGGGGACGCGGACGGACCAATCGGAGCGCCAAACGCGTTTTAGTTTATGTTTATGTACCTACTTACATTTTGATTCACATCACCATTGATCAAGTAATCTCTGTTTATTATATTTCAACAGTAGAAAACCAAATCCAATACTTAATTTTTTATAATAAACACTATTAACGGCGACGAAACAGAAAGACCGGTAGCGGTAATCGAAGTAAAACCAATCAACAAGGCGTAGCGCGTATTGTCATGTTCCACAGATAACGAACGATATTTACCTATGTTTTGTCACTTCACTTTGCACACAAACCCGCAATCGCAAGGTTGCAGCACTTGCAGCGCCGCTAGTGGCTATTTGTCGAATCGCTTAGGTACCCATTTACTTACATGATTTGAGTGGTAAAGTGGCGAAAATTAGCAGTAAAGTATTTTGCATTTTACAAATACAAAATACATCTCGAAAAGTATTTCAAATAAAATACAAAATGCTTTTTTGTTAAAGGTATTTAAATACAAAATATAAAATACGTATTTTGCATTTTGTATTTGCATTTTAAATACAAGTATTTCAAATAAGTCGCAACTCTGGTGAGCGGCATGTCCTAGCTAGAACCAAAAATCGAAAACATGTGACATCTACCAACCCGCACTGGGCCGAGCAAACCATATTATAGGCTGATTATACTGCAGCAAATAATTATGATCTGACAAGCTTTTTCCAGCGGCTTCGCCCGCGTGTGGTCGAAAATTATCCCAGGGGAACGTACACACAGCTACACATCAAGCTATGGATTTCCAGTTTACGCTGATATCGCACTGTACAGAAATCCTATACAATGCGAGATCAGCTTATACTGGAAATGTATAGCTTGATGTGTAGCCGTGTGTACGACCAGGACAAAAAATATCGTATGTGTTAATCTAGGTTATAATCTATATGTGCCAAACATCCAAATCCGTTCAGCCGTTTTTGCGTGATGTAAAAAACATCTAAACATACAAACGTTCACATTTATAAAATTAGTAGGACTAAAATCTAATGTTTAGACGCGAAGCTCCGCTGAAATAACTAATGGTGAATAAATGCCAGTTATTAGGATAAATTCCACAGATATTTTTTTACACAGGATAATGTTCTTACTCATTAATTCCTTACCTAAGGATCGTAAATAATATCGTGTATTCGTAAATCAAGACATTATTTACAAATACATCTGTACACATATTGCAGAACATTGCATTTACAATAGAATAACAATACTTGTGGCACAGTACCGATGTATTAAATATTATTATATATGTACCAGTGTAAACTATTATAAACAAAATTAATTCATAGTTTAACTTTATCATTAAGCGAATATAATTATATTGTTAAACGCAACATTCAATATTATCATAAAATTACTTACGAATATCTGATTTCGTTTTTTCGGATTCAGCTCTTTCCTTCTCTGAAAAATCTATCAAGATTTGGAGGAAATCACTTTTCCTGTAACGACACAAGATAAATAAGAATTAAATTACCGTATTATAGTTTCCTGAAGTTTTTTAAAGTTACTTCTAATAAATATTATTTATTTATTTATCAACTTACTTAACACCAGATTTTCGTCGCTCAGCTTTTGCCTCTTTCAAAATTCTTACTAACTCTTTTGCAGATGCCAAATTTAGAAACGAAAAGTTTAATAACTTGATCATTTTCGGCATAAATATTAGGAAGAAGAATAACATCAGTCTTTTGTATAGAGGCATGTAGTCAAACTTCTCAGCCACCTAAAATTATTTTTTTTTTTATCATTAGGTAGGTTCACGTCCATGTACCTATCAAATATTTGTATGACCTACAAGTACTTGTTCTGGGTCTGGCTGTTTGTGTATGTGATTTTAAATGTTTGTAAACGCACCCACAATACAGGAGAAATTCCTAGTGTGGGGCAAAGTTTATATTAAAAAAAAAATATTTACAATGGATAAACTCAGATAAAATATTCTTTCGTCTTATAATATGTAGTGATAAGACTTTCGGTACCCATTCACGTTACCTCATTACATAATCAGTTAAATTAAGTCAACGTAATTTACATTACGTTGACTTAATTGCAAAGGCATGAAACAGTAATGTTTACTTACATTGAAGAAGTGTGCATTCTCATCTGACAAAGCATCACACTTGATACCAAATGCACATGCCCCAATTACCTCTAATGTGAAGTGTCCTATTGTTTTCTTCATTTCAACGTCTTTCTTATCTGTAAATTATCAACATACATGTGGCTAAACAATGTTGTTTAATGAATATGATGTATACAAGGTGTAACTTAAATAACGCACAACCTCTTAAGGGGTCATTGTACTCATCATTATCAACAACTTTTACTATGGGACCAAACCTGAAATCGTAAAAAAAAAATCAGCTGTTCCCTACATTTTGACGATTTATGCGAATACAAGTGTATGGAACAGCTGATTTTGTTTCGCGATTTCAGGTTTGGTCCCATAGTAAAAGTTGTTGATAATGATGAGCACAATAACCCCTTAACAGGTTTTGCGCTATTTAAGTTACATCTTGTATATAGGTATCTACTTAGTAAATATTTAAGCAGAATGCAATTAAGGGCCCTTCTATGGTACTTACAGCCAGTGCATGGGTAGGTATGTGTTACATATTATTATGTACAATTTAGTTAGGTACAGTCAACTGTGGCATCTTTACTTTCCATGATCACCTTTACCAATGAGAACTGTACTTAAGGTGAACCAAATCCACATTTTTTGCAAGCAAACTTCGGGAGTTTTTTACTCCACTGTCTGACATAGCACATTCAAAGTAAAATATGATATCGCTTTGTCTCATTATTAATATTGTCTGTACGGAAACAGAATACTAAAATAAAAACCCATTAAAAAGTTAGGAGCCAACAAAGATTCGTTTTTCTTGCTAATTTTACTTAACTTTGGGCGTTTGTAAGTAAAAAAAGAAGTGTAAAATCTCCAAAACCAAGTCGGTACCGACAAAGTTCAATTATCGAAAAGTTCAATAAACTTTATTGGTCATTGATTTATGCATTAGCTTTTTCATAAAACCCGATCTTCCAAAGGACTTTTCTTAATTTTTTCGCGATTTTTTTACTATAAATGATCCTGCATCTCACTCAATAACGTTGAGCGTGTAGACTAGCGTTTAACTGCTCATCACTGATATGATCTCTATCGGACAAGAAGCCTGTTGAGACAGCGTGATTTTTAGCCAGGCCCACCAGTGAGTTTGAGCCAGGCCCACCAGTGAGTTTGAGTCAGGCCCACCAGTGAGTTTGAGCCCGCGACTAGGTTCCCTTTAAATTTCTCTCGATAACTAAAAATCTGTTGCCGCCATTTACCTAATATCGAAGCGATACAGAAGAGAAGAGAAAATAATCGAGATATATTATAATGCAGTACTCATTGGTAAAATTGCTCATGGAAAGTAAAGATGCCACAGTTGACGGTACGTAAATAAAGAACTGAAGAACTAATTGTCTATAAACCTTCCAATGGTGAACGCTTGTTTAAATTAATAACCCTTAAAACGTTTTGCGCTTCTAATGATGCACGTTTTTTAAAAAGAATTGAGCCTCTTTTTAACTTTCTGGCCTTTTCTCACAGTTTGTAATAAATGGGTAAGGTTAGAACAGCACCCTAATTGCGTAACACGCGATTAATCATAATCGGTTTCATTTTGACAGTTCCACAATATTCATTGCGTTATTTACGTTGTTGAGCAGACACATTTTTCTAACATATGAAGCAATGGTTTAGCCATCTGTTTCAAAACGAAACAGATTATGATTAATCTTAAGTTACGCAATTAGGGTGCTGACTAGCCGAGAGCGAGCCGAGTGAACGTAGTACCTAAGCGGTGCCGCGGCAGCGGCCGGCGAACACTACATCCGAGTTAATCGCAGTTACTTGGCTATTTACTTATTTGGTACGAGTATTTTTAGGAGCCCCAAATAGGAATTACGTATTCACATAACATTCATCGTAAAATGAAAAATTTGTTGGTCGCTTTAATAATATTTTTGGATAGCTAATTTGACGTTCGATTAATTACATGCCGTTAATAAATAAGTCTATGTGATAATGTTCATAATTGTAGGCAAAGTCCATGAGATAGCATTGTGCAATCTAGCTAGACCAATAAATAATAAATACTAGTGTAAGTTATAATTATAACTATTATGTTTTGATACACTGTGAGTTTTTATACAAGAAAAATATAGATTTTTAGGAGACTCATTACATTAGGTACAGATAGGGTTGCCAACTCTCAAAAGGACCAACCCGGTAGTTTTTAAAAATCGAGTAGGGGGGGGGGGGGCGTTAAAAGAAGGTCTCAATCATTTATTAGTTATTAAATTTATATTTACTTTGCTTTCGAGCAGCATATATATCATAATTGACGGCGACATGCGAGCGACGGATGCATACAATTTTCAAAAAACCGGAGAAATTATTGCGCCCCGGGAGGTCGGGAGGTTAACCATTATTACCGGAGTCTCCCGGTCAATCCGGGAGAGTTCGGAACCCTAGGTACAGACCATAGAGTATCAGACTTTTTGTTGAACAGCATTGCATTTTTTTAAATGTAGATACCTAGTTTCACTGTTTATGACTATTAAAAGATTGCAATGAATCTATCTCGAGTCCAACCAGTCTCTTATATGATTCGAGTAACAAATAACTTTGCACTCTTTCACATTTATAATACTATAACTAGCTTTTTCCCGCGTCGATATTGGATATCATCCCACGGGAATGTACTGCCGGGATAAAAGTATCCTATGTCATAACCAGAGATCGGATATTCGGATGCATATTCACCTAAAGTTGAGATGTTGGCTAACATGGAATGCGCTTTTGTATCGAAAAAGTCTTAATTTAGGTAAGTAATTTGTTTATTTTTTGTCTTAACTAATACAAACCACCCCTCCTCCAGTACATATACATATTGGTATCGGGTTAAACATGAATTTTAAATTAATACACATCTGAATAGTTATGCAATCAAGAATCCCGGGGTTTTTAATAAATATTACAAATAATTTATAAAGCCACTTCCATACTTTCATAGCTAAAAATTATCTTTAGGTAAATATGCATCCGAATATCCGATCTCTGGTCATAACCCATAAATCCTAAATCATGGGCTATCCGCATGCCTTTCATCCAAATCCGCTGAGCTGTTAAGGAGTGAAAAGTTAACAGATAAGTAATTGTGATAACTTTGACCTAGCAAACCAATTTTAATTAAGTAAATACTAGTTAGCTCAATTTACTGACTATTACCATATTACCTTAAATCTTTAAGAGAAGTTTCCTACACGCAAATTAAATACGAATATAACATGGTAATTTTAAAACCATCTCCTACTTTACCCCCTTGAGGGATGATTCTACAAAAGCAACATTCCTTATTTCTTACCTAAAGCATAAATTCGAATTTTCGTACTATTCTGCTTAGCTTAAAAAATGCTGTGCTTTGCAATTTCCCATACCAACTTTCATCCCCTATATCTCCCCTATAGGATTATTTTTAAGACAAAAAGTATCCATGCAGTGGTTTAGGCATGAAAAGGCAGCATACAGACTGAGTTACTTTCGAATTTAGTATTAAATAGTACATTAATATGGACTTTCACATTATTTTATAATATGTATTAAGTGTAAATCTACAGATCTTTATAAATGTGAAAGTCTGCAGAGATGATTTTTAAACAGGGCTATTGGGTCAATAGAGTTTACTGTCAACTGTCTATCTATAGATGGTAAACTTTCTTTAAATAGACATAAATGTCAGTCTGTGGATGGGATTACATGCCGAGACCGGTCCGTGACTCGAACAGCTTGGTAATATTTTTTTATGGTTCTTCAGCGGAAGCCCTACAGTCTGACAACCAGTCTCAACAAGAGGAATCATGTTAGCCAGTAATTTGGTTATAGGCAGTTGCTCATCTAAATTCCAGTATTAAGTTGCAACCGGTTAGACTTGAAACAGACCCCAAAAATAGTTGAGCTAGTTGGCTATGCAGATGATGAGAAGCTGTCTGCCGAAGTGCAGATAGACAGTGAACTCTATTAACCCAATAGCCCTGTTCATCATAATTATACTATGGCTGTACACCGCAGTGATCCGCCCCATGATCACCTACGGGGCCGTGGTCTGGTGGCCCCGCACCAAGCTAGCTACAGCCACCAATAAACTACAGCGCATGCAAAGACTAGCCTGCATGGCGACCACGGGCTGCATGAGGACTACCCCGACTGCAGCGATCGAAGCCATGCTGGGACTACCGCCGCTCCACCTGTTCATACGACAGGAAGCAACGATGGCGGCGGCGCGTTTAAAGGCTATAAATCTCTGGAGTAAGAGAGACACACAACACACCGCGCTGCTAAAGGAACTCAACAGTGAGTTCCCCATTACGAAGGCAGTAAATGACCGGGTGCCCAAACAATTTATCTTCGATAAAAAATACAGAATCCAACTGCATGAGGATCGACGATGCGAAGGCTTACGCCCCGCAGAGCTGCGCATCTTCACGGATGGATCAAAAACAGGTAGTGGCACAGGGGCTGGAGTCTTCTCGGAGGACTTCAACATCCACATAGCCACGCCACTGGGAGTCCATAACACAGTGTTCCAGGCAGAATGCATGGGCATCTCCCTTGCCGCTTCGGCTATCTTAGCCAGGGAAGTTAAGGACCACTCAATCCGCATACTCTCAGACAGCATGGCTGTTCTGCAAGCGCTGAACAGTCATACAGTTGACTCTGGGCTGATATACGAGTGCCACCAGCGCCTCAACGAGGTAGGTAGCCTCAATAATATTACCATTCAGTGGATAAAAGGACACAGCGGTTCGCTAGGAAACGATGCAGCCGATGAACTTGCCAGGAGAGGGTCGAGCATGACACCAGTGGGACCAGAACCCATTGCGCCACTCCCCTTCGGGTATCTACGCACTCTGGTAAGGAAACGAACCAGGGATCGACATCACAAAATATGGTTGGACCTAAGTGAGTGCAGGCAGGCCAAGGAAGCACTTCCTGCGGTCGATGCCCGCCTCACGAAACAGGTTCTCCGTTTAACAAAACCACAGCTGCGTACAGTTACAGCAGCTGTAACTGGCCATGGGTCATTTAACAAACATCTCTTTGTCATAGGGGTAACAGACAGTCCGCTGTGCAGGGCTTGCATGGAAGACGACGAGACAGCAGCTCATGTGCTGTTAAACTGCCCGGTGGTCGCCAATTACAGGGCAAAATACTTCGGTAACCCAGGTACCCTACGTGAGATTGCCAGCAACACCAAGGCGTTGCTGGCCTTTCTCGAGGAGCTGGGGTGGATCGAATAACCGATTCTCCCACCCGTACGCAAAATACGCGCTTTGACGTGGAGTTGCGGACAACAGCCCGTTTTACCTATTACCTATTAGCCCTGTTCATGTTATCATAGTAGAATATATATTTTATTCAACTTACCATATTGCTTCAAAAATTGCACCATTTGTTTTGAACATACTTGTATGAGTGGCAGCATATTTCTTAGACGTGCTGAACTGAAGACTGGTGTTAATGTGCTTCGAACACTTTTCCATTCTGATCCCTAAAAACAAATCTAAATTGTATTTTGGAAAAAGAGCAGAATATATTTATTCTCATACTACTGGCCTTATTCATAAAAAGTTATCGAACATCTAAACAGTTGCTAATGTCTGGTTTCCAAAGAAAAACCAGACATTAGGAACACGTACGCGTACGTATATGTTTGTTTTATACTTACTTTTTATCGACCTTACAGCCTAAAAACCTACAGTCCAAAATATGAACTTGGGCATAAAATGTTAGGTCTCAACTCAGGACAGGCAACAAGTTTTTAACTTTTTGATTACGCAAGTACTCATCTACTTGTATTTATGCAAATGTGAACAACACAATTTAAGTAAATATGCATTTATCTCAATCAGTCATTCTCAATCATTGTATGAGTACAACTTTCAGAAGAATGTTATAAAAATGTTGAATTAGTATAAAAAATACTATTTAATAATACAAAATACCTTTAAATTGAGAAGTGAACGACTCCAGAACTTGGGCTCTTTTGCATTCAATGAGATTCGGTCAGTGAAGTGATCGAAATCACGTATTGTTATCGCCTTGATTAGGTCCGGGTCCATAATAGTTAAGAGGGGCCTTCTTCCTTCAAATAATCCTGCAGTCAAACAAAGTAAGCAGTTTTGAAATAATGTTAATAGTATAATAAAGGACTGAAATTATAAATAGATGATATTGTTAACATTAAGTTGATAACATATAGGTAATTGAACATTATGTAAGTATCGTACATTCATTGAAATAGCAGATTGTTTTTTTTTTAATGATATCATTTAAAAAAAAAAACAATACAGAAAACCGCATATATTCAGTATCATCACTGAAACCAAAATATACCAATTACCATGGAAGCCAGTATAAATGATGAAAGTGATTATTGTTGTTAGTTCTCGAAATTTTAAACTTACCTCCATACCGATTCCCTTTAAAGTTATTATAAGCTTCCAATTGAAATTCATGAAATGATTGTGTGCCTCTCAATCTGGGTCCCAGATTACCTAATAATATCACTGGTTTTTTGTATGGAATGCCTTTCTTTTCGAAAAAGTCAAAAGTACTTGTGTAGTAAAAGTATAAACCAAATAAAATGGTAAGGAATAAGAGCAATTTCCAATCTTCTAAAATAAATAATAACAACTTCTTGGAACCACTAAAGTAGTCCATGATTTAAGACGCTACCTCTGAGCTCAGTCAGAACTTCAGAAGTCGGAAGAAAGGAAGAGTCCAAACCTAGAATAATAATAATACCACTGTTAGATTTTTTTCAAATAAAATACATTTGTTAACGCTTGCTACAAGCGACAAGCAAGACAAGAATAGAATATTATGAAAAAGCCGGAAATAAGACAATATACCCGCGTATGAACATCAAGCTTCTGAGCTAAGTACTTTTTAAATAAAAAATGTACTCTGTAAGTAACTGTCACTATCTGTCATTGTCAATGTTGTCTACTCATCACTGACGTATAAATTTATACGTCAGTGCCCTTAGAATAATAAAGTTATTATTCTATGTCAGTGCCAATCACTGACCCGACTGACGTCTGACCATAGACATAATAGAAAATACGTTTTTCCCATCTCAATGCGTCTGACTGACCGTGACCAAAGAGTAAAGTAAACCGTGACAGAGTATCTGGTATTCTGTTTTTCCCATCTCAATGGGTATTCTGTGTAGTAGTATGTTAATCTATGGCTACGTTCCGTGTTAAGATGATATCGATTTCAGCGTGCCGAATCCCGTTCCGAATTAGCGTGAGCGCGATAACGATTTCCCGTGAATCGTCATAGATGACGTCATGACATGCGCCATCTTGCGATAACGCCGACCATGCGTAATACTATTATCACCGTGAGCACTGTCAAAAATGACAGTTGTGCTGTTTTGTTTTGAATCGTTTCATAACTTTGGCCAACTTAGATAAAGTGCTTCTGGCTAGAGTCGCCACCTAACCAAATAAGAAGACGAGTGTTGTATACAAGTTTTATATGGTTTAAATAGGTTTTAACATAGAGTGAGCACTGTTAGCGCGTTCACGAGCGTTCCGTATTGATGACAAAAATGACAGTTCTTTGCTGTCATAATCACAGATTACTCATATGTAGCAAGCTACAGATGTGACAGTCGAATTTGCGTAGTTCCTACAATAACAGTTTTGGCGCTGTTGTCGCTCATGCTTGTCATTATATAATGGCGCAACATGACACACATCCACAGCACACATATAAAATATAAAATAGTGCTTTCAATTAGTTATTATGGCTGTTATCGATAATTTTTAATGTAGTGTAGTGATGTACCCGATATCGACAAAGCCTACTAGGGTTTAGGGTTTTTATCATTAATTCTATTATTAGGTCGATAAATAAATAAAACAAATTATCATACATTTTGTAGTCATTTATTTCAAAAATCAAAATCAAAAGTCATTTATTCAAACTAGGCTGAGAGTCAGCTCATTTTGAACGTCAAAATAAAATTACATAAGACAGTCCCCCCAAAACGCCCGCCCTTCACCACTTCCTAGTGCTTTAGCTGGAAACTCCCCAGCAGCACAGCTGTCTGTTAAGTTATAAGAACTTGATTCAATACAATAATAGGTAATTAAAATTACGAAACACAAAAAAAAAACATTAAATTTGCCATATGTCAGCTAGCACACGCCAATATACCATCAAAAATTGAAAACTAAAAATAATAGAAAATTAAAATAAAACGTAAACAAAACTTCCAATCTAAATAAAAGCCTCAAAGCATAAAGGGCATGCCCGCTTACATATGCAATTCTGCATTATGCAAATATAGCTATAACATAAAGTAACAAAAGTTAAACTAGGACCTCTGGACTAAAATTTTAAAAAAAAACTTAATACAATTAACAATAACAAAACCATGGTCAGCAAGACGACCAGTCACCACGAGCAGCACCCGTTCACGAGCAAACAGTACAACGTTACAGATATCCTTTAAATAGAATGGTAAGTAATTAATATACACTAAGAATAAGAATGGACCTAGTATTGAGCCTTGAGGTACACCTAACTGAACTGATCGCCCGGATGATTTCACAAAGTCAAAGTCAAAGCATTTATTTCAAATAGGCACTTAAAAGGCACTTTTGAACGTCAACATTTACATTAAAATAGAATTGATTCTAGTCGCCCCTTCCAAAATGTAGTTTCGTATGGAGAAGAATGGGCAAGAAACTCCACCGTTACTCTTTTAAAATGTTTCAAGTACAATATTTAACATAGTACATTCACTATATGATTACGTGTGAAAACGATGCACCCAGAATAAAATTACCATACCAAAATAGGTAAACAGAATCAAATTGAAGCAATACAGATAAATTAATTCTGTGATAGATACATGGTGTTCACACATTTACAAACATTGTAAAAGTAAGTATAGGTACGATTTTCCTACAATATTAACAAGTAATGAGTCAGTGTGTGAGTTAAAGTAATCACTGAGTGTAAATCAATGTCATAAATATAATTAATTATACAATTCAATTAGCAACCAGTTTGATTTTGTCTAGACTCTAGATTGTCCTATGGAGCAGGACCAGCATGTTTCCAAGCATTCTTATCTTGACCACCACACCATTAACATCTACACATTGGTGCCTATTTTGCAAATAAGAGCTTATTACGTTAAGAGCTTCATTTTGAACACCGTAATGACGTAGTTTACGCCAAAGCGTTTGTTTTCTTTTGCCTATGGGTTTTATATTTTCTTAAAGCTAACTGTTGCATGTTTTGCATTTTCAAAACATATTTTTCTTCTATTTTTCCCATTAAAATTTTATTTATTATATTGCACCAATTGTGACACTGCAGGCGAATTATGAGTGTTATATAATATTTAATTACATCTCTATTATGTTTTTTGCAGCCCAACCAAGACATGTCGCGTTTAGCAATCAGCTGTTTTAGATTTTTTTTTACATTATTTTTGTAACCATATTGATTTAAATAATCGTGAATACATTGAGAGTTCTCTCTGTACAGCGAAAGTAGTTTCCCAATTGGGTAAGCCAAATTATTATTTTTTAATCTTTTGTATTCTCTGTGTTGTATAAATTCATGGATCCCCTGGATTTCTTTTGTCGTATAAGTTTTTGTGCATGAATAACAATTAATTTTTTTCGTAATTTTCCTGCATATGTATCCCGCAGTATACGCCGAAGTTTGGACCTTTACTTTTTCTGATATTACTTTTTGAATAAGAGATTCCTTTGACTCTGTCGGAACCTTTGAAGATGACGGCGCATTTAAAATTAAATTAGGCGAAATATTTTCGTCATTATCTTTTGGATTACAGCAGGTAAACAGATAATTTAAATCAAATAATGTGTCGCCGTCATCTTCTTCACAATTTGAAAATTTTGATTGAGGACTCAATATACTTGATATAAGTAACGACTTGAAGGCGTACATAAAACAATTTCCATCGGGATTCACGTTGCGATAATTCATCGCTCTTATGCGACCAAAGAAATTCTCAAGAGGATCTTGATTTATTAATCTGGGGTAAAAGTATTTCACTCCAAATTTTGTAAACAATATTTTGGACAGACCCAGAAAACTCTGCAACGTAGTAATCCACCCTTCAAGGCATGGAGGACGCACATATCTCGGCTTTGCAGTCTGCCTAGCCAATTTACTATTGGTGTCAATATATTTAATATTTTTTAGGGATTTTATTGCTTTTTGCCAAAATTCTTGATGAGGGGAACTTGGTTTCACTGCGCATCTAAGTTTGCCTCTTGGTTGACCTGGCGATCCATTGACACTATCAAAAAGTTCGTCAAAAAATGTCACCACTACTGCTGTAGTCTCCATTGACTCTATTGGAGTGTTGAGCCGCTTATCTGAAATATTGAATTTGTTTAATTAAAAATATTACCGCCATTTATAGCTCCAGGGATGTTACTACCTACTTGTACACTTTGAGGATTTAAATTTTAGAAAAAAATATATAATGAACAAGTGCTTTTTACATTTGTGGGTAATGAAACAGTTTTTATTTTTATGGAAAAATCACACTAACATTTTTCAATCAAGTATAATTTAAATTATAATGCTACTTACGCAGAGCATCAGTAAATTCAAGCATTGCAGCTGTTCGTGCACTTAACACTTGGGTGGCTGCTTTAACTTTCATTTTGTTTATGTGTTTTATGTCCACATGTTGTGCAGTCAAATTCGGTAACGCTCTGGTGTGACCCGATTTACTGTCTAGGTCGTATATATAGGAAATATCTGCCCATGATGCTCTTCTTCCATTATACAACATATCCTTAGTAAGGAAATTATTGCGGATACTCTTTAAAAGATGCGGTGGATCGTGAAATAAAAAAAGATCTTGTCCAGCTATATGAATTGTGACATCTGGAACAAAAAAAATATATATATAAGAGAAACCAATATCATGTATAGCACTATAGCAACTGTATAAAATAGTGATAAAATCTACCATTTTCTCTGCATTGATTGCCGCGATGTCGAACAGTCGATTGTTTTAATTGATTAAAACATGACCTAAATGTTGATCCTTGATCACACCCAAGTGCAAGCGGTTTTAGACCAGTTTCCACCAGCAGAGGAATAATTTCTTTTAAAATTCTCATGAGCTCATGTGCTGATATTGTTCCCTCACAAAAATAGTATGCAATGGGTTGCCTCCATGAATGACATATGCCCCTGATCATAAAAACCAGAGCATGGTCAGCCAATTTTGGTTTTCTTTCTCCTGCTATCTCTACAAATCCAATAATTTTGTCCTTGCTTTCATTGTATGTGAGATGTGGTGACAACGCTACCTCATCAAATACTAAGGAACAAAGCTTTTTCGTCGTGTCCCAGTCCTTAGTAGCGTGTTTGATATGCTCAAAAATATTTTTATTTAGGCCGCATTCAAACTCAACTTTATTAGAGAGTCTAGCCAGTGTCCTTTTGTTAGGTAAAGCAAACATTTTTTCAAGAAGTTTATATCCCTTTGGACTTTGCTTCATCAGAGCAAGGGCGAATAATTTGTCATCTAAAGAAAACCGTCTTGCCATTTTGCTTCTTCTAGCAAGTCTCAATTGCATCAACAAGAAATCTTTAGCTTTCTTATTCAGTTTTTGAAAATTTTGTATAAGCTCTAGGTTTTCGGGTTTATATGCATTTTGGAGACTCTGAGTATTTGTGTCACTCAGACTATCTGAAGCAATTTTAGTACATTGCTTTATATACTGTCGAGTTTTAGAATGGTACCGAGTTGAACTTCTTCCTGAAATACATAATAAATGATTGTTTTAAATTATACAAAACAAAAAGAAATCTATGAATGATTATCCCTAATCCATAAACTTTATAAAAAAAAAGTTGCTTTTTGTGTCTATTTGTTTGGCATTGGCCACTCAGTTTTTAATAACTACAGAATGTATAGAAATCTCAAAGTTTTGACATGTAGCCACATCAGTAGGTCACTCTCTCAAAGCATGCGCATGTTACAAGTATATTATATCTTAGAAAATGTTTAGTAAGCAATTTACTTACTTGGTATGGGTTTCTGTAAGGATTTCTTGATTTCAACCATTTCAAAAACAGGTTGCCATTCTGTAATCAAAATTTCTTTTATGAGTTCAATGCAAAATTTTGTCACCTTTCCTATTCAGTACAAAGTTTTCTCAGCACAGGAATCCTCTAAAGGAGATGGTGCCCGTTGGTTAAATTAAGAGTTGATTAATAAGATAATTAGGAATGGTTGGTGATTATCAGAGATCAGAATAGGTAGAGTATATTCACCTAAACTTCGAGGAAATAAGTAACATAGAGAGGATAATTACCTCCTCTATTATCACCGAGCACTGTAAGGGAGTACCATAAAACGAGGAATTGTATCGTACAACAGAGGAGGGTGGCTTCTAAAGTATTTCAACTCAACGGGGAGAGAACCCAAGATAACCTGCTCGACTCGATGCTGCTCAAAACAAACAATGGCCGTTTTGCATTATTTAAGGGAGTACCATAAAACGAGGAATTGTATCGTACAACAGAGGAGGGTGGCTTCTAAAGTATTTCAACTCAACGGGGAGAGAACCCAAGATAACCTGCTCGACTCGATGCTGCACAAAACAAACAATGGCCGTTTTGCATTATTTACCTGACTTATTGCGTAAACTGTCAAACGACCAATGACATACACACACATTAACAGGTAATGACGTTTGAGAACAATATGGCGACTAAACCGCGACAGCAGAGCCAAAACTACAAAATTGGAACTAAAGCTGTCAGCCCCCTGGTCATAATCGTGTCTATCTATCTCGGAACGCAAATTATTGATGTGAGCGCTCACAGCGCTATTTTTCTAATTCGGAATGTGGCCTATGATTCTGTGTCCGTGACGTACACAGGTTAGTACACAGATTACTCATATGTAGTTAGTACAGTACTTACTACAATCAACAGTGTAAATCTCCCTAGAGTATCTAACTTATAGTATAGTAATAGAGTATCTAAGTTCTGTGGTGTAAATTGTGTAAAATTATATGAAAGGAAGGCAGTGGACGCTACGACACTAAACATTTTTTAATTTGAATACTCCGCATTGCTTTTAAAGTGCACACCTGCAGTGCGAACATTGCGATAGTATAAACGTTAACAGATTGTTATCTAAGCAACTATGGGCAAAACATCGAAAGATAAAAGGGATATATATTATAGGTTAGCTAAAGAAGAAGGTTGGCGTGCAAGAAGTGCTTTTAAACTATTACAAATTAACGAAGAACACAATATATTCAAGGGTGTAACACGCGCTGTAGATCTTTGCGCGGCTCCTGGCAGTTGGAGTCAGGTGCTGACAAAAAAATTGAGACAAAATGCCAGTAGTGTTGACGATGTTAAAATTGTTGCTGTAGACTTACAAGCCATGGCAGCTTTACCTGGTGTAATACAGATACAGGGTGATATTACAAAACTTTCTACTGCCAATGCTATAATTCAGGAATTTGAAGGACTCAAAGCTGACTTAGTGGTTTGTGATGGAGCCCCAGATGTAACAGGACTACATGACATTGATGAATATGTACAGTCCCAACTGCTATTAGCAGCACTCAACATAACAACACATGTGTTAAAGATTGGCGGTGTATTTGTGGCTAAGATATTCCGAGGGGAAGATGTTTCTCTCTTATATTCACAGCTTAAGCTATTTTTTGAATATGTAACAGTGTCTAAACCAAGAAGTTCAAGGAATTCTAGTATAGAAGCTTTTGTTGTATGTCAAAACTATCAGCCACCCGAAGGATATATCCCAAACATGGTGAATCCGCTGTTGGATCACAAGTATTGTGATTTCAATCAATTTACAGGTCCTAACAGGTTCATAGTACCATTTAATGCATGTGGAGATTTGAGCGCCTATGATTCTGATACATCATATCCACTTTTGCTAGAAGGCCAAACATCATATGAATACAAAGAACCTGTACAGAGTCCCATAAATCCTCCTTATAAAGAAATATTAGAAAAAACAAAAAATCTGCACATTCAAAATACTGAAGGATCCTCAAAATAATTCCATTCATTGAAAAAGAATGATGAATGATAAATGTTTGTTAGGGAAATGTACATTTATAAGTGTATGAATTATATTTTAAACATGATTAATACAATAAATGAATTTAATTATTTAAAATGTTTGATTTCAGTTTTGTTTTTGCTTAAAAAAATTGCCTGTAGACGTTGCATATGTTTGTATCATTCTTCTGAAAGGCGACTGTCTTGCCTACTGGCCTCGTTTCTGGAACTCGGTAAAGACACTAGCCCAATTTGGGTTAACAATTCAGCCACTGGCACACTGGCCTTGTGTAATTTTTTGACGACATTTCAATAATGCCTGGCTTTGTGTATGTGTCAGTCAGCGACACATGCTGCATAAAATAAAGTGTATTATCTATCTATTCATGCCGCTGAGCCTGAGCCTGATCTGTCTCGCAAACAGGCCTATGACATATAGCTCTGGCTCTTTCAGAAAGAGAGAGCTATACGTTCTGAATAGCTTCGTCTCTTTGTGGTACGCCAGTTCGAAAACACATTGAGTCGAAAACCGCTGTATCGAATGACGTTATCGCGAACACGCTGATTCGAAAAACTGTTTGAATGGTATGTTAGTACGAAATTCTTGGTATCGAAATCATGTGCGTGTGGTGTGAGGGCCACTTTATTAAAACTCTTTGAAAATGTGCTTAGGATTTAGTGAACATTCCCAAAGAATTGTGAAAGTTGGAATCAAATTTTGTGAAAGTCAAATAAGCGAGTTATGGACTGTACACATAGCCCTCAATCCGCTATATGAGAACTGAGGGCCCAACTTTACAGTCCATAACTCGCTTAAGTATTAGACTTTCGCAAAATCTGATTTCTGTAATTGCGAACAGCATAATATATTTCAATCAGATTTTGTCTGTGGATCAAACTCGCGACCCCATAAACCCTCTATAGGTTGGGTTTGGGAAACAACAGCAATGAGAACCTTTTTTTTTCATAAAGTATAGTAATCAACAGTACCTACAAGTTAACCTTCATTATTTTGTTTTTATTTTTGTGATTGCATTATAATAAATAGGTACTGTAGTATTTGTATTATTATTGGGTTATCAAAACGGGAAGCATGCTAGGGACACATATTTAATCATTATAAGTATTAATATTAATAATTTATACTTAGTGGTGTAGACAACAAGCTCAGTGTCAGTTTTATCATCGTAGCGTAGGTAGTTTGGTAACCACTAGGTCGCGAGTTCGATCCCCAGACAAATTCAGATTGGAATTATGCTATTCGCAACAGTGGATTTCGATACCAAGACTTTCGTACAGCATACCATTCAAACAGTTTTACGAATCAGCGTTTTCGGGACAATGTACTTCGATATAGCGGTTTTCGACTCAATGTGTTTTCAAACTGGCGCGGCGTACCTAAGGGCGTACCACTCGGAGAGTTTTTAGAAATAGCGTGCGTCGCAATAACGTCATTCGAATCTTCATATTACTCCCCTTGTGACCTAACCCCGTAAAGAACGCCGCAGCAAACTCGTTATTTTCAGTTTCGACAATAGGAACGAAAACTGTAAAATTAGCTCCGCGTAAATGGCATTATGTAGTTACTTGTTACGAGTACGAAGTACCTAGGTACTTACAGTTTATCGTAGACTTAAAGCTCCTGCAAACAGACACGACGCAACTCACGTAGAACAATTTTCTATGAAAACTTCAAGGACATTTGTTCAACAACTATCGCGTCGCACCTGCTTGAAGAATCCTCTGAATGTACGGTGGATGCACTAAGGAAGCCCGCTTTCAAATTTTCTTCAGTTTTTTTACGAGTTTCAGTTTAGTATCACACAATGTGATACTAAGATTGTAGGCATATTGATTAAAATATGATTCACGACTGTCACAAATGTGGCTTTCATCATCATTTTAACCGAAAGACGTCCACTGCTGGGCATAAAGCCCCGTTCCCACTATGTCATGAAAACAGATTATCGTGTTTGAAACGTCGTGGCTTGTGTATAGGGAGGTGTTCACATATAGGACGACACAAGTAACTGTCGTCCACGACTTTTTTGCGATGACGACAGATTGTCCAAGTCAATGGGAAAGGATAGCACGACAGTCGTAAAACGATAAAAAAAACGTCACGACTTATCGTGACGGCAAACCATGTCGTTATTGCGACTATCTATCGTTGACATGTGTAGTCTTCTCCCCTCACGCCCATATAAAAATGTCGTATGGGTGAAATACGACAGTCGTTCAACGATAAAATATTTTGACAACACAGTGACGATAAACAGTTGTTACAATGGGAACAGCTAGAGACGACAATCGGCCAACGACAAATTAATCGTTACGACATAGTGGGAACGCGCGCTGCCTCACTCAAGCTTCGCCACTTCGACCGGCACCCTAATTGCGTAACTCACGATTCATCATAATTTGTTTCGTTTTGAAACAGATGGCTAAACCATTGCTTCATATGTTCGAAAATTGTGTCTGCTCAGCAACATAAATAACGCAATGAATATTGTTGAACTGTCAAAATGAAATCGATTACGATTAATCGCGTGTTACGCAATTAGGGTGCTGTTCTTTGCTTCCCGCCTCCAGCGGATTCGACTTTATAGAATCACAATATTTAAAATCATCAAAACAAAATAACTACCTACAGTAATAACACTGAGCAACGGTCGAACGATCCGGTTAAGCTACGCTTGCTGCAGTTGGTCCGTGGATGGGTGACCACCTTTACATACCGAGAGCCCTTCGTGCCTCGGCAAGCACGTTATTCTGTTTGTCCCGGCTGTCATTCATGGATCTTCGACAGTCGTTACGGGTCGTCAGAAGCCCGAAAGTCTGACAACCAGTCTTAAGAAGGGGTAGGTATCGTATTTCCCAGTGACTGGGTTGTTTAGGTCAGATAGGCTCCATGTAAAATCGTAGTAACTATTCAGTTATAAGTACCCAGTTAGACTGGAAGCTGACCTCAACATGGTTGGGAAAAGGCTGGGCAGATGATTGTGAAGATAACTGATCGCAAGGTTCTCTTGGCCCATGGCTAAAATCGGAACTAACGACGACGACGTGATATTTGCTGTGTTTTATTAATTTGTTATTATTTTTATTCTAAATTTGCCCTAAACTTTCATTTTTATTTGTATTTTATATTGATAATTTCCGATTAATTTTAAAACTTTATTTTTATTTGACAATTTACTTGCTTATTTTTATTTTACAATGTATTTATGATTTGATAACATTGTATTTATTGTGATTTGTATTTGTGTTTCGTAACTTGTGATTGTAATAGGGGAGAACCTGGAATAAATGGCTTTTATTTTTAAAATTTATTTTATAAACTAACTTTTGCCAGCGGCTTCGCCGGCATGGAGGTGGAAAATTATCCCAGGTTACCGTACTATCGGGATAAAAAGTATCCTATGTGTTAATCCAGGTTACAAACTATCTTTTTGCCAAATTTCATCCAAATCCGTTCTGCCGTTTTTACGTAATTGTGTAACAAACATCCAAACATCTAAACATACAATCTTTCACATTTATAATATTAAGTAGGCTAGTCCACTTTGTGCGACTTTGTGTATGTATAGACGCCAGCACATCAAGCTACCCCAATCTGTCAAATTTTCCCAATTGAATATGAACTTTATAGTATTGGAAATAAAGTTGAAAATCTATCAAAGAAATTTAACAGATTGGGGTAGCTTGATGTGCTGGCGTCTGTACGTTAATTATGTCATTTTGTCACTGTTGTTTAATAAACACTACAGAGTGAAAGTCCTTTTGAAGTCGGTTAAAAATAACTTAAAAATTCGGTGAATTGATCCGTGGCCGATTGATCGCTTTTCGTTAAAGATGCGGTCAAAAATACCCTATTGTACAAGCTACGCGACGTATGTCATGTTACGCTGTAGCTCGCAGTACGTTACTCGATGCGATGCGCGTGCTACGCTACGCGGCAAACCCCATGCTACGCGGCTAGACCGGTACCGGTGCACGTAGCGTAGCGGACGTTGCCGGTCGATGTGTTGCACATGTGCTACGCAACATACGCCACGCTAAGTGGCTACGCCGTATCCCGTAGAACGTCTCTCGATACATTGTACTATCGAATGTACTATCGAGGAAACTATCATCTATACAGATACACCGTAAGGACTATTATTGCTTGCAGCACTCAGCCGCTATAGTAAAGCTTGCTAACATAATATGTGGTCATTGTGTGCACGGGATTTTGTTTTCATATTGGTCAGATGTAAGTTTCCTCGATAGTACATGCTAATGCTATGCGACACACGCCACGCTACGTGGCTACGCCGTATATCTCCGCAACACGAAGCTTGATGCATGCGTTACGTAGCGGCGCACGCCATGCTACGCGGCTATGCCGTAGCCTGTAGTACGACGCCAAAGGCGCCGGCCGCAACTCATGCAAAAGCTGACGTCGTCGCCGTCGTCTGATTTAGTTTAGGGTGGAGCAAAGTGTATAAAATTTTATCGGGTAACTATTATGACCTCAAATAGATTCATACTCTAAAATAATCCTGGCCAAAATTCTGGGGACAAATAAAAATGAATACTATTGACAACGCTATGGATTATCCAGTTCAAGATTATTTTTCATGAGAACCAACATTTAATGCAAAATTTAAAATTTTAGTATGTGTTAATTTATATTTATGAACTTAATAATTACAAATTATTAGTTATTCACGATGGGCAAGTTTGTGTTACCATCAGTTCGTAAATTTCTGCAGACTAAGGTAGGTTTCAGCCGCACTATGCCAGCCTCTGTTTTCGTCTGACGAGTTATGCTGACCATAGCTTATCAACATACATAGTAGACCCATTCAGAGCATGCCTAGCAAGGTAATCAAGGTATGCTGTTTGTGTTAGGTCATTTAGGAGTCATAATGTTACCTCTACCAGCAAACTCGGCTGCCTGCTCCAGGGTCGGTGAAGTACAGAACTGACAGAACGCATGGGACAAAATTATACTTAAGAGCAGGCTTTGGGACTTCGATTTCCCTCAAATTGCACCATATCAGAACTTGAGTTAAATCACCTTGGTTTTTCTTCTGGGGAGAACCTTATCATGGAAATCTTCGATCTGGAGAAAGTAGTTAAAGCCAGTTGTTTTGGGTTTTTAGGAACGCACTCGGCCACTTAAAAACTTACACATAATATTGGGTAATAGGTAGGTACACAATTATATTCTTAGGTATTCGTTTTATAACTTGGTATACCGTTTTGCCTGTTGTTAACAAATATTTGAAACGTTTAATTGTAGACCATCTACGGCGACAAGAAAGATCCAGTATGGGTTTATCTAGAAAAAGAAATGCAAAAAAATATCGCCAAAAAACCATACAACGAGAAAGTAGGAAAATGGCTTCGATTTCTTAGGGATCTGAAATACCATTACTATTGTGAAGGTAGGCTTGCCTTTTATTGATGCAGTTTGAGATGCTGAGTGTGTTATACTTGTGGTGATACCGACCTATGATGATTTCCAAGATAGAAAATCTAAGACCATTCGCTACACTGGGCGAAAAACCGCGACGGAGGCCCGGGTTTCGCGTCTGTTTCTAGTTCATCAAAGAGCACCGCTTAGTTACATTTTGTAGGACGTTGCGTCCGCCGCAGCGGATGGTCTCAGAATCTATTATACTAGCTTTTGCCAGCGGTTTCGCCCGATTTGAGGTCGAAAAAATCCCACGGGAACGTACTAAATACCGGGACACAAAGTATGTGTTAATCCAGGCTATAAACTATCTGTGTGTTAGATTTCGACCAAATCCGTTTGCCGGTATTGCGTGATTAAGTAACAAACATCCAAACTTTACATTTATAATATTAGGATAAACATAATAACGTTATACGTATTATATGTGTAGTATGAAATTGTGGATTTGGATTTGAAAAGAAAGCTTACCTGCGAACTCCTGCCCACTGCCTTGCGCTCCTATGGGCTCGACGAGACGTCGTGAACAGTCTTCCTAAATTTCCAGATTTTTACAATACACGGGGAGACATACAAACTAATTACACGTTGCGCCATAAAAACAGACTAAATTTTCCCCCGTTCCGCCTTAAATTACACTCATCTACTAAGTCCATAATCAATGTCAATAAAAATATATAATAAATTGCAACAAAACAAAACGAGTATATTTTAAAATAAATAAAGCAATATTTAATTTAAAAAATCTATTACACAGTACATGAATATCTAATGGATAAATTCAATAATAATATAGGTATAATTATGAATAAAAGATATTTCATAAACAAACTAACAAAAAATAAATATATTATAATACCTAATTAAATGCATGTAACAAATTTTAAGCGACTAAACAAATAAACATTATTCAAATATAATAAAATAAATAATAAATGAATAGATAGACTTGCACATATAATACTAGAACAATTTTACCTAAAAATAAAATTGATATTAAGCATACTTACCTTTCTCTAAGCCATAAATTGAGATAGGCGTATCCGGTTCCGGTACGGTGAAGCGTTTAAGCCCTGCAGCGTCATATCCGCCCCAATCCGGCAGGTAGTGGGGATGCGTTTGCGCAACGCATGACAGTATTCATGAACCTCATTGCGGCTCAATTTACAGTGATTGATATGAGTATCAATCACAAAGTACCTTTATAATTAAGAACCCGCTGACAGAAATATAAATTGGCTTAGAGAAAGGTAAGTATGCTTAATATCAATTTTATTTTTAGGTAAAATTGTTCTATTAAGCTTGACTGTACCTTTCTCTAAGCCATAAATTGAGAAGTGTTTGTTATCGACTGCTGGATTGGGACTAAATTAGAACGCCAATGTGATCAACAAAGTTATTCATTAATTTTAAAGTTTTGATAGTTCAACTTAAAGTAAATCAACAGAATTATTTCCTATGACTTTAATTATAACACTACATCCATAATACAATCAAGTTATTCATCTCATTGTTTGAAACAGATTACTGATCTGATTTGATTCATTAGTGGACCTGTAATCCTTGATTTCTTTTTTGTAATATTTGTGAAATGTCGAAGCAGAGCGCCAATTTCCTCTCTCCAGAATAAGATCAATGGGAATATTATCTGACCAACTAGCCGAGGCTACTGCCGATTGCACACTACCTGGACTAGTGTTTATTCCAGCTTGCTTTAACAATGATTTAATCCAGCCTCCTATGATTGTGCGGGTAGCTGGTTTGGGTTCACCACGTGTGCTAATGAATAAGCTCTCAATATTACCTCTTCGACCTTTAGAGTACTCTAGCAATTTGTCAATCCAATAAATTGGGTTAATGTTATTGTTTGACTCGCATTTAAGTAAACGCCAACCTGATTGCTTATAAGATATATTGTCAGTTTTGGACCCATATATCGGCCAAAACACTATAGAATCATCACTCCTTACAAAGTTTTCTTTATTTATACTCAATAAAGTAAGGTCATGGACTCTGCGCCCGGAACACAATAAAAGGAGAATTGCAGTTCTTTTAGAGATTTCGAACAATGACATTTTGGAGGGAATTTTTTCAACTAAGAATCTAATTAAAACATTAATATCCCAAATAGGATTTTTAGCTTTGTGTGGCTGTTTTAATGCTATACCCTTTAATATTTGCTTTATTATAATGTGAGAACTTAAGGAGAAGCCACTAGGTGGACGACAAAAGGTACAAACTACAGATTTATGTACTGCAATGGTATTATAAGCAAATTTAAATTTAAGATGCAAATCAGTTAGGAATCGAGCTACATCTTCAGGGGATGGATCTATAGTTCTCACGTTATTGTCACGTGACCATTTACACCATCGTAACCATGCCGGCTTATACGTATTTAAGGTCGATTTCCTCCAGCTACCTTCTAAAATGTCTATCTGATCTTTTTCCCAAGAATCTAATAGCGATGACCACCCTGTATTAACCACGCCTTTAAATTCAATTGATGAACATGTGGAGGCGGTCGATTGGTTATTGTGTCTATTAAGACTTGGTCCAAATCCCTCACCTGGTAGGGAGTGCGCATGGAGCGAGCTACCAGATCTGCTCTCCAAAAGACCTTCTCCCAATCGGGCGTTATCACCAGGTACATGCCGGATGCCTGGTTCAGGTGCGCTAATACTCTGGGTATTAGACACGGTGGTGGGAATACCCATGCTAACCTGTAGTGCCAAGGGCGACTGAAAGCATTGTGGAAAATAGCCGCCGTCCAGACTCGCATACCTGGGTACTACATGAGCAGTTCGTGACGCAAAAAGATCTATCTCGGGAACTCCGAAATGCTGAAAAATTTTCCCGGTAGCGCAGGGGAACAAATGCCATTCTGTCGGGGCAGATTTCCTTGAAAGCCGATCTGCTACGTAGTTGTATCGACCGGGAAGGTGATATACCGACATATGTATCCGATAACGATCTATTTCGTCTAAGACTTCGTATGTTAGGTTTAGGAGGGGTTGTGACTGTGTGCCGCCTTCGTTGCGCAGGTAAGAAACTACAGTTTGGTCGTCGCTCTGAATTAATAAGCTTGTATCGGTCATTAGGTGACCTTTTACCTGGATTACTCGCAAAATCGCCAACATCTCTAAGATATTGCTGTGAGAGTCTCTTTCCTGTACTGACCAATTGCCACTTAAGGTCTCGTTGTTGAGTTGCGCACCCCAACCTGCCTTGGCAGAGTCTGTCGTAAGAAAATGGGTTGGAGGTGAACCGTGCAGTTGAGAAGCCATGTTGTGACTCCGTATCCACCATTGCAAGTTTGCAATTACCTTGACGGGCATCTGTGTTCGACCTTTTGAATTTTTTCGCAATAGGGAATTGCTGAAGGTCAGCATTGCACGAGAATTCAAGGGTCCTCGCGGGACTACGAAGCTGGCAAAATTCCAAAGTCCTAGTATACTCTGGACTTCTTTTAAACTTACCTTGGTGGCTTTTGTCATTTTCAATGTTCTCGAGTGCAATATGCGAACCTTTGCTGGTGGTAGTAATTTGACATTTTGCCAAGGATCCCATAATATCCCCAGATACTCGATTGATTGCTGAGGTGTCAGTACAGACTTCTGAAAGTTTATTACAAAGCCAAGGGACTGCAATACTCTTACCGTTAAGTTCACGTGACATTGCAGAGTTTCTCGATTCTGATTCGCCAGAAGAAAATCGTCGAGATATACCAGCAATCGCACCCTTTGGTCTCTTAGGATCTGCGCGATCCAATTCGTCAGGCTGGCAAAAACCTTCGGAGCAGTTGCCAAACCGAAGGGGAGGCAGGTCATTTGCCAAAGTCGGTCCGATACTATTAATCTGAGGAAACGTCTGTGTCCTGGCGCGATTGGCAGATGAAAATACGCATTTTTCAGGTCTATTTTCACGTACCAATCCTGTGGTTGGAGGAAGTCGGGGACTTTGTACATGTTCACCAATCGAAATTTGTCTATTTTGACATAGTTGTTTAGTAATTTTAAATTGAAGACCGGGCGAAACGAAGACGTCGCCTCCTTTTTTGTTACCAGAAAAATTGTTGATACAAAGCTCGGAGTCAATGAAGCTTTTTCTAACACACCTTGATCTACTAGTTTCTTTAATTGGATTAAGATTTCTTTTGAATTTACTTTGTGAAATCTTCTGGGAATCCTCAAGGGATGAATAAGCGGTGGCTTGCTTAAAAACGGGATCCGATAGCCTGATATTATTTTTAGTATATATAAAGGTGCCCCCAACTTCCTCCAGACACTTACCCGATGTTTGATTCCACCGGCTTGAAAACGTTGATGATAGTCAATCGACTCGTTTATCACGCCGTCCCAGGGTACTACGTTTCTTACCGTATCGTGTATCTTCGGTTTGAAGAAAAAAAAAAAAAAAAAAAAAAACTCTTCTGCCCTTCTCTTTCGTCCTTGCGCAGGATTAAAGCCACTATTAGTGGATGGGCGATAGTTTGCACTGTTGCGCACAGGCACTATATATTTCTTACCTCCATGTGGGTCCCTTCTTTGGCCAGAAGGTATAAACGATCTACCCTGCGAGGATAATTTTGTGGATGCGGCTTGAAAAACTTTTAAAACGCCCCCTTGTTTTCCTACAAAATCTGTAAGCTTTGCATCGTCAAATAAATTATGTGCGGACGGGGGTATTTTTCTTAACGTTTCCTTTAAACAGCTTTCCTTTACTGAATTTAAAATTCCATCGCGACGTTGTTGCACTATATCAGCCCGTTTGCCACATATCATTTGTAATAAATCCGATTGTATTTTTTGATATTCCCCGTCGGCAAAAATTTCATTGATTTTGGAAGTAATCTCTTCAGTAATCGTTGGTTTTTTTAATTCGGATACCCACGAAATGAATTGGCATAAGCCTTTTTGAAATGCTTCGTTTTGCAAAATAACAGCATGTGACATAGCACCTAAAGAATTTTCAACAACTGCTAACGAACGATTACGTTCAAAAATTTTCAAAACATCATTACTTTCGAGCTCTACAAAACCTGGGGTAGAATTATAAACTTTTTGTACTTCAGAATAACGTACTTGAGCCCAGTCAGGCGAGTTAAAATGTTGCAATTTGTTAAGCAATTCGAGATGCTTATTATCTTTCTGTAATGTCTGCGACTTGAGGGTAGTTTGAATTTTAAAATCAATCCCTTTTTCTTGATTTAATTCATTTTCCAGTGCAGTAGGGCTCGGAATATATAGAATAGACTCACTGTCAGACATGCACGACTGAGTGTTATTTTTAACTATAAGATCTTGCAAAGAGGTTACTTTTTCTGTGAGTTTTACAAAAGCGTCCTCCAATTTACTTAGCTTTGTATGGCGGCGCCGCTCCTTTCGCCTACGACGTCTCCTTTTACGCGCCGTTGAAGAAGAATCGCTGCTACTACTCGAACCACAAGATTGCGACCGAGCACGTGGGGCATTGTCCATACTAACATTATTAATATTTTCGTCCAAAGAGTTCATTTTTAACACAAATTAATTTTATATTAATACTCAAAAGTAGGACAGGACACCCTTTTTAAAAGTAAAGAGTTACTTTTAAACACGACTACACCGTTCGGAATTCCGAACGCCAATGAGGTTCATGAATACTGTCATGCGTTGCGCAAACGCATCCCCACTACCTGCCGGATTGGGGCCGATATGACGCTGCAGGGCTTAAACGCTTCACCGTACCGGAACCGGATACGCCTATCTCAATTTATGGCTTAGAGAAAGGTACAGTCAAGCTTAATAATATAATAAGTAAATGAATAGAAATATAAAATATTTAATAGGATATTAAATAATTCAAACGAAAATTAATCAAGCGGTCTTCCTCTCTCTAGTTATTTAGTTATTAAAAAATTTGGTGTGCCCGACAGGGTCCATAATTGTTTTATTTTTTTTTATTTATCACCTGTAAGTGTACGTTATGGATTGCAATAAACGATTTAATTTGATTTAAATCCAGCGAAACTTCACTGCACATTTATTTCCACAGGTGTTGGGTTATTGTTATTGTTCGTGTCTTGAAGGGGGTGTAGCACAAAATCACAGAAGGACCATTTCATATTAGAAAAAAGATTTTAGCACGCGGAGCACATTGTTTAGTTCGTGAAGGATTAGTTGAAGTGAAAAAACATGCGGAAGCGCGGCGCCACTGTCGCCCATCGTAGACCAATTGGATTGCTTAGCGAATAGGCAGTAAGCAAGCCGGCAACTTAATCAAATCAAACCCTTTCTGCTACACACAAATGCTTGAGTACGAGTTGGGGGTTGAAAAACTATCCAAAATTCTTAAGATTAAATGCGGCAGGTAATACCTATCTTAAAGAGAACGGTACCTAACATTATATTTTTTTTTTTTTGCGAACGTAAGTATACCTGCTTAAAAAAGAACAAATAGAAAGGCTTTGAATTTATCTAATTAAATATATATTTTTCATATCTCAAGGTAAAAAAAAGAAAAGAAGGCTCGAGAAGGAAGCTGGCCCTAGATGGTACATTGAACTCTCGCAACAGCAGAGGGAAGTCCTAACACATGTGAAACAGGATATCCATCAAGACTTATTAGAAGATGTACCTCGTCGCATGCGCACGAATTTATTTGATCTCGGAATAACGCTAAGAATTCCAAAAAGTGTGTTGATGCAAGCCATGGAAGACAGTGTTGAGGATCCCGGCGTTTTCTTTTGGAAACTGTACCAAGCAGTATATAAGAAATCGCCGAGTGAACTACAACCAAGTACGTTTATTAATTACTACCTTTTGCCCGCAAATCCGCCCGCGTGGATGTCAGTTATCGCGTAAAAAAGTAGCCTATGTCCTTCTTCATATCCCAGACTATATCTCTGTGCCATGTTTCAGGACGATCGGTTTAGCGGTTTAGGTGGGAAACCGTTACCTGACACAGACAGAGTTATAATATTAAGTAGGGATAAGGACGTTGATAGATGGAGACTTTTTTGCCGACGTTAGGGTCACTGCAGGCTGCAGCAGTCATTCGCCATCCATGCTAGTCGACAGCTCGTTATTGGCAAAGTGCCGCTCATATTTTGAGCTAGGTTTTGTTTGCTTCATTGGTCGAGTGCTCGCGAGCGTGTATGCTGAGCATGGCTTCATTTAGGAACGTTTAATTTGTTCCCGGTAGCCATGATGGCAATAAGCTCTGCCATAACGTGAATTACATAGTGTGAATTAAATACCTACTATAACTGGCGAAATCTGCTAGGTCCACCAAACAGCTAATAACTTCTGACTATACCTGGGAATATAGCTGTGATCTGATGAGATGTTGTGTGTTATGCAATGAATGATAATTTTCTAAGGATAACTTTGATATTAATTTCAGAATACGACATGGATGCCAGGATCATGATATCGAGCTTAGTGTTCATTGATATGGATGAGTGCGTAAAAACACTGGACCGTGTAACTTACTACGACAAAAGTATTTCAATAGAACCTCCGAAAAGTGAGTAGTTTAGCTTTTACCTAATGTAAAGAACTACCAAGTATCTAAATCTATACCTACTTACATACGTTACTTATTCAACGGATTCGTCAAAACAAAGTCCAGAGAAACAGTGTCTTGACTTGTAATAGAAATTGATCTGAAGAATTTAAACCTATACTCCATAGGTTTAGGCACTTAGTTAAATAAAGGTAAAAAAACACGTGACTCATAGATGCGAAATATTTTATTTCAAATGTTAAAATCATATTATTTATAGTCATATAATAATGGGCTCTATTCATAATCAGAATCTGATGAACTATCTGTCACATTAATAATAAATCGTTCCATTGCGTTAATTATTTTGCACAATTTAACAAAATCGAAACGCACTAGCAAAATCGTTTGTTCGATTGTTGAGAGCGCTGTCAAAGGCGTCTGGTTATCCGACTAAACGTAATACCTGGCACTTCAGTTGCCATACCTACTACATCACAGTTGTACTTTAGCAATTCGTTGTATTTTCTAAAAGGTTTAGGGAACTGTCTTTTTAGGTTCTTTACAATAGGCAGACTTCAAAATATTATATTAAACCTAACTAACAAATTGTGCTCAAGTAGTTACATCTGGGAAGAGTAGTTTAAGAATAAATGATAAAGTTTAATATTATTAATAAAAGAGGAAACTATCGTATAATTCGAAAATAAACTTGATTTTGTTACACTGTATTTTTAAAGAAGAAAGTGTCAACTATAAAAAAACCCTTTATACGATTTGTTTACCTTTATTTAACTATCTAAACCTATGGAGTATACTTATAGCAGTGTTCGGTCGGTGGTCGGTACGACACGTAGACAGAGAATGCTATAGACATATTGATGTCTTTTATCGCATTCACACAAGAAAAAGAGCAACTTACGCCGATTTCGTGTAAAGAAATGAGACGAAACGATGAGATTTTTTGTTTCACGGCGCGTGCCACATTTTTAAGGGTTAGCATAGTACTTTGCTAAACAAAGTTAGACAGTTATCGTGCAGATAGCTAGCGTCTTCTTGTAAAATTCAGTTTTATGTGCTTTATGTTCAGTTATTCATGTTATTTTATTTTGTGAACATATCAGACATAATATTTCAACTATTTAAAAAAAATGGTGTGGTGTAGCGTTTTAAGGTGTAAAAGTGATAGTGGAACGAAAATGCCAGACTTGTCCTTTCATTCGTAAGTATAGCACTTTTTATGTGTAACTAGGCTATCAATAACATTTTATTGTGTTCATACATTGTGAATAATGTACCCTATACGTAAATTCATCGATAAAAAGCACAAAATTAACAATGATTCAATTCTGGCCTAAGAATTTTGGGGCTGCCAACTTTTCCATAAATTATTACCCACTATTACGGGAAATATGTATTCTGCAGTGTATTTCCTAATCCAAATTCCATGATTCCAGATCGAACCTGCTGTTGCCCTACTGCCGTCGATTAGTGGTCTAAAACCAGTTGAAGTAGGCTACCCTCCAGATTCGAAATAACCGTCAATAGTAAGTATCACAATTAATAAAAAATGTAACAAAGTTATAATTATTACGCAATAATTTTTTATAATTTAGGACAGGACTCCAGAGTGCACTCCTCGAACGTTGCGAAAGAAATGGAAAAACTCGGAAAAATTATCATCCAAGCGACTGAAAAAATTAAAGGCTCTTCGAGAAAAAAGTAGGCGTGTAACGGAAAATGTCGCTAAACTAGGAAATGTGAATGCGGAACTTAAAACAAAGTGAAACAACAAAGTGAAGAAGATGGGGATTTATTGGAATCTATTGACCCTGCCAATAGAGACTTCTTGAAAATAATGTTGAACCCCGCTTCCAGTGGTAGAAAATATTCACGAGCTTTACGCAAATTCGCTATTTGCTTGCAGTTTATAAGGTTTTGAAAAAAAGATTTGGTACCCAAGCAAAAAATTAAAAATATTCATACGAGGCTTGTTTTATTTAAAGGACAATAATATGTAAAATCATTAAAAGCTAATTAAAAATATTTTTTTTTTGTATTATTTACTCACAAAGCCAGATACTATCACATAAGAAATGGTACTTATTTAGAATCACATCGCATCATCATCATCCATCGTCACTCTCTCCTGTTCTCAACGCAATTTAATTGAGTTCAGGAGCATGTCTTCATCCATACATCACATGCCTATACAGATGATAATCGATTTATCAGTGTCACTTTCCGGCTTTCTCTTGTTTTCCACTTTCACAAATTGTGGGGTAAATTTTTCCTCGCACGGTAACCCTAAATATGTGACGTATTTTTTTTGTTTCTTTCTGCGACACGCTTTGCAGGCATCTTTATCATTCTCTGTCTACGGTACGACAGCAACTAACATTGACATTTCACAAGTGTCAATGTAAGCTCCATCGAGCTGCCCTAGGCCTACGAACAATTGACCATAGATTTTACCCAAAGAATAGGTGCCTCCCATTACTTAGTAGGTAAAAGGATTTTTGCTCTCATTTTGTACCAGCTGCCCTTATCCCTGCCCGGAGCATACAAGTAGGTATCTACGCACCTGCATACCTATATCCACATAGTAAACACCCTGGATGATGGGTTCTTGCTAGAGCCAGACACTGCGTAAGTTAGTCACTGTTTATGTCAGGCAAAGGATCTCCTTTGCCTGACGTTAACAAAACGACCAAGTTGGGCCTCATCTTTCTTCTTTGCTTAAGATTTTTGCTGACGAAATGGTTTAACATACAAGTCCATTGTTTGTAGAACAAATTAAATACTTTGAACCGAAAGTGAAATACGGAGTATACTTACAAAAGATTCACATCCCCCTTGTCACCAACGTTAAACGTAAGGTGGAGAAAAAACCTTTGCCTCTTGGCTATAAGTTGAAACTAAGGAGTGAGAATGTAAGTTTTTACACATAATTTGCCGGATAAAGAGAAGGGATCAACGATCACGTTAATTTCATTTCTGGACTCTGAGGGTCGAAAGGTTGGAATCGCGCCACGACATCAACTTTAAGTCGTTCGTGGTACGAGTCCCAACCCAGCATCTACAGACCTGCTTGAAAGAGGACTTTTGGCCGAAAGGTGTCGTATATCGACGTTTCCGAGGACGGTTACGCGACACCTCACAGCGATACACGACGCCGACCACTTTACGTGTATAGTTATAGTTTTATTATGTATCATAATATGTAATAGTTTATTATTATTTTTAAGATTATTTTGTGTATTTTATCTATGGGCCTTAGCTGCCTGATAATAAAGTGATTGTTGTTGTTGTTAAAATTTCATTACGCATTATGAATAACTTTTACCATGAGACCACCCCTAAACATACCCCGAAAAAATAAATCTCGTGCATCGTTACATTTATGTTCATGTAACTCGACAAAATGTACGGAAATGCTGTATTTTTTTTTCACGATTTGCCTGTTGGTCCTAACTTCCAGGATCACCCCTTTTTAGTTGTTACTTCAATAACGCCTTGTATACATACTAGCTTGTGCCTGCGACTTTTTTCGCGTGGAAGTCCTAAGACACCACAGTATACTCAAAGAGCAACTATAACCTTTCTCAAGAATGGCAAAATTACAATAATTGCAATTTGCTTCCTCAAATAGATTTTTTTTTTAAAATCCGAGTTGTAGTTCCTTCAGCGCGCTCAAACAAACTCAGGGCCGGATTAAGCATGTCAGGGCCCGTAGGCAATGCAATTTGGGGGCCCCTTTTCAGCCGTTTGAAGATCATCAGCTCTTTTCAAGTTGATGAAGGGATGTGAATAATAGCATCAGCAGCTTCATCTGACTGGTGCTGAACTCCTCAGGAACTTACAGTTTTGCAAAAGTTTTGTGTTTGGGCTCATTGAAATGGTCTTAATGAATAAATAGGTCAGAGATATGTGATGATCATCTCAGGAAAGAAAAATAAGAGACGGATGATGAGGTAATTTAACCCTTGTTAAATGCAATAAAGAACATAAACGAAAGAAAATAGTTTTGTCATCTAGTTTAAATATTAACTTTTCTAACTTTTTGGCTACAAAATCGCTCATTACATCTTGAAAGTTGACCTTTTCCAATACATAATTTTCGACAAATATCGACAATAATTGATTAACAGTTTTGTGACATTTACGAATGAAAGTTACGTTCACCCGTTGCCTTTGATATTATCAGACTTCTGTATATTTGCAATGCTATCATTACATTCGGGAAAGTTGATTGTATCAATGAGCAATTTACCGACTAGGTGCTAGAGTTTCTCTGAGGGTTTGTTTTTTAAGATAGTGGTGCCGATTCTCTTGTACACCGAACTAAACTAACTAAACTATCACTAAAATTCTTTACTTTTGGCTATGAGAATCTTAAAGCTATTCTGCAAAAAAAATCTCTAAACTTAAAAATAATTTTGACACAACTAAAATCGAATTTGACAATCGCGATCCCTGCAGGCTTATCATAACGCTTTCTATTTCTACTCTACTGTAGAATAGAAATCGCTTGTCTACATTTCTCGGTATAAAACAAAGGCAGATAGACCGCGCGGAACACCAAAGTGAGGCCAAAAAACCAAATACTAAAGCGTTAGCTAGCGTAAAGTTTTAGTAGGTATCTGTCACTCGGAGCACAGTAAAACTTTTGGAACGAAGTTCCTTATCGCGCGTTGTGAAAGGGGGCTAGACGGAAAAAAATCATACGAAAAGTTGTAACGACACTTTTTGCTATAGTAGTAAGCTATTGTAAGCCGTGCGGCGTGCGCATGTTTCTCTGTCTGTCTCTCTCTCTCTCTCTTATAGAAAGCAAGCCAGATATTTTCATTTCGTCTTTTATATTATTTTATTATTTTGATTATTTTATCTATTATTTTTAACTTCGTTCCGTCCGGGTGTCCCTTGACACCTCTCAAGTTTTTTAAACTAAATTCACGGTCACTCACGAATCGCTACTTCATGCATCCAACTAATCGGGGATTCCACCAACGTGAATGAAGTCTAGTACTCGCTCAGCCGATCGCTCATCGGCTGCGAGTAAAGTTATGAGTTACATCACGGGAGCAGCATGGTGGCCTCCAGCAGTCGAGGTGCTTGCGCTGCAGTATCCCGAACCGGACGTAAACATCGTCAAAATTCAGCATGGGAACATTTACAAGAGCAGCGTTGCGGCTATTGTTATATAGAGACTATGAGGGAACTTTTTCGAAGACCGCTATAAGAGGCATGCTTTCCTTTGTTAAGGCACGTCCCCTACCAAAACTTCGCGCCAGCCGTGGTTTGGGCAGTTTTTAGGAGCTATCTACTCGTTATTTAAATGAAATATCAACTAAAACAAAATACATTAAAATCCTACATAATCTTGATTCCACAATGGATGTTTTTGTTTTTTTTTTATAGTAGGTTTTGTTTAACAAATCGCCTTACAACGATACCACAGAAATGAATAACAATTATTTTATTACATGCATCTCCTCGTGAAGTAAGCATTATTTTAATTATGTTACTAACACTAGTAGATCTAGACAATTTAATCATGAAGAATATGAAGTAGATTTTTTTTCAAAACTCCGAATTTTGATTTTATAACGATTTTATTTTAACATCTGGGTGTATTTTACCACTGTATTCATGCGCGGGGCGCGGGGTATCGAGATTCAGTCTGCCGTAAAGCCTCGAGGGTGGAACCCGTGTCGTTTGTCACCGCGTCGCACTATGGGACCAAACAGTATTTTCCATCTCAAAAATGGTTTTGTCGAAAGTCGTAAATCCATAGATTGTTTTATGGTTTTATACTCTCAAAAGATGGAACTTACGAATAAATTACAAAATATAAAAAAAATATATAGTTTTACGTTTATAAAATGAACCTCAAACATTGGGCATAAATATTGTCATGCCAATTAAATTACCGTTAAGGGAGTTCAACACATAATTATTCGGAAGTTTTCCAAGGAAACATATTAGTGTTATACATCATTAGATAGCTTAGAATATACACTTTGCAACCACGTTCAGTTTTTGTAAAAAAAATATTTTTATTTAATTTTTTAATATTTTTTTAGTGAAGTAAAGAAAATTTAGTTTTTGTTAATTTCAATTGGAGTTTTCGTTGTTGCCGAAAGCAGCCGGTGTCAAGTTAATTACTCTATTAGAGACCTTATCTACTCAGTAATATGAGGATTTAAAAAAAACTTGCGCGTTTTTTGCGCCAGAGGTGATTTTGAAGCAATAATGTCAATCGGGGAAAAATCCTCGAAAATTACGGTTCTTCTTTTTTATTATGAAATATTATATTTAGTTATTATCCTTTGATGTCTATATTGTTTTTTCTATTTCTATGATAAAAACATACATTTGCAAATTAAAAAAACTGCTATTATATTTGAAAGAATCTTCCCATGGCAATTTTGTTTGGGGTGGTCACCTTAACCACAAGTATGATAAACTATATTGCTGCGGAAGTTCTATTTATCTGTTGTGGTAAATAATTACAATCAGTACTGATTACACTATTTCGATGAGAACTGTTATAATCAATTGTCCCATGGTTTTTGCACAAGGCACTAAAATATTAGTCCTTTAAATACCCGTGTATGTTCAGCATACGATTCATCAAAGTGTTCAGATACTTCTTTTCAATAACAATTAACGCATAAAAAACATTATTATCTAACAATGAGTGAATTCGTTTGTGTTCGACGCGATCTTTGTGATCAAATAATAAAAGGGAAAAGTACTTCAGACCTCAAAAAATATTTATTGGAAAACTTTCAACTATCGGAAACTGACGTTAATACTGTAATAGAGAGTATTCAAAAAAATCTAACATCGAGTTGCAACCAGAAATGGACCAAAGCTCAAAGAAAGCCGGACCGGTTAGAGAGCCTATACTCAAATTGGTTAAATGGTGAGTTTAAAGTATCATTGAATTCTTGCAGTACCTCAACCACTGTAAATTCTGGTTTGAATACTTCTGGTGAACGTGGAAGACCAACAAAACAATATGACGAGTGCTCGGAAAACACAAAGAAACGAAAAAATATGGAGCTGGTCCAGGAGTATGGAATGGAACATGTCCGTAACGCTTATGTGCAAGGTTTAAGATCCATGGGGGAAAATGACGAAGCGTCGATTGTGACTATTATCAGAAATAAGGAAAAAGAAGAGAAAAAAGTTATTCTACAAAATATGCTCAATCCAGATAACGCACTTTCCTTTACAAAAGAGGAAGCATTGAGTATATGCATTGAAACTGATTTAACCAAAGCACAATATGCGTACCTAAGAAAAAGGCTCGTTGATATGAATTTAAGTTCTGTATTGCCTTCGTATCAAACACTAAGTGAAGCAAAAAAGGCTTGCTATCCGCCTGCATCCAGCATTACGGTGACAAATATAAGCGCAAAAATCAACCTGCAAGATCTCTTAGACCATACAGTCTGCCGTATTATAAGGATAAAGTCAGGATCGACTTACAATCGTCTCAAGCTTTTCACTAAATGGGGATGTGATGGATCCTCCGGGCAAAGTGAGTATAAACAAACTCTACCGGAAGAAAACGAACAAATATCGGACGCTAATTTGTTTATAGTGTCCCTTGTACCACTGCGACTAGTAGACGAAGAAACTTCTACGGTCATATGGAAAAACCCTACTTGCTCATCTGTTAGATATTGCAGACCAATTTCATTAGAATTTGCAAAAGAAACTCCCGAAAAAACTACAGCGGTTGTCAGTGAAATTGAAGCCAAAATTAATCAATTGATTCCAACTCTTGTGTCAATAGAAGACAAAGTCATCGAAGTTAAACATCAACTGTTTATGACAATGATTGATGGGAAAGTTGCTCAAGTGTTGACAAACACATCATCCAGTGCTACCTGCACTGTTTGTGGAGCAACTCCCAGACAAATGAATGATCTTTTAAAAGTTACAACGAGAGTTGAAAATGAAAATGCGTTTAAATACGGATTGTCGACGCTGCACGCATGGATAAGATTTATGGAAATGATACTCCATATTTCTTACAATTTAGGTTTTGAGAAGTGGTCTGCAACAACTCCAGAAAATAAGCAACTTAAAGAAGACAAGAAAAAATTTGTCCAAAAACGTTTCCGAGAAGTGCTTGGCTTGTATATTGATAAACCACGTCAAGGTTCCGGTAATAGCAATGACGGTAATACGGCAAGGAGATTTTTCCAAAATTACCAATGTTCTGCAGAGATAACCGGAATTGATGAAGAATTAATCAAGAGACTATATGTAATTCTTCAAACTATGTCATCGGGATTTCCTATAAATGCAGAAAAATTTGGTCAGTATACATTGGTAACCGCGCAATTATATGTAAGCAAATATAACTGGTACTACATGCCATCTTCGGTCCATAAAGTACTTATACATGGTGCTAAAATAATAGAGCATTATGCAGTTTTGCCTATAGGACAATTATCCGAAGATGCCCAGGAAGCTCGAAATAAAGATTATAAGAAATATAGGTTACATCACGCTAGGAAGTGTTCCAGATCAGCAACAAACGAAGACGTTCTGCATATTTTGTTATATACATCTGATCCTTATATATCTAGCTTAAATAAACTAAGTTTTCTAATATCCAAAGAATTATTTGACGAAGCTAAAGAATTGTTGGAAATAGAAAGTGATGAGTAGGATAAGTTTAAGTAATAATTTTTTTTTGTCATGTAACTGTTTGTTTAATAATAATAATTTAGTTTTAAACTTATTTTAAGCATAAGTGTAACTTTTATTGCTATTTTAATATAACTGTATGATTTTTTGTATGAAATTTCGTATAACTTTATCTTTGTCATTTTTTTTCGGAAAAAATATTTTTTTTAGAATGATGATGTTTGATTTCTTTTATTGCCTAGATATTCACAAATACGTGAAAAAAAAATCAAGGAGATAAATCACAAAACAACAGAGTTATCGATTTTTGAGATGGAAAATACCGGTTGGTCCCATAGTGCGTCGGCTGGCTGCAAGAGCACTTGCTCGCCACGTCACATTATCAGTAGAAAATAATATAAGTATAATAAATTTGTTTTGGTTATAGTTTTTTGTGTTGTTTACTGCGAAAATCTGAATATTTTTAATCGCGATTCAAAAGGTGTGGAATAAAATTAGTTGTCAAGAACTAAAATTCACACCACACCTCGACTTCTGCAGGCTTAGCACAAGAACCGTAGAGAAGCGTTTTCGTCGACAAAACAGTGGACAAAAATGACGTTTCCGTGTAGACAGTTGATAGTTTTAACCGAGAAAGGTAGACAAGTGATGCTTTCTATTTCTACTCTACCGTAGAATAGAAATCGCTCGACTACATTTCTCGGTACACACGACTACACATCAAGCTATACATTTCCAGTATAAGCTGGTGCGAGATCACCATAAACTGGAAATGTATAGCTTGATGTGTAGCCGTGTGTACAAAACTATCAACTGTCTACACGGAAACGTCACTTTTGTCTACTCTTCCGTCGGCAAAACGCTTCTCTAAGGTTCTCGTGCTAAGCCTGCAGGAGCAAAAACAGTACTTTATCATTTTTTTCTTTATTTGCTTTTATCTCGAAAATGGTGTGTCCTATTGCAAAAATAATGAAAATTTCGTCCCCCTTTATTAAAGCCTTCAAACTTCTACTTCTTAACGTTTAGGTAACATTTTTTTTTATTTAAAAAACAAATAAATAAATAAAAATCACGTTTCCGTTTAGACAGTTACAAAGTTTCTTTCTTACAAAAGTTATTTTATTTAATTTTATTGAATGCCTTGTTTGTGAGTTCTAAGATTCTGTGAAGTACATGTGATTTTTATGTGCATTTATAAGTTGTTCGCCAGATGGCGCCAGTAAAGTTTACGAAGTATTGTAGAGGTGAGGTGCGGCAAAGAGGGAACGACTGCTCAAGGTTTTTTGCTCGGGGAACCGCCTTAAATATTTCCCTTATCATCCTGCCGCATGCGTCGAAAATATAAAAATATTTTATAAATATAAACTATTGTCATAGAGGATTAGATATTTTCCAATGAAATTTTCACTGTATGAAATATTTTCAATTTATTTTGTGCGCGCGCGGGGCAGTTGCCTACTCTGCCTAGTGGTTAATCCGGCCCTGAACAAACTAACTTTTCAGATTTATTATAAGTGCCTATAGATATACTAGTAGATAGAAGATATAGGTACCTAACATAGAAGATACATGACTTTGCTAGGCAATCTCACGATAATTTATTTATTTACAGAGTTATGAGACATTATGCAAAAATAACGAATTCGTGAGTATCTACATACGTAAAAACGGTCATGTGTACCAAACTATTTTATCCTAATAAATTATCAAAAATTCAAACACTTTTCATTGATTTAACTAATTTATTCTCAATCATAGCTGGAGAAACGCAAAGACAGAAATAAAAAGGCGATACAAGCAGAGAGAATCTGTAAATATAAATTTTGGGAACCACCAAGTACTCTGCGTTAGTATTTTTTTATTTACTAAGTTAGAAAGTAGTCAACACACACATAATCATAGGTATATCATAAGGTCTTTTCTATCCTGAATTGGGAAAGTTGCACTGAAATACTCGACCCGAACTACATAAAAAATTAAAAATATAAATATTTTTCAGGTAATACCGACCCAAAGTTGTGTGCATACGTGACCAAATTGCGCATGTTGAAGATGAGAGCAAAGCCTCGATACTGTGCCCCTTACGAAAACGTACAGTACCAGATAGCAGGCGTTAGCTTCTCGGGAGGAAGACCAGCTTACGTGCTCACTAGTAAGTACTCTCTCACCCGCGCTAGCGCAAGACTCACTGTATTTAATTCTACATAGATGCAAGTAGGTAAATCGCAGCATAAAAGAGCAATGGTGGGTCAGTGGTAATGTTCCAGAGTTTTGATTCATATATTAGGTCTTTACCTATGAAATTGCCGTTTTGCAGTACTGGCCATTTCAAATCAAAATAATTTTTGTTTGGGTAAGAATTCTAATTTCAAATTAATTTTATTTTAAAAACATGGATTTTTTTTTCCAAAAGTAGTCATTTGTTTATTGATTAGTGTTACATTTTCATCGCATTTCAATCTTTTTCGTCATCATGGATACGTTAAAAATTCGAGTAATTATGGAATATGAGTACCGTCGTGGCAGCAACGCGGCACAAGCGGCACGCAACATCAACGACGTTTACGGAGCTAACACTACAAACCAACGCACCACCTGTTATTGGTTTGCTCGCTTCCGTTCTGGAAATTTCGACCTGAAAAATGAACCTCGCGGTCGTCCGAAGACTTTGGTCGACAATGACGAATTAAAGGCGATTGTGGAAGCTGATGATACACAATCTACGGCTGAATTAGCAGCAGCTTTCGACGTTAGCGTCAAAACAATATTGGTCCATTTGCGTCAAATTGGCAAGGTAAAAAAGCTTGACAAATGGGTGCCCCACGAACTCAATGATCGTCAGCGCGAAGTACGCGTCGAGACGTGCCTTGCACTGCTCAACAGACACACAAATGAAGGAATTTTGAACCGCATTGTTACCTGCGATGAAAAATGGATTCTGTTTGATAACCGCAAGCGCTCAGCAAGTTGGTTGGATCCTGGTTCAGCACCTAAACAATGCCCTAAACGAAAACTTACCCCTAGAAAAGTGATGGTCACTGTTTGGTGGTCTAGCGCCGGTGTGATTCATCACAGCTTCTTACCAAACGGGGTGAGCATTACTGCAGATGTGTACTGTGAAGAACTGAACACAATGATGGAGAAGCTGGCACATCTCCAACCAGCATTGGTCAATCGCTCGTCTCCGCTGCTCCTGCACGACAACGCGCGACCTCATACTGCACAGCAGACGGTCTCCAAGTTGCAAGAACTGGGGTTGAAAGCTCTCCGTCATCCGCCCTACTCACCAGACCTTGCGCCTACAGACTACTACTTTTTCCAGAATTTGGATAACTTCTTGGCGGGAAAAAAATTCAATACCCGAGAGGCAGTACAAAATGCCTTTGAAGAATTTGTTGCCTCCCGTCCAGCTGATTTCTTTAAGAAGGGCATCAATAAACTGCCACTGCGATGGCAAAGATGCATTGATTGCATGGGTGATTACTTCGATTAATACAAATAAAAAATACATGAAAAAAATTCGTTTAAATTTTTTCATACAAAACGGCAATTTCATAGGTAAAGACCTATTATATGCCTACCATTGATTCATTACCACTACTCTTTAAACGGTGAAAGAAAGCACCGTGAGGAATCCGGCAAATATCAAAGAACCTAAACCAACCCAACCCACCCTAGGCCCGCCTGTTGGATTACGGACCTCTCCTCAAAAACAAGGCTCGAGTCCCACCATTAAGAACAGCTGATAATGACTTTCTGAAACTGAGCTCATAGACAACGAATTAAAAACTGCACTATCGACAAGTTATATCTGCGTTCTCCTTTGGAAGGATTGTTATACAAGTATAACTTGACTCTAAAGCGTTATCAGAGTGGCGATTTGCCAGCATGTTTCCTTCTAGGTGATTTGTGAACGTGCTCTCCGCAGCTGCGAAGCGAGACACGACGTGTTCGCTGCGTTTTTACACTCATTTGTCTCGCTCTCGTTCCGCATACTTACGCGGCAAACACGTTGGCGTGCTCGCTACGCACACGTGGCGTGCTCCCTACGCACACGCAGCTAACTGTGCGTTAAAGGGGAACCGCCAGGGTAGACTCGTTTAGGGGTGGGGGAGATTATCACACTGACGACTTGCCAGTGTGTTACTGACCCGTGATTTTCTTACGTTTTTTGACACTGATTGCAAATTGAAAAATTTAAGAAAAAATAAATTTTGTGGGCCAGTAACGTGCTGGCAGGTCGTCAGTGTGATAAGGTCCCCCCTAAACGAGTCTTCTAACAAAGTTTGAGGTTTGCGGCAGAGAGATGAAATTATTAATAAACAAAGTCATCAAGTGAAAGCCTTGCCTGAAAATGTTAAAAAAAAATTTTAGACGTTACTGTAATGCCAACGGGTTACATAGCTATTAACGAAGGCGTAGCTATCCCCAATGGAGAAGCCGTCACGATAATAGACGGCTTCTGGAAATACCCGATGGACGCGGAAGAAAAATGTGACCACACATGCGACTGTATTACCAAATGGTATGTATGTTTTCTGTGCATCTGGATTGGGGGCCCATTTTTTTTCCTTGCGTAACGAAATAGGACTTACAGGACTTACAGAGAAATTAGTAAAAAATTGTTAAAACTCAAAGCAAAGGGCCATAAATTTCTTGAACGTGAAATAAAACTGATATGATTAAATTACTTGGGCCCTCAATCCGGACGCGTGCATAAAGTGGCATAGCCTAAATCTCAGAAAGTACTCTACCTCTGGGTTAATCATTTTTATTTAAGAATTTAGTTAAGATTTTCTTAAATATTTTAAATTTAAAGAAATTCCCAAATTACAGATTTATGGCGGTATATCTAGGGCCCTCAATTCATTAATTGTCTTTACTGAGGAATCTGCAAAACATGAATTTATCTGAAGAAATACATACATATGACTTTAATATATTTTACTAAGATACCTCTGTGAATTAGTGAAAAAGAAATAATGACCCAGAAGTTATTTGTTATAAAGTAATTGAACGTCGAATTTTACTAAAACGTCTGAACTGAGAGCCCAAGATTTTCGGCTTTATTGGCTAGACTCAACCTCATAGATTAACGCAAACTAGCATACTACCTTTTTTACACGCTTTAAATTAGCTTCACTTGTTTACTAATTGTTTTACTAAAATGTAACACATCGTCCATTCTTCTAAATGCCAGACTTTAAGAGAAAATTGATTATCAATTTTTTTGAGAAAATTTTGTAAAGTGGATATGATTTTGTAACTTTTTTGGACGGAAAGTCCTATATTTGCGGGAGACGTCGCAATCTGCAAATCAATCAAATGAATTTCTTAATAAATACGTGATAAATAAAACACGATTGGTATAAATATAAGAATACTATTTACTTCACATAAATACACCTAACCTAAAATAGTCTGATATCGTAAAAATGCTTAATAGCATTTTGTAAGTAAATATAATTATTTACTTACAAACTTTTTGTAACAATTATTTAATTAAAGTCAATTTATTTATTTACTAAGTATATGTTTGTTTATTTTTTTTAATATTATTATCACCACTTTTGATTTCAAATTCATTTCTTTTAGAAATGGTATCTGTTGGTTATCTTTTAAAATACTCCAACTAATTTTTTTTTTTCGAAATATTTTGAATATACAGAAACAGCTTGTGTACAGATTTATTATATGTATTTATTTATTTACATCTACAATTCTAATTTAAACTCTTTATTAGTGGTTGTCATGGAAATCATGTCACTTGGTTTAAATAGGTTCACATGTTTTATCTATGTAGATTCTTTCTACTTTCTCTATTCACCCCTTTTTACGGTACATAAATAATTCTGCCGGCTTAGAACGGTTAATGTCATATTCTACAAATTTGGGAATTTCTTAAAATATTTAAGAAAATCTTAACTAAATTCTTAAATAAAAATGATTAACCCAAAGATAGAACTTTCTGAGATTTAAGCTAAGCCACTTTATGCACGCGTCTGGATTGAGAGCCCAAGTTATTTAATTATAACAGTTTTATTTCAGGTTAAGAAATTTATGGCCCTTTGCTTTTGCCCTTTTAAGTTTTAACAATTTTGTACTCATTTCTCTTTAAGTCTTATTTCGTTTCGCAAGGAAAAACAAATGGGCCCTCAATCCAGATGCGCATGTATGTTTTTCTTCGGTTTCATCTTTCATGCATTTTTTTGCAAACCTACATTAACAAACTTATTCACGACTACCTTTCGCCCGCGGCTTAGCCCGCGTGGATCCCGGAAAATATCCCACGGGAACGTAGGTACTACCGGAATTAAAAGTACCACCTTTGTGTTAATCCAGGTTATAAATTATCTGTGTACCAAATTTCGTAAATTCCTCGTATTTGTGCCATAAACAGCACCCTAATTGCGTAACTCACGATTAATCATAATCTGTTTCGTTTTGAAACAGATGGCTAAACCATTGCTTTATATGTTCGAAAAATGTGTCTGCTCAACAACGTAAATAACGCAATGAATATTGTTGAACTGATTAGGGTGCAGGAAAAGTTTTTATTCAGTGCGCAAACTTAAAAAAAAAATCTGCGCTGGGGGGTCTAGAATGATATGCTGAATTCATGGTTTTTTTTTTTTTGAGGATGGGAAATTATCAAATAACTTCTCCCGCTCTGGGTGGAGCAGGAGGGCGTGTCAGACTTTTACTGACTAAAACCCACCCGTGTTCCCTTAGTTGCCTGTGTGCCAGGGGCGACGGTATCTCTTTCGAACAACCCGCACCCCTGGCAGGCATCGGCCCTTGCGGACCCCACCCTTTGGTGCTGACATCTCTTTGAGGCGCGCGTGGAACACAACGCGCCGTCGACCCGGGCTTGGTCCTTACCGGACGGCGAGCTACCCATTACTCGCCGTCCGCAAGCCCGTGACGGCCATTCACTCTCGCTCCGTACCATGGCCTGCACCAGGGCCGGACGCGAGAGATCTCCGCCGCCGATCGCCTCCACGAGGACACGGCGGTGCTCCGCCCAAGCTGGGCAGACCGCCACCGTATGCTCCACCGTGTCCTCAGGGCGATCTTCGCAATGGAAACACCCGGGCGTTTCCTCCCGCCTTATACGAAACAGGAACCTCCCGAAACAACCGTGTCCGGTGAGGACCTGCGTCAGGCGGAAGGTGAGGACGCCATGCCGCCTCTCAAGCCACTCCTCAAAGAGGGGATTTACCACCGCAATCGTGGCGTGCCCAGCACTGGGTTGTCACAATCGCACTCTCCATGTCGCCATGAGATCCCGCCGGAGCTCTCGTTAGAGATCGTGCAGTATCCCCGGACCATCCGGATGGCCATGACCCTAAGGGACGCCTACAACCAGCGGGCTGGTTGGCTGGTGGTTGGTTGGTTAGGTACAGTTTGCGCACTGGATAAAAACTTTTCCTGTATATCTATCTTATATTTAAAAATGAATCACTATTTCCCTTGGTCATGGCATCATACGTGAACGGCTGGACCAATTTCACTAATTCTGTTTGTTGTGTTTGTTATTGTCAGAAGAAGGTTCTTATGAAATAAAAAAACCGGCCAAGTGCAAGTCGGACTCGCGCACGAAGGGTTCCGTACCATTATCTAAAAGATATGGGCAAATTTAGATTTTCGCGAAAACTTGTAAGTACAAAATTCACCTTACTTTTCAAATTTTAAATTTTTTGGAATTACGGTAAATTGTAGTACTTACAAGTTTTCGCGAAAACTTAAATTTGCCCATATCTTTTTATCGTGTTGACTCAGGACCTTGATTTTTATACACCTAATAGCGACTATAGACCTCAATATCTGGTATAAATTTCAACTTGCTAGGTTCACCCGTCTTGAGAAAACCGGTGGTGACACGGACAGATAGACGGACAGACGGTCAGACGGACAAGAGAATGATCTTATGAGGGTTCCTTTTTTACCTTTTAGGTAGGTACAGAACCCTAAAAAGAGACTTTTTATCCCGGTAGTACGTTCCCGTGGAATAATTTCCGACCTTCACGCGGGCGAAGCTGCCAGTTTATTATAAATACAGCAAGAAGATATAAAAGTATTCTGGGGAAGGTACTTTTCACCGGGAAAATATATTTTCTAGGGTGGGCAAAGAAGTGTCTAGGCTGGACTATGCCCTGCGACCCCCCCCCCCCCCCGTAGCTACACCCATGTTCGGAAGGTTGTTTTACAATGACTATTACAAGCCTTTAATCTCATAAATAATCAATATGGACTGTTTTACCTAAAATTTATAGGGAGCCCACCGTGATGGACTTTTTAAAGGACTCCAAATGTAAATGTGGTCATTTATATGATTACTACAACAACGACATTAGCAAAGAGAAGTATTTCTATCCTCCCACAAAACATGCACCGTTGTGGGTTGACGAAGCTAAAGTTTTCCAAATGGACGGCATGGAAGATTTCATCAAAGATACTGTTGCAGAAGCAATGAAATCCGAAGAAGATTTGGTGAGATTTTTGGTGGTGTTTTTTTTTGGTGACAGTAGAATACATTTAGGGATTTGTCTTACAAGGTGTAAAAAGACCCATCACCCGAAGTCAAGATTTAGGTACGCATTCTAACATCAACCCAGGGTAAGTAGGTCGTTGGTAACATTCAGCAAAAATAATTGCTGGGTAACTTTGAAGGGATTATGCACGGAGCAAATAATTTACTCCGTGGTATTATGTGTACTTAAAACAGTAGTTTTCTGAAGCACGCAAAGTAACGAAACGCATGCAACACTGAGTATGCTTACGTCGCGTATAACGCAACGGGGCCGTTACAAGAATAGGCGCACCTAGCTACCCCCTTTATTTTAGGATTATTGAATGATTAAAATATATTTTTATTCGTCCTGGGGCCCAAGTCTGCTATTTTTATAAATTCGTCATTCCAACACGATCCCATTGTCATTTTGCTAAAAGTTCGTAATCTGCTAAATTCATGGTCGATCTTTGGTCAGTCAATGGTGTCGTAATAGAATTGTCATAATGGCATTTTCATATTGCCATTATTGTAAAACTCGTTAGTAAAAATGATTTTCGAAAAACTACTACTAAATTTGAACATTTATTCATGCCAGATTTAATTTACATATATTTTTACATTAGTGTTATATGCAATCTAAAGTAGTAGGAAGTTCGTAAATTAAGTCAGTCATTCATTTTTCATAATGTATGAGATTACCAATAAATGCCATTTCTTTCAATGGAGTGTCAGTGGCTGACCATTGGAAAGTCATAATGACGCCATTTTATTAGTAGATTACCAAACTTGTCAAAATCAACAATTATGAAATCAATGATAGACCATTCTGACACTATTGTAATAGAAGACTTGAGGCCCTGTCCGTTTGTCGAGTTTTTCCGTAAAAATACCCAGTGGATTCGCGTAAACGCAAGTCCGATCAGCGCTGGCCCATTGGATACGTTCACCACTTACGAGTAGAGCCGTAGGTTCGTACCCAAGCAGGTACTTTTACTTTGTGTAGGTTAATGATTCACCATGGCTCTCAAATCGGCATGACCTAAAACCATTCGTAGACATGTGACATGCATTAACCTGCAATGGGCCCGCGTGGTGGATCACGTTCTCTTTCAGAGAGGAGGCCTGTGTCCCATCAGTGGCACATTATAGGGTGATTTTGCATATGGGAGAATCCCACTAAGCTACGCCACCATGGTCTCCAAGGTTTATTGATTTAATACGTACCTATTCCAATACCTACTCTTAACATTTGATTTACAGGCCATAGCATCCGAGCCCACTTTAAATGCGTCTGGATTGAAAAAAAGTGAGCTCCTCTCGGTATGACGATTTATTTCTCTTCATAATAGCCTATAATTTTCAATTTTGCTACAAGTGATTAGAAAGAAAGAAAATACATTTATTTAGCACAGACTAAAAAGGCACACAATACCTATACAGTAAAATAATAAAAATAGGAAACCAATAAAAAGTGTGAAGTGCGTCAAAGTGAGCCTCACGGCTGCGCATTACTCATGCACGGCATGACATGCGCTGGATAATAAATCTAAAGATTTTTCAAGGTTTTGGAAAATTACGAATAGTTTGAATCCTAGGACGGGCGTCCCCGCGAGTGTGGCGGGGCAACATGAGCCTGCGGCTATAGTAAACTTGTTTGTGCAACATTTTAAAGTCGTATCTCCTCTTGGCTCCGCATCGCAGGCGGTTGATGCTGAGGATTGTCTCAGGTTCTCAGCAAAAGATGTTGCTAGCGTTTTAAAAAGTATGATTAAGGGCAAGTCGCCGGGGCATCACTACCTCAGCATCGAGCACCTGCAACATGCAGCCTACCAAGGGTACTTACTGGCAATGTTCTTTTCGCTTTGTCTAAGCCACGCTCATCTGCCTAGCGACCTTATGAAAACTGTGGTTGTACTTATTGTGAAGGATAAGACTGGGGACACATCAGATCTCTCGAACTATAGGCCTATATCTCTTGCTACTGTCATTGCCAAGGTGCTGGACAGTTTGCTTGATAGGTATATGGCGACCCGCATTGAATTGCATGATGCGCAGTTTGAGAACGCCTGTTAATGCGTGTTTCCTAGACCTTTCCAAAGCGTTTGATCTGGTGTCGTACGACTTGCTGTGGCAGAAACTATCGAATGATACTTCAGTGGATAGAGAAGTTATAGCAATTCTACGGTTTTGGTATAACAATCAGACCAATTGTGTAAGGTGGGCAGGCTCGTTATCGGATGTGTATGGGTTGGACTACGGGGTTAGGCAGGGTGGCTTGACCTCCCCTCGGGTCTTCAATCTGTACATAAACAAGTTGATCGAAGAGCTCAGCAAGACCTAACAGGGTTGTATGTAGACGGAGTATGCGTCATCAATATTAGCTATGCTGATGATATGGTGTTGCTGAGCCCTTCGATTAACGCAATGATAAGCCTGCTTACGATATGTGAGAGGTACGTGGAGGCTCATGGGCTCATATACAATGTTAAGAAAAGTCAGGTACTAACCTTTAAGGCGGGCACTAAAACTTACCCTGTACCTCAGTTGAAACTTTTCGGAAGCTCCTTAGAGCAAGTCACTTCCTTCAAGTATCTGGGCCACTGGGTTTCCGAAGACTTGAAAGACAGTCTGGATATTGAGCGTGAGCGCAGGGCGTTGGCTGTCCGCTGCAACATGTTGTCTCACAGATTTGCAAAATGCACGACTGAAGTAAAGGCTACTCTGTTTGCGGCGTACTGTCAGTCATTCTATACATGCTGTCTGTGGGTCAACTACACGCAGAGGACATACAGCGCTCTGCGCGTTCAATACAATAATGCATTCAGGGTATTGATGGAGTTGCCACGCTACTGCAGTGCTTCCGGCATGTTCGCTGAGGCGGGAATAGATGGCTTTCACGCCATCATGCGCAAGCGTTGCGCCTCCATCATGCGCAGGGTACGCGCCAGCCCCAACAGCATCCTGAATGCTATAGCGGATAGGTGGGACAGCCCTATACTGGGACATTGGATACGCCTACATTCAACTGTGGCGTAATAATAAATATAGTTTTTTTTTTCTCCAGTAGATGTAAGTGCTAACACTAGTTTCTAAGTCGTTTGTATACTAACCAAATAGAGGTTATGGGTCTGAAATAAACGGTTTTTTTTTATTTAAAAAGGCCCAGTTCTGCATAAATGCCAGGCAACTAGTACCTGACGGTGGTTTTCAACTGGACCTGCTATTAATATTACATTAAACTATTTTAGGCATTTTTGGCCGATCTTTCGGATACACCGCTTCTGATTCCTCACTTACCACAAGCAAATCTGCTGAACAATCTTCAGGAGTGGGCAAGAAAACGAGTGCGGGGAAATTTGAAAGCAAAGCACCACAGTTTGTTAAATACCTTATTTCTTTACACCTTCTCTCCTGAATTTCGGCTACGAAGGCCAATCTCAACGGAGATTAGCCAAGTACGCAGGAGTTATTATAGTGCACAGGTGCACTCTCTATTCTCTAACTCTCTAAGTCTGGTGGAAAGGCATTTCGACACGACCGGGAGAGGTCAGCGCAGGACCAATGGCTTTACGTACTACCCGAGGCACAGAGAATTCACCGCCACCAACTTCCAAACTCGGGCTGCTACTGAGAAATTCCTAATAGAAAACCCAATAACACTTTGCCTGACCCGGGAATCGACTCAGGACCTACACTTGGTACATACGTATATCAGCGAGTGACGCTCAACAGTTGCGCTTGCGACCACGAGACCAACGGGGCAGTTAATTGTTAGTGGCTTCCCTATTATTTGTACTAAGGTGAAGTCCACGATCCCGAAACGATAACCCAATAGGCGGTTAGGCCCACTGAGTCAGATAGTCAGATTCTTCTCAGTGTTAGATAAACTCCTCATCTGTTTGTGGCAAACCCGTAAAGTAGATATTATTCTTGTTTTTCTACAGAACAGATGCTGCTACAGTCGCAACGCCGATGGCTCGACTTAAAGCACATGGACTTCAGAGCCCGCGCATTCAGAATACCGTTCACTTTGAAGCAATTGGAAAATATAAAATGGTCACATCGAAAATCTATACAGAAATTGGTAAAGTAATTTTTTGCTTAGTTGCCATTTCGCTTTTGACTGATAAACCGAGGGTGAGTGGGTCTCCAACAAGTGTCCATATTCTTACACAGTCTGTCTCCACACTGTCGCGCTCGGACCGTTAGGAGTACGGACGGTTTGCAACCGTTTCATTTAATTTCATTTGCTGTGCTGCGTGTCGCCGGTTCGATTCCCGCACGGAACAAATTTGTATGACCTACAAGTAGTTTTTCCGGGTCTGGCTGTTTGTGTAGGTATGTGAGTTTAAATGTTTGTAAACGCACCCACAATACAGGAGAAATTCGTAATGTCGCTACGTTTAAAAGAAAAAAGAAAACAAAACCTACTGTTTTTTCAGTTTGATATTTTGTTGCATGACTTTGCAACGAGGAATAGAAATAAGCAGGTGGATCAAACAAGCCTTTGGAGGTCTACAACGAAATATGACTATTACCCTAACAAACCTACTGTTTTTTCAGTTTGATATTTTGTTGCATGACTTTGCAACGAGAAATAGAAAGAAGCAGGTGGATCAAACACGCCTTTGGTGGTCTACAATGAAATATGACTATTACCCTAACAAACCGTTCTTGTAAGTAATACTATCATAAATATTGCAACCTCGGTCCACGACAGAGTACTAAAATAGGAACCTTTACAATTTCATCTTTCTTTTTTCAGAGACGTATTTTTCACTTATATGTCAGGAAGAACGAAAGATACCTACTTGATCAACCCGTACAGCTCAGAGATTACTCCGAAAAGTGGAGCAAAAACGTGTCCTTTGGGAAAATAGTCAAACTGAGACTGCTGCTCCAAGCGATCACAAACGAATCAAACAGTATAAAATTCGCAACTCAATCCGCTCCGTAAGGAGGAGAGAATGAAAAGAGGAATTTAAAACGTAATAGGCTAGGTACCAATAGGTTGTATAACTGTGGCGCCAAACTTGCCCAGATTTTTTGACCATTAATAACGAATGATAAAAATCGTGCGAAAATTTTAAATTCCATTATATCGACTCGTGTTCTTGGTCGTAGGTACCTTAGGTGAAGTAAATTGTATTTCAATTCATGTTGAATAATGATGAATGATGAAGTTTCTTTGAAGTAGGTAGGTACCTAGGTACCTAATGTTTTGTAATAAATTGTAACTTGTTTTAGGTATTACCAATCAAATTATTGTTTAGTTGTACCTATAGATACCTAAATAAATGATCCAAAAAAAATACAATACATAAGAAAATCGTTCTTTTTTTAATTAAATCACTGAACCAATTGTTTCTCTGGGGTAGACCGATATTTTGCAAACGTTATTCATAAACCGGTGGCATCCAAAAAACAGGCATCGGCGATATTTATGTATAATGGGCTGAATGAGAGCTCAAACTCTTCAAGAGATTTTAGTGAAGGGGAATAATTTCTGGAGACAATTCAACGAATGGAACCTTTAGTGCACTTTGCGACTGACTTGAGTAACATGGGCAGACTACGATAAGTAGGAATCCTTGTTCACTCCCAGGTTTTAAACCGTGTGTGCGTATTCAATCTGAACTCGGGTGTAAAACTGATGACAGTGACGCCACATCGAACCGATTCTGCAATAATTCTCTGGGATTTCCTAGGGTTAGTTTGCAGCCCAAAAGACCGCGACCGCTCGCTAATTAAAACCAGGTCGCTGTTTCTGGCAGACACGGTGGCTTCTGCATCTCCTTAGAAATTAGGTATTGTAAAGCTGCAGATTGTCGGCATTGAGATAGAAGAAACAAGAGATGACTAGAGTTAATGAAAATGGAAAAGAGAAGAGGAGACGGAACGCGACCCTTAGGCACACTTGTAGTTTGAGAGCACCAATCGGAAGACGACTCGTCGAGACGAACTCGCTGCGAGCGGCCTTTGAGATAGGAGTCAAACTAACCAATAGCGGAAGACGAGAAATTTAAAGGTTTATGGATCCCTAGAAGGATGTCGAAATTAACTGAGTTAAAGGCGCGTTTGATGAATGGGTACTATGGTGTCGATCACAAAATAAACGAAAACTATGTACTTATATAAAATTGTATGCGACCTAGATTGTAGTACAGTTAAAAGACGAGCTAAAAAAAAAAGAAAAAATATATTTTATTACCTTCAGGTGTACAAAAAAAACACTTACTTACTATACAATAAACACTATGCAGCGTTACAACTAAGGGAAAGAGTGTTTTCGATGAACTCTGGCACCCAATGTAAGATTTAACTTGTGTTTAGGGTGCCAGCGTCCTCGCCTATAATTGAACATGTAGGTATCAGTAGTTGTAAGCCGAGCACAATGTATTATTATCAAAATAACTATTTACTAGTAAATGCAACTGTGATGTGGCCTATTGAAGTACATATGTATGTAAGTATGAAAAGGAAAGGTCTACCATTGGTAACTCCACAGAACACATATACTCCTAACGGAGGGTAACTCTGGACTCTGAACCATCTCGATTAAACTCATCGAGCGCGTTTGGCGCTCCGATTGGCCCTGAATTGGTGACGCATCAATCGGAGCGCCGAACGCGCTCGATGCGTTTGATCACACTAGGGCCACTGGTGTTACTCTGACGTCACCGTCGGTTGCGTTCTGCGCCCTCTTCTAACCTAAGTTGAGGTCCGTACCCCACAGGCGGTGCCCTTATCTTATAGTCGCTTAGTTTTAAGCTTTTTAAGCCCTCGCTGGAGGCCTTAATGTATTAAGGTAACCACAGGCTAAGCTTCCTGTAGTGTATAGATAGATATATGTAAATAATACTGTCGTCTCGAGTGACGTACCACGCAGAGGTAGCGGGGAGTGGGGGCATTCGGTGTCCGACGGCCGCCGCGCACGCCGCAGGTATAGACGTGGTGCGTGCACTATACCGAGCCGATATTGGAGTAATTAGACAAAGCCACTACATAAACTGGCGACGGAGAAAATAAACCGTAAGTAATTTTTTTCATAATTATTCTTTAAGAAAAGACGGAGGGGTTATGTAGGCATGATAATTGGTTATTGATATTGCATAAACAATAAAATATTACTGAGGAATACACCCCATTACATAATTTCGGAGGGGTTATGTAGGCATGATAATTGGTTATTGATATTGCATAAACAATAAAATACTACTGAGGAATACACCCCATTACATAATTTCTTTCCCTGTTTAAGTGGGTATTTCGATAAATATTAAATAATGTAGTTAAACTTCATTGTTTTCGGCACCACGAAATACCTTCTGCGTGAGTCATACGGGTGATAGATAACGATTGAACGAACAATAAAGAAATATATCGGTAGGAATACGAGTGAGTTGTTTATTGCATTAAAAGAACATTTGATTCGTTATTTACTTTGCCATAAATGAATTCCAGAATGAGATTTGGTTTTACATATGTTATTATTCTTTACCTACAGATTCTTTTTTATCCTCTTTTTGGTATCAAATATATTATGATCACAATTTACATGTCATTAAAACCTTAGAACTATAAATGAAGTAAACAAATAAAACATACACATTTTTATATACAAATTACTCTGTAAATATAAAGAGAAATAAACATATTTTTATTTTTAAAATTATTTCTTTAAAAGGGAGTATTAAAATATGGTATTCGGCTATTACTATAATCGGGTAAACTTAGTCAGTTGGCGGTCTTTAAACTATTATTAAACATGTTTTGTATAGGGTTGTCAACCGTACATATAGTATTGTACTATATTTTGGATCAGCGTACTATAAACTGTGAAAGAAAATATAGTTTGCAAAAATACTATATTTTCAACGATGGAATCTTATAAACAAATTCTTGAGTTAAAAAAAAAAAAAAAAAAAAAAAAAAAAAAAAAAAAAAAAAAAAACAGGTACAAAATAACGATACAGCATTAAATTGCGATGTTTTAGTAAAGCATTCAATTGCGATGATTTAGTAAGGCATTAAATTGCGATTAATTAGTAAAGCATTCGATTGCGTTAATTTAGTAAAGCATTCATTTGAGACGATTTAGTAAAGCATTAAATTGCGATAACTTTGGTAAAAGCATTAAATTGCGATTATTTTGAAAAGCATTCAATTGCGATTAATTTAAAAAAGCATTAAATTGCGATTATTTAAAAAAGCATTAAATTGCGATTAATTGAAAAAAGCATTAAATTGCGATTATTTTAAAAAAGCATTAAATTGCGAATAATTAGTATCCAACGTGTTTCATTGTTATCAGGTACCTACATGTGGACATGGCAACGTATACATTAGAAAAATTTGATTGTAATGGAGAGACTGGGTCAGTTTCGGTAAGATGGGAACGTTGGAAAAGAAGTTTAAATATTTATTTAGAAGCAGCGTCGGTCGATACCGATCTAAAAAGAAGAGCGTGTTTATTACATTACGGAGGCCCAGAATTGCAAGAAATTTATTATAACATTCCGGGTGCTCACGCCACTGCAAATGAAGAAAACAAAGGAAAATTGTTTGAGATCGCTATTACCAAATTGGATGAGTATTTTGCTCCAAAGCAAAGTAAAGTTTTTGAGCGACATGTCTTCCGGCTAATTAGACAAGAAACAGATGAAAAATTTGAAAAATTTTTAGTTAGGTTAAGACAGCAAGCCACCAAATGTCAATTTTCCGATGCCGAAGAACACATTATTGATCAAATAACAGAGAAGGGTTCTTCAGACGAGTTAAGAAAGAAAATATTAAAAACAGGTGATTCCATGACGTTAAACGATATTATAGCAGAAGCAAAAGCGTTAGAAGTGGTAGATAGACAAATCGGAAATTTCAATCAAAAAACTAATGAAAATTTAGAAATAAATAAGATCAATACAAAATTAAATGATAATAGAAACCGGAAAAGAGATCCTTGTGGAAGATGTGGCAGTTTCAGACACCTCGCACGAGACCAAAACTGCCCCGCGAAAGGGAAGTCTTGTTTAAAATGCGGTATAATTGGACACTTCCAGAAACAATGTCGAACTAAACAAAAAAGAAAGTTACCAGAAGAACCAACAAAGAATATACATGCAAAAAGATATAAAGAATCCAATAATATCGAAGAAACAGCTAATATACAATCATGTAGCAAACAAGTTGACTACATTTTTAATGTTGAATGTGACGCGATGGTCACTTGTGACATAGGGGGAACAAATGTAAAAATGTTAATTGATTCCGGTTGCGACCATAACCTGATAACCGACAAAACTTGGGAAGTAATGAAGAAAAATAAAACAGAGATCAAAAATCAAAACTTAAACCCAAACAAAAGCTTCATGGCCTATGGGAGTACAAAACCTTTGGAGTTACTAGGATCCTTTGAAGCTAATATTAATATTGGCAAGAAAACTCAGAAGGATACAACCTTTTACGTGATAGCAGATGGGACACGTAATTTGCTAGGAAGAATTACGGCAATGACTCTGGGCATATTACAAATAAATGTCGTTAATCAAGTTCAAATAGAACCATTCCCAAAATTCAAAGATGTACTAGTGGAAATTCCGATTGACGACACCGTTAATCCGGTATCCCAACCTTATCGTAGAGTTCCCCTTCCCCTGGAAGAGAAAGTGGACAGAAAGATAGAAGAACTTCTTGAGAAGGATATAATAGAAGAAGTTAAAGGTCCCTCAAGCTGGGTGTCACCAATTGTCCCTATACTAAAAGATACTGGAGACGTTCGTTTGTGCGTAGATATGCGCAGGGCCAATGCAGCCATCAAGCGTGAAACCCATCCTTTACCAACGATGGACCAACTGTTGCATAAAGTTCGAGACGCCAAATTCTTCAGTAAATTAGATATCCAAGACGCATTTCATCATATTGAACTGCACCCTAACTCAAGGCATATTACAACCTTTATAACTAGAAGAGGACTTTATAGATATAAAAGGATGATGTTTGGGGTTACTTGCGCTCCAGAAGTGTTTCAAAAAACACTGGAAGCTATACTTTTAGAATGCGACGGCGTCATTAACTTTATTGATGATATACTCGTATACGGTAAGGACTTACAAGAACACGATGAGAGACTGCAGAAGGTGCTGGAAGTTCTAAAGCAACACAATGTTTGTCTGAAAAAAGAGAAATGCGAATATCGTCTCAACAAGGTACAGTTCCTCGGACATGAACTATCAGAACAGGGAGTGCGGCCATTGGAAAAATATATTTCAGCCATAAAGGAATTCAGGGCACCAACCAACGTATCAGAACTTCAGAGTTTTTTGGGTCTGGTGAACTATGTGGGAAAATGGATCCCCCATTTAGCCACAACTACGGAGCCCTTAAAAGAACTTTTGCGAGAAAAATCTGGGAGAAATGCCGATATAAAAGAACTGTGGGGTGAAAGACAACAAAATGCTTTTAATAAATTAAAAGCTGCCTTGGTTGATATACCTAATTTGGGATATTATAATCCGGAGGATAAAACTCTGGTGATAGCTGACGCTAGCCCAGTAGCTTTAGGCGCTGTGTTAGTACAGAGCAATGATATGGGTCATCGAATCATTGCCTTCGGTAACAAGACACTTACTCCGTGTGAGCGCCGGTATTGCCAAACTGAAAAGGAAGCGTTGGCACTTGTTTGGGCGGTAGAGCATTTCCATATGTTCCTCTATGGAAAAGAATTTGAACTGGTGACAGACCATAAACCTTTGGAGGTTATATTTGGTCCCAAGTCTAGGCCTTGTGCCCGTATAGAAAGATGGGTTCTGCGATTGCAATCTTACAAATTTCGAGTGAAATACAGCCCTGGAAAAAATAACATCGCAGACCCACTTTCACGGCTATGTAAATTAGGCTCATTTAATGCTGAGGAGAAAAGCTATATCCAAAATGTAGTAGAGCAGATGACACCAGCTGCAATATCCTTACAAGAGATTATGGCAGAGTCTCTGAAGGATACTGAAATCCAAAAAGTTAGAGAAGGTCTTTATAATGGTAATTGGGATGACTCAGTTAAAACTTTTAAGATATTTCAGAACGAATTATGTTTTTACGAAGACATACTTTTAAGAGGTACAAAGATTGTAATTCCAGGGAATTTACGGCAGCGAGTTCTAAAAGCCGCCCATGAAGGTCACCCGGGGATCGTAGCTATGAAGTCCAGATTGAGGACCAAAGTGTGGTGGCCTAAATGTGACAAAGAGGCTGAAAATCTTTGTAAATCTTGTAAAGGATGTATTTTAGTATCCGCGCCAAGTCCACCCAATCCATTGAAGAGACGTGAGCTACCTTCAGAACCTTGGGTGGACGTTGCAGTTGATCTTATGGGTCCCCTACCGAGCAACGACTATATTTTAGTGGTAGTAGACTATTTCTCCCGCTACAAGGAAATCAAAATATGCCGAACGATAACCAGTAATGAAATTATCATTCTCTTGAGTGATATTTTTTGTCGTCTTGGAAATCCTGCATCAATAACTGCAGATAACGGCAAGCAGTTTGTTAGCCAAGAATTCAAAAAATTTTGTGCAGATCGGAACATAAAAATATATAACACTATTCCGTATTATCCCCAACAAAACGGAGAGGTGGAGAGACAAAATAGGGATATACTGAAGAGGCTGAAAATTTCCCAGGCCGAGAAGAAAAATTGGAGAGAAGCTCTACGGGATTACCTTGTCATGTACAATAGTACACCCCACACCGTCACTGGTAAAACTCCATCAGAATTATTCTTTCGGAGACAATTTAGAGATAAATTGCCAATGTTGCGTGACGTGACAAATAATCCCGAAGACCTAGAGATTAGAGACAGAGACAAGGAGCAGAAAGAAAAGGGGAAGGAATATACAGATAGGAAAAGACAAGCTATCAGCTGCGATTTGAACGTAGGTGACAAAGTTTACGTGAAAAATATGTCTAAAAATAATAAGTTAAGTTTGAATTTCGACCCTATTACCCATACTGTTGAATCCAATAATAATGGAGATATTGAATTAAAAAACGATGAAACGGGGCAACATATTAGAAGAAATGTAGTTCATCTAAAAAAAGTAGAAGGCGAATGGCAAGTACTAAATCATGAATCAAGAGAAGAAGACCAGGAATAAACCGTGATTGTAAAGGTTGAATGAATAGACAACAGATAAATAATACTTCAAGCATTGTATTGTTTTTGTTTTATTTTATAAAATTAAATTAATTAAAAAAAGGGGAGAGATGTAGTGTATAGATAGATATATGTAAATAATACTGTCGTCTCGAGTGACGTACCACGCAGAGGTAGCGGGGAGTGGGGGCATTCGGTGTCCGACGGCCGCCGCGCACGCCGCAGGTATAGACGTGGTGCGTGCACTATACCGAGCCGATATTGGAGTAATTAGACAAAGCCACTACACTTCCGACAACCTCATAGGTTGACCTGAGGTCATAAAAAACCAAAACAAAATGTCGGCGCTGACCGGTGGAGCAGTAGGTAAATCCGGCCTAAAAACAAGCTTTAGTGGAAAGGTCAACGTTTTAAAAAGGTTGGCTTGGTGTTTGTTGACTATAAACCTCGCAAATGATTCGTATTCTGTAATTTCGTCGCCAGTGACTGCAAGTGACTCAATCGCTGCTAATAGTGACGTCCACGCACCTTTTTTTGCCAGCGACTTAAGTCGCTGCACGTGTACCTAGCATAACAGTTTGCATTTAACAAATTACCTACACACCACATTCACATCAAAATTTCAAATAATAATATATATTATATTCATACATCTGAGAATACCATCTTTGATGGTTTTTAACACGCTTTTATTAGCTTCATCTGTATGTTTGTTTGTAACCGACTCCGTTGGACTTGATTTTGACCCACTTCAAACGGTCAGATTTCATTTAAACTTTGTAGACTTGTTGAGGACCGGTGACAATTAAAAGGATTACATTATTTTCTACTTTTTAATTTGGTTTTTAGCGTGTTTTTTAGTTTTTGAAACTATTCTTTAGAGGCTAGCAATCCTAAAATCTCCCTACACGACTCTTCTGTCTTTGTCAAAAATAACTTTTTATTATATTATGTCAGTTGTCAACTTGCTTGTCACCAGTTGTCACTCAAAATCAAAACATTTCGAAATTACGACGCAAGTGTTGAATTTTAGAAAGATAGAAAAATGTCTGCGAGGCAAGCCATACAAGTGGGCACAAAAACCGTAAGGCCAGTACTCTCCCTAAACCATGGGGAGGCAAAAATGAGAGTACTCAACCTGTACAAGGCCTGGTATCGCCAAATCCCGTACTTGGGTAAGTGGCCTGTTATGTCATCAATGCTGCTTATTGCTGGCTGTAGGGTTAAAGTCTTTCCTACGAGATTTCTAACTAGGTGTTCTATGGTAGCAACTGTTGCTAAAACTTACAGAGCCTTTAGCACAAAATGGTGATAAGTAGTTTGCTGGAAGATTTTGTACATACAGTAATGGTTGTCATAGATTGTGACTCCAGAATAGCAACATTCTTCAAAAGTTAAATAGTTAGAGCACAAAGCATTGGTTGTGTTGTTGTATTGCTTAAAGTTGATAGAGTTAAAAACAATAATATAATTGATTGGTTAGAGGGATAGAATAAACCATATTCATGCATTTTGAATGTATTGTAATTGTATTAACAACTAGGGGCTGCCCTGTGGTCGAAATTCGACCATAATTCATTTAAATATTAGCTTTCTACACTCCTCTGTATAAATATTAATTGTTCCAAACTCTTCCGTTCGTGTAATATTCTTAAAAAGGGGTGCAATGTTTTCGCTTCATGTATTATACAGATATTATTATGGTCTATTTCAGTTATGGATTATGATATTCCAAAGACAGAAGATGCATGCCGTCAAAAGCTGAAGGAATTATTCTTAAAAAACAAAGATGTGACTGACATCCGAGTTATTGATATGCTTGTTATCAAGGTAATCTTTCTATAACTTTAATATGTGGTATTCTTGATGGAATCTAAAATATAATTTCAATAAAAATTGGAAATATTTTTCCAGTACATTTGTTTGATTATTATTCATATAGCTTTATATATAATTTCATTTTCAGGGCCAAATGGAGCTCAAAGAAACTGTAAACATGTGGAAACAAAAGGGTCACATTATGACCTACTTCAAGCCCACTGAGGAACCCAAACCCAAAGATTTCCTTTCGAAATTCTTCAATGGAAATGAATAAACAAATAGGGAATATGTAAATAGTCTAACATACACTAAGTTATAACAAGATGTTACAAAAATAGAGAATTCAGATCATGATTATTGCAGTTTCTAATTGTCTCAAGTTGCATCCACACCTAAGTTACTTTTAGTACACCAACATGTTTCAACATGATAAAATTATTTTACATTCCATAACATTAAGTAAGTTCACTAAATAACTTTTTGCTAGCAGTTTTTGCCCACTTGCAATTGTTGCTCCATAAAAAGTAACTATGCTATGGGTGCAGCTTTAATAACCAAATTTAAAAATCGAAAATACCTAATAAAAACTTTGAAAAGGTTATTTTCCAATTTATTAAAAAACTATTTTAATTTGAAGATTGGGACGAAATATGTAACAGAAAAATAAAAATAAATTGATTTATATACACTTTATCAATTAAAAACTATTGAAATCTTAACGACTAAAAAGACTTATGGGGGATTTCCGCTAAAGTTGTTGAAGATTTATTTAACACAATCGCCCCTGTCCTAACAGGCATATTTAATCAATGTTTAGACAGCGGTACGTTTCCTGAATTAACGAAACATAGTAAACTAGTAACAATTTTCAAATCGGGTGGTAAGAGTGATTCTTCTAATTATTATTATAGACCTTTATCTGTGCTTTCAGCATTGACAAAAATTTATGAAAAAATCATGCTAGACCATATATGGTCACATTTTAATACAAATGGGGATTTTACATACTCAATGACTGACGCGGTAGTAATAGGTAATACGGGCTGTTATCCGCAACTCCACGTCAAAGCGCGTATTTTGCGTACGGGTGGGAGAATCGTTCATTCGATCCACCCCAGCTCCTCGAGAAAGGCCAGCAACGCCTTGGTGTTGCTGACAATCTCACGTAGGGTATCTGGGTTACCGAAGTATTTAGCCCTGTAGGTGGCGACCACCGGGCAGTATAACAGCACGTGCGCTGCCGTCTCGTCGTCCTCCATGCAGGCTCTGCACAGTGGACTGTCTGTTATTCCTATGACAAAGAAATGTTTGTTAAATGACCCATGGCCAGTTACAGCTGCTGTAACTGTACGCAGCTGTGGTTTAGTTAGACGGAGAACCTGTTTTGTGAGGCGGGCATCGATCGCAGGAAGAGCTTCCTTAGCCTGCCTGCACTCACCTAGATCCAGCCATATCTTGTGATGTTGGTCTCTGGTTCGTTTCCTTACCAGAGTGCGTAGATACCCGAAGGGTAGAGGCACGATGGGTTCTGGTCCCACCGGTGCCATAACCGACTCCCTCCTGGCAAGTTCATCGGCTGCATCGTTACCTAGCGAACCGCTGTGTCCTTTGATCCATTGGATGGTAATGTTATTGAGGCTACCTACCTGGTTTAGGCGCTGGTGGCACTCGTATATCAACCCAGAGTCAACTGTGTGACTGTTCAGCGCTTGCAGAACAGCCATGCTGTCTGAGAGTATGCGGATCGAGTGGTCTGTAACTTCCCTGGCCATGACAGCAGACGCGGCAAGGGAGATGCCCATGCACTCGGCCTGGAACACTGTGTTATGGACCCCCAATGGTGTGGCTATATGTATGTTGAGGTCCTCCGAGAAGACTCCAGCACCTGTGCCACTACCTGTTTTTGATCCGTCCGTGAAGATCCGTAGCTCTGCGGGGCGCAAGCCTTCCCATCGCTGATCCTCATGAAGTTGTATTTTGTATTTTTTGTCAAAGATAAATTGTTTAGGCACCCGGTCATTTATTGCTTTTGTGATGGGGAACTCACTGTTGAGTCCCTCAAGCAGCGCGGTGTGTACCGTGTCTCTCTTACTCCAGAGATGTGTTGCCTTAAGACGCGCCGCCGCCATCGTTGCTTCCTGCTGTATGAACAGGTGGAGCGGCGGTAGTCCGAGCATGGCTTCGATAGCTGCAGTCGGAGTGGTCCTCATGCAGCCCGTGGTAGCCATGCAGGCTAGTCTTTGCGACGCGGTAGTAAAACTCATTAGTCATATTTTGGAACCCTGGGAGAAGCCCCAGGGTGCAATTGGCAATATTTGTGACCTCTAAAAAGGCAGCAAAAAGTAAACGTTAACGTGGTGACGTCCTCGGGGTCTTAAGTTAAGATGGGCGTGCCGCAAGGTTCAATTCTTGGCCCTTACATAAGTCTAGTTTACAAACGTGTACTCCAATTAATATTACCCAGGTTTGTTTAAATACCCGTCTACCAACACATACACATAAGCATACTATGCACAGTCGCAAGCATTTAATCCTAATGGCTCCAGCCGAAACTCGAACATCAATTATATCATTGATGGATCACTTAATAATCAATAGAAATCTTATATGCAAATGGAGTGCATACGGTTAAGAGGGCTATTACAAATTGAAGTTTTTAGTTTTAGGTAAATTTAACGGCGCGTGGTACCTACCTGATCGTAGTGCGTGTATAGTGAAGTATGCTACTCAGATATGCTAACCATTATGATTCGGACGCCCGGGAACAAACCGGCGCGGACTTATAGCTAAAGCCCGCGCGTCCCGAGATATATTACTGATTCATAGCGTTCCATTCAAAAATTGTTTAAAAATATTATTTTACTTTCAAATAGACTATTTCTTTTTTTCAAGCAAGTTGACTTAGTAACCTTAGTTATTAAATACTTTTTGTTTGAATTTTGATTTCAGACGAAAAATTATCATTAATTCTCTGTTTTACGGAATTATTTTTGGGTTGTTATTTTAAGAAACATAAAAAAAAGATTTGGGCATTCCAAATAACAAGCTACAGTCCTACCACAGACATTTTTATAAATTACTAAAGTATTATATGTTCCATATAACAGAGCATCAAAAGTTGCCCGAAAGTAAGTTTTACTGACTTATGTAAACAAATTGAAGAATTTGTTTAGAGCGCTCCCTAGACAAATAATGAAATTTTCCCGGATATATTTTTATTTTTATTTTTTGCCTATATCTAACCCATTATCACTCATCAATTCTCGGGTCAAACGCTCAAATTCAAGAAAAAATGTGAAAGCGCCCTTAAGTGTAGCTTATGTGGGAGCCTTCTAATTAATATAATAACTCAGTTGGGATGGGGCCGAAAGGTTCTGGAGTGGCGAGTGCGCGTACCGGAAGACCTGGAGTTAGAAGGCCTCCCACAAGCTGGACCGATGACCTTGTGAAGGCCGCAGGAACCCCTGGATGCATGAAGCACAGAACCGGTCAAAGTGGAAGAGTTTGGGGGAGGCCTATGTCCAACAGTGGACGCAAAACTCCTGATGGGGCGTATGACCCCGGTATAAATACGCAATTTGCACTTGAAAATTTTACGGTCATATTGCTACAGCGGCGGTCACCATTAAGTGGAACCTACTGAGAGCGAAAGCGCCGCGCGTCCGAGCCGTCTTTATGTGCACCCTGAAGGTAAGACCGCCACGTGCCTTGGGCTAAACAAGTTAAATGGCTTGCTTGGCTCAAGGGCGATCCCTTACTGCGCGGGCGGTAACCCGATGGCTACCGTACATGATGCTGGCGCCCCGCGGACTCTCTGTCCGCTTACCGGCCCATCGCGCTGCTCGACGAGGTGGGCAAGCTATTTGAAAGAGTAATTGCAGACCGCCACGTGGGGCGGCTGGTGCGGGTGGGGCCGGTTTTGGCGGAGAGCCAGTATGGTTTCCGCAGGGGGCGCTCCACGGTGGATGCCATCATGCGCGTGCGAACCCTCACGACGGGGGTTGCTGTGGCCCGGGGTGGGGTCGTCTTGGCGGTGTCTCTAGACATCGACAATGCCTTCAACACCCTGCCTTCGAGTTGCATCAGGGAGGCACTCCGGTATCACCGGATGCTGACCTACCTCTGTCGTGTGGTCGAGGCCTATTTGACGGACAGGGCCTTCAACTACCCCGGTTACCAAGGAGAATGGAACCGGCGAGATTTGTCGTGCGGTGTCCCACAGGGATCGGTCCTGGGGCCGCATCTGTGGGACATCGGGTACGACTGGGTGCGCCGACCTCCCTAGCGGCGTCTGCGTAGTTTGCTACGCTGACGACACGCTGGTCCTGGCGCAAGGGAGGTCGTACCAGGCAGCGGCCGACTTAGCGGCACACGGAGTTGCGACAATCGTGGATAGGATCCGGCAACTGGGACTCGAGGTGGCCTTGCACAAGTCCGAGGCCATATGTTTTCATGGTCCTCGGAATGCGGCACCGACGGGTTCCCAGAAAACGGCAGGAGGGGTTCACATCGGCGTCGAGTTGACGATGAAGTACCTGGGACTCGTCCCCGACAGCCGGTGGAACTTTGCGGAGCACTTCTAACGTTTGGCTCCCAAACTGGAGCGAGCCGGGGCTGCCTTAATGCGGCTCCTGCCCAATCTAGGGGGGCCAAACGCCTCCTGCCGGAGGCTCTACGCGGGGGTCGTGCAGTCCATGGCCCTATACGGGGCACCGGTGTGGACGCCTTCATTGAGGCGCCAACCAGCTCGCAAGCTGAAGGCGTCCCATAGAGTCATGGCCATCCGGATGATCCGGGGATACCGCATGATCTCCGGTGAAGCGGTGGGCCTCCTTGCCGGATTGCCGCCATGGGATCTGGAGGCAAAGGTCCTCGCGCACATTTGGGAGTGGTGCGAGGAGGCCAAACGCCGGGGCGTTACTCCGCTGCCGCGACAAATCGCGGCACAGCAGACAGAGCTCCGGCGGGATTTCACATGGAGAGTGCGATTGTCGCAACCCAGTTCTGGGCACGCCACGATAGCGGCGGTAAGTCCCCTCTTTAAAGAGTGGCTTGAGAGGCTGCACGGCGTCCTCACCTTCCGCCTGACGCAGGTCCTCACCGGACACGGTTGTTTCGGGAGGTCCCTGTTTCGAATAAGGCGGGAGGAAACGCCCGGGTGTTTCCACGGCGAAGATCGCCCTGAGGACACGGTGGAGCATTCGGTGGAGGTCTGTCCGGCTTGGGCGGAGCACCGCCGTGTCCTTGTGGAGGCGATCAGCGGCGGCGATCTCTCGCGTCCGGCCCTGGTCCAGGCCATGGTACGGAGCGAGAGTGCATGGGTAGCCGTCACCTCTTTCTGCGAAGCAGTAATTCTCGCGAAGAGGGAGGCGGCGTACGTGAGGGTGAGGCAGTATATGCGTCGTCACGGCCCACGGCCTTTGTCGCCGCGGGAGACGCAATGAGCGTCGGGAATCCCAGGCTGATTACCGGCCACCGTAGGCGCAGCCTTGCGGATGGCGAGTAATGGGTAGCTCGCTGTCCGGTAAAGACCTAGCCCGGGTCGACGACGGCGCGTTATGTTCCACGCTCGCCTCAAAGAGATGTCAGCACGAACTGGTGGGGTCCGGAAGGGCCGATGCCTGCCAGGGTTGCGGGTTGTTCGAAAGCGAAAGAGATACCGCGGCACCTGGCACACAGGCAACTGAGGGAACACGGGTGGGTTTTAGTCAGTAAAAGTCTGACACGCCCTCCTGCTCCACCCAGAGCGGGAGAAGCTATTTGATGATTTCCCATCAAAAAAAAAAACCGTACATGATGATCAGACTGGGTCACGAAGTCACGAATCGAATGAAAAGAAAAAGCGTAAATACTACGTACCGCACCCGCGCGCCGCTATGCGTGGCCTAGCCGGCATTCTTTCAAGTATTCACAAGTTGCAACGCGTTTACTGACGTGCCGCTCGTCGCATAAACCGGTTAATTTAGGTCAAAATAAAGTTCTCAAAACGGTTACGTTCTTTAGAAAAGTTCGGAGTAAAACCGAAATAAACCGGTATGTTTCGAACTGGTTCCGAGCCTTGATATAAATTATAAAGCTTGAAAAATCCTTGGTTTTTTTCTAAATCATGTTTCGACTCTAAATAATATAGGTACCTGTGGTTTGGACCTATATATATTTTTTCTCAAAATATTGATTTGACAGATTTTCTTTTAAAACAAAATGTAACTGTCACTCACCGAGTACTGTCAACTGTTAGCAGTAGTTTTAAATTATTTGTTACCCACCTCGACCAACAAAATGTCGCGGCAAGCAGCTACTAGATGTGTGAGGCCTTTGATGTCCAAGAATGTCGCTGATGCTCGCCTACGAGCTCTCGGATTATATAGGGCGTTTTATAGATACATTCCGTACATTAGTAAGTATTACCTCCATGACCTTAGTTCGCAGCAGACCGCGGCCAAGAACTAAAGAAGCAGCGAGAAAGCGCAACATCGGGAGAAGGACCGAAGGAGGCCTTTGTCCATCTAGAAGTGGGAAAGTAGTGAAGCAGGCTAAAAAAAATACGTTTTGAATCAGATCATTCCCATCTCAGTGAGAGATGGAAAGTTGTACGCTGCATGAAGGTCCATTTCTATCTTAATCCGTAGCTGTACAATTTCACTTTCAGTTAAGTACTTCGATGTTCCGAAAAATGAAGAAGACTATCGATGGAAGTTGAGGGAGTATTTTTATAGAAACTCCTGTATCACTGATGTTCGAATCATAGATTTGCTTGTGATCAAGGTAAGCATCATTACCGTAGTAATGCTAGTTTTTTTTCCATACCTACGTGATATTAGATTTGCACTCGGTAGGTACCTACCTAAATACATAAGTATATACTAAGTAGACAGGTTTATGAAAAAAAAAATTTTTTTTGGAGAACGAGACGGAAACGACAATTAATTAAAACCCGGTGTACAACGAGTGAGGAGCATAATTATGACTGAGACTTTTGCGTATACGTAAACGCGGTGCCCAGGAGTAGATAACTACCTACAGTACCTACCGCTTCCTGTTTCAAGCATTCAAACATTTCGAATCATCCTCCCCACTGCTTAACGGCAACCTCTGGGATGACCTAGGTATCTGCTGATAAAAACTGGATCAGAAATTTAATAACAGTTTACGTTTACAGGGTTACATCGAGCTTAAAGAAATAACCCATCAGTGGCAGCAGAAGAGTCATATTATGAGGCACTGGAATCCTAGTATCGAACCTCAGCCGACCGACTTTCTATCGAAGTTCTTCGCCGGCGTAGAATGAATAGGATGAAAAATAATTCTATGATTAAATTATGAATATATAAATAACACATTCGGGATTTATTGATCTCTTTCATTCTATATCACATGCCTTTCGAAGGCCTTGCCGTTATTGAAGGTGAGAGCACCAGAGTAGCCCGCAAAATTGAAATGTTCTTACGGTTTTTGCAATTTGCAGGTCAGTGCACTTCCAGGTTGTATGTAGGAACTTTTTGATGACTTAGATATGATTATTTCATGAAAAAGTAATCTATTTTGTTCTTTTTTAATTTTTATATAATTATATAATAATTCACTAACATTCAATGCAGACAAGACAAGTTTCATAAAAGTTTTTGATGCGCAAGCAAACATCAACTGGCACTACCTCAACATTATATGCCCATTCTTGCGCTATTCCTACAGATAACCAATGTGTGTCCCAAAATTAAAATGGCAAATACAACAAAATACCTTGGTATAATAATGGATGAAACACTTTCGTTCAAACAACATATCAAATACAAAAAACGAAAAAAAAAATGTTCATGCAACTTAAAACCGTTATTTAAATATTATATCAACGTTTAATACATTTAATAGTTATTTCGTCTTGAAAACTTATCATGTTTCATAAAAAAATCGCGCTGTACTGATCTTTACTTTATTTTTTTATTTTAAAACATCTCCTGTAGACTGTTCGGATGCCAAGTTAAAAATATATACACATACATTTGACACTTTTATTTCACTTCATTACATCAGTTATTTATTTATTTTATAACATCATAAACTATCATTACAGTGGTTACCCTAATGCGACAGTTAAGAACTTAGGTATATTATCAAATTTATATAACGTATAAAAAAAATATAATTCAATTTTTTCAAATTAACGAATAATTGGGTTGCCGGGGACCCAATGGCTTTTAACCGGTAACATGTTATTCAGATTTTAGGTCTACTCCTGTAGCCACATAAAATAAGCCTACAAAGATACACACGTCGATATTATTGTCAGTGAGGGCCAATATGATCGCTCGGCGCTCGCAGGCTTTTTCGTTGCTCGGGGGCCGTCAAAATAACTCTTTTCAGAGCATTTTGTACGTCCCTGTACTCAGCCAGCCTGTGGGGGTCATATACCCAGAAGCAGTTCAGCGCACTCCGGTGCAGTATAAAATTGCGAGTGTAGCCAACTACACCCTGAGCGCTGCCCCGGCGCTGCAGCGCGTCAGGGATGTTCTCCGACGCTCGTATCGACTGTTTCTACACGACGATGTGAAAACGGTGTGCATCTCTAGGGCGCAGGCTCCGGACCACCTCCAACACCATCCTGAGTGTATTTACAAACAGCTTTGATTGCTATGAATGTAATAACAAACAAACACATGACTCAGAAGCAGGCGTATTATTAATCTATTTAATTTTGTGGTTTTAGTTTAATTTTATTTTTAATTTTGGTTTTATATAATAATTTTAATATTTATTATGGTTATAATGTTAAATTTTATTTTTATTGCTAATGTTAGTCAAATATGATCTAAATGGATTGAAATAGATGATTTTTGAATTTTAATTAGAATTATTTTGGTTTTTGTGTTGTTAGCACTGTAGGTATTCTCTGTAATTTGCTCGGTTGTGATTTTACGTAAAGTGCGTATAACATGAAAAATCCAATTTTATTTAATTACACAAGTCTTCGGTTGAGATCGGTGTCTTTCCTGTGCAAATAATATCTTAGTAAGTAGCCCTTACAAATAGTATATGCGTATGGGCGCGGTATGCAAATATCACATAATCACATTGCTTAGATTCTAACCTAATAATGTAGGATGCCATCTTTGATTTATGAAAATGTGTCTCTCCCTTAGTCATATTTACTGTAGACTTAGTGTCCACAGAAGGTAGTTATGTCAACAGAAGTGAATAAGCAATGATATTTCATTTTTATTTTTATTTTAACCAAATTGGGTAATTATTGGTCAAGATGTAATGATGAATTTCGTAGATTATATGAAAAGGTTTGATAAAAATAAAATATTTGTGTGGTTTCGAAGTTAAATAATGAACCTATGAATAACTATTTCATCGTTCATTTTGCTCACTTTTAATTTTCACTTTGATTTGTTTTTTTTTTAATTGTTTTGCTTGCAGGGCATGACGGTTGAGGTCTTTTGTTTCAGTTACTATGCCACGAACGAGGCGATCAGGGCAACTTTCCGAAGAAGAAAAAATGAAACGCAAGAGCGAGCAGAAAAAACTTAGTATACGCCGTGCTCGGGCAAAAATGGATGACACAGCTCTCGAAGAAAGAAGAAGGAAGGATAGGGAGAGATACAAAAGCAAAAAAAAAACAACTAGGTCAAATTAAGAATAAGAGAACAAAGACAGATAAAAAAATATGGAGAGAAAAAGCAACAAAAAAAAAACGCAATAAGGAAAAAATGCAGAAAAAGGAACTTGATTTTGTACAAGAGAACACACCTCCATCAAGTCCTTCGTTTTCGCGTATGAATGTTGGCAGAGCGGTGGCTACACGGAATAGACGACGACTAGTTGCAGAAAATAATCATTTAAAGAGAAAAGTTCTAGAATTAGAGTATAAAATCGCCAAATATATAATGAGATGTATAAGATCAAGTAGTAAACTGGAAAATAAAAAAAGAAAGTGCTAAAAGAAGAATAAAAACGATGAAGACTCAAGAGATAAAAGAGGCAATCCATGACTTTTTACTGCAAGATGAACACAGCAGATTGAAGTCAGGAAAAAAGACACAATCACAAGAAGAAAGGTCGAATCCAAATAAATCTCATAAGGGATTCGATAATGCCTGGCACATCTAGAGCCATAACCACTCCTGATTCATCTTTTCACAATTTGTCACCTGATTGCCCTGAAAGATCAGGGTCACCAGGCTCCTCATCTGAGTATTTGCCTATCCGTGATTCTTCTGTGGCTCCAGATACTTACTCCTGAGGCTCCGATTGACCCAAATTCACTAGGACTCTCAGATAGACTGACACCAGATCTTTCTATAGAAATATTTAACCAAAGGCCCCAGATGAGAAAAATCCATTCAGACGACTTTGAGGCCTTCACCTATGTTAATTATTTATCAAATTTAGAAGCTAAGAGTTAAGCTACTCAATATTTATATAATCAAGTCAACTTTTGATTATTTATTAACTTTTAAAGACTATTTTAGCTCTTCTTGTCTGAAATACAGGACTACCTAGTTCAGGCATGTAAGTCTTAGGAATATAATTTCTTTAAGCAAAACTGTACATATTTTTAAGCCTTGTAATTTTTTAATAAATATATATTATTATTATTAGTTATGCAATTAATACGTACCTACGATATTTACGGGTACACTCTATAAATCGTACTCTTTAGAAAAATAATTAGGTAGGTACCTACTTGAAGTTTCCTCGGTAAAAAGTAATTAGGTAGGTACCTACTTATAGTTTCCTCGGTAAAAAACAATTAGGTAGGTACCTACTTGTAGTTTCCTCGGTAAAAAATAATTAGGTAGGTACCTACTTGTAGTTTCCTCGGTAAAAAATAATTAGGTAGGTACCTACTTGTAGTTTCCTCGGTAAAAAACAATTAGGTAGGTACCTACTTGTAGTTTCCTCGGTAAAAAATAATTAGGTAGGTACCTACTTGTAGTTTCCTCGGTAAAAAATAATTAGGTAGGTACCTACTTGTAGTTTCCTCGGTAAAAAATAATTAGGTAGGTACCTACTTGTAGTTTCCTCGGTAAAAAATAATTAGGTAGGTACCTACTTGTAGTTTCCTCGGTAAAAAACAATTAGGTAGGTACCTACTTGTAGTTTCCTCGGTAAAAAACAATTAGGTAGGTACCTACTTGTAGTTTCCTCAATAAAAAAAACCAAAGTAATCTCTAAAAAACAAAATAAAACCCTTCACGGAAGTTCAGGTTTTTTTTTAATGTGTAGGTTTTTTTATGATACGAAGGTAATACCTAAATAAGCGCGCGAACCGTTGCAACTAGCGCCAGAAGCTCGGTGCGCTCTTAACAGAGTACCCACAGACTACATAGAGATACTACGTATATAGTACCTAAACATAAAAGGGTATGTGGGAAGTATGCCATTTCCCGACGAGCACGATGATGTGTAAACTTCGTTAATGCCAGTTATAAAAATAAACATATTAGTAGGTACTCATACCACTTTAATTCATAAATATAACAATTCTGGTGTAACTTATCATTCACAACCATAAAATTACAATATTATTTTATTATTAGGTATATTATTGTAAGTAGACAGTTTTACATCCCAACGAAACATTATTTAAAGGTGAGTAAGTATTCTTGCGATTTTAAATTAGGTAAGTTCTAAACTAATATGAACTTCGATTAATTTGTAAAATATAATTTCATAGGATCGGAGACCATGGATTCTTTTATAAACAAAAATGACGTAGGTACCTAATGTGCTAACTTGCTAAGGTCTTAGAGCTAAGAGTAGGTATAGAGAAATAGATAGGAATAGCATGTTTTTACAAATATTTTAATAATTTTAATTTAGCTGTTAAATAAATATAAGTATTTGTACTGACAATTTCTTTACGTTAAAACAATTGAGTCAAGTTAGCAGGTTTACCTGCATAAAATAGCACTCTGCTAATGTCTTTTATTCCCTACACAATTACTGATCAACTTTACTTAGGCCATGTTTTAATTATATCCGACAAACAAATTACGTATGCAAAATATATAATCATTTAATAGATAAATATTTAATTATACATAACTTTGTTACCCTAAATTAGTAACTACATTAGATATTTGTTATTTTTATTAATTACAAAATTACTCCCTATGTACAACAATTTCAACAGTAGTCGACTGCTGGGTACTTCCACTGGATCCGCGAATACGTAGATGTGGTCGTGGGTACGATACTGGCTAGGAGGTTCCCCCTACCGTCGCGTTGCGAAAGTATCATGGCCACGCCCGACTCACGATCAGATCAGGACCACTCGGCGCCGACCGCACTCATTAACACTACCATTATATCTAGTGAGGTCTTGTTCAACGAGGTACACGTTACAACAGCATCTTCACAAACTCTGAAATAATAAAATTTTATCTGATAAGATAAGCCTCATACTAATAATAGTTAGCCGTTAGTGAGATTCCGCCTTGACACACAGTCTAGTCCTCAAGCACAACGGAGGACAGTACACGTACGAACCGTACCTAATTGTGTCTGTAAGTGTTTACCCATAATATTTTTACGTCGACTATGAGCTATTCTGCTATAATTGCCGCTATAGGTAACTCTAGTATAGGTAAGATTTCGATGAAATAGGGAATGCAGATAGACCAGGACATAGGATTCCCATTTTTTTATCCCAATAGTATGTTATCGTGGGATAGGTAATTTTACCGACCTCGCGGAAGTAGCCTATTATTTGAAGATTATTAATACCCTTTCTGGAAGAATACCAGCCTACTGAGAATTAGTGCCCACCGTTAACCGGTGACCTCGTTTGGCAATAACCTAATGGCTTGCAAGTGTCTCCTTAATATCACTACGGGGTTTTCAGGCTTCGAGTCTTGACCATAGCGTACGTCGAGGAATAGGTCTACATATTAATTCATTTTGTCCTCCACGGAGAAGAACAGTGTTGGCATCTGACTCTCCATAATGCTAGGTTTTGCAAGGTTTCAAATACTTGTAGCGATCTAATCGATTAACACCTTGATTCCCAAAATGGAGTATTTCCGTTTGAGCACCAATTTTTAGAGCACCTAATGCATTGAGTGAGCACAGGTACACACAGTATTCCTAAACCTTTGGTGCTCTTGATGCTCAAACGGGAATACTTCTCCAAACTAAGCGAAAATCTTAAAATCGTGTGTATTTGTCTGAATTGTTGTGAAGCCTTTATGATGCTTGTATGTTTAGACCATACTACGGTTTTCTTCTTTTGTATTAACTTTGCTTCTAAACTTGACCTGAAGGTGCCCAAGGTGTCAATTGATATAATTAAATTTTGGAAATTCTATAGAGTAGTGTATAAGTACCTACCTAATATAGTCTGTATGAACAGATTTAAATATATTTTTCAGTTGTTGGTAGAGTAGACTTAAATAAATAACAATATGCAGTGCGACGGTACCTTCATAGTCGATCCTGCCGTCGTGGTCGATGTCCCCAAGCGCCAGCACCTGGTTGAGCTGCGCGTCGGTCACGGGCTCGCCGATCATCTCGAGCGCTGACCGGAGCTCGTCCCGCGTTATGTACCCGTTGTCGTCGCGGTCGAACACCCTGGAACACATACAAACGTAAACGACTTTTTCCAATGCGTGTAGGTAGAAATTACAGAACGCCAATTGTTACGAATCCTTACATACTCCTATTGCTTTGGTTACGTTCATCCATGTCATGTTATACACGCACGCCGGAATAGTTCGTGATTAAAGTTAATTTATGATGAGTCAGATCACTTATTAGGTTACTACTTTGCATCCTATTGTTGATTGCATGAGCATGCACAGGCATTGAGCATTCTATGCACTGATTCCTTGCACGGCTGGTAGAGTTGTATAGTTTCTAATCTACATATTTCTTTTTTGGACAGCCAGTAAGTTTTCAAGATCAGGCTTTTACTATCATTGTTTTAAGACCGGCCTTCTAAAAATCTGTTTTTACCTAAGGAGGTTCTATAAAATAGGCACCATGGAAATAGAATAACGATTAATATTGAAGGAACTCACTTAAATGCTGCGAGTAGATCTCGTGTGATCTCCTCCTCAGAGTCGCCACCACACGTCGTGACGTCCATCCCTTGTATTGCTTGTATCTTCGTCACCCACTGCATGAAGTCATTCTCATCTATTAGACCGTTACCTGCAATGAAAACCATTTAACTCATATAAGTTAAGTGAGTAGCTGAATAGTCGATGGCCATGCTATCCTTTGACGCTGCCGCATGGAAGCTAGATGAGACCTCCAAATACTCTATCTCTACTCTATCTACAAATACTCCAAATGCGTGATTTTTGACAATAAATAAAAGCCGGTTCTTCCTTGTCTTAAAATATTATTCGTTAAACAATCAGAATTAGCAAGACCGTGCTGCGATGATAGCCACCCATTTCGGGTAAAATGACTATGATCATCATACATTAAATTAAAAATTAAAAAACCCCTGACTCAAACAAAAACTTCAAAAATTAAAAAAAAAATTGCCTTTTAAGTTGTAGGTGTTTTTTAAATTTTAAATTTAACTTTTATTTCCTGCTTTTAAACTTAATATAGTAATAGTAAACACGCTACGATCGACACATGTACGCTTAAATCTGCGCAGCTTTGCCTATGTTTCCCACAGTTAAGTTTGTTTCTAATTTATCCTCATTCCTCGTCCTGATCACCATTTATCTATAACCTATTCATTGAGACCTTTTCAATGAGCCCAAAGACGATACTTCTGCTGTTTGTTTTTGAGTAACTTGGGTATCCTGGAAATTCCAGGTGATGCTCCAGCATCAGTTCAAGATAACTTTGTTTGTCTAATATCATTGAAGTAATAGAATACCAAATTCCGACTCGATCAGACTCGTGGGAGATGCTCAAATCCGTTCATCAGCCAGAAAAGAGCTGATAATCTTCAAACGGCTAAACTGATTTTCATCAAATATAGCTAAGAACACTCCCGACTAATTCACCTTTCAAACAAAAAAAATAAACAAAATCAAAATTGGTTCATCCATTCAGGAGCTACGATGCCACAGACAGACACACACACCTCGTCGTTTTTGCGTCGATTATAATGTCTTCAAGCCATTTTTATAAAGAACTGTAGCTGGAACTAAAATGGTATTCACAAGACCTCCGGCAGTCATCAGAGGTCTCACAAAACCACACTGCAGATTTTGAATATTTATTATGAGTTAGTTATGAGAGTGCTATTTACATTCACAGGCTTCGCACAAGGGCGGATCGGAGTTTTTCTTTTGACCATTCATAGTATCAGCTCTTTTTTTTTCATAAGTTGAGGACACCCGTTATAAGCCTTGGACGTGAGAGGCCCTTTAGACCGCTTTATCTTTTTAGCATTACATATCATTGTTATTCTGAAATACTCTCACGAACTTTAGGCCGGTGCATTGTTGGCATAGCAAACCTCTGTGCCCTCGAGGGCCAATTGGGGCCAATTTCCACCCTTGGTTTTGTCGGATTGTTTGTTTGGAAGAAACAGCACGTGACTATCAAGTAAAAGAACCATACTTTATTTTGTAACGTGTTGCAAAACATGTTTACAAAATCTTACATAAAATATTAGGGTCAGAATAAGTAGGACTGAAACAAAAAGCGTGCCGTGTTCCCACTGTAAAGCCCCACAAAACATAAACAGTTACACTTTTTAACGGCTTTCTTTCGTAATGTGTTTCGACATACCACCCCGAATAATGTTACCTTCCTACTAAAACCTTTTTGGGGTCACAGATAAAGATTTACGAGAAAATAAACGTATATGCCAGCCACCGCCATATTATTAAAATAATATTAAATCGTGCCCAAATAATATGTAACAAAATGTTATGTGACAATTAACAAAAGGGCTTTCAAGTCATTAAATCTTAATTAACGCGGTGGCAGGAAGAATCGTTAAAGTGATGACGTCAGCAGTTCCCTCCCTGCTCACAGCATTAGCTCCAGTTAATTATAACAGTCATTATCAATGTTTAGCTATAAAGTCAGACCTCGTCATTCATAAACTTTTATTGTTCTAGGCAGTCTTACGTTCGTATATATTTTTATGTTGCTTACTAAGATTACTGTTCATTCGTGGTAATAAACTAAAATTATTATCCCTGTATTTAATTCGGGGTTCATTTAGAACTTGTGCAGGTATACTGGAGGTAATTTATTTAAATTTATACAAAACATGCCAGATGTGCAAGCACTTTTAAAGGCAGCGAGGCTTATGGAGACAAGAACGAGGGAATTTAGCGCCACCTGTGGCTGCGCTGCATCTTTATTGTCTAGGATTTCTCCCGACGAAGTCTTTTATTCAAAGTAGGTCTCTTGTTTTATTTAAAGACATTAGGATTATATTCTTAGCTCATGTGCATGTCTTGAATCTTCATACAGTTAGCAGCTTAACTGTTATGAAATAAATCTCAGCTCAGGACGTGACATATAGCATTAATGGATTGATTTTATATCGTGTTCAGAATGTTAACCTCGTGAAGGCTTGGATACAATCTGATTGGATCAAGAGATTATCAGGGTGCGATGCGATAGAGCGGGCGTGGCGAGGGGCTGCCCCACTACCGCGATAGCGGCTCTGAAGCCCTGGACTGTCTCGAACTAATTTAATATGTTTTACGTGTTCTTATCTTTGCTTAACTGATAAGACAAACGCCAATCTCAAGAAATTATAACCGACTTCCCAAAATTGCATATCGAAACTACGACAACAACTGCTGTTGTAGTGGTTTTGACATTTAGTTGTGTGTTCTTAGTATAAATATAATATTACTAGCTTTTGCCGCGGCTCCGCCCGCGTGGATGTCGGTTATTGCGTTAAAAAAAGTCGCCTATGTCCTTCTCCATATCCCAGGCTATACCTCTGCCAAATTTCATGAAAATCGGTTCAGCGGTTTAGGCGTGAATGCGTAATAGACTTCGCATTTATAATATTAGTAGGTATTAGTAGGTATTAGTAGGGAAACCTAAATAGGTTTATACATTTGGCAAGACATTCGCATCTAAATAATCAATCATTAACCCACGGGACATACAATGTCAATGGTTTGTTTATGCATTGTTGAACATACAAAGGAAATAAATAAGTAAGTAAATAGTACAGTCTTTAGTAGCAATAAAGCCAAGACATGCTTTATTTATAAGCTTTGTTAGCCACCATAAAGCCGACAATCACTTAGTTTGCGTTACGACGCAAGTCTGCAATAAGTACTAAAAGTTACTAGTTGAGTATATATCTGGGGGCTCGCAAAGTAATGAAGTAAGTTGTATAGCCAATTAGGCACTCCAGTGGTGAGCGATGAAGTAGAACTTTATCAATTACGTCACGACGACTTGGAACAGCGCAGGTAACGTGAGCCAGTAGGTACCGGCAGGGGTCGCGGGCGCCGGATGCCGCCCGCCTTACGCGCGCACGCCATGTTACAATAACCATCTAAATTAACTGCCTCATCGATTTAATCAGGTTTTGTTTATTCATGCTATACTATAAAATTTACTGGGTCACGCAAATTTGTATTCTAATGAGGCAAGAAAGTAGATACGGAAAGTTTTTATAGTCCCTGAATATTTCTGCGCCAACATTATTTCAGCAGTAACTGAATTTGTCGCGATATGTCGACGTAATGTATACAGATTTTAATTGTAACTGTCTGCTGCTCTCTGTACGCTTCGTAACTTGTAATTTGTAGTCACAGTACATTGGCTGACATAAAACAGTGCAATATCTCAGCGAGTTTATTGTATGTCAAAAAACATGTGCTATGTTGGCAGAAATTCAAAGTGAAAAGTAACTATTTTAGTATAAGTAGGTACATAGTTATTTAGATACATGCACTTACATCTGGACATTTTACGGCATGTTTAAAATACAATATCGTCACCATTAATGAGATCGTAAAAACAGTTATTTAGGTACTAAAAATACATATCCAACCTTGTCATGTCACATTCATTCATTCTGGACAATCTGAAGCTGTTATGTTAGTAATTTTTAGTCCATCCTGATTTCGTTCCAAGGTTAAACGAAGGAAATTGCCCCTAGATAAATGACATTATCGTCTCGAAATTTCATATAAGGCTCCGTAACCTCAACAAATGTATGTATAATGCGTGCGTGTCTCCCAAACGATATTGAGTCATAAAACACGACGATCGTTCATAAATATTTATTTAAGCGTATAAAGTCATAGCAACTTGATAAAGAACACAACTTGTTAGTAATCATTTTGTTCATTTTATAGAAAAAGCCTTTAGCTTAACTTGTTCCTTTTGAAACGTGTATTTTACGGAAACCACATATTGTTATTAAAAATCTTCCCTAAATATCTTAACGCAGTGATGGAGTTGGTATAATATAGACAGATAAAATACCCTCACAATTCAATGATTTCTTAAATAACATAGAAGATAAAGGCGACCCTGTCTGCTATGATCTACAGGCCGGTCGGTGCCGTGTCATTTGCGAGCAAACAGCACCGATTTACGCCCATCGCCCCATTACCAACTTTGATGGACTTCTTGCATGCGAGCTGAGCGTGGGAAGTAATTTTCATGACGTAACCTTCCTTGGCTAGCCAACGGAATAGCACATTAGAATTGAAACAAGCACTGTGTACCTGAACAACGTCAGCTTTGTAGAAGATTGATTACTACTTTACTCTTGCCCTGGTAATGAGAATAGCTTATGTCATGGTTAAAATAATTGCAGGGTTAACTGTCAAGGATGCACCAGATGTATCCGTGGAGGGTTATAATACAGTACACTATAGGTTTGGAAAAGACGTGTAAGAGCGCCAACATCTTAAGAATTAGCTGAACTAATAGATCCACACTCGAAAACCCTCACGCGGGAGACATATTACAATACCCTGAACTGACAAAGATACAATGCTGATCTCAAAGTGCAGGTACTGACCGGTTTTACTGGCGTCTTTGATGAGCTCAGCGATGAGGTCATCGCTGACCGTGATGCCGAGGTTGCGCAGCATGAACTGCAGCTCGGCTGGTGTGACGTGCCCATCGCTATCGCGGTCCAGCAGACCGAACGCCGTGCGCAGATCTGAAACAACGCATTTTACAATTAGTTGCTTGGTGATTTCTGCTGTGTGATCAGTGATGGTTTGCTGTCTGTGCTTTCAGTAGACTGAGTAGAGATTGACTGACTGACTGAAAAGAGCAGTGGTGACCCAGCGGTAACGCTCACCACTTACGAGTTGTACTTTACTTGCAAGTCTTGACCAATGACTAATGAGCCACAATTAAGTGGTCAGCGCCGCCTGGATAGTTGCAATACCAGCGACGATTATTTCATCACCACTACTTTCAAAATAGTAAATGAAAACATCGTGAGGAAGCCGGCAAACAAAAATTTGAAGACATGTAATAACCAGCAACCCGCACTGAGTCTGCGGGGTGGTTTATGGCCCACTCCTATTCACAGATAGTAGGCCTGTATTCTAGGAGTGAAAACATTACAGGCTAATTATGAGTAGAGATTGTCGTTAATATGGGCTTGAAGGTTCTTGAGTGATTTATTATAATGGATAGGTAAGTATAATAGATAGCGTGGGAATTTGTTATTTCCGGTTTTTGAGACACAATATTTCATAGTGTTCAAAATATAGCTCAAGAGCACAAACAAGTACCTAAGTAGGACAGAAAATATTTCCTATGATGTAAGTGTTTCGTAACAGAATCAGGAAAATGGAACACCCATGTAAAAATATTGTAGCTTGAAGCTATTATGTCACAAACCGTTTTACTTGTTCCGGGTGTAGACGAACATTTTTGGCTATATTGAACGCAACAACTGAAAAAGACGAAAGCATAACTGGTACTTATTTTTTTATATTCAATCGATAAATACACGAAACCCTGCTACGACGTAGCTTTAGCGAGTTGTCTTTCCATTTCATGCTACAAAAGAATGCTACGGCGTAGCAAGAGTCCCTTGCATTTCAAGTTACGAAATATTGCTACGGCGTAGTAAAATACGTTTTTATTTCAAGTTACATAGATATGAAATGCACAGCTGCTACGATTCAATGTAAACTAGTACGTTTATAAAGTAAGGGGTACACTACCATAGTGATAAGTGTAAGATTTCAAGTGCCAATTAAGTGCAGAGAAGCGTACCTACACAATGTTGAGTACCAGATTCAAGCCTCTACGGAATTTATAACCATATGGATTACCCCCCCAGTGGGTTCCCGCATTGTCGTTGCGGGGGGGCTCAGTAGCCGGGATCCGCTCCCACGGTGAAGCGAAGAGGAACCCCAAGGTGGGGCCGCTCGTCAGGGCTTTGGTCTCCAAGCCGACGACGTAGCGGCCAAAAAGTAGGTTGCGGTGAGGTGCACCGCAACTGAGGCGGGCCGCGATGTCGAATGGGAGGCATCGCGGCTGAGGGTTACAGGCTGCGGCGGAGGAGGAGTGCCGGTACTTTTGAGTAGCGCTCTTCCCTTCCGTGGCCTGGACGGAGCCGCCACCGTTTGATGGCGGACGCGGTGGGGCCGCAGGGGAAGAGGAGTGTCCGTATAGCGTTGGCCGCTCTCCCTATCCTCTGCGGCCGAGAAGTGGTAGGCGGCGGGGCCACTGCGCTGACCCGTCGCAGGGGGACCAAGGGTGCCAAGGTAGTCTAGGGCCCTTGTGCTACTTGGTTCCTGGGGTGGTCACGGCGTGCCATGTGTCCTGGTGCGCCGGACTGGTGGGGTCCGCAAGGACCGATGCCTGCCAGGGGTGCGGGTTGTTCGAAAGAGATACCGTCGCCCCTGGCACACAGGCAACTGAGGGAACACGGGTGGGTTTTAGTCAGTAAAAGTCTGACACGCCCTCCTGCTCCACCCAGAGCGGGAGAAGTCATTTGATGATTTCCCACCCTAACAAAAAAAAAAAAAAAAGCCTCTACGGAAAATGTAAGCAAATCGCAACGAAGCACAACCAAGCTATTTAATATGCGCCTGAAATTATTTTTCTCCAGAGCTATGAGTCTTCTCGCAGACAACGTTTGAGATTAATTCAGAATTTTCAGAGAGGTTGCGAAAATAAAAACGTTACCTTTTGACTGGCGGAAAACATGGCACATAAAAAACTTAAGGTACCTCCTAACATATCTACGTGAATCTTCAACACGTGTACGCAAATAATACGTGCTGGAAGTTAACACGAGAGATACAAAGCAAACATATGTAATGTAACAAATTATACGGAGAAACGCCACATAGTAACATTGGGATAAAAATCATAAGGTACTCACAGAAATCGTTACCCCTATTCAAAGCCATCACAGTCACAATATAATTACAATTAGTAGATTATTCACAGGTTCGTTATATTTTGTAACTAGTATTTTGAACACATCTTACGTTTATCGTCACTTTAATCTAGATGTGCTATCGCTATCTACAACATGTTTTCACTAAATTTGTCGTCTCGTCTCGTCATATACATACCCGGCAATATTGACAAAAGATTAAACGCTGTAGCGTGTACCTGTTTTATCTCAGCACTAAATTATTTTGAGCCATTGCTATCTAGATAAGAGTTCAGAAAGAAAACATCAACAGACAGACACATATAGGTAGGTACAAAGTTAAACTTTGGAAGAACACTCTTGTGAAACAAAACATGAAAACGTTGGAATTAAAGTAGTGAGATACCTCGTTTGTTTTTACACGCTTTATATTAGCTTCACTAGTATGTTTGTTTGTATGTATGTAACCGACTCCTTAGAGCGCGATTTTGACCCACTTTAAACGGTCAGATTTCATTGAAACTTTGTAAACTTATCGAGGACCCATGACAATTCAATGATTAAAAAAAAAATTGAGAAAAATGAAAAAAAAGGGAAAAAATCCAACTAAAAAATAGAAAATAAATAATAGTTTAAAAAACTAAAAAACACGCTTTAAAAACCGTGCAAGCGTGGGGTGCTTGACATTAATTGATTATAAAAATACCTCAAAAAGCACCCCACACTTTTTAATTGAATTAAATTATTTTCTCCTATTTTAGTTTGGTTTTTAAAGCGTGTTTTTTAGTTTTTTAAACTATTATTTATTTTCAATTTTTTAGTTCTGCTAACAATAAAAGTGTGATTTTTCAGTTTATATTTTCTATTTTTTTTTAATTATTGAATTGTCTTCGGTCCTTGATAAGTAGGTATGCAACATTTCGTTGCATACTTATCCGTATGCATAATCCGACGTTTGAAGGAGGTCAAAATCATGTTCAAAGTTTCCGTTACATAGGCACATACTAACATACGTATGAAGCTTATAAAAGCGTGTTAAAAAAGAGACAGAGTGAGATAGTTTTCATGGCTTTCGAGGATGCTAAAACCAACAGTGAGGTCAAACGGAAAATCCAAGATGGCGGCACCAAAATACTATGTTGGGGTCTGCTTCCAGTCTAACCGGATGTACCTGAATACCAGTATTTTACATGGAGGCCATGGAGCGATTGCCTATCTGACTGCACAACCCAGTTACTGGGTAATACCATACCCATATGGTATGAGTGCTGCAGAAGCTGACAGTGAAGTCAAAATAAAGTTTGACAATTTTAAAGATTTTAAGCGACGTTAGTTTTGGAGTTGAAGCAAAAGCGTAAGGTACTTCATTCCTGACGGAGGTCCTCGTAGCCCCACGCACGGGTTTCCTTGATACCTAGGAAGGTATGAAAAACTAGTACTTACTGTAAATTAATTAAAACACCATCTTATTAATTATTCCACACTCAAAACATTATGCGTGTGTGTCTAAACTTGACCGTTCTTTAATCTTTATGTGAGTTTCGGATGGCTTATTACGAGCGGTCGACTTGACGTCATTTCCGAATTCTACACTATATTTAGCGGAGACATCTATCAAACTACTCTTCATTTTAATGTCCCTCCAAAATCACGATTCCTACGTGGAAACTGAATTATGAAATCAACCATTATCTTTATAAGAATTGGAGACGGCGACAGTTGCGCGGTTTTTTATACTATTTAAATAAATGTGAATCATTGTTTTACTGCAATAGGCATATTTTACAGCGTAGGTACAAACTTGCAAAGTGAACAATAAGAACATCGTTAAAGTCAATAATCGCTTAGCAACTCGTTAAATTAGAATACACATTAAGAAGGAATGCTTGGTGATAATGACGGCTAACTCTAAACACTGTATTATTCCCAACGTAACGCCTGTTCCAGAAATATCACCCACCTATACAATATTCTACGAAACGAGTTTTTTTTCGAAACTCCGATTCATTTTCTTTGATTTACTTGATTATTTTAAAAGTTCCTAGTATTGCAGATGCTAGTGCTCATCGGTATGTTACGGAGATAGAGATGACGAAGAACAATAATGTTTTATACGTAATAGGTAGGGAGTAGTCTTGTACACATTCATAATACATTAAATATGGCATGTGATCGAGAATTCGTAGGAGAATTATAATTACTACATACAGAGGAAACTGCTAGTGACTGATAAATTCGTTTCTATTCAGTAAATTAAAATGCCGCTATTACAGAAAGCTTGACCAATTATATTTTATAAGTCAACTTATTTTTATTTTGGTCAACCAAAGTCAAATGACATTAACAGCCGATATAATCCGAGACTTGATACTGTGTTCCGAAGTCGCTATAACGTGTGGCAATGAAATTAGATAAGAAGTACAAGTAGACAAACACTACGTAGGATCAGTACAAATGTATATGTACCAGCAGATGAAATGTGACTGATAATGTTCTCAGGGAAGCATACCAGTTGTATAGACGTCGTAACTGATGTTTACATAGGATAATGTTTTAGTATTGTTATCGAGTAAATACTGCGCTACATGTAAACATATCGTAATGGGTTATAATTATACACTGGCAGCCCAGCGGTTTGGACAAGTTGGAATAAACACAAGGAAGCTTTTCTCTAAAGGGGGAAATCAAGTACCTACTCAGTTAGTTAGTTAACAGTTTCGAATGAAAATATGGACATTCCTGACATCCACACAATGGCTTTTCTATCGTTCGTAACTTCGTACGTATGCACATGTTATAAGTAGGTACAGGCAGATGATGTAATACAAAATTAAAAATTCACCTAACTTAACGTACCTATTACTTTTGTAAAAATTTCCGTGACGGTAGTTTTCAGACTGACAAAGCGTGTTGACGAAGATTTAGTAAAGTCAATTACTCAATGCGTCAACAATCTTCACGGAGGTGCTGATAGATAAAGGATAAAATGTGTCACCGTATAACCGTACTGAACACAAAGAAAAAAAAATCAAACAGAAAATATTTTTTTTTAAACGTCGACCATTATCGTTCTAGCCATCATTAGAAGTTACATTACGTTAAGACATGATATCTACAAACAATGATTTTGTTGTCATTACACTCATTATTTGCTACAAGACTCCAATAAAAAACAACGGTCCAACTAGTTAATTTTTTTTTTTAGTAGGAACGTCAATAACATCAACGTCTTCAAGACATGAAAATCCCCACATTATTCAGAAACACAATCACACGAAGACAGAACTATAATTGGCAACTCGATTACCGCTGCAAAGTTTCATCTTTGAAAAACTTTTCCAGTTGCAAAGTCTCACTTTGTGTCAGCGTCTATGATACCAAGCGTTATAAAAATATAAAAAAGGCAACCTTAAGCAGTAGAATCTTTGACACTAGAAAGTTAAAAAAAGTTAAACATAAATGCCAGTGAAAACAGTTTTGTTTTTTTTTTCCATAGTATACGAGTACTAAGTCCTTTGATTATCATATTCTAGTTTATTTTTAATTTTTTGAGGTTGGGAAATCTTCAAATAACTTCTCCCGCTCTGGGTGAAGCAGGAGGGTGTGTCAGACTTCTACTGACTAAAACCCACCCGTGTTCCCTCAGTTGCCTGTGTGCCAGGGGCCACGGTATCTCGCGCTGTAAGCCGGCGCCTATGGTGGCCGGGAATCAGCCTAGGATTCCCGACGCCCAGGGCGTCTCCTGCAGAGGCTAAGGCCGTGAGGGCGCATATACTGCCTCTCCCTCACGTGCGCCGCGTCCCCCTTCGCGAGCATCACTGTTTCGCAGAAGGAGGCGACGGCTACCCATGCACTCTCGCTCCATACAATGGCCTGGACCAGAGCCGGACGCGAGAGGATACGGCGGTGCTCCGCCCAAGCCGGGCAGACCTCCACCGTATGCTCCACCGTGTCCTCAGGGCAATCTACGTAGTGGAAACACCCGGGTGTTTCCTCCCGCCTTATACGAAACAGGAACCTCCCGAAACACACGTATCCGGTGAAGACCTGCATCAGGCAGAAGGTGAGGACGCCGTGGCGCCTCTCAAGCCACTCCTAAAAGAGGGGACTTACCGCCGCAATCGTGACGTGCCCAACTGCCCAACCATATTCTAGTTCAATTACGATTTGAAGAAGTATTAAACATGAAACTTGAAATTCAAAGTGATGTCAATCGAAATTACGATTAAACATGCATGATACAGTACTTTGATCTACGTGTCCTACACGTATACATTAACCTTTTATCCTATTCATAATTTCTGAATAATAATATTAATGTGAAAGTTTGTATGTTCGGATGTTCCATGTTTGTTACTCAATCACGCAAAAACGGATTAGATAACGGCACACAGATAGATCTCTGTGCCAAATTTCTTCCAAATCCGTTACGGATAAAAAGTAAAATTCGAATTTAACTTTTTTATCCCGGTAGTACGTTCCCGTGGGACAATTTTGGCCCTCCACGCGGGCGAAGTCGCGGGCAAAAACTAGTTATTAACAAAAGTAAAATGTTCGTGAATTTCACTGCAGCATTTTTATTTAAGCTTTATTTTAATCGCGTCAATAAGTACTAATTTATTGAATTAATCCCCGCCCACTCAACATCCATTAATCAGTTTGGTTAATCGTTGATTACTTACTATAAATAAAACATCTGCAATGACGACTCGTGTCTTGGTACCGTTCGTGTTCAAATAAATCAGCAATTAAACACTGTCATGATTAGCTTATCTGTTCGTGGTTGATGATATATCTCTATAAAGTCATTGAATGTTTCAACAAACAAAAGATAACAAGCTCGTAAGTACGACAGCCAAATTAATATACTGTGCGTCATTCTTCCTCTTGGATTTGCAACAAGATGATTTGATGCTCATATGTCATCGCTTTTATCGTCCAAGAAAAAGTAAAATCCGATGCACCAAAATAAAAGATTTTATTTAGGGTGCGTCAGTTTACCAAGTTTTGTTGATGTCAAAGCGTATTAATATTATTGTATAGATACGACGTGACAATGCCACCTTTTATAAAGAAAGTAAACAGACAAAGAAGTAAATTGTATCCAATGTAATGGACGTTCATGGAAGTGACGACAATAGATCTGATTGATGTCAAACAACACAAAGGTAAACAACGCCTAGCTCTAGCAGTGCCACCGAACTGCCAACTAGTGTGGGTGGATGAATCGATCATACAATTAGCCTAAACCCACATTTTTCAGGTCAATCCATGAGGCGACAAAATGTAAACATCAATTAAAATATCAAGTTATGACGAGCTTCTAATAACCACTAAAGATATAAATATAATGTATTATTTTGACTATCACTCAAATTGAATAAAATTTGTTTGAATATGAAACAGGAGAAATATTTTAAAGCAAATCTTTGTGAAATATGTCATTGCGAGTAAGAGGAAATTGTGAAATAAAAATAAATTCATCTGAAAAATGGGAACTTTTTCTTTTGAATAATATCCAAAGTTTTGAGTAATGTTCGTATTTACAAAGTTCTGTCCTACCCGTGTCGTTGTTGAAACTTCAAAAGTAGGTGATATGATAAATAAATTATGAAAAGTCATAAACACTCACTGTTGAGCATGGCTTCGCTGGGCGCCGGGACTACGGGCCGGTCGTCCACCGGCGACTGTTTCTTCTTATTCTTTTTCTCATCTTCCTGCTGTGAATCAAACAGTGCACTGTTATCAGACATACACACGATTATCAACACTATATCACAATATATTCTCCACGCAATTTGACTGCACTGCCAACGCGCAGTGTTTATTAACAAGTAATGTAAGAAAATAATGCTAACTGATACTGATTTTTTTTATCAATTTGCTTCTGTTATCAATCTTGTCATACGTTTTATCGGACTATTGTATGATCAATAAAGCGTGCCTATCTACTGAAAATAATAATAAGTTTGTCTATATAGTCATGGCGTGAAATGCATGATTTAGGGAGGGGTGATAGGACGTACATGACTCATGCTCGTCGTGGTTATAGTTACGTCGTCGCCGGTCTGCCAGCACCTGTGGCTGGATGTAGTCAACGTAGAGAAATGGACTGTACTGGCGGTCGCAGACGGTGCACTATTTATAGGAACATGCCATTACCATTGTGAGTTTTAAATGTAACACGTTACTATTGCATTTGGCTCCCAGCTCCGACATGTCTACCTGCCCACCTATGCTAGATACATACAATGTTAATAGACACGTAACGCCTACATAAGGTGTGAAACTAGAGTTCTAATTTATTAACAAAACAGCCTGGTAGAACAATCAAAATATTACTAGTTAGGACAATTTTAATAAAATATTATGTTTCATGTTTGAACATAGGAAAAGGGTAGGAAATGTAGGAATACGATGACCTGGAGCGAAAAAAAGTATCCAAACAATTCATTCATAACATGGCACAATTCCACAGGCACATAAAAGCATGACCGGTTATTTATTGCACCATGTAGCGCCATGATTATCACATATTCCTGAAAATGTTAAAGCTTTGGGTCTGTTAAACATTTAGTGCACCAGTCTACAGCTTGAACTGCGGGCTTGAAAAATATTGACCATAATTTTGTAAACTTCCAAAAATGTTTCCCTCTTGTACTGAGAACACCTACTGCAAGTTTGCACACTATACTATGTCTCCCATGTAGCCACTTCGGGAACTATCCATGAAGTATGCAGCGTATAACCTCGACATAAAGGCGCATAAGTACCCAAGTTCCGAGGAACCTTCTGAGAGTTTTACATAAAGTGTTGGAATCGTCCGGGAGAGAGTACGCGTCGCTTCCGCGACCTCGAGAGGTGCAATAACGTTGAGATGTAATACTTTCGCACTTGTGTTTTGTATGGCTTATAATTTTTTATTTTCTTCATGCATATTGTTAGTTTTCATTTCTTTGTCTCTGACAGCGTTTTAGTTAGGCTGATAGTTATCGTCTGTAGGTACCTACATACAGGATAAAATTTGAACCAGTGGCAGTGAGGAAACTGTAACCTTGAATTCAGCGTTCATGACATAATTCTACGCTAGGGGTCTAGAATCATTCTAGACCCCTAGCGTAGAATTATATCATGGGTTTAAAAAAAATGTAAGCTATTTCATATATATTGACCGCGTAGGTATGGCACTGGCGTAAATAAACTTTTGAAATGGATGATAACTACCAAAGTTAAATAGACCTTTGGGCAAAGATTTCGCCATGAATGCCTGAAATCTTTCTTCTATTTAAGTAAGCACCAATTGAGTTTACAAAGAGAGATCAGAGAGAGCTTTGTTACCGAAATATTTAGTAGATATAAATTACTGTGAAGCTATAAAGTCAGGAGTAGGTACTAAAACTAAAGCAAGCATACTTTACGATTAAATAGCACATTGTTGCGGTTTTAAGTACTAGGGTAAAATTGACGATGAAAAATATATTGTGTCTTTAGGAAACTAAATATGATATCTACCTCCATACCTGCCATTTATGGTTTCGAGTTCATTTAGATAGAAATTGCCAACTAAGATAATATGCATTGAAGAAAAGAAAATTAAAGCAAGGACCGTCGCATCTAATGAAAAATTCATACTTATCTCCGTCAGGACCAAACACAGATTCATTTGTGAAAATACTAACACGTTATTTTTGGAGTTATAGCATTTTCCATTTAATTCACATTTAGTGTAATGTTTACAATAATGAACTATTTATATTAAATTAGAATTAAGCATTCCATGTAACCTTGACATAGCTTGCGCGTGATCACCGCGCCTGATGCCAATTTGTTCATATTGGCTGATAACCATGCCAAAGTGAGTTGTGACGACCTAATTAAATACAAGCACAACGTACTCATAATCAGTGAGAAAATATGCTTTTATAAACAATCTAACACCGATTGAGAAACTGCGCTTTTCGGTAAAATTTATTTTATTTGGATATTAATCGTAAATCATAATAACGGATACAAATAGCACAGATTTATACGAAAGCTCACTAACATTGACCCTAATCTTTCCAATGCGATTCATGAAATTAGATTTTTCATAAAGGAAACATATTCTAAATAAAAATAAATGCGTAATGATTGATAGAGAGATTACAAGCATAAGGCATGGTGGGGTGCGAGTGTGACCGAGCGGAGTTCGCATTGAAATAGCTTGTGTCGCGCTTGGCACAGCGTCAACTCGCGACGCGGCCAGTAAACACCTCCCGCTTTGTGAAAAAATGCGACATGCCCAACTCTCTGTAGGTAAATAAACCGAAGCTGTGATGTATCAGGCTCTAAGATGACTAGACAACGTGCACGCCGCTTCAAAGAACACGTTAAATCAACCCGCTTCATTGTTAAACATCACTCGCACCGAAACAAGGCGATCCTAAAATTAAATCAGTTTTCCGAAAACGTTACAGATGCTAGATTGCGCACGAAAATAATTGTTCACGAATAATTTTAATTATAACACTATGAGGTATTGAGCCGCATTGACCCAATTGTACGGACTTCACAACAAATAGACAAAGCGCCTTGAGTGCTGGAGCTTTCTGATAATGAGAATTCTTATTTGATTTGGCATTCAGTGTACGGCGGCACTCCATTACCTACGTTTGCTAAATTAAACGACGATCTGACAGTTACATGAAAACATCGTTTATCACATGCCACGAATAAAAATAATAAAATGTTATTAGTTCACATGAAAACATTGCATTTTCGACCTTTATATAGCTAAGGTCATACAGCCAATGACCATCTAGGTAGAGTAAAAGGCTGGCCTCATTAACCCCGCGTCCATCGGTTCGTAGCACCTAGCTTAAAGTTACATGTTTGGCCCTTTGTAACAAGGCAGCGCTGAGCGCTGAGCAGCTCAAAACCTTCAAATAAATGACCAAAGCCGGCGGGGAATGTTTCAAATTACATAGTTGTGAAATGTTCACAAACATACGCTGCATACTTGCCCTCAGCGGCGGTGCTGAGCGACGCTTTGAAAGATTCCCAACATATCAGGCAAACAGACGAATGTCATAGGTATATCCTCCAGGAATTCTTGGCGGTACCACACTAAACATTAAAATACGAATGTGACGTCGCCAGTTTATTTTGTTCTTAGTTACATTACGTAGTAGTGAAAGACCTTCGCTAAAGTTTCACCTAGAAAACATACGCAGTGCAGAGTAGCCAGTAGTTACGTTATATATTACAAATGTTAAGATTCAACAGATGTGATACCTACTAATAGATGAATAGGAATAGGACCATGGACCTAATAACACAAGATCTTAAAATTAAATAAAAACTTACTTTTCTTCTGCTTCTCGAGGTAGTAGCCATGCCCTGTAAAGACAGAAATAATGATATTAACATTAAATAGTCTTCATAAAAAATCTGAAATTCCTTTGACAGTCTTGAAACAATTATTCACACTTCACACTAAGAAAGTTCTGACAAATTAATTAAAGCTTAACATTTGTCTTGACGTCGCCCTGAAACGTCCACCACAACTACACTTAACCACCTTACCAAAACGCAAAGTACTCACAACTTACAATAATTACTGGAATTACACCTGTCCTTATCAAACAAATGAGTAGGTGAGTAACTATCTTAATGTGGTTGTCAGTTACTTACATAATTAGAAAACGTGGACTTGATAACGAACTCTATGAACCACTTTTAATTACCAGAGAAGTGATTGGATAACCGTTTGTAGCTTACAAGTATTCGTGATACCCATATTCTCCAATATCAATAATTCTCGGAAAAAAATTTCTTTGAAAATGTGCGCGTCCAGTCAACAGTAACGAGTTAAAGCGAAACGAGCACTTCACAGTGATTAAAATTTCAAAAACACAATAATATTTTTCTCGTTATTATTAAAAACATTGTTTAAGAAACTGTTTACAAATCACGTTTTTAATCGGATGTTTTCCTTTATTTGTTTTTTTTTCGTAATATTTTCGTGTAAACTTTGTGACAATGGGTTATTTTGTAGTAAAATAATACACGCTAATTACAAATATTAACGGACAAAAACGATCAGTTTTAACTATGTTTATAAAATAACATTAATTATTATAGCAAGTGTTGATGACAGTTTAATTGCTTTTCACACCACTATTATCGTAATTCAAGTGACACTAAATGCTTTATTTCGAGGTATTCAGCTAATTAGCAGTCCCTTTTCAATAAACGGCCTATCGGGCAGATGTTGTTCACTAATGTTTGTGAACATTCTCCACCACATTATGAGAAAGCTTTTTAAAAATATTACACGACCATTTTACTAAATGTGCCTTACACACAAGTTAATTAAAATGATTGATCGTTTGGATGAATTTGGAAACTAGTTTTCATTATGTAAAACGAAATTTCTTAAGGCAACGTTGTAAAATACCCCACTGTTATGGCCAATAAGAATTAATTAGTTAGGTAACGTTTTGCCATAAAGTGATTCCGGTAAATATTGAACGAAATTATTTTCATGGCTACTCAGGTTATGTAAATAATATCCTGCCGGGTCATAATTCATGGTTCGCACCTTACTTTTTAAATTGGCTTTTTTCCAAAATAAACTTCGGAAGATTATATAAAATACGCTACTCGTGTACCTATACCTACAGTAGCCGCTCAGTGTTTGTGAGATTTCTGATTTATTACACCTAAAACTCAAAATACTAGTCTATATTTTTTTTACCATCTACTTTAACTCGCATTAAATCGAGATCGTTCGAAGAAGTTGCATCAATTTCTACTTAAACGTTATTGTTTAAAAGTTATTCTCGCAAATCGTAACACGTCAAACATATTTCTGATCATTAAAATAACGTTACACGTTCTAATATTAGAAGATATAGGTACTTCCTGTGCAGACAGATGTCAACGACCTTCTGTATGTAGGTCAAGGTTATCAAACAAGGCGCCAGATCATTGTTATTCTGATAACTTGCGGTCTCCTAATTGATCGAAGTTATGAACGTCATTGATATTCCAAAGGTTTTTGAACTTTTACTCGCACCAAGTTTACCTCGTATACCTTATGAATTTTAAGTACGTTTATTGTAATACTTTTCATGAAACAGAGCAAATTTTCATGCATAATAAGCTACAAAAAAATAAGCTGGGAGTGGGTGAATTTTTTGTAAAAAAAATGTGAGAAGAAAGGACTTACGCAGTTCGCGAATCGTTGTAACCCGACACGTATGTTCCGGAACATGACGTGCCCCCAGTGACAGCGCACATTCATCGTCTACTAGTTGCCGGTAACCTGGCCGTGTTCTTGATTTCGGGACAAGTTCCGATCAGAAATAGCAGGAGCAGTGGCCGAGTTCCCGATTGTGTTCTCTATTTTCTATTTATAGTGTTCGAAGTGTACCGGCTGATACGAAACACTGTCCAATTGCTATTCCCACTGCACAACCGGTAACGACTTAGGTACTAATACAAGTTATTTATCTTCAGTTTTACAGACACGCGTGTTTCTTTCTCATGCGACCAATTTGGATTCAGCTCAACATAACAAGTCCTACGCATTTTTAAAAAGGTTCATCCACAACGTACGTAGTGAGGCCAAATGAAAAATTCTTCACATTATCTGAAATCATAATTTAAATACTAAACAGATGCCACACACTTTCGAGTATTGCCACGAAAATAACGGTCAAGTGCGAATTGAATACGCGCAATGTGATTCCGTAGTTCAATGAATGAGACCCTTCTACGTACGACTACGGCGTAGGTCCTCTACGCCGTAGTCCCTCTACGCGTAGATTGTCTACGCCGTAGAGGGTACGACAGGCTACATAATAAATCATATTTAAATGGTATGCGCGATGTAAAGCAATCATAGTTTTTTTTCCTCAAACTCATCAATAATAATTAAGATAAATATCCCCATTTCCAATATCTACAAGTAGCATTTATTGTAGTAGTAAGTAAGCAGAGTTGTCTTTTACACAATTTAGTGTAAAAGACAACTAGACGAGAAAGTGTCGAATGTTCTCTCATGGTTTGGTGCTTGTGTTTCTACATTCTGAACGAAACGCTTACGAAACTCTAAAACTAATAATGTGCGAGTAGCCACAACATAAATCACTTTGATTTTAGAATGCTTTAATGTTTTGAGACATCGAATAGGAATGCGGATGAACAAGACTTTAGAACTTTTTGCTACTTTCACTATTGCTCATTTATATAGGAGAAAGAATCATTCAAGTAATTTCCAGTAACCGAAGAAAAGCCTTGGAAACAAACCAATCAGTGGTCTCTTAGCAAACTACCGCTTCGTAGCACTTTATTGTCCCTAAAAACCCCTACGATAATTTGCTACGCCAAACGCTACGGGCTACGCCTGATGGTTACTCTACAAATTAACTTTTGTTTTTCCTCGAAATGAGTTGACGTAAGCTCGATAACATTCAAAGTCTTTCATATTTTAATGCCAACAAAATATTACATGGTTCTAGGGGAAGAGTTCGAAAATGATAAATAACTGAAATGTTAACATTTATAAAAGAGCTAAACGAGCTTTTACAAGGTAATTTTTTTGCTGCTTCTGTTAAATACAAAATATTAGGAACAAACTACAAGAAAGACGAAAATGATTCGACAGCCATAAGTTGATACAGAGTTTGGGCTAGTCACCACGTATGGTTGTTAGGGGCGATTAATTCATACATGAACACGACCCCATGTTGCCCGAATGCCCTGCAACTTGCGTGATATCAGTTATTCTAGCTGACAAATACTCATTGCATCGTAGTATAGGTACTGTTGAGCAATATTCTCCTAAAATGGATCATTAATAATTATCACGGTTTGGATTGGCTTGAAGCAGGCAAGACATGATAACTTCAGAAGTGTAGCCAATTAAGATCTTTGTACGAAATAGTTAATTCAGTCATGAATACGTATAAATCAACTAAAATGTAACTATAAATAAATAAAAATGTATCAAATACCTTAACGAGGGTCAGTTTTTGGCGGCAACATCGAAAACTAACCAAGTTTCACAATAACCTTCCAAAAATTGTATGACACAGCACGAATATCGGTCGATAACTACAAGAACAGTCTGAATACAATTTAGTTCCAAATAGCAGACTTGTAATACTCTGAACAATATGCAAGTTCTATTAGCATACAAACTGCCGTACTTAGCGAAGACGCGATAAAATGAACCTTTTTTATAAAATGTAATAACTTATGTGAATGTAACGTCGTCAAGTTTAAGGCTTTATCGGAAGTTCTTTATGTTGATTGAAGAAAGCGCGTAGCAAGCGGCGCGTCACCGATCGATGCGGTCAAAACATTGGACCAACCTTGCACCATGATCAAACACGTAAATTTCCTTCATGTACTGACAAGTACATAGGTGTATTACCTTATACCTATTTGTGAACATTGTCTCTCACATAGTAACACGTACCAATTATAATCAAGACTACTTTGTGGAGCTGAATAGAAAGATTATTTACTAACATTACCTAATCAAAATTATGTCTCTTATCCACAAATTTTGTATGTAGTTAGGGTCTGTTCATCTTATATGTAACCAGGTTAACTTTTAAGTATATAGGTACTTCTAACAGAAGAAAGTTATGTTTTTTCTGATAGTTTGGTATGTTTTGTTTACACGCCTCAACCTTGATGCTATTGGGTTATATTAAAAACAAAAGTAGTAATTAAAATCTAAGAAAACAAACATCACACCTCTACTATTTCAAATAGCTTCGGTCAACCGACACAGCTACTGACACCGGCTCGCCGGCCGCCGCATCCGAAACGATAAACAAACCGCACTTATTGCTTGAGGCTGACTTACTATCTCACCACTATATCTTCAGAATAATTCCTCAAAACTTTCTTTTTGTCCAAAGCGTCTCAAAGTGCCACTGTTTCACAACACAGGATTTTCAAGAAAACACCAACACTTTCAAAGATCAACGAATGCATTTGTTATTTGTGCAGTTTAGTTGTAAATCCGGAAATGCCATCGGTTAGAATAGCAAGTGAATATTAGTTCTGTACCTATGCCTTGTGGTGAGGAGTGGTGCGAGTGGCGCGGCGGGTGTTGCGCGAGCGATGTGAGCAGGCACGAGCGGAGCCGGTGGTGGCCACGGGGTTGCTGAGCAGCACGAGCCGGTGTCGCGCGGCCTTTGTACGTCTCACCAGGCGGGCGGTTAATGCGCGGGTATTTCTGTAGATCACAGCCATCGGACAAATCGCGACCGTGCGACCCGGCCTCAACGAGCACTCTAATAATAAACTTGTTTATATTTTTTATTCCCTCCATGACTTTTATTCTGATTCCTCACTGATGTCCAGCGGCGGACGCCAAGGCCTCGCTCCTCGACCTCGAAGACCACGTGCGCCTCAAAATAGACCGCAACGCGACACTCATCTTCGATTCTCGTAATTTATCGAGAACGGTTTGAACGTATCGGCGCCAAAATAAGTTTTGGATGATGGCAGGGTGTCATAAAGAGTAAATGACGAGTAAGTGTGTAGGTGTCGGTCGGAGCGCGTGGTAGGTACGTACCGAGAGCGTGTCAGAGAGCGCGGAGCAGAAGGCGCTGAAGCCGGTCTGCGCGGGGGGGGTGTCTGGCGGGGGGCTGCCGCTCGCCCGCTCCATGGCGTGTGCGGCGTGGCGGACAGTCGGCCAGCACTGCCGCCTACCGCCGCGCACTAACCCTCGCCTTACATAAACCGCGCGGCTTGCCCGCTGCCCGCTCCCACCTGTCTGTTGTCGCTACGTTTTGGCATCACATGCGAACCACAACAATAACACTAAATAATTATAGAAATACTATTTTAAGCGCACTCAACGCCGACTCAGACTAATTTGTAGCACTTCATCTTAACATAGCATTTGATTTTAAGCAGACACGAGAGCCGACTGGGAAGGTTATGTTATTCTTTGATTTACACGTTACATTTCGAATCACTTCCACTTTCTTTAATTTCATCGTTTCATAGACAATAAACCAAGGCTACCGTGGATAGGTAGGTACCTACTTAAATGATATTGGTAGGTAGGTACCTGCGTGGGCTCATAATGAGTAATGACTTGTCAAGGGTGACCTGTGTTCGACCGAACTGACTTTGCCCTAAAACCGGCTTCTTTTACGCCGAAAACGTAATTGCTTTTATCGAAGGTATAATGTTTAATGAACTCTTGGTAAGCTACGTCACAGCAGTATCCAGAAAGGTCACGTCCACTGTTAATGACCGTATACCTACACATCACTCCTACCTGTATTGGTGCGTATTGACAACATTTCTCGCAAATTCCAACGAGCAACGAAAACACTCACCTGTAATAAAGTCATACAAAAAAAAAAATGAAACCTTCTGTACAATCTGCCTATAACAGACAACGTAAATAATAAGCTTTTGTTTTGCCAAAAAAATGCTATCCTGTATTCCCTAGCGCTGCAGCCCTGATAAAGAACATAACAATAACATTAGGGTGGCCTTCGACCGCTACCCTTAATTTTAATCAGGCTTTGAACACAATGAAAACTGGTTTCGTTATATTTTATTGGTAAATTATGCCGCCTCATTGGTGTAGTTTACTCGTTTTTATTATGAGGTCATGCAATAAGCAAGTTAAAAGCGACCCTATAAAATGTGATTAGGGATATTTATTTGGATGAACTAATTTATTTTTTGAAATCTAAATAGGTTGTCACGATTGGCGGCCGAGTTTAGGTCGACGGAACCAAAGAGAAACATCAAAATTAGCTGTACAGCATTTAACAGCTTTGTAACCACACTCCTGTCCAAGTGATTTATCATACTCTTCAAGATAAACAAACACTTCAGTGAAAAATATTTGATTTCCAACTCGACTGCTGTAAATGCTCGGTTAAACACCTGTATACACACTTCAGTAATGTTTTATGTCGTCACGACTTTCCACAATAGTTCTTCCTATCTACTTTAACGGTTATAGTCGTACATACATATGCTACAATTTATAATTAAGTATTTTAAAATATTTGTAAATTGTTAAAGAGTTTTAAACACATTACTTCGTACCTAAATAACTCTTCGTAATCATTACATTTAGTGCAATGTGTTGTATAAAGAATACGATAGTTTTTATTGCAGTTCTTATAATAGTTTTAAATAGTTTTTTATTGGCACAATGCGGGAGAGTGAAGAGAGTGGTCGGGGCTATGGATGCTGACTGTGGTATAGCGCTTTCCTTATTTGTATTCAGGTATTTGGTATCCATTTAATTATCGTTCATGAGACTTAAATATAACTGGCGAAATTACGGTTTACTGAGAGGTACAGCTCTGCCCAACCCCTGGAGAAGGGAAATACAGGCGTAATGTTACCCATCCATTGCAGGAGACTTAAAAAGACAAGTGTTTAATTGTTCTTGTCAGTTGTCATAAATAACTTATGAACGTTAAGTATGCTACTTAGTTTATTAATCTAAACTCTTCACATTGAAGTCAACTAAGAAAATAAATCTTAAAAATAATTTATTTATTTATTTATTTATTTATTTATTTAATAACTATGGATGACTTACAGCTAAAGAAAACAGATTAAAAAATAGTATGTGAGACTGACAGCCAATTAAAAGTCTTCACTTCTAAAAACAGATTGAAAAAAAAAAGAGTGTAAACAGCACAACACAGCCACCGAAAAGGAACAGCAAAAAAAACAGTATAACATTGAAGCTTAAACTAAATTCGCATTTCATATTAATACATGAATAAAAAACTGAACATACAAATTCTTAATTAAAAAAACCAAGGCTCAGGCACTTTCTGGCTGAGGACACACTTGTTGTGAAAGGATCAAAATCATGTTGTTTGCACACGCTGTTAAAGTTGCTACTTGCACGCACTATAAATGAATTCTGCCTGTAATTCGTAGACGTAAATGGAACACGCAACGGGGCGATACAATTAATTCTGTCTTAATACGTATTCATCCCTTCCATTGATTAAAAAAATATTTTTTTAGGGTTCTGTATCTACCTGCAAAGGAAAAAGCGATATCCATATAGGATCACTGCATTGTCCGTATATCTGTCAGTCTGCCAAGACCCTTTTTCTCAGGAACCCGTGGAGGTATAAAGTTGAAATGAATATCTATCAAATACGTTGGCTACCTACGGGTCCTCGAACCTCCAAAACTCCAAGCTGCTATAAGTCTACGCAATAAAAAAATACAGTCTTTTATGCGACATACTTTGATACTCGCAAATAAGTCAAAACCTGAATCATGAAATTTGGCAAGAAATTTGGTCTCACAACACAAGTAGGTAAAAGATTAATTCCGAAAATCATTAATTTGTAATATTTTCACATTTTTTTTTTGTGATTTCATCCTTGATGTTGCAGAATTGACCGTAACGTAGGTATGTGGATGGGAGACCATGTTTTTAAGTACAAAAACGGTGCACACATAGAGAGACTTTTCTTCCATCCAAAAAATCGAAAAATCCCAAAATTAAAATTAATATAATTTTACTAACTGCCTTTGCAATTTAAGTCAATCGTTTTTGGGATATGGGATATTTTCCGTTACAACCTCAGAAATAAATTAGTTGTCTGTAGCTTTTTCGAGAAATGCTATGAAAATAATAGTTTAAAAAACTAAAAAACACGCTTTAAAAACCAAACTAAAAAAGGAGAAAATAATTTAATTCAATTAAAAAGCGTGGGGTGCTTTCTGAGGTATTTTTATAATCACTTAATGTCAAGCACCTGCTTTTTAATTGAATTAAATTATTTTCTCCTTTTTTAGTTTGGTTTGTTAAAGCGTGTTTTTTAGTTTTTTAAACTATTATTTATTTTCTATTTTTTAGTTCTGCTAACTACAAAAACGTGTTTTTTTTTCCTTTTTTTTTGCTCAGTTTTTTTTTTATTATTGAATAGTTTTTAGTAATTTATCATCGGTCTTCGATAAGTTTACAAAGTTTCAATGAAATCTGACCGTTTAAAGTGGGTCAAAATAGCGTCCAAAGGAGTCGGTTACAAACAAATAAACATACAAGTGAAGCTAATATAAAGCGTGTAAAAATAAGGTGCTCGAGTATCATTCATCCCGACTACAGAACCCGTCCTTTTGCACTTAGCTTGCTTTACATTATCTCTCTTTACTAAACGAAATCCTGAACATGTAAGTTTTGCAAAGTCTCGTCACAATAAAAGTTGCGGTTATAAATATTGGGCCAAAATGAGCAGCCGTTTTGTTGTTGGTCAAGCCTTTATTTGAGGGTCTCAGGTCATGCAAATGATCCCGAAATTAATATGCTTAGTTACTGATGTATGCTATACGCACGAGCTTATGCGTACGAGCATTCATCCGGCGCAATTCCTAAACCGCAAATTAACCAAGTGTAGTTTATTAGATGTAGCAACTAGCTTCATCTTTCTATCTCATCGACCTTGACAATTCATAAGTGCCTGTAATTGGTTTATTCGAAATCAATGCTTTGAGTTTGAGTTTGAGTTTGATGATGACCCACCTCAAAAAAAAGGCGGTATATAGTGTCTATATGTGTCTATCTCCATGGTAAAATGCGTGAGTTTATGTACCTATGAGGGTTTAAAACTTAAGTCAACTTAAAGCTAAAAATATTTAAAAAAAAAAAAAATTAAAAGAAGTTTGTAGGAATCGAATCTGCGACCCCAAAGTTTCACGGTCACACTACAAGGTAATAATAAAATTATACCTGTTAAGTTTATTTTATATGTATATTAACTAGCTTCCGCACACGGCTTCACCCGCGTGTTAAGTCGATAAAAATATGGCCTATGTCCTTCCCCAGGATTCAAAGTATCTACATACCACATTAAAATCGGTTCAGCCGTTTGGGAGATGAGAGGCCATTTTTTTTAATAGTACTTTTTTTTAAAGTACTGTATACTTACTATATACTTTCATATGCATTTAGTAAAAAGATTTTATTTTGTCATTACAAACAGACACATCAATTTTATTTATTTGTATTGATGCATGTATAAAATAATAGGTATTTCAATGAAAATTAGTGATGAGATGAAAGGGTTATACAGACACGCACCGTTCTCTCATGAATTTAAAAGTGTCTAAATAACTATGAAGTTGAAAGAATTTTTGTGGAAAACCGAATAAGACTCTTCTTTGTGAGTGCAATCTATAACACCATAATTATTTGACTAGACATACGTCATGTCTAGTAAAACAAGGTACTCATTGTTTACACAAAGGGACTTACAGCTTAATTTATTTACCTACAATCTACACCCCTTGCACTGATAAGAGTATATTGAAGAAAGATGATTTCCCCAAGGACTGCAGAGGTCAGGCGGTAAACACAGTAAAACAAAAAGCCGCAACATCAGAGTTAAAGGGTTCGCACACTGTGTTTGTTAACTATAATGCAGAACTAGGGTTTTCAAAGCAAGGTTCTATGTCGATTACTTTATCTAGCGACATTTTCGATAACTAGAAAAATGACACATTTTTCTGATTAAGTGGCAATACTTAGATATAGCCACTCAATCAGAAAAATGTGTCAATGCTTAGTGCGCACTGCGCTCAATTGCGGGCGGTTTTCAACCGCTAAAAAATTTAACGTGCCTGTCTCATTCGTGGCTTTAACGCATGTAGGTAGTAGAGATTTTTTGCGTGTATGTATATAGGTAGTAAGGCTAAACCGTACTTTTCTACGTTCGATTATGCGACTAGCAGCACCCCGCGGTTTCACCCGCATAAGTCTCGATCTCGTGAGATTATCGGGATAAAAAGTATTCCATGTCCCTAATCCAGATTATGGTCTAACCATGTGCCTAATTTCATCTAAATTCGTTTAGCCGTTGTAGCGTGAAATCGTTACAAACAAACATAACAATAAATCAAATCTTTTCTCTTTATTATATAAGTGTAGATAATAATTCCCCGCGAAAATCAGCCAAAAGTGCGTGTTCACACGCGGTTTAGCCTTTTCAGCTATTTTAAAACCGCCTGCGTTTTATCGCAGTGCGTGCTAAGCCTAAGTGATTGGTTGTTGCGCTACAAAGTCCGGCTTCGATTCCTATCCCACATGAAATAAATATTTGGAAGTAGGTTATTGTTCCGGAATCTCGCGTAAGATATTTTGTGTAACAAACCACAGCCATAAACACATCTCAGTTTTTTAGAATTGCTTATACAAGGTCCTGTGAAAGTCAAGCCAACAGCTGATTTTAGTTTCACGATAATTACATCGTAAAACTGAAATCAGTTCAGAAACAGCAACTATTTCAGTTTGTAGTTTCATTTATTTACATGATACCTACACATATTTTACTTTCATGAGATATATAATATTTATTATGTTTACTTATTATAGTCGAATTTCTTAGACGTAAAAACGTGAGTAAACCCGAGCTCGGTTGCAATTGAAAACTAGTTGGATTAAACCGACACAATTAAAACAGTTAACTTTAGCAAACATATAAAAGTTGTGCAAATAATTATGTTTATAGGCACACAACCTGGTGTAGCATCGCTAAGAAACTCCAGTAGCCTACGCCATTTGTGTGGGGCAACGATTCTTTCGCCACACTTCGCTCTGACGGCGGCCCACTGTGTGATGAAGGATGAAGATGAGTATATATTGCAGTTGAACAACTACTGCGTCGAAGGTGATGACCCTCTCCCGAAAGCTGAAGTATTGGAGATTATTAAACACCAACAGTATGATCCGTAAGTCGTTCACTTGTCGTGTGGTTGACTGTAATGCAAGTATGTTTAAAAATACCTCCTTTTTATAAAGTGAAATTAACTGTATCTGCACATCTGCTATTGCTCATGTAAATGAACAATTTGTTAGGTATGCTTACTGCTACGCCAGACTGACGGTTTTTGAAAATGAATTGCCGTAGTAAGCCTTTGCTACGAAACACCGTGCTACGCGCTTTCGTAGCACATGCACTTTCGTGTTTTAAAATTATGATAGAAGTCGCACAACAACAAATTTAATCAATATCTAAATCCCCTTACATGGTACAAAACAATCCCAATAAAAAGTGCAAGGGTTACAAACCGAGGGACCGGTCCCATCAGCAGGGATTATGACCGAAGTAAATCCGCGTCAACGCTACAGCACCACGTTCAGTCGCGTTGTATGGTTTCAGGATCACGAGAGCACATGACGTGGCTTTGTTGCGGGTCGCCCTACATCTCGGTGACGTCACCTGGCTTAACCGCTCGCTCTTGCCCACATCCTCGTTCGGGATATCAGGTAACTGTCTGATGGCATAAGGACGTAGGTGTAAGGATGATTATGTAGCTTAGAAATCAACATGTCTGTTCATGTTTTAGTACCTATTGAATGAATTGCATTTGAATATCCACACAGAAACTTATATTATTTATTCTTAAGCTTCGTTAATCTTTTGGCTTGAACTTTAAGGGCAATAAGAGTTTTGAACCCGAAAAAGATTTGTGATATTAAAATATATAGAAAGCTCATTTTTAGTGCGTGTAAATCCAAACTTAATCTCGCTCTGCATTATATTACCTATTATTTAAATATAAACCACATCTGCAGTTATTAGGGTAGGATAAGGTCACATTAATATTTAGATCGTCTAGTTCAGATAGGTACTGTTCAAGTCCTTTATTGGGGGTCATCGACCACATTTCAGGTGAATGTACAATTTACGGGTACGGGTACAAAGATGTGGATTTAATGGAAACTTCGGAGCGGCTGTTGGCGGGCAAGCTGCGAATAGTCTCGTTGGACGAGTGCACCGGAGCCCTGGGGCCGTACCTAGCGCCCCAGTATGACAGCGGCATGATGTGCGCTGTTGGCGACGGAGTCGACGCCTGCCAAGTACCGTCAGGCAAACTAATTAACTCAATTCATCTTCATGACTGTTTCTAAATGTACCTAAATACAGGTGCAGTAACTTAGTCTAAATAAATATTAATTTTGGGAGGATAAACACGAGTGGCAACGTATTTAATTATTTACAAGTAGATTACACCGATTTATCGATCCACTCTTATGCAAACCTACCTACGTTACGTGCATAACAAGGACATCATTAACCTGCAAAGGTAACGATTATATGATAACGTAGATAACATTTTGTAGGATTAGAGTCTTATTAAATAACGACAGTAGCTACCTAGAATCACTATACAAACAAAATATTTTTCCTTTACCGATGCCGAGCCGTTGCGAGAGGCGGGAAAATGACATTAACGTATTGATAAGGCGGGTGAAAGGCACGAAACTTAGAAATTCTACATGATTGTACAGATTGTACTGTTAACCTTACCCTTGTTCTGCTACATTGTGGCTTTACGAACTAGAAGCAGTAAATTTAACTTTTATTTATATTTATTTGCCAATTTAGCAACCCAAACGACCGGGACGGTAGGATTAGCCAGTTTCGAAGCTCAAGTCAGGATTGCGAGGTATAAAATCATTTGTTATGGACTTTATCGAAATCTGTTCTGGCTGTAGATATTTTCGACCGTAAATCTTGTGTAATGTATTCTTAATGCGTTAAGTCGTTTTGTAGTTAGTAGTCACACAGTTGCTATACGTTTAAGTAAGTACTTACCTATTATCTACCTTCTATATGATGATTAGTTGTCTTTATTTTATTCCAGGGTGATTCAGGAAGCCCTCTTATCTGTTCCGGAGGTTTTATCGAAGCAGTGAGTAGTTACGGCATGAGCTGCGCAGTGCCAGGTCTTCCAGGAATTTACACTAGCATCGGAGCGCACTTACCGTGGATACGAGAACTGATGACGAATGAATAAATGTAAACTTACTCTTTTTTTTATAATCAGTAAAGGGTTTATTTCCTTCAATAAAACGCTACGTAAAATTGTTTAGTCGGTACGGTCGGCGACAAAAGTCGATTAATACTACTACTTTTGCACTTCATCATTCCTTGACCCTTATCTCAATGTATTAGGGGTCTTTTTCTTCATACTTCTCTATTAGTCGTCACCTGTGTAGTCACCCCCGTTCTAACAATAACATCATTCACACAGTCCATCCAACGTTTCTTTGGTCTTCTCCTACTCCTATCGCACCACATACATACCAACTCAAAACTTTCCTCACGACGTTTTCCTCTTTGCCCATTCCATTATAGGCATGTGATACGGAATGAGGAAATCGGTTGTTACATGACAACCGATTTCCACTCAAATTATCAGTTACCGGTGTTACTTTCAGACTTCCTCTTATGTAGGTACCTATTTCTTATTCTATCCATTAGTGTAACAACGCACATTCCTCTTAGCATTCTCATCTCAGCTGCACGTCTTATATCTTAAATACATAGCATAAGTACTTACCCTTTCGCGACCTAACATTCTGACTCATACAAGGCAGCAGGTCTGACTTGAAAATGAATCGACATTATTGTATTTCAGCATGTCATCTAATAACTATGAGTTATTTATTATAATTATTCTTTTAATTTTACTTCTGTTCCGATTAATACAAGGTGTAACACGTTCTGTTACACCTTGTTTAAGTAAAATCGGAACGACGCAAGACCTGAAAGTAGTTTGTTCCTAATTGACTACAGAATAGATTTCAGTAACTTTTAATATAAGTTTTTTTTTATTATGAATTTTTCCATACCTACCACTGATTGAGCCAAAGAAAATTCAATCTTATTTTAGAAGCAATAAGACTCAATTTTAAATGCATAAAGTGATGCTTGGGTCGACGTTTTTCTTAATAATATCAGCTAGCTTTAAAAAAAATACATTTGGTCATAGTATTATGCTTTTAACTCAATACTCTAATTGGGGTGTATGAGGTCTTGCGTTAATTATGTTAGTCGTTGTATTTAGCTCATATTTAAGGATTTATCCATTTTTTTAATCCTAAAACACTTCCGTGTTTATAGACTTCGGTCGCTGACCTATTGCTGACTATTGTTCATTTTATGTTCAATTAACAGAGTGGTGGAGAACTAATTTAGGAAATTTTATATTCACTGTAACAGCTCAGTGTATAAAGCTTTGGCGTTATTGGTCTGTGTTTCAATAATTCTAGTGATTTTGTATAAGACAAATGTTGTGTAGTGGCCAGCACCCTAATTGCGTATCACACAATCAGAATCTGAATTGTTTTAAAGGATAATCTATTGCTTCTTATGTTCGAAAAATGTGTCTGCTCAACCACATAAACAACGCAATGAAAGTTGTGAATCGTCAAAATAAAATCCATACCTACTGTAGTGTGTTACGCAATTAGCTCACCGATTTCCGCTTCTCAAGAACGTTTAGGATATGAATCAAGATTAGATAACTGATTACAAGTCTTTGATAATAATTAGGAAGTTCAATAAAACCAATATTACTGATATACAATCATTTTATTTGATCGACAACACATTAGTTACCGTACATCAAACATTAAGCGATAAGTTACATTTGAAACATAACTCGCAAAAGTAAGTTATATTATTTATAGCCTTTTTTGTGACCTAATAATTCCAATAAAATTATGTACAGACGCCAGCACATCAAGCTACCCCAATCTGTCAAATTTATTTGATAGATTTTAATCTTTATTCCATAAGCATAAGGTTCATGTTCAATTGGGAAAATTAGACAGTTTGGGGTAGCTTGATATGCTGGCGTCTATACAATATTAACGATAATAGTTTTTTCGGACGCCATAATTTCAATACCGTATTGAGGCTTAAAAAAACTTCATAAGAATTCACAGTATAAAAAAAATAATCTAAGACCGAGCTATCAAGCGTTACGCATTGGATCAATGGAGGCAAACTTTCAAACAAACTAGACACAAACATTGGCCAGCCAACACCAACATGCAGGAACCATTTATGATGAATCTAGTCAACATTTTTTCCATACAAACTTCGGGAGTGTATTACTCCACTGTTCGACAATGTACATCAAAAATAAAACAGAATGGTTTTGTCTCATTATTGATATTGTCTGAATACTAAAATAAAAAGCCATTAAAAAGTTATGAGGCAGCAAAGATTAGTTTTTCTTGCTAATTTAACCTAACTTTGGGCGTGTTTAAGTAATAGAAGAAGTATAAAATCTCCAAAACCAAGTCGGTACCGACAAAGTAGAAATATCGAAAAGTTCAATAAACTTTATTGGTCATTGATTTATGGAGGTGTTTTTTCATAAAACTCGATCTTTCGAAGGACTTTTCTTCAATTTTTACGCGCCTGTTTTACTATAAATGATCCTGCATCTCACTCAATAACGTTGGGCGTGTAGACTAGAGTCTAACTGCTCATCGCTGATACTATCTCTGTCGTACCCGATGCCTGATGAGATAGCGTGCTTTTTTAGCCAGGCACACCAGTGAGTTCGAGCCCGCGACTAGATTCCCCTTAAACTTCCTTTTTCAAGCGACAATTTGCCACAATTTCGAGTTGATTTCCTAGTTCTTTGCTACTTAATATTTTTATCTGACGATTCACTGGTCCATGACGGTTGTCCCATTGAATCTATCACTTTACCTCTAACTTTTTTGTTGCACCTATTTTATTCAATCGAAACTATAAAAGCAAGTAAGCTGATATTGGCTAGCCCACATTAAGATGGTCATGACTTATTTTGTATTTAATATCTCAAAAAAAGTATAAATATCATTCTCTCAGCAAGCAATTACAATAATAAATATTTATTCAAGGTTCAAGCTCAAGTAGTATTAAACATAACTATTATTACATCGAGTCATATAGCCATCTACATAATATAGAAACCAGTATCATTTCGAGAACTTTGGTCAATTATTTATATTTCTATAACATTAAACCGTATATTGCGCACATAACACGTATATATCTACATCTTACAACACTTAGTTTTTTATTCAAATCATATCCTTAGATGTAACTATGATATTTGTCCAGCTTATTCGACATACCCGTTACCCACTTATTACCTACTTCTGTAGATAATTCGACATTATTTAAATACAACCATTTTCTAAGTAAAGGCCTAGTTGAAAGGTTACTAGTTAACACACAATAAAGACAACTCACTAATAACATCTACAACATCTAACATAAAGTCATCTAAAACATACATCAACTAACATATAATAGTATGTGATTTAATTTAAAGAATGTAATATAGGAATAGAGTCCCCTGGGGGTTCACACAGTCAGATTAGGAAGAAGTTATCTCTATACAGCAGTATAAAAATCGCCTAAATATTTCAATATACCTGTGGCTGAAGTCTTAGTTCGATAATTTTGTCAAGTCAATAATAATAATTAAAAAAAAACAATATTAATATACTTACATAATTATATGGCTTTATATCTTGGGAACAATTTTCCTCTTTCAAAGTCAATCTCAAAAAATACACCAGTACATCAACAACACTGTAATGTTCATGTACCTACTTGACTAATTAAAATGTATGGTGCCTTTATTCTCAATTCAGTACAAACATAATGTACACGTAGGCTTTTGAAGATTCGAGTTTTTGCAATGTTTTTTTTTTTATTGCAGGCAAAAATATGTTTTAGGGGACAAAATATACGGCCCTTAAAAGGCACCTTAAACCACCTATCTGTTTTGTTTGATCACTGTTAACTTCCGCACATTCATTCGCCACTGCTAAGCGCACATACTAGTATTACACCAAGCAGGGTTCCAACCATAACTCTCTAGAATAAGGTATCCTTTAGGTAAGGATTAATTAAATAATATTGTCTAACGAACACCATTCTAAACATGAGTATAAATTACACGTACAACCAGGAACAAAATTGTATCTAATTAATTGTGAAATAATAATGAAACACTGTAATGGAAGATATATCTTCGAAGGCAATACGTGAACACATCAAGTCGACAAAATCAAACCTTGTCGTGACAGCAAGATGAGATCAAAATCAACGTTATTATGAAGGGCTTGAAACCAGTCTCGAACATTTAGAAGCTATATATTTTGTCGTTTTCAAGCTAAGGAATGCAGATTATACTAGGCATATTTAACTCTTTTGTTCTACAACCCCAAAGGAGCCTTGTCGACACGCCAAGAATATCGTAAATAAGGCATAAGAGAGACAGCAATTGACTAAACACTATTTATGTAACTGGTATTCAAGCCCTTCTTACGACCGTGGAACTACTTAAGACCAGTTGAACCATGTCCGACCTTCCCCTGTAGGAGTGCTAGTCGTACTCTTCGGGGACTTAGGAGTCTTAGGAGTTTGTGGTTTAGAAGATTCCGAGTTTTTGTCCTCATTACATCCCTCAACAGCCTCTGTGGTAGATTTCAACTGAAACAAATTATTGAGAATTTTATGTAGGTATTCTCGCGTTGGTCTGGTCGCAAGTGAAACTGATGAGCGTGACATTGGATTCCGAAGTCAGGGACTGTGTTACTTGGTTTGTTTTTCTATCTGGATTTTTGCTGATTATTACGAGATTGTTATAATATTATGGTTAGAAGGAATTATTAAATTCTTCGCTTGTCATAGTAAAAATATATTGAATATCGAACTACTTTTTCATTTCCAGTACAATTAAAATGTTACGATACTTTAACAACTCTTTCATTCAGTTATTGTCAATATAGTCGATCTCTTTTACGACTTTAACATAAATGGCGAAATGTTGATGAACCTTTTTTTTTGTTAATGTGAAATCTTCAAATGGCATCGCCCGCTCTGGGCGGAGCGGCAGGGCTTGTCAAACTTTTACTGACTAAAACCCACCCGTGTTGATGCATCTCGGCTTACCAAATAAATGTATTTTCTTTCTTCTTTCTTTCTTTCTTTACTACTTCTGGGAAAACAGGCGTGTTATGTTATAAGTTTTTAATATCGCTATCATGACAATGAAATATCGCTGGTAATATGTGCAGTCAACCTCATCTAGTACATAAGTGTCCGACATGAACACGAAACCGTGACCGGATATTCGGCTCCTCTACTAGTTTCGGCCGAAACTGAAAGTTAACACGGAACCGTCGCAAATTTCGGCGCTATTTTACGTTCCACGTTGATAAAAATGCATTACGCGGCTATTATGATTAAAAAATAAGTACTAAATTTCAAATATCGCCAATTATGTTTCAATCCCATTTAATAAGGGGCGAGCCAATTGCCATTAAAGGGGCACAAATTCAGACTCCAGGTTTCTACTGAAGAAATCCTGATGACTTAAAACCCAATATCGCTTCACCATATATGGAGTAGTGGATTGAGAGGCGGCACGGCGTCCTCACGCAGACCCAGGCCCTGACGTAGGTCCTCACTGGACACGGTTGTTTCAGGAAGTTCATGTTTCGCATAAGGCAGGGAGAAACGCCCGGATGTTCCCACTGCATAGATCGTCCGGAGGACACGGTGGTGCATACGGTGGAGGTCTGCTCGGCTTGGGCGGAGCACTGCCGTGTCCTTGTGGTGGCGATCGGCGGCGGCGATCTCTCGCGTCCGGCCCTGGTCCAGGCCATGGTACGGAGCGAGAGTGCATGGGTAGCCGTGACCTCCTTCTGCGAAGCAGTAATGCTCACGAATAGGGAGGCGGCGCACGTGAGGGAGAGGCAGTATATGCGCCCTCACGGCCCTAGCCACCGCAGGAGACGCCCTGGGCGTCGGGAATCCCAGGCTGAATCCCGGCCACCGTAGGCGTGGGCTTGCGGACGGCGAGTAATGGGTAGCTCGCTGCCCAGTAAGGACCAAGCCCGGGTCCACAGCACGTTGTGTTCCACGCGCACTTTAAAGAGATGTCAGCACCAACTGGTGGGGTCCGCAAAAGCAGATGCCTGCCACGGGTGCGGGTTGTTCGAAAGAGATACCTTCGCCCCTGGCACACAAGCAACTGAGGGAACACAGGTCGGTTTTAGTCAGTAAAAGTCTGACACGCCCTCCTGCTCCACCCAGAGCGGGAGAAGTTATTACATGGGGTCTAACATCGAACCCAGCTTTGTATCAAAGACACAAGGTCGAAGCGTCGGCCACTTCTTGGCCGAAACCGAATCTGCGGCCGAAACCTGTATTTAAGGTCTAAACTTTGGTCTAACTAAAGTAATTTTCCGTTGTATTCGACCGCGTCTGCGTGATAACTTACCTTCATATTAGTTTTCGCTTGCATCTCTCGTTCGTAGTCCCTCACGTCTTCTAATGTCATGTTGAACCAATCGTCCATCCAAGCGAACGCCTGTCGATGACCAAGCAACAGGATTTCTCGAATCGCCTACAAGAAAACAAAATATTTTTTGTAAGCAACAATAAACAAATTAGATATGGTAACAACATAAAACATATTTTAGTTTTACATGCAAGGTTGCATGAAAAATGGAAAAAAAAAACTTCAATTAACTTTTAGCTTCCTTTAAAATCTCAATACATTAATACTCCACAACATGACGCGTCGTGATTTTGTGACTTGGTTACGTATGAGAGTCACGCAATATCTCTTCCTAATGTGGTTCTAGTAATGTGTTCTTCACATACCACATAGAACCATATTAGGAAAAGATGTCACAAAGTGGCGATTGTGTCCACCTTTTAATTACAAACTCAGCCATGAACTTACTGCTTGAACATACTCCTCGACCCTGGTCTGCAGGCCCCACACCTCGAACTTGACGCTGACCGCCTTGTAACAGCACATGATGGGCTGGTGTGAGTCCCGCCAGCCCTCCACAAGGGGACCTCGCCCAGTCTTCTCAGACTTGAAGAATTTCGGGTCTTCCGCCTCTTTGTAATGATGAGGCTTGATCTCATCATAAGCTATGTCTAAGAAGTCTACTTCCCTTTGTTCTAGTTCTTCTGCAGTCATGCCCAGACACTAGAAATATGTTAATATGTAAATTGTATATTTCAATCTCTATAAAAACTTAACTGGTTAGACATAATTCAATAACTTACATTTTCTGTAGACCCATTATTATCTTCATATCTGGTTTGAATTGAGATAGCAAACTTTGGAATAAAGGAGCACTGGAAAAATAAACATGTTTGTTAGAATTAAAGGAATTAATAAACCCATTTTTTTATAGGTATTTATTTATTTATCCTCATATTGGAATCATAGCCGATATATATTCAATTTTTTGGAAATGAAATACTTACTGTGTATTCTGTGAAGATTCAGCAACATGAAAAAGAACAAAAATAAATGAAAGTATTTGTAAATCAAAATCAACAGTAGGTAAAATATAGAAGGATTTTCTAGCTAGAAGGGATTTTTAAAGGGATTTTTTTAAAGGAAACTGTAGAAAGTCTGTTTAGGTGTACAGGTTCCTTAAACATTTTAAGAATCCAAGTAAATGTGTCAGCTGGTCAATTATTTAACATTTAATTCAATTGTCAATTTGAAAAAGCTATCAAAACAACTATTGCTCAACTTACAATTGTCCAACAAAAGATAAGGCTAATATGCTAGGAAGAAACACAATATGGTTTGCCCCACATTCCAATGAAAAGTAAAAAACTAGATTAAAAAACTACATTGTGTTGATAGCCATCTTTAAAAAAAAATGTTATTTACCTGTAATAGTGTATGGGTAGTAATTCCATGCTTTTTCAGTGACATAAAATATTTTTGGTATCAGAGACTGGACCCAATAAGGTAAGTGACTGTAAAACAAGGAAAAGGGTATAGTTAGATGTGGTAACATTTTATGCAAGGCAATGTACATTTGTACAAGCATTTAAATATAGTATATTTGAGTTATTTATAACTTCTATTATGTAACATGCTTTCTTTTTAAATAAAGAAAACAAGTGTTTACTCCAACATTATATAAATAGAATTATGTGTCACACCACATTGACAAATTCGTAAATCTTAATCTTATCTCTTCAAGATTAGATTTAAATTAAAAATTTGTATTTCCGGAACACCTGTGACCACACCTGGTAGGTATGGATTTACAAGCTAGACTTTAGAAAGACCTGGTTATTTAATGTTACAGAAAATTAAATAACTGATTATCTTCTTCTCATAACATAGGCGGAAACTGTCTGAGAGATTGAGAATTACATCTAGTATGTCAAATTCCACTGTACACAATATACACACATTGACGTGGAGTTGTGGACACCAGCCCGTATTACCTATGTCAAATTCAAATCATTACACACACCTAGACAGGTGTATTCTCTTCTCGGTATACTGTCCCACTCCGTTGACTTCATCAGTGACTTGTTCATTAGCCACTACCTCCACTCCCTCCCCATTGCTGGATTGCTCGAAGCTATGCCGCGCTATCATATACAGCTGACCTATACGGTACTGGAATAGAGCATAACAATCATACACATGTTTCTGATAATTCTCTTTATGCTACCAGACTGTTTACATAATTTATAACTATGAACTTTATCCTCAGTTGCATGAGTTCTTTGCAATTAGTGATAAGATGTGATCAATTAAAATGATAAAAGGTTGAGCTGATAGCTGTGCCCTGCAGTTAATAGTCTAGTGAATCATAAGAGATAGTACAAATAGAAAACTAATACGCACTGCAGACATCAATCTGCAGCCATACATAAGCAATGTTATAGCTAGGTATGCAACTATAAATCAAATGCTAATCTGTCCAAGGCCGTTTTAGTCGTAAATACAACTTAAATAGCAAAGAAAAATTATATGCCAGAGTTTGTAGTTTTTAAGGTACTTTATATAGATAGTTATGCTTTTGATATCGGTAAAAATTACACCTAGTTTCTGTAATAAAATATAAATCCTGCGTAGCTCAAGCAAAGTGGCCAAGTACCTCCTCGACGGTCATCGGCATACAAATTCTGAATTCCTTTGTTAATACCATTTTCTTAATTTGTTTCAGTAAAATAAAAAAGTATTTCCTCTATGAACTGATAGCAAATTCTGATTCAAGCCAGCGCACAAAATCACAAAATCACGATTGCACAAAATAATCACAGTTCAGCCAGTGTGTTATATTTGACTCAAGGAACATTTATACCACAAACGATTTGACTTGTTTATACGTCAGTGGACTTGACCAATCCAATAGTGACAATGTCAATGTATTGAAAATGACATTTATCATTGATCATTTGACATTTCTCATTGATGATTTGACATTTCTCGTTTTTTTTTTTTTTTTTTTTCGGTTGTGGCTTCGCACGGTTTGTGCATTTAGCCAGTGTCAAGTAATTTTTCTTTTCGATCAAGTAAATGGCCCGATACCGGGCACGAAGTTACAAAACAGTCATAGTCGTCTTTAGTCAGTCAAGTCAAAGTTATTGTAAAGCGGTAATAACTTTACAACAACCTAATATGAGTTTTTGGGGGGAACACGAAAAGTTATACGTTAGTCACTTATTTTCACCTTCACTACACTTGTGCACTCACATGTAACTAAATTGAATAATTCACTACCAAAATTATACAATTTAATTCGCTATTTCACTAAATTTCATGAAAATGAAAATTCTTGCGACATGTTCCAACCGTATCCCGCCAAAAAAAAAAAAACACATTTCTCGTTTCTCAGCATTCAACTTTGCATTGTACCCGTGGAATTAGTAGGTACTGCGATTCAAACGATACTTAGACATGAGGTGTTATAAGTTTATTAACCACCGACGGAAACAGAGGCGTGATATATGCAGGGGGTATCAACTTTGTATTGGCCAATGTAGAACAGGTACCCGGGGCAGAAATATGACATTGCCAACATTAAAAATATTGTGAAGGACCCAAAAAATTAGGTCCCTAATAATACTTTATTTTTAAGTTGTAACACGGCTGCATTGTGTTTGTCGCGTTTTTTTTCCTTTCTATATAGTAGTTTTTAGACGGAAAATTTGCCAACGAAATATAAATATTTATTAGATAGTAAAAAAATGAATGACTGTTTGAAGTAATGCAAATTTTTTGTTAGTCCAAATTACGTAATATCATTGTAATATTGTCCTAAATTTAATGAAACCGAAAATATAGTAGTTATTTTTGATAATTCATAGTGGCAACTCAATGTCATGTCAGTCAGACGATAAATGTCCTTGAAATTGTGGTTTGTTATTGTTATATTATTACATTCTCAGTAAAATCTAATCTACCATGTATCTTCAGGACTCGTTAAATGTATAATAAACCTACTTAAGTACTGTACGTATCGTAAATAACTGAATAACTTTGTCACTATTTCTACTGATCTGTGTGTTGTGAAGTGCTGTGTACGCCTGTAAAAGTGAGAAATCCACCATAACTCAATGCGTTATTTTTATTATCTTAATGTTTCTAGTGAATAAGTCGTTGGTGTACCTTTTAATTAATATTAGTACCTTATAAATAAATAAAATCTACTGTCGATTCTGTTTGAGTACATTTTGAAAATTGGGTTTTGTCAACTTTTGTCTAACCTTGTTGCATGATCTATGTAAATGTAGTTAAAACAAACTTATGGTTTAGTCTATACTCTGAGGCTACCGCAAACAGATGGTAATTAAACTTTTTGAATGTATTAATATGAACACAATAATAATAAATTGTAATGAAACTGTTGAAATAAATATGAAATTATTTATTTACACACTATTGTTTTATTTTGCCATATCCACTCTGTAGGTTTTTTGGTAGGTACATTCTCTTGTAAGAAACTCACATTTGAGTTTTCTTACAAGAGAATGGACCTACCAAAAACCATGTTCAATAGGCTGGGGATGCTAAGCAAACGTTTGAATTTACCGCCATACGAGGTTTTTTCCTAGGGGCGAATATAGATGGCGCTCACACAATCGTTCTACTAAATATTGTATGGAGTTGGCATTCTTCTCCGTTAGGAGTATATGTGTTCTGTGGATATATGTTTAACGAGTGTTTCTGTATATCTGTGTGTCTGTCTGTTGCATCGTAGCTCCCAAATGGCTGAAACGATTTTTTTGTTTTGTCTGAAAGTGACTCAATCGAGAGTGTTCAACTGTTACAAGAAAATCTGTTCATCCGTTTGAAGATTATCAGCTCTTTTCTAGTTAATGAATTGATGTAGCATCTTCCACAGGTCTTATCGAGTCGCAATTTGGTATTCTATTACTTCAATGATATTAGAAAAACAAAGTAACTTAGAACTGATGGTATCACCTGGAATTTGCAGGATACCAAACTAACTCACCTACAAACAACAGAAATATGGTGTTTATGTTTTGATGCATTATGATTATTTTCTTTTTTATATACCTGTACATAATAATAGCTTTGCTTTGTGTTTATCAAATTATGTTAATTCATATAATTAAAAACACCTTAATTTTTGGTGTTTATTCTCATTGGAAAGGTCTTAATGATTGTAATAGATATGTTGTACATGGTAATCAGGGTATGATGATGGAGTAGCAAAGAGTAATGAGGATAAATTAGTAACTAGCTTCACTGTGGAAAACATAGGTACGGAAAACTGCGCAGATTTAAGCAAGGCATATTATGTCGATCGTAGCGTGTCTACTGTCTATATTATGTCTACTGTGTCTATTATAATATCAAGTTTATCCGGATTCAGCTGAATACCAGTATTTTACACGGAGTGACTACCTATCTAACCTCCATAACCCAGTAACTGGAGTACCTTTTTTTTTTTAACGGGGGGAATTCCTCATGGATGTCCTCCACCCTGGGGAGGGCGAAGGGGTCTGTCAGACTCTTACTGACTAAAACCACCCCGGTGTTCCGTCTCACACTTGCACCGGAGATCACGGGAACAAGAACTGTAAGTAACTGGAGTACTTAACACAACCTTTGGTAATATTGGTTTCAGACTTTCGGGCTTACCCGTAACGGATCATGGAAGGCTCCGGTATGTAATGGTTGGTTGGTTGTAATCCACGAGTCGACCTTAGTGGCCGTAGCTTAACCTCGAATGATCCGTGCGACTATCATTACTTAGCCACGAGTCCCTGAAACTATGTAATAAGGTGTATCCGAAAATAATACTTGGTAAGTGACAGTTTTCTGACACATTTGGCTCATTGGCTGACAGACCGCTTGTTCGTAGACTTCATATCTGACAGTTATCTGATTGTCTGACTGATGCACCGTAAGCGTAAACCGTAATCTATTATTCTATGCCGTAATCCCTGTATGTGTACTGTGCACTAATTTCCCTAGGTAGGGTATTTATCTTGTGATATAAATTATGTTCCTTGTGGTAGACAGGTGACAACAAAAGTGGAAACCAAAGACTACAATAGTATATATACTGGCAAGTGGAAACATCAAAATCAATATTGATGAGATAGCAGTATAGAATCAAACTTAGTTTAATTCTGCTCTAAACTGTTGGATAAAAGGCTCCATCAAAGTCATATTCTTATCGACTTCATCACAAGGAGAAGCTCTGATACGCAGCGCCTGGTACAACATTGTTGTGATAACTAGCTTGTACTAAAAATGGATCCCAAGGAAGTGGTTGAACATCTAGTTGCGTTAAAAGTGATGAGGTTGACCAAACCCGCTTTAATAAGCCCAAAAATCGTAACATGCGATTCTAAAGACTTACCAGGTAATATATTAAACAATTACCTCAAAGATGATGCTACTTCTGTCACCCAAATGGAAACTCTTGCTGCAGGCCAGTTCCTATTACTTCCACAAAGTTTCGGGAATATTTATCTTGGTGAAACGTTTTCCTGCTATGTTTGCGTACACAATGAAACCAATAATCCAGTGCAAAGTGTGTCCATAAAAGCTGATTTGCAGACAAACTCACAGAGAATATTATTAACAACTCAACAGAACCTCTCTCCTACAATGCTGGATGTAGATGAAACATTAAGTGATGTCATACATCATGAAGTCAAGGATCTTGGCACACACATTCTTGTCTGTGAAGTAACATACATGTCTAACTATAACACACTTGCATCATTCAGAAAATTCTTTAAGTTTGAAGTAATGAAGCCATTGGATGTGAAGACGAAGTTTTACAATGCAGAGTCTGATGATGTCTATCTTGAAGCTCAAGTGCAAAACATAACATCTGGACCAATTATATTAGAACAGGTCTCTTTGGAAAGCTCTCAACAATTTAATGTTAAATCATTGAATGAAGTTGATGACGGAATTTCTGTATTTGGTGATGTCACTTTACTTCAACCACAAGAAAGCTGTCAGTATCTTTATTGTTTGACACCAAGAGAGAATATTTCAAAGGAAATAAAACTATTAGCAGCTGCTAAAAATATTGGAAAACTAGATATTGTATGGAGGTCTAACTTGGGAGAAAAGGGGCGGTTACAAACTAGTCAATTGCAGAGAATGACACCTGACTATGGAGATATCAGGCTCACATTTGAAAAGTTACCAAGTAAAGTGTCTGTGGAGGAACCTTTCGATTTCCAATGCAAAATAGTCAATGCCAGTGAGAGGACCCTAGACTTAATTCTAAAATTACGCTCACTTCAGGATTCGAGTCTTCTTTGGTGTGGCATTTCTAACAAGAAACTTGGGCCTCTGGAGCCTGGCCAATCTCTTTACATCAGCCTAACAGCTCTTCCAATAAATACAGGTTTATGTAATATATCTGGAGTATCTTTATTAGATTTATTCCTGAAGAGAACATATGATTATGATGATTTGGCATCGGTTTTTGTCTATTAAAGTATATTATGCTATAGTAAATATCTGCTATATTGAATAACTTCTTTTATTGTGATATTTTTTGTATTCTAGTGGTGCAAAGACATACATTAACAATTTTAAACCCTTTTTTTTGTTGAGGAAATCATCAAATAACTTCCCCTGTGTGGAGCGGGAGGGCGTGTCAGACTTTTACTGACTAAAACCCACCCATGTGCCTTCAATTGCCTGTGTGCCAGGGGCTACGGTATCTCTTTCGAACAACCCCCACACCCCTGGCAGGCATCGGCCCTTGTGGACCCCACCAGTTAGTGCTGACATCTCTTTGAGGCTGACGATAGCCTTTCCAGAGTCAAAGAAAATTATCAAATCTCTAAAATACCTACTAATGTTAAAAGTACATTGTGTTATTTATATGTAAGCTGAAAGCTTTATTTGGATGAATAGGCAATCCTAAATCCTAATAGAGTATTTTCCAATTTAATAAAAACTATTTGAATTTGAAGATAGGGACGATATATTTAACAGAAAAATAAAAATAAATTTGTTTATATCCATTATCACAATTGTTTTTTTTTTAATTTGCCGCCAAAATGCTCCTTACGATGACTTTTTTATCAAGTGACATCGTGACGTCAGGTTTGTATAAGTGGCACCGGTATAAATCCTTAGTTTGGCACAGTTTTAGAAGTACCTATTTATGCACAGAGACACCGCACACCAGTAATATCACTTTCTATCCATTAAAAATCTTGTTAATTATAAACTCGACTTTCACTTGTTTACATAATTTTACTACCTACTTTTAACACAAATTCAAAACAACGAAAAATAAATTTAATATAAATCGTTTTTGAGAAAATGGATATAAATCAATTTACTTTCATTTTTCTGTTACAATATTTCGTCCCAATCCCAATCTTCAAATTAGAATAGTTTTTGATAAATTGGAAAATAACCTATTTAAAAAAAACCATTCACCACCGGAAGAACCGCCACGGTAACCCGCGAAATTCAAATCTATATTACGTAATTTGCAGATCAGTGTCAGGTGTCAGTGCGACTTTTTCATGAAATAGGTAGTAATTCAATGAGATTAAATGAACTTGGAGGGTTGTATTGATGATTATAATAGGGTATTTTACTCTATATGAGAAAAAATCTTAAAATATATTATTGAGCTATGGCAAAAAGCAGTCGGGTAATTTTGGTTTTAGTTCATGAAATAACAAAATTAATTTTAAAATGCAGTTCAAAGATTTCAGTAATTCCCGCCTTTTTTCTTGGACAGCTTTCGTTGGTCAGACTCTAGCCGTGTGTACCTATAAGAGCATTCATTTTTACACGATTTATATTAGCTTCACTTGTATGTTTGTTGGTTTGTTTGTATGTAACCGACTCCTTTGAGCGCGATTTTGACCCACTTTAAACGATCAGATTTTATTGAAACTTTGTAAACTTGTCGAGGACCTGTAGGAGAATGCAGTTTCATATTCTGAATAGTGTGACCTTGGGAAGAAACGTTACCAGATTTCAGTATTTTTACGGTGCATCATTAGTGTAAAAAAGTTTGTTATTGTCTATGGTATCTGTCATGTCATCTATCACTGTGTCTGTCAATTTTCTGCGAGTTTGTAGATTTTGGGAATTTTCAAGTTAATGTCTTATTGAGTAATGTGTACTCCTTTTCGATTTATTAACTGCAAATTATCTTAAACTTTAAACAATACTCTGCCGAATGATTTGGGGCTAATGGAGATAATCGTCCGTACAGTTTAATTTACTCTAATCACAATATCGAATGTTCCTGTTGTGAACAATTTAATTCTGATGTGGCCCAATCATGTCGAGTCGAACTGTGACTTTGTTATCTTAGCTAATGTTATTTCCTTTTGAACGTTGAAGTGTAAAAAACAAACAGTTATTGCACTGAAAAATGGCATATCAGACGCTTCTCCAGGAGTACATGCTCATACCTCCAGTGACCAGGGCTTATACTACGGCTTGTGTTGTTACTACGTTAGCTGTCGTAAGTTTTTTTATTTGTTTACTTATTTAATTATACGTGTCATTTGCTGAGTCACTATAGCTTTTTGTGTGCATACATAACAATTTGTTACTGTTTCAGCAACTGGACCTAGTCTCACCATTTCAGTTATATTTCAATCCCAATCTTATACTAAGGAAATACCAATTATGGAGGCTAATAAGCACATTCCTTTTCTTTGGGAATTTAGGATTCAACTTTTTCTTCAATATGATATTCACCTACAGATATTGTAGAATGCTTGAAGAGGGCTCCTTTAGAGGAAGAACTGCTGATTTTGTTGTTATGTTCGTGTTTGGAGGTGTCCTTATGATTGTATCCTTTTTTTTAATGATATAAAATTTGTAACTAATTTAACTTGACTATGTTGATGGAAGGCATTGTGAGACAATAATAACATGGCAAAATATTGATTAGGATAAAATATCATCATCTGATTGGCTGCCAGTCTAACTGGATTCAACTGAATACCAATATTTTACAAGAACCAACTGCCTATGTGACCTTCACAAACCAGTCACTGGATAAAACAATATCCCTTGGTAAGACTGGTTGTCGAACTTTCAGGCTGCTTATAATATACTTACCAATATTATGCAGTTAGTAAGTAGTCTTAAAATCATGTTATTAAGTTTCAATTTCACTGATGTAATAGTTGGCTCACAACTATATCATCATTGCCATTTAGAAATAAAGGATGATGGTTTGCCAAAATATTTTAAAATTTCCTTAACAGTGTTTATAACAGCTGTGTGCTTTCTTCGTGAATTTATTATTTTTAGGACAAGCCTTTACAATAATGATTGTGTATGTTTGGTCTAGAAGAAATGTCTTTGTAAGGATGAACTTCTTCGGTCTCATGAACTTTCAGGTACTGTGTAATCACTATACTTACTCGATCATCTTGATGCACTATATTTTGTAAAGCATTACAGAAGTATTTTTTTAATGAACTTGGTTTAGTTATTATTGACACAAGTCAATCTCTAAAATTCTACTTATATTATAAATGTGAAAGTTTATATGTTTGGATACTGGTTATTCAATCACGCAAAAACGGCTGGAATGGATTTGGATGAAATTTGGCAAATAGATCGTTTGTAACCTGGATTAAGACATAAGATACTGTCTGTCCCAATAGTATGTTCTGTGGTATAATTTTTGACATCCACGCAGACGAAGCCGCTCGCAAAAGCTAGTACATAATATTAAGGTCACTTGCCATTTCAGTAATAATGTTGAATTTTGTTTTTTCAGGCCCCATACTTGCCCTGGGTGTTACTGGGATTCTCTGTGCTACTTGGTAATGCTATATCAGTAGATTTAGTAGGTATGGCTATTGGCCATATATATTTCTTTATGGAGGATGTTCTACCAAGACAGAATGGGGGTCAAAAAATACTGAAGACTCCAAAGTTTTTGTAAGTGTTTTCTTATTTCAGAACTTTTTGTCTTATTATATTTTCATTCCTTATTTTTAATAGCTTAAGCATAATAAGTCTATACAGTTCTTACTGCTGGGAAACAGACCTCTTGTCTGTGAAAAGGAATGGGTTGTAATCCACCAAGTGGGCCTTGTGCGGATTGGTTGATGTCACATCTTCGATTTTCTTGGTTCTAGGAGGACATGCCTCTGGTTACCTCACAATGATTTTCATAGTTTAAAGAGCTGTTTTATTTTTTATTTATGTACTTAGAATATAAAAAATATATGGCAGCTGATATTTTTTTAAATACTGATTATTTTTACTGATTTCAGAAAAAAGTTATTTGATCCTGCCCCAGAGCCAGATTATGGTCCACTCCCGGAACTGGGTAACGTACGACCAGGAGGGTTCGACTGGCGCCGCCCTAATAATGAGGACGAGGATGCTAGATAAGCTAGCTCCTTGCCTACACTACTGCAAGTTAGATGCAACTTTCAAGCCAAAATATTTATTTAAGAATATGTCTAATGATTTCTACACTTTTATTTTGATGCATAACTCTTTATAAAATGAGTGATTTTCTCCTTATTAATACAAACTATTCAATAGTTATTCAGCAGAGCCTTAGGTCTCGTCTTAACTAGACATAGGTAGCTCGTGAGCGAGTGACAGAATGGACGTCACTCTAGTTCACTCACTCGCTCGCTAAATAGCTCACTAGCTCAGTTAGCTCACTCAGACTCACTAGCTCAGTACTTCAGCGAGACACCGATGACCGACCGAAGTCACCGGCCGAACGGCTCATTCGGTTCGCTTCGAAATACTTCGGATCGCATCGTTCGTTCTTCCAACAATAGCTCTCCGGAATAATGTCATTGTAGACTATCATACGACATAATCACTGTCAATCTATCTTTATGGCCATTTCTTTAAAGTACAAAATACTTTGGCACATTATAAAAGGTTCCTTTTTATAATGTTCAAAGTATTTTTTGCATTGTTTATTTTTTCACGTGTTGTTTACGTAAAGTCATAACATTAAATAAACAAACAGAAAAACTTATTTAACTTAACTCCAAACTTCCAAAGAGCTATTGAGCGAGCCGAGCCGTCTCCTTCGACGTGCGTGCGGCTTGAGTCAAATGAGCTAACAGTCGGCGTCTGAGTCACTGAGCTATAGAAGAGCTAGTGAGCTATAATAGTGATATAGCTCTTTAGAGTGAAAGAGCTAATCGCTCTTTTTTCAGTGAGCTATTTCGCACATGTCTAGTCTTAACCACACGCAATCGTCGCGCGAGTATGCTATCGCCGCGTTTATTTTGTATGGTGAATCCGTACGCGTGGTTGCGTCCACGGAGGGCGCTTTTAGGATTCCGAATAAATGAGTGACATGAACGCGACAAAATTACTGTTGGTTAGAATGCATGGATATGAACGCGACGTATGTAATCGCGCGAACGGTAATTTTAGTTAGGACGCAGGGTTAAGGTTTCCATGCTCAATGTTTCCTAGACCTAGCAATATCTTATCTACCATGTAAAAACTTAATATTCTTTCAGGTAATTTGTGCAATCGTTATTTAATTAATTTAAAATACTAAGCAATATGTTTTCTCATGGGTAACGGAATATTGTTTTTTTTTAAGGATTAAAAAAAAAATGCGGGACGCAATTACGATTACGTCATTAGCATTGAATCGATATAATGTATTTTGTGTAAAAAGTTTATTCATAAGGGTCTGTTAATTGTGAATACAAATGATTGATAAATATTAATTGTTTTATTGTATAATAGTAAACTTCAAATTCTAAGCTCTAATCTATCTATATATAAGGAGAACTGACTGACGTACCAGCACACAGCCCTTATTCTCGGACTATTTATGTGAAATTTTAAACAAGATTTCGGTTTTTTAATGTAGGCGGGGTTTTTGGGAAATTTAATCTTTATGGGGGTGAATTGGAAAAGGAGATCCCACCAAAAACATTTTCATGTAAAATGTTTCCAAGACGAGACCATGTGACTCGCACTGTCAAAAAGTTATCAGTTCTCATGTAGAGCCAAGCTTTTAATTCTACACGCCTTAACTCTACAACGCCCAACTTCACCAACTCTAATTTTTATTCTATTACGTTTTTTTAAAATTATTTTCAGACCTCTAGCGTCAAAATTGCGGAAGTCTAGAAGTCTAGAAGCTATGCAATTAATTTTTTCCGTTAGTGACAACATATCCCGAGAATTTTGTTTATCTGGTTTAATCCAAACCCAAGTTATAAGAAGGGTTCACAAAAAAACGACGAAGTGCTTCGAGAAAAAGTAGGTAGTGCCCTTGGGCTTCGCTTGGCTCCTTGGCGGGGGCACTCAGATTTTGTTTGCATATAAAATCTTATTGCGCCTTGAGTTTAATGCACTTGAAACTTGGCACGAATATGTTATGTTTGCCACTATTCGTTTTTTTCTAAAATAAAGGGCGTTTAGAGGCTCGTTTAAGTTTGTACGGATGAATCTTAAAACGCGACCTGATTAGTTAACATTGTTATCTTTCCTGCAATCAACAGCTGGTTTATTATTGAATTATTGCATCAAAATGAATAGTCATCAGTCTTAATGAGTACCTAGTGTAAAGTGTTTCCTATTATTGAACAACATGAAAAAGGACAGATGCTTGTTTTTTTTCCCCTGAGGAATGGTTTTACATTGGGTGATAAGTAATCAAAGACCAGATCGTAATCAGAATTGTTTATTCTATATTCACGCAATATCATGGTGAATTTTAAAAACACAATTACAGTTGATAAGACCATGTCATTAAGTAATGATAAGCGTTTAATCAGTGACTACTAAACTTACAGACAATACCTTGACATACTTTAGTAGAAGCGTGGTTTTCTACTTTCAAGATAGCTCTTGACTACTGATTTTTATTTACAAATTGTAAGCCACAGCTAATCTGGCTGACCAATTTGGTATATGAAAGAAGACTCACTAAATTGGTAAACACGACGTTTGAACATTAAGGTCACAACTAAGACGAAACTTACAGAGCCCAAATACAACACATAGAAATAACAAGTTGATAGAATGCCACCAATAATATTTGTTCTGCTTACGGTGTAAGCAGGGAAGTTTGTGGTGACTCGTTCATGGATTCAAGCGTTGCTCAAATTATTATCAGCCCGCGATCTTTTAGAGCACTGAGTGAGCTATATTAGTTTCATTTTACTTGCAACGTAATTTCTATTATTAAAATAAACTTCAAATGCACTTTAACATTATGATTGCAGCTAATGACTATTGTTTCTAATTACATCCAAAATGTGTGTATCGTTTTAAATTAAATAATAAAAGCTGCAAAGGTTTAAATTATCGTTAAAAAAGACAGAGACATACAATCATTACATTACACATATAATTTACATAAAAATTTATAAAAGAACATAAGTGTCCTAGAATAGAACCGTTAGTTGTGATCGTTTCAAATACAAGTTTCGTAACATCATTAAAACTACTAGTAACAACAAGGACAGTATATCTAGTTGTATTCAGTCTTCATTCAAACTCTCACACTCAATTCCAAAACACAGTTGATTGTAAAATCAAATATTTAAGAAGGATATACGCATCAGGTTTGTAATCACAATAATAAAACTATATTCTACTATTTCACAATTGGGCCAACAAAATTATCAAAAAGGCGGCATGATATTTTCTCATGTTAAATACAGTTTGTTCCACCCTCATTAAGAAGGAAAAAAATCACAATATTATCTAGTATAACGCTGACTTTTTAGTGCTTAGGCTGACATTTCAGTGGCTAACACTGTGTTATCGATTTCCATGACAGCAATTAATAAAAAAAATATCATCTTGAACAAATGTAAACGAGACAGTATTTTTCGCTCGCATCAATGTTTTCCAATAAACTGTAATGTTATCGATTATACCAGTTGTACAGAGCGCGCACATGTCGTTTATAAAATGACTAAAAAGTCAACAATACATAGGTATTCTATCAAATTGTAGCTAGTTTGTGTAAAATAAAATAACAGATAGTAAAAGTAGGTCTGTTGTTCCAAAGATTACTAATGTCGGTCACGGATAACTTTCGCTGACCCAATTACATTCAGAATTCTCTCAAATCTTACACCAAGTGAACGGCACTTGGTTTTCAGCATTACAACATCAAGCAGCTTCATGTAAATCACAATAATTTAGAAGCACAACAGTCAGATCATGGCGTCACAGCACAGCACTCACAGCGTGATATCTCTGAATAAACAATTCTATTTGACAACATAGGTAGACAGAAACAAGCTTAGGAGGTGACCTATCGATGTCTACATGGCCTGGCCCTGTACATTACTATAAAGCATACAACAACTTTTGAGATCATACAGAAATATCTAGTATAATAAAAACTGAAGTTTTATGGTACAAAAAGTATTTACACATTACTATGCACAATGTATTCATTAAACGACAAATATACATACAAAACAGATTTACAGAAACACATCTGTCTCATAGTTAATCGCAATGAATCAAATGATGTGGGCACCTCCTTCACTTTTAACCAAACACATCCAAAAATAATTACAGATCAATTACAAAAAAGGGTCCAAACTTTAATTTTTTGGCTTCGTTGTTTATACTATTATTTAACTAAATTTTGTAGTAATCTTGAACATAAATGTACCTAGAATCTAGCTATATAAATCACATGGGACATTTTCATAGCGCTACGATAGCAAGTAGCACCGTTATGTCGTCCGGTTTTCCCCCTGAAAACAAAATATAGAATCAGTCATGAAAAGGAATTCACGAAAAAATAATCCTAATGATATTAGTCGTTAGGAATTTCATTAAATTTATTTTAACTAGATAAAATAACAATGAAAATCAATTAAGATACCATATAATAAAGAATGATTAGAAATAGCAACATAAGGAAATGTACTAGAATTGCTTTCATCGAGCAATCACTTGAGCACGTATTTTTGAAGTAGGTATGATGCTTTGTTCTGACTTACCAATGGCATCAATGCCGTTCTGTCGTGCGCTCTTAGCGAAGGGCGACATGTAGCAGCCATCGAAGGACAGGTTGCGCGCCATCCACGCGATGGAGTTGGCGACGCCCTGCAGCCGCTTGGTGTCGCCGGCGAGCCCCTGCGCGCGCCGCATCTCCGCCACCAACACGGGCTCGGGTACGTTGTCGAACACTCCGTCCGTCGCCACCAGGATCACGTCACCGCACTCCACTGTGAACTCTGCCGTCTCCGCTGATTCTGGCCTGAAAAAGATCGATGTTCTGAATTTAGAACTCATCTCAAAATAATCAATCAATCTGCCCAGCCTTTTCCCAACTATGTTGTGGTCGGCTTCCATTGTAACCGGATGCAGCTGAATACCAGTATTTTACATGGAGCGACTGCCTTTCTGACCTCCACAACTGGGTAATACGATACCCATTGGTAGCACTGGTTGTCAGACTTTCGGACTTCAGACCCGTAACGACTGTCAAAGATCCACTAACGACAGTCGGGACAAACGCCTTAACGTGCTTTCCGAAGCACAGAGGGGTCTCGGTATGTAAAGATGGTCACCCAACGACTGACCAACCCCGGCAAACTTAGCTTCACCTGATGAATCAACACGCGCTGTTGTTATTACTTGACCACGAGCTACTCACATATCTCAAAATAAGGATGTTGTTGTATTAAGATTTTTTTATTTTACTGGCATACATAGACCATAAGGTGGTCAACTCCTCCGACCACATACACACCACATGTTATCAAAAATTTGATTAATTATTATCATCCAATTTAAGCTGCTTTTTATGAGAATGAAATCGTACAAAGTTTTAAAGCTTTCGTCGGTCTGCTAAAATTTTTGCGAATCAAGTAAAAATTATTTCTTGTAGTCAGGGTCTACAAGGTAATTGTTCTCACCAACAACTTTATAAATATAAATAGTTACTATTTTGGAAACCCCCGAATGAGAGCAACTGACACATGGGCAGACATTTTATAATTCTATATTATGAGGTTTTCCTCCTAGTCTTACTAGCTTGCATGGTGTTTAGGCATGAAACGGTAGTGATACTCAATGATGACACCATTAACCGATTTCTTTTTACCCTCTATAAATAAGAGTAAGAGTGGTACGATGCATCCACGCAGTAATGCAATCATGATCACAATGTAAACAACGCGCTTTGAATGCAATGATAATATGTATGATGTTGAATGTACACTATTTTACGTGGACAGTGTCAGTACCTATTTGAATGTTTATGCTTCCGATGGATTCATGGATAAATGCAAACGATTACCTCCCCAATAACTTGTCAATAATATTTTCTGAAAGGTAGAAGTAGAACCAATTAGAATTTTTCATATTGTAGAAAGAGTCCAGTATTTATGGTGTATTCTGTACTAAAGACTGTATGATGAAGAAACAGTTTTGAGACTTGTGAGACTTATGTGTTTGCTTCATAGAAATTAAACGAAACATTTTTCCCTCGGAGATGGCGCTGTCTATAACAGGCATAATAAAAAAGATACTGAAATAAAGCCATTTCATTTCTCACATATCGAAACTTTGATTTCTATGTCCATAGAGCGTTAATTTTAAAACACTGCGGCGGCGTGTAAAAAACGCACCGTAAGCATATGCCCTAACAGTACACCACCCTTCATGTAACTATGTAATTCTTCTAAAACATCGTTATTGAAAATAAATACATATAAATAAATAATAATGAGAACAACAGAGCAATAATTGACGAGAGTAAAAAAACATTGGACGTTATACTTTATCACGTATAGCTCTACATCTACATAATAGCGTAGCACGTAATTGGGGCGCCAAGTTGTAACCACTCAATTCTAGGATGTAGGTATACTAGGTATGTCAGTAGTACTATACAATAATATAATAATAACATTTAAAGTATATAAATAGTGACGACAGTGTGTCGTTTGTTTAATGTCAATGATGTAATTTATATAATGTCAACAACCTCTCAGCTAATTCCATTCTTACGTTGTGACGTCATTTACGAATTTTCGTAATTACACTTTAGCATCTATTTTAAAAACGGATTGTCAAATTCTTTCGTTAATCGTACAAATAATAAACAATAAACACAATTCCATAAATTTTAAGAGAACGCGCAAGTTTAAAGATCTGGCAGATATCCAATGAGCTAAAAATTCTAATATTAGTGCATACAGAAATAAAACAGCTGTATGTGGAATGAGCACATGACTACTAGTCCCGTGGTTGTAGCATAATGAGTCTTATGACTGGGGAGACTAAATCTGGATAAGATTAGATGTAACGTATATTTCCTATTTCCTGTCTGCTGATTGTAAGAAAAACCTAATTTTTAATCAACTAATTAAGAAGACTTTAATTGCGGTGTCATTCGACATTTTAATCTCTTGTGTCCCGCAAATGCGATAGTACAAGGTCATGAGTTCATTAATGTGGTCTTTATTTATAATTAGTCTGAATAAAACTGTTATGTAATATTGACAATGTTAGTAAATATAATTTATTTGTATACCTTTAGGTACGTCGGCTATGAGGCTACCGTTACCTACAATACACTACATTGGCCATTATAAGTATGCTAAAACTAGAATCTAATATTAATCTTAAATGATTTTATTTCTGTAAGTAGGTTTGTTAAGCACTTACACGTCAATCGTATTTTTTTTTTAAACTTGGTGAGGTCGGCATTTCCTATCTGACTACTCTGAGAAAAAAGGCTGAAACTAACTTAGAGGTCACAGTCACTTTTAAAGTCCAGACATAATCTTGGTCAGATAACGTAGATTGGTGTCTGCGATGAGATGAGATGATATTTTGAAGAAAGAACCACATACAGGAAAAGTTTTTATCCAGTGCGTAAGGTGCGTCGGTTTTACAAACACACAACATGGTTAAAGTTTGCGCACTGAATATTTTTTTTTCCTGTATATTGAGTGGACCTTTCCAAGTGTCCTGTCAGTGCACTCATCTGTCAGCTAATTATACAGCTGAACTCAAAACTTAAGGAGCTAAAAGATAATGAATTATGCTAAAAGCTATTTGTCCTCAAGCGTAACGAAGATGTCTCGTTAAAAGTAACAAAATAAACCATTTAACTGCAATCAATATAATACTTATACAAGGTGTAACAGAATAGACGCAAGACCTGAAAGTAGTTTGTTCCTAATTGATTACTGAATCGATTTCAGTAACTTTTAATATAAGTATTTTTTTTAATAATGTATTTTGCCATACCTTCCACTGATTGAGCCAAAGAAAATTCAATCTTATTTCAGAAGAAATAAGACTCAATTTTAAATGCATACAGTAATGCTTGGGTCGACACGTTTTTCTTAATAATACCAGTTAGCTTTAAAAAAAATAGTTTTGGTCATCGTTTTATGCTTTTAATTAATTCAATACACTAATTGGGTGTATGAGGTCTTGCGTTAATTATGTTACTCGTTGCATATACAGTACATGTTTAGGAAAGAGACAATTATATTCATATTACATGACACCTTACTTCACGGATCTTTCATCGTTGTCCGAGCAAGACTAGGTACATTATGATTCACAATACAGCTAAATTACATAAACCGCTCGGTGCCAGCTACCTAGTGGCCGTTTTTCTGGTATATACTGCTCCATAGCAGTAATCCAGACACACGAAATGATGATGCAAATTATTATGATGGGTAGACGAATGTAGGTACGAAGCTGCAGCGTTTTTAAAACATAACGGCACACTTTAAAACACGACCAAGTGCAAAGGTTACCAGCGTAACATATTTTAGTACATTATGATATAAGTGCGGTAAGTTGAAAATTACAGCCGAGGCGATGTTGCTAGCCCGAGCCGTAGGCGAGGGCTACAAGAAAGCAGAGGCTGTAACTATCAAAGCGCACGTATGTCATACGACGTTTTATAACATATTTCGCACCTTTAAAGACAAACCGTTACTAAACGAAAAAACAAAATACATCACAATTAGTTTAAACACGTTATTGCATTTAGCAACAAAATCTTATTTAGTTTTGTAATTGTCAAAATTAGAGCCTATCTACCTCATACAGTGGTTTTTTTTATGAATGTGTTATATTTATCGTATAGTTTACGTAATTTTAAGGAAGATGGCATTTGTAACACAATTTTCGAAAAATTTCGTTTAGTAACGGTTTGTCTTTAAAGGTGCGATTTGCGATGAAATAAATAAAACTCGGACTTTCTTAAACGAATAAATCTTTAATCACTTGTTAAAGCAGTTCGAAAAATTTGTAAAATTGATTATTATCTTATCTCCCAAAGTTAATTTTATTCATAAAAATGTTCACCACTTTTCTGACACAAAAAACTCTTTGCTAAAATTTAAAAAAGTACCGTTCGTTTTAGACGGAGCATCTTGATAAACCGTGCGTTTTACCTTATTAAAAAGAAACTCGTTCAATGAACATGAACCTTACTGTATTGTTATAAAGTTGAAAATCTATTAAAGAAATTTGTCAGATTGGGGTAGCTTGATGGGCTGGCGTCTGTACCTATACATATAGTTGATATTTTCACTGAAAAGTCAGTTTAATTGTCAGAGAAAATTTCAACTGTCTACCTATTACGGTTCATGACATACAGCCAGCTGATAGACAGACGGATAAACGGACGGACAGCGGAGGTTTAGTAATAGGGTCGTCGATCGGTCGTGGCAACCTTTGGGTTCGGAACCCTAAAAATGGATTTGGCACTACACCAAATGAAAACTGTCAACAATACGCAGCAACGACTTTTGCCCCAGCTATCGTAAAATAGCTTAGCTTGGCTTAGTATAGCTTTCTTATGGCAAAATTAAGCATAGCATAATCATTCTATAATGTTTCTACTGCTGGGACACAGACCTCTCTGTGAGAGTGGGCCGTAATCTACCAGACGGGCCCATGTGCCGGCGCGGGTGGGTTGGTGTGGATGTCACATTATTATGTCTTCGAATTTTTGTTTCTAGGACATGCCGGTTTCGACACGATGTTTGCCTTTACCATTTTCAGTACAGTGGTGATTAAATAATTTACACAAAGCACAGGGTACTTTGTGTAAATTATTTCAGTCAGGGATCGAACCTACGACCTACAACTTGTAGCGTAGTTCGTAGTATCGAAAGGAAAAATATTTTGAAAATTGATTGAGTTACCCATAAGACACGTTAAGCGTCCAGTAGTATTTACACTATTATCGGTATTGACGGTAACCTTTCGCTCTAATTCTGATTTTATCATCAAGAAATTATGACGCACTATACTTCTTTTATCAAATAAGTGGACGCGAGATAAACACATAAATAACAATCCCAGGACAGTCAGTACAGAACAGTACAATGTCATTTTTAAATAATCTTGATTTGACATCACCCACTCCCATAGTTTCCGTCAATTATTGTTGTTTTGAGAACATTAATGTTATCGTTTTCTTTAGTATTGTTATGAAACACCATCTAAGATATTTTTAGTAGAAAAGACACAGTAAACTGAAGACCGTAGGCCACCTTGTGAGTTGTGTCGCAAAAAACGATGTACCTTCCTAAATTATTGAAAATACGGCGGTTTCTGCTACACAAAAGTCAAAGTTTTCGACATCAAATTAGTGTCCTCACACCTTCCACTGTCCCATTTTCAAAAGTGTTAGTTTCTTATTCAAATACGATTTCTCAATACACAGGAGCTGTTATATTAGCTCTCGGTGGCACGGGCGATTTTTTAGCGCAGCATTTTAATATCGCGCAAGGGATTTTCAACACACTGCTTAGTACCGAGAGCTGAAAATCCAACAGTGCGCTTCTTGACGCGCTGGGATGTATTCTCAATGCTCAGCTTAGTATGGACAGTTGAAACGTCATTCCGCGATAAAAATTCACCCGTGGTTACCAGGGCTTAAACATTATGCTGAAATGTTTGGTGTATACCTGTCACTTAGCACATTCCGATCGTGCCCGGGCGGCGGTAGGCTGAGCTGGTAGGGTGTGTTGAAGTAGTGCTGTTGCTCGTGTGAACGCTGGACCACTCGACCGCCACGCACCACCATGTACCCGCTGTCGCCGATGTTGGCAGCGCGCATCACGCTCTCCGACCGGTCTAGGATCATCACACATGCCGTGCTGCTTCCTAAAACAAACAATGTATCAATATGAAATTAAATCCTTCAATGCAGGTTTATCACTTTTAGAATAAATAGAAGTAAATGCCAATGCTATTTCCAGGTTTTTGAAGTGAAAACTTCTTTAAGTGTGCGCACATTTTGGGTGAACAAAAATCATGGAACTCGCGTCATCGACACCGAACGCTTGAGCACACGGATGAGTCGCGTGTTGATGTCTTTTGGAAAAGTCCCTTTCTTTTATTAGGAAGTTCTAATTCTTTTATCCCTGTCTTCATTAGCTTTGTATTTTTATATTTATAAGATATTTTCTGAAAAAAAAAAAAAAAAAAATTTGTAATTGACAAATTCTCATTCATATTAATAAGAACCTTGGCCTGAAATTTGTTAGTTCAGCATACTAACCAATTTTTAATCATTATTCAATTAAATTATAGGAATTATGTACATGGACAAATAAATAACAAAAGAACAGAGTCTTAGAATAAATTAAAAATATTAAGAATGTAGCTGGTATATAGGTACAGCGTTTATCAGTAATTTATTTTCTTGAACACTGCTACAGATCAATGTTTACTACTTAACTCAAGGAAAATAAAAGAGGACTTTGTATTGTTCAATTAAGACAGTTGTCTGCAGCAGTATAAATACTATGTGGTCTTGAATACATCTCAATCATTAAATTCTACATACCTACTGCAAAAGCATATTCTATCTGTATCTAATTTGGTCAAGGTGAGTCTTTTCTCAGGCCAGTTATGGGTGGCTAGCTTGTGAAGATAACTAATAACTTGTAGAGGCAAAATAAAGTTGTGAATTGGCATGTCATGTTGGCAAAAGGTATATCAAAATCCAGGGCTGAAAGACTGGATTTTGATGACTGCAGACTACTCATTACTGTTTTCAAATCAGTCAGTGTTTGACTGTCAAGACTGGTATATTACTGTGAATTTGGATGTGTTTGTTTGGCTCGAATGACAGAAAATTGCTAGAACTACTGTACTACTTTTTGTGTAAGGTCAACAAAAGAGTGTAGTGTAGGTACAGGTAAATATATTCATCTTTCCACTATGATGTTCATACTCATTTGCATTGAGTGCATAAAACGTTTTGAAACCTAAGACATAGTTTAGGAGAGTGATGTCTTAATTACCTCTCTGGATAGGAATACCTAGCACATTCACAACATTGTTTAAAGTTATGTATTTTTTTTACTGTACTATGTTTCTGGACAAAGTTTTTTTACAAACCTAGTATTGGTTTCTTATGTTCCAATAACTCATAATAGGACTTAGCCAGCAGGTCCCCTGGCTCTGTCATCTTGAAGTGCCCCATCTGGACGAGCCTCTCGCATGTTTTCATGAGGTACGAGGAAAACTCGCCGGGATCGATGCCGTAAGCACGCCATCCTCCTACACCATCTGCCACACCTATTGAACATAACTTATAAGTGACATACATCACGGTTTTTTTCCAGACAAATCATCAAAGTTATTAACATAATTAGTAACATTTCAGTGTTTATTTAGTTCAAACTACAATAAGATTAAAATTTTAATGAGGATTAAAATTAACCCAACAGACATTGTCATGTCTTAACTATGAATATTCAATTGGTCCTGCCGTTCACGTGTGATGCCGTGACCAAGGGCAGGAGGTATTCATTTTTATGAGACGGGCTTCGTTCTCATCGGTGTCACTTCTCACCCTGTAAACAGCACAGAGCTGTGCTGTTTACGGGGTGAGAAGTGACACCGTTAGACACCTGGCGGGAATAACTGATCGAGTGGTAACTGATCAATTATCAACCACCGAGAGTAGAAAATAATTAAAGTACTAATATCTCTATCAAAAAATAGGGGTTGGTGGTAGAAGAGTGAAAGTTTAGGGTTGTATGTAATTTTTAATGCCAAATCATAAAAAAAATTGCCCAGCAATAAAAATATTTTTTTTGGGGTGGACCACCCTTATCACTATAGTTTACGTCCTATTCTCAGACCTACTGAATATACACACAAAGTTTTATAAGAATCGATCAAGCCATTTCAGAGGAGTTTTGTTACAAACACTTTGACACAAGAATTTTATATATTAGATAATAAAATGCAAAAAAAATATATGCTAACCAGTGGCTGATATGATTTGTAGATGGACCGTACATATTATGGGTTTAGTTTACCTTAAAGATGGTATTAAGGTAAAATATTTGTTTGGCAAATAAATTTAAATAAATACAAGTTTCCTCATTAGTACATAAAGCCACAAAGCTGCTGTCTGGTAACTAAATTAGCCAACAAATATTACAGTCATGAATGACTAACATGCAAATTGACAAAAATCATACAACAATATGCTATAGAACAACTGTTTAATTACATACATCAACAAACAAACAAATGTGATTGTTGTCATTTGTAGACAATGCTAATTGTCTATACATATTTTATTTCTTAAATAGTAGTCTGATAGTCATACTATCAGATTTGGCAACATGTTTGTTAAGGCTGAGATTCCTATCTCTCGAATTTACTACATATTTAGGATTTCAAGGTCTGCAAAAAACCATGTGCTGTATGTCAAAATACTATATGTACCTTCGAAGGTATAGGTGTTTATATGTATATGTTCATAACTGTTAAGTGCTTCAGAACCATTGCGAGAGAAAAAAAACCTATTAGACATTCAAGAAGTGTACATCTAGACAAAATCCTGGAGAAATCAAAAACGACAAAATATATTTAGTTTTTAGGGTTCCATAAAGATAAATGATTTTATCTGTAAGTAGGTCTGTACAAACACTTTTGCATGTCAAACCAACCACCCCTTGCCAATCTTTTTTAAAAGGAATTGAACTCAATATTATGTGTGATAAAGTACTTACCATTTATTTCTTTATTTACCTGTTTTGTAAAATTTGTTAACAAGCAGCAAACTAAACATGTTTCAATGGGAAACGAAAAGGAATTTAACATAATGACTTTATATTTTTATACCATGATCACTAAACTATCTACTTCTTATCAAAGTAGAGCATGATTTATCACAAACACTTGAAGAATAAAATAACTCAAGACAAAACAAATATCATCTCATTACTATAATAAATTAATTAAGCAAGTATTTATTTATTTGCTTTTATTTCATTGTTTTATAGTTACAATAAGACTGAAGGAATTCTTATTTATCATAAAAAAAAGAATTGTTATGTTATTCTAGTAAAATTTAAATATTTGCAAACAACAATTTTGGTGTAGTCTACTGTATACCTCGCCAGTAAAGAAGGTATACATTACCTAGACTACAATACCTGGATTTCTAAAAAAAAATTAAAGGAAATAATCAAAATCCTGTTTACATTTGCTTTAAACAAGAAAGTGTGTCTGTTTAAGATAATCATAACCATTTTAGTAATATTTTCATCAGTTACTTGAATTTGGGAATCAAATTTTATTAATCAGCCTACTTGTAATGAATAACACAGGAAATGAACTTTAATTGGTTTAAGGTATTAAAAATCCACAATTAAAACATAATAAGTTTCTAAGCTTATTACAGATTCATGATAATCAAATTTTTTATGAAAATCTAAAAAAGTGATCAAAGTAACAAGGTCTCACCAATAACATCCGCGTTGCTGGAATTGGTGGAGAACCATGCGTCGTCACCGAACTGTCCTTTGCGCGTTCTTCCATTGGCAATGTCTTTGGGAAAACCACACACAACCGATATTAAATAAGGGTGTTTTGTCGTCGAAACGTTTAATTCAGTAGCACTTGAGAAATTCGAAAGTCCATTTCGTAAAGCACGTGATAGCAGTCTCCCTGTCCAGAAAATAGACTGCATCATTCATCAGTTGAATCGTACTTTGACACCAGCCTTTCACAAGAGATCAGATGACACTAACGAAAACATTTTTAAAGAACAACAACTCCTAAGAGTCATATTTAACTACAATACGAATTTAAAACAAAGTTTTGTAAATTAGAGACGTATTTTAAATTTTTATTACATTTGTCTTGTAACCATAAATAAAAAAGTACTCTGTGCTCGTGACTGAAGAACGAACATGAACATTTTATAGAATAAACAGACAGTCAGCCATAGACACGCCTTTCAAAAAAAATAGAGAAAAAAACTAGAATTCAACACATTTTCTGCAATGGCAATTATGAGTTAAGGTTTTTATTTATTTTTTTTAATTTTTAATGCCACAGCCTAAACCATTTGGTTGGTCTAAAGTCGACGGCCTTATTCATAAAAAGTTATTGAACATCTAAACAGTTGCTAAAGTCTGATTTCTCTTTGAAAACCAGACTTTAGCAACTGTTTAGATGTTCGATAACTTTTTATGAATAAGGCCGTAAGTATTTAGGGCTCTAGTAGTTAATTATAGTTTGCTTTATACTTTCGTCTTCCTTAAATGTCTGTGCGTCTTCCACACTTATGTAATGAAGAAAAAGGTTTTAGAAGAAGCCATCGTTATTCCATGTGTCAAAAGCCTACCTGAACCAATTTAAACTTTACTGCTATTGTTTCAGCGACTATAAACGCGTGAGCGCCCTTTGATTGGTGTACAATATTGATCCATAAACAATAAGCTTAGTTGACGTTTCAAACGGATCTATGGAAAAGGAAGGCGTTGTAGAACCAGCAGACGAAATCTCATCTTTTCCGAATAATTTTAATGACGGCCGCTAATTGATTAGTTGTAATTCAACGCCGATTTACAATTTGTTCATCTTATACGTTAGTGATAGTATTTTGAAGACAATATTTCGATTAAAAGTGTAAAGAAAAGGCATAAAACTGGTGTTCGATAAGTCACTTGGCAATATGCCTGCCGTCAGGGGAGATGGAATGCGAGGGCTCGCAGTCTTCATATCAGACATAAGAAATTGTAAAAGCAAAGAAGCGGAAATTAAGAGGATCAATAAAGAACTGGCCAATATAAGGAGTAAGTTCAAAGGTGACAAAACCCTTGATGGCTACCAAAAAAAGAAATATGTATGTAAACTTTTATTTATCTTTTTGCTGGGTCATGATATCGACTTTGGTCATATGGAAGCAGTCAACTTACTTTCATCCAATAAATATTCTGAAAAACAAATAGGCTATTTGTTCATATCAGTACTGGTCAACACCAACAGTGATCTTATTAAGCTTATCATCCAGAGCATTAAAAATGACCTGCAGTCACGTAATCCCATACACGTAAACTTGGCTCTGCAATGTATTGCCAACATTGGTAGCAAAGACATGGCAGAAGCATTTGGCACAGAAATCCCAAAACTTCTTGTCTCAGGAGATACAATGGATGTGGTGAAGCAATCTGCTGCTCTATGCCTGTTAAGACTGTTCAGAAAGTCACCTGAAATCATTCCTGGAGGTGAGTGGACTTCTCGAATCATACACCTTTTGAATGACCCACATATGGGTGTTGTAACTGCAGCAACATCACTTATTGATGCCCTTGTAAAAAAGAATCCAGAAGAGTACAAAGGTTGCGTAACACTGGCTGTTGCTAGACTGAGTAGGATTGTTACTGCTAGTTACACTGACCTTCAAGATTATACATATTACTTTGTGCCAGCCCCTTGGCTTTCAGTCAAATTGCTGCGCCTGCTGCAAAACTATACTCCTCCATCTGAAGAGCCTGGTGTCAGAGGTCGCCTATCAGAATGTTTGGAAACCATTTTTAATAAAGCCCAAGAACCCCCTAAATCTAAAAAAGTACAACATTCTAATGCTAAGAATGCAGTATTGTTTGAGGCCATAAGCCTAATAATACACAATGACAGTGAACCTAATTTGCTTGTTCGTGCATGCAACCAACTTGGCCAATTCCTTAGCAACCGTGAGACAAATCTAAGATACTTGGCCCTTGAGTCCATGTGCCATCTTGCTACATCAGAATTTTCTCATGAGGCTGTCAAAAAACATCAAGAAGTTGTTATTCTATCCATGAAAATGGAAAAGGATGTCTCAGTCCGACAGCAAGCTGTGGACTTGCTATACGCAATGTGTGATAAAACAAATGCTGAAGAAATTGTCCAAGAGATGTTAGCTTACTTAGAAACTGCTGATTATTCCATAAGGGAAGAAATGGTTTTGAAAGTTGCCATTTTGGCTGAGAAATATGCTACAGATTTCACTTGGTATGTTGATGTGATTCTTAATCTTATAAGAATTGCTGGAGATTATGTTTCTGAAGAAGTTTGGTACAGAGTCATTCAGATTGTGATCAACAGAGAAGAAGTTCAGGGCTATGCTGCAAAAACTGTGTTTGAAGCACTGCAAGCACCAACTTGTCATGAGAATATGGTTAAGGTTGGTGGATACATACTTGGAGAGTTTGGCAATTTGATAGCTGGAGATACTAGATCTTCCCCTCAAGTTCAATTTGAGTTGCTACACTCAAAATACCATTTATGCTCAGCAGCCACAAGAGCACTTCTGTTGTCTACATACATCAAACTTGTTAATCTCTTCCCAGAAATAAAAAATCGTGTTCAAGAAGTATTTCGTGCTGACTCCAACTTACGTTCCTCTGATGTTGAATTACAACAAAGGGCTTCTGAATATCTACAATTAAGTATTGTAGCTAGTGCTGATGTTTTAGCAACAGTACTGGAAGAAATGCCTGCTTTCCCAGAAAGGGAATCTTCTATTCTGGCTGTTTTGAAGAAGAAAAAGCCTGGCCGCATACCAGATGATGTAAGAGAATCAAAGAGTCCCCAGCCAACAGCAGCACCCACTGCAGTGATTAACTCCACAAATAATACAAACAGCTCAAGTGCTGATTTGCTTGGACTGTCTACACCTCCAGGAACTACAGCTCCAGCAACTGGAAATGGGTTGCTTGATGTACTTGGAGATTTGTATACAGCCCCAAAAATCAGTCCTAGCACTGTGCAACAAAACAACATCAAAAAATTCCTATTCAAGAATAATGGAGTTCTTTTTGAAAATGACCTAATCCAGATTGGTGTCAAAAGTGAATTCAGACAGAATTTGGGAAGAATTGGTTTATTCTATGGCAATAAAACACAGTTTCCCATTCAAACTGTCCGCCCTGAACTACACTGGACTGATTTGCATAAGCTGAATGTGCAGATGAAGCCCATGGAACCGATATTAGAAGCAGGTGCTCAGATCCAGCAAATGCTTACTGCTGAATGCATTGAAGATTTTATTGATGTTCCAAGTATGTCTGTTTCATTTGTGTACAATAATGTGCCCCAAAAAATTACTATGAAACTACCACTCACATTGAACAAATTCTTTGAACCAACTGAAATGAATGGTGAGTCATTCTTTGCCAGATGGAAAAACTTAGGAGGGGAACAACAACGAGCACAAAAGATATTCAAAGCTTCAGGTTCTATTGACATACCTGCGACGCGCACCAAATTAGCTGGATTTGGTATGCAGTTACTAGATGGAATTGATCCTAATCCTGATAACTTTGTGTGTGCTGGTATTGTCCACACCAGAGTGCAGCAAGTAGGATGTCTTATGAGATTGGAACCAAATAAACAAGCTCAAATGTTTAGACTGACTGTAAGATCAAGCAAGGAAACAGTCTCACATGAAATTTGCAATCTGCTAGCAGATCAATTTTAAGTTTAGTTTAAAGGAATCATGAAAATATATGAACGACTTTGTTAGGCAATGAAGTTGGTGTTATAGTCGCCTAGAAGTTCACAGTCACTACATGTAGAGTTGATAAAATAATGCGTACAATTTGGAAAATATTTGAAGCAAACCACTTGTGAACTTTGCACTGAACATAGAATGAAATGAAATCTCTCGTGTACAATTTTGGATTTATTTTACTGCTAATATAGAGTTAGGTGTTTTGTAAAACGAGATTTATTTTTAGTTAATATTTAAACTGCAATTTATAAGATTTGATAAGATGTTCAAAAGACAAGGACTACTTACCTTCATGTTATTACAATAATATAATCAATATTATAGTATGCTAAGAATTTACCTAATTCATCGCGTTTTCTAAATCAATACACTTCCATTCATAAAACCTAATTTGATATTAGTAGTACTATAATAAAAGGTAATATATTATTTGTAATCATTTATCAAGATCAGCAGTGTGCAGCATACTTGATGAATTTTATAATATGTTTTCATGATATTTTATGTATGGCATAACATCTGCACCAAATACTGCTTGATTTGTATATATAGAGGATAAATGAGATTCTCATGCATTACTTCGTTGTTGATAGTGTCTTGTTTGGGCGATGAATAGGTTGCTATTTAGTGTCACAGATTGTACTGTCTCGCATATTTCTAGGTATATTCAAATGTATTTATGGTATAATGTAGAAAATTATAATTCATACCAAAGTAACTATTTGGCTGTTAATGTCATCATTGTATTGTATCAAAATTTCGATGGTTTCATTAAGTATTGTACTCAGAGTAGCTTTGCTAGTTGGTAAAAAATAACACACTCAACGAATATTAACTAATACTAATGGGTATAATATTTCTGATCTGTAAAATTATCTAATGTAACTCGTATCAAATATTATGAAATATAATATTGTTCCCAGTTAGACTTGTATGTAGTATTTATCATTGGTATGCTATTATATTTATTGCAATTGTAATACAGACCCTTTATTTTTCCTATAATGTTCCTGTTAACTCTTAATATAGTCATTGCAAAAATAAATATCTCCAAGTGTAAGCTGATATACAGTATTAACTTTGGTAATAAAATCCTTTTTATTAATCTTCATCAGTGGTTAAGTGATTTTCATAATATTCCCAGAAAGAAGATTGTAAGGCTGGATTTATTTTCCATGCAGTAGCCTCTTTTTTTTGTACATAAACTAAAATATCAAACTCTAAAATTAACATAAGTACTACTCTTTTCTATTAAACACATTACACAACATTTTAAGAAGGAACTTCAATAGCATTGTCCTGAATACAAGTCATCTGTAATCAACATTGCCATCATGACTGGTGCTTTTCAATGTTTAAAAAATATTATAATGTACCTACTTCACATGCATTCCTATAAAATAGGCCTATTCTTATTTAAAATACTAATTGTGAGTATTCTTTTGAGTCATTGTGTTAATGGCTCTATAATACTACATTATAATTTATTTTAAAATATTATCCAAATGCTTATTTTAATGGTACCAGTTTCTCATTTAAAAAGCAATGCTGCGAAATGAAACGTGTGTTAGTATATCAGCTTCATACTCATGACATCTTAAATGTACTTGTTTGTTAGAGATTAATTAAAATGTGTTGGTGTGTGTCTTGAGTATACATGTTTTTGAGTCGATAGTAGGAATCTCACAAACCTAGATTTTATTTTCATATGTACCACAAAATAGAGATTAGCTATAGGGACTTTAGTATTATGGACATAAAATGTTGTTATAAATTTATTAGTAGCAAGCATGCTAAGTTTTCTTTGCATGGTAGGTTTGTTAAGAGAACATTAATAATAAATTAATATATCATTATAAACGTTTTTATTAATCTTGTTAAGAATGGTGGTACCCATAACATTGTATGTATATTATGAAATTTAAAAGAATGTATATGCTTATTTCATACATGTACACTTCGTATATATGTGTTTATCAAAAATGTAATATATCACAAAGTGGGTGTGATTCTTCAGATAGATGTTTGTTCTTGCGCTTCAAAACCCATTATTGTAACTCTTAATAAAATATTTATCCAATACGTATTTTGTACATTTTTATTTAAAGAATAGGTATGAGAAGTCCAACCAGTTTTTAATATAAACATCAAATAATAAGTTTTTACTTATATTTTGAAATAATTCTACGAGTACACTTATAATAATTGTAACTTTTTACTAATCAAACCATTCTTCCACATTCGGTGAATTCTCCAACACATCATTTGATTCACTGTAACAAAAAACAAAAGTACTAATTATCTTGCTTTGTGAGAGACTTCGCAGAGGCTTAAGTGACGGGGATGACGTTCAACAAAGTCGAACTTTTTCTATAACTTGATGTGCCTTATTTACGGCCTCTACTGTATATGGCGTAATCAGCCTTTAATGCTTCCACAGCTGGGACACGGGCCTCCCTGATAAAAAGTGGTTTGTAATCTGCCATGCAAGCCAATTGCAGGTGGGTGTATACTACTGTAAATTATATATCTATATCACTTTTGTGTAATGTAGGTAATGAGTTAATTTCTGAGAATTACCTGTCAAGTGATGGGTCATTGCTAAACATCTCAGTTGGTACAGTAGGCGGCGCACGCTCCGGTAATAGCTCCATGTACGACTGTCGCGACTGCAGGTGGCGCTCTACTTCCTCGGGAGTCATGTGGCCATCACCAGCAGACAGGCCGAAACCCAACGCCGGTGAAACTTTGGACAGCATTGAACTGCTGGACTGGTGCTAGAACAATTTTGTATTTTTTTTATCTTATTGGTTTTCTGTACTGTTATAAGTTGATCTATGGATAGTGTTAACCTACTTTTTGATGACTGTATGGTCACCAAAGGAGATAAGTAACAGGTACAGATATAAGTAAATAAGTTATTTTTATTTTCTGTCACAATGTTTCTGTAGCCTTAACAGATTTGAACATATATAAATTAACATTGTGAGAGCTGGTGCCTGATGTAGGTTTTAAGAAAAAACCTGTGTTACAGGTCACCAGGCCCCACTTAGTGGCTTTATACAAATAGGGTAACATGTATTTCTTTCTACCAAACAAGTAAATAAAACAAAAAATAAATACCTAAAGGAAAAGAAAAAATTAAAATGATAAAAGCAGTCAAAGGGTGAATGTGTAGGATGTAGGTATAGGTGATTTGAGATGAATATTTAAGTGAATGGTGGTGAAGGGTGTAGTGAATCAAGTGAATGGTAATTATTTTAATACAAGTGTCTGCGTGAACGTTAGAAATTGAAACAATGGAGCCATAAGAGCATACAGTAATTAAAATTTGTTACGAAGACGAGAAAGGGGGATTGGATTTATGTCACTGTGTGGAGCAGTTTTTCTGTGTCATCATGGCAAAGGGTTTTTAAGTATGCGGTCACTTTTTGCTTACAATTGGGTTTATTCAATGGATAAATATTGTGACTCTTGTTAATAATATCATAGAGATGATCCTCTAGGTAACAGAAAAAATTGTGGGCCAGACTTGAACAGAAATATTCTGTTCTGCATACGGTACCCTTTCTTTGTTTGTTTTTCAAAAGATCCGAATCATAAACCAGCTGCGAGTGCTTTTTAAGTACTGTATGCAGAACAAAACTTTGTCTTAGACCTCTTATACAAGTCTTCTGTGGGGAAGCGGAAGGGAAGACCCGCAGCAACCTTAATAGCACGTTGAGCTTTTTCCGCCTCTATCAAGTGCGTTTTAACAGCACCTCCCCAGGAGATGATGCAGTAGTCTATAAGCGACTGGCACAAGGCATAGTAGACCATCTTGACGGTACGATGGTCGGCTACGTGTTTTAGACTCTTGAAGATGTAAATGAGTTTACGCAGTCTCGTTACCACGACGTTAATATGTGGTTTGAAGCTGAGGAATTGATCCAATATAACTCCATGATATTTAATATGATCGGTTTTCTGAAGAGCAGGACATGAACATTGTTCGTAGGTTGACCAGCACGTGTGGGCCGTTATAGAAAGTGAACGTAGCGCATTCGATCGGAGTGCAAATGCTATATATTTTGTTTTTGTGACATTGAGAGTCAGCACATTACTCTGCAACCAATCAACACCATTTTGAGCTACATCATAGACCTCATATCAGCTATCGCCACTAAAAAAGAGGACCGTGTCATCGGCAAATGTAAAAATATGACCGTTACTAAGGAGGAGCGGCGTGTTGGCGTTCATCGACTACGAAAAAGCGTTTGACTCGGTTGAACACTGGGCAGTCATTCATTCGCTGAAACGATGTCAGGTAGACACCAGATATGTAGAGGCAATTAAGGAAATATACCGTGCGGCTACCTTACAAGTCAAACTTCACGAGCTTACGAATCCAGTACGCGTTAAAAGAGGGGTGAGACAAGGAGATACGATATCACCTAAACTCTTCACAGCCTGCTTGGAAGATGTATTTAAGCTTCTCAACTGGTCTAATAGAGGCTTAAACATTAATGGTGAACGGCTAACCCATCTGCGCTTTGCCGACGATGTTGTCGTTTTTGCCAGCAACGTGGAGGATCTGCAGGCCATGGTCCAAGAAATGTATGACGTGTCACTCAATGTCGGACTAAAAATGAACGCCTCAAAAACAAAAATAATGTGCTGTGATGACGACATTGATCACATTCTAGTGAATGGCCAGCAAATAGGGAAAGTCAAGGACTACGTATACTTGGGACATACTTTGAGTATAGCGATGAACGGACAAGACCGCGAAATCAAGCGCCGCATCCAACTAGGGTGGGGTGCTTTCGGTAAGCTGTCCGACGTACTCAAGTCGAAGCGGGTGCCCATAAACCTAAAGCGTCGCATGTTTGAGCAGTGTGTCCTCCCAGTCATGACGTACGGGGCTGAAACTTGGACGCTCACCAAACACACTATCCACCAAATGCAAGTCACCCAGAGAGCTATGGAACGAGCCATGTTGGGCATCTCCCTCTACGACCGGGTGAAAAATACCGAAATACGGAGACGAACGAGACTCACAGACATAGCGGAAGTGATAGCAAAAAGAAAGTGGAAGTGGGCGGGCCATATATGCCGTAGACTGGATGGGAGATGGGGGAAAAAAGTGCTGGAGTGGAGACCACGAACAGGACGGAGGAATGTGGGAAGACAACCGACTAGGTGGACAGACGATATCATTAAAGTGGCCGGAAGAAACTGGATAGCCACGACACAAAACCGCCAAAAGTGGAGAGATTTGGAAGAGACCTACACTCAGCATTGGGTGGCCAAGGGTTGAAGAAGAGAGAGAGAGAGAGAGAGAAGGAGGAGCTGACAGAGATCGTTAATGTAGATCAAGAACAAGGTTGGGCCAAGTATGCTGCCCTCTGGCAGTTCGTTACTCACCCTATCATCAACTATAACCTGCTGTTTCCGGTTAGGCAGGTAGTCCTGAAATATTTTTTAAGGGAAGACCTCGTACTCCAATTTTTCCAGCGTTCCCAATAAGTGTGGAACTGAAACCGTGTCAATGGCTTTTGTCAAGTCCCGGTACACCGTGAGACATTGTTGATCAACACTGATCCAAGGTGGTTATATTATGACTGAGTTAACCAATTCGTGTACCGCGTCATTGGTAGATTTACCTTTCCGGAACCCAAACTGAGAAGATGAAAGCAGTTTGTTAGCCTCGAGAAACCTAGACAGCCGGTTATTCATTAGGCGCTCCAGAACCTTAACAGCGTTGGAAGAATAGAGGTGGGTCTAAAGTTGTTGACACAGTCCCTGTTACCACCCATTCAGGGTTTAAAAGTAGTATTAGTTAGTAGGGTTTTTTTTTTGCATGGTGTACAGTCACCAGGGTCGTCGTATATAGTTGAAGTTTAGTAAAAAACCCATAGATGTTTTCCATTTAAAATTTAATTTAATTAATAGAAAACAAACAGTTAATTTACCAAATTCAATTTCATTAGTAAACATCGATTAGCTTCTTACTAAACTTCAACTAAATCCGCTGACCCTGGTGGCTGTACATCATGCAACATTTTCTTACCTACTAACTAGTGACTTGGTAGATTTCTTCACCACATAAAGCGTTAATGTTCAAGACCTTGAATGTAAAACTAGCTTGGAACTATCGTCTGACCAATCCCCAGTGTTTTTGCATCTAAATTCAAATATTGCACAGACCTCATTACCATACCAACTCTGCAACCAATAAACAGACTGGGATAAGTGCAAAAGCCTTGTGGCTGCAAAAATAAATTTAAACTTAGCGTTTTCCAGTGACAAGACATTGAAGAAGGTGGGGAACACTTTAACAACATTATTTAGCTAAGTGCATGGGAAGCTTCCGCGATGAACAGAAGTGGTAAAAGCGGCACAGATTGCCCTACTTCGGTCCAAGAACTGCTTTCTAAGAAATACGAACTAAGAGGAAACTGGCAAGTGAATAAATATCCCAGTGGCAAGAAAAAAACTGAATGCTCACATAAGAAATGCAGGATTACAAAGACACCTTGAATAACTAGATGGGGCTGCAACTTCAGCTTAAAAGACGTCAACTGCACCAACCTCCAATTAGAAGGCTTGCAAGTACATAGGCTAACAGTGATGCCGAAGAGGCTGAAGTATTTGCTAACCATCTTGAAACTGTCATTACTCCCCACCCCGACGAAGGCTCAAGTAAAGTGGACTATATCAATGACACACTATCATCTGTTCACCAACTAGACCTGAGAAATGTTCTCCCAGCGAAGTTAAATATGCCATCAATAAATTGAGAAACCACAAGGTTATGACCGCGTCCGTTCTAAAGCAGTTACTGGAAGTCGCTGTAGCATTTCTTATTTACCTTTATAATCCTATACTGCAGCGCACCTATGTCTCCAAACAATGGAAAGTCGCGCAGACTATCACGATTTTGGAGCTATTGCTTCGAAGTCGCTGGAAACACTATTTCTAAAGCAACTCATGCCAGTCTTGTTGGAAAGAAACCTTATTCCCAATTTGGATTAAAAAAGGGCCACGGTACTTTAGAACAGGAAGCAGACTGGTGCAAAAAAAACCAACTCCTCATTTGAAAATAAGGAGTACTGCTCGCAATCTTTCTGGAAATTTCGCAGGCTTTTGATCGTGAATGACACCAGAGTCTATTGATCGAAATAAAAATGTCTCTCCCAACAAATTTCTACCTGTTTTTGCGCTCCTACCTCAGCAAGAGATTTTTCCTAGTGAAGCTGGGGGCAAATCTCCATGCGATTCAGGCCGGAGTACCTCAGGGCAGTGTCTTGGGATTCACCCTGTACCTGTTATTTAATGCCAACTTATGTTAGATAAAAATGTCCTAGCAGGCACTTTTGCCGACGGCCATGCTAGCTACTGATGCTCGATAGAGGCCTCTGCAAAACAGCATCAAGCTCATCTCCGAATGGCTTAAAGATTGGAAGCCTTTCACCACGCCCAAAGAAACATGCCAATAGTGCACCTGTGACCTTAAATTGCAAAGAAGTACCCCAAGCAGAGGTCAAACGATATCTTGGAATATACCTTGACAGACGCCTAACGCGGAGACATATTTACCAAATGCCAAACCTAGAGCAAAAACTCCGTAGCTGACACTGATGCTGAACAAAAATTCCCAAATGTTTTGTCTGGAAACCAAACTACTTTTGTACAAATGCATTTTTAAGCCTATGTGGTGCAATGGCATCCAGCTTTGGGGAACTGTCCATCATCGAAATTCTTAATAGGTTTCAATCGAAAACATTACATCAAGCAGAAATAAAAACTAACTAACTACTTTAAAATTTTGACACGGCTCTTACAGGATGACTAGCATTGGGTAGCTTCTTTGGAACAGTTGCCCTTAATATTACCACAATCTGCACCAGAAACTTTTAGTTTACTCAAATCAATTAGCAACAAACCTAATGTCAAATTCAGTTATCTTCACAATACCGAAAAGAAGGGCACCCCAAGACTTACTGAATGAATGAGCTGTGGTATCAATTGGATGGGGCAGTGGCTTGATACTGTGCATGATCAGGAACCATCATCTACCTATTTCTGAATATCCCTTATGGGAGTCATGGAACCGCACACAACGTGCCCGCGCAGCGGCGCACGGTACACTAACGAGATGCGTTTTTTTTTTTTTTTTTGTAGGGCATCTCGCAGTTGGCCTTGAGAGGCCGTGACTGCTCAACCAGTCATTCCTGGGGCTGCCATTAAGATTTTACACTTAATGCCTCCAGCCAGGGCTTACAAACTAAATTTTACATACTAAGCGACTGCACGCTGAGGGCACCCCCTGTGGGGTACGGACCTCGGCTCAGGGCGTCACTGATAGGGGGACAGCTATCGCTATTGGGGACAGGCTGGATCGAATTGGCATCATTATTATTATAGGGGGAATTTAAAGCTACTGGCTCAGCTGCGGCGCGGGCTCGCGCTTCAACGAGCAAGGGTCGGTCGGGTATAACGAGATGCGCCGGTGTCGGAAATATTTATAGTGTGCGTACAGGCGACGCTATGCGTCGCGCACGCGCCAGAGCGAGATGGGTGCCCGTTCATCGTGGATTATTGTCACAGATTGTTTTAAGCCTTGTAAAATCAATGTGCCATTGGTCAATTAAATATTTTTAATATAGGTAAGCCAAGGTACTAAACCTATGTCAAAATGTATGTAAGAAGGACCCTTTACCAATAAAGCGAAGCAATATTATTCCCTGTAATATACCGAGTTTCATTTAACATATTGTCTAACCCCAACACCCTGAACAGACTGCAATAATCAATTGAAATAAAAACTAACTACTTTAAAATTTTGACACTGCTCTTACAAGATGACTAGCATTGGGTGGCTTCTTTGGAACAGTTGCTCTTTTTCTCTTTATTGTACTTGAACCCTTGACTGAAGAGCTTGTTGACATATTCAGGTTGGCAGCATTGGCTTCCATTTTCTTCCTGCAAATTCAATAAAAACACATTTAATTGAAATAGAATTTATAAGAATGCAGACTTGGAGATGTCATCTGCATTTTTTGCTAGCCTACCCTGTGTAAACCTGCGATGAAACATGTTGGATGCACTGAATAGGATTGACAAATCTGTTTTTGAATACATAAGTAAATTGGTCAGACATTTTTCTAAACTGGGTGGTCCTAATTGATGCAGCTGTCAGAAACACCTTTTTTTATGGCTTTGTTTCTTTGTTTTTACCTGCTGAACTTGGGCAAAAGACTTTCTTTCTTTTATAAATTGGTGTCATACATGAATGAAAGTACATATTCTTACAATTTCACTGCAGTGTTTCTAATCAATATCATTCATATATTAATGATATTGATCTTGTAAATATAATAATAGTTGAAAAAACTAAAAAATAGTTAAAAAACTGAAGTTTATTTGTTTTTGAAACTATTATTTATTTTAAATTTTTTAGTTCTGCTAACTACAAAAGCGTCATTTATGTCATCGGTTCTTGATAAGTATGCAAAATGTCGATTTAATCCGACGTTTTGAAGGAGGTCAAAATCATGTTAAAAGTTTCCATTACATAGGCACATACTAACATACATAATTATGAAGCTAATAAAAGCGTGTTGATATTATAATAAAGATGTACTAATTGTGGTACCTTTTGACATCCATGCGATAGTATTCAGGATCATCAGAAGATTCTGTTTCTTCACTCTCTGATGTGGTACTTTCTGGTTTCTCATACTGCAACAGTCGGTCAAGCAGAAAACTGCGGTCTCTTGATACCTTCAAAAGTCTTTTTTGGCTACATCTCAGGGCATCTTGAAAGCATTCATTTTCCTGAAAACAGACCAGTAATACAAAAGATAAAGACAATACTGGTTTACCACTGGTGTTGTCTTTTTTAGCAACATATTATATAATACATTAATATGTAACACTCAATTTGTAACATATTAATTAACACATTAAACTCTTCTTTTTTTGTTGAAGAAGTTTGAAGTTCTTGAACAAGGATACAAGGCAGTCTTAAGTAGTAAGTGTGTTAAAAAATGTAGGTTAATTTGTAAATTTATAACAATATTAAATCATTGAGCTTACATAAATGAGATACTTGAGTTTCTTTTTAAGTGCCATGTACTGAACCCTGTAATTGGGTTCTGGTTCAGGCTCACTGCTGCTGTCACTGGAATATTCCTTGTGGGAGTCACGCGCCTGCGGGGGTTCCGTTGGAGCGTTATTGCTCACACTGGCCTCGCTTGCTTGCATGTTTGCTATAGACCGGCAGTACCACCCGTCTAGCATTTTCTGAAACAAAAATATATCAACAACGATTAGTATAATTAATTTCAGCCATTAAAAGTATGCTTCGAGTCGGATTTTGCTAAATGATATCTGTTTATAGTAATTAACTCGGTGCAGTAATTATTCATATCAGGCGGGTCTGTTGCTTTCTTTCTCGAAAACAAATAAATATAATCCAATACAAATGACTGATTGTTTTAAAACAGCCCAGTAATACAACCTTAGAATAATTTTCCGACGCCAGTATAAAAACTGTGGTAAACACCTAAGAAAATAGTTTATTTTCCTTACAAAATTGCTTTTTTCAATAGAATATTTTGGTTACGTTTGGCTTTCTTTGTTTGACATTGTTTGACATTTTCTTGGCGAGGTTGCCAGTATTCGAAAACGTCCTAGAAATAAGAAAAGTAAGAAATGAAAAACATGATGTTTTGGACCACTGTTTTGACGTAGTTTTGAGTGTTTCGATAGTTTCAATGTTTAGGACATTATTTTGGTTTTTAAGCTCATGCTATACGGATTGTTATTGTTATCCTGCCGCGATTTACAGGCGAAAAAAAAAACAGTGTCACACCCAAGAGCTGTCGAACTAAGGACGCTGTCCACTCTGAGCTTCCTAATCTTGAGATCTTCATCTTCGATTATAACTTTATGGCAGCTCTGCGGTACTCGCTGCGCAGTACTATAGCTGGTCACCCGCGCTGACAGGTGACTACTGTGTTGTGGTCGTCGACAGTTAATGTTAGTTGTGGTGGTGTTACTGCGCAGCGACTTGCCTCATGTTCCGAGTTCCGAGCCACCATAAAGTTAAATGTAGGTTGCTAAAATTTTCCAGCTTGCACCGCTCGCTCTTCTTGTCAACGTTTTTTAACTGTCCGGAATTTTCTGCATAACTAAGTCGATAAAGTAATTAACTCTTATTTCTGCATGAACTTTCCAGGGTAGGGTCACGGGGTGCTAAAATGATCGAGCTCACTTCGCTCGGTTTTGCATCTTGCATTATTTTAATTTTATTAGTTTTCTGCATAAGTCTACAAGGCAAGTCCTAGTTCCTTAAGAAGGATAAGGGTAAACCTTACCGAGAGTTCCAAGACGGCATGTGAAAAAAATCGGATTCTCCTCGCTCACTCTTGCTTGCAATCCACATTCTTGTTTTTCGATGAAAATTACCGTCGATAGCGTTTATTCTGAAAGTTGGCAACGTTGGAAATAGCTGTCAAATATTTACCATAATTACTCTCAGGAAGTATGAAATATCGCTAACTAGTGACCTAAAATATGAATAATAATTTGCAATTATAACAATAAATTTGATGTTGTAACCGTTTTAGGTGTAAAAAGGGCATTTGGAAAGTTTCCAAGTTCTTTTTTTACATCTAAAACTAAATATTCGGTCGTTAGCGATATTTCAAACTTCCATACAGTAATATCGCCAAATTAATCAAAACGGTGAAATATTTGACAGCTATTTGCGACTATGCCCATTTTCAGAATAATTGCTCTTAACGAAATGAAAATGCGCCACCTTAAAAAAAGTATCCTGCGTGGTGCGAGAGGGCCATGTTGCATTTACAATTGGTAAAATTACGCACGATATATATGTGTAATTGTGTATATGTTTTTCATTATTATTTTACTGCAAAATGTTACTAGAAATACCTAACTAAAAAGACCAGAGAGGCCGCATTTTGTTTTGCCGTCCAGGGGCCCAACAAGTATAGTCCGCCACTGCACCCAAAATATGCGGCCAAACAGTACCCCCTATTCGATCGGAAATAAATATTTCGACCTGACAAGGTTCTGCGAACCACTAACACCGCTGCAATCTTAGCGATTATTTATTGCATGATCCGTATTGAGAATGAAAAATGTATAACGGTGCGCTATATTATATTGAGTTTGTAATGTCAATACATAGTATTAACACTTTAAATGCAAACTATTGAAATGGTTTATTAGTTTAAAGCTTTTGCTCGCGGCTCCGCCAACGTGGATGTCGGTTGTCGCGTAGCCTATGTTCTTCTCCAAATCCCAGGTTATATCTCTGCCAAATTTCATGACGATGGGTTTAGCGGTTTAGGCGTGAAAGCTTAACAGACATACAGACAGAGTTACTTTCGCATTTATAATATTAGTAGGGATTAGTAAGACGGCTTAGATCATAATAATAATAATAAGACCTTATTGTACCATGTTTTTAAGCAAATAACTTTATTAAATTCTATTCTATTTTATTCTACGGCTCGAGTAAAAGTGGTTCGTGGTATGCGTCCGCTACGGCAATGGGCTGCAAACGAACAACAACATTCATAAGGACGTTAGATGAACCATTTGGCATCTTTTCAAATGATCTTGATTTTACAGAAGTAAACTTTTCGCGATGCAGGATTTTGCGTGACGTCAGTATGATAGGTAATTTTCGTGTGGCGATGTGGATGCCCATGCCGACACAGTTTGATTTATGCCAGAACAATGCAAAGTGCAAAGAAAATAAAAATTACGATTTAGGAGAGAGATAGTGTTGTTTTACTATTATTATGACCCCATTCCCCCATTCCAATACACCATTTCAATTATAGGTCTGGACCACAGGTCTGGACCACCTGGACTACCTAGATATAATGCTTGGTACACACAGGTTTTGATAAATAAAAAAGTAAATCTCAGTCTAACACTGGATGAATTTGTATTTTATTTATAGTACATACTAATTCCATGGTAAGTTTTTAATTTTGACAAGAACGCTATGAAAGTGTCATTTAGTAAACGTCATTGATTTAAAAATTGAATTGCTTTTCGCTAGATGTCTCTGCCGAAAAGGAATACGTATGAAATAATCGTTCAATATAGCTTGCTGCATAATCAACAAAACGTCACACAAGTTTTCAACCTAAACAGCAATGAAGCATGCATCGTAGTCATTTAACTGTGATTGGAAATGACTTTTTTCCTCTGGTACGACTGTACTATAAACCTATAATATTGTGTAGGCACAACATTACCTGAAGAGTTCATAAGAAGCTGTGTACTTTGCATTTTGACGGGTTATACTGAATTTCAAAATCTTGTTAGTCCAAATTGAACCTTAAGTCTACCGCATGTGTTCTTTCAGCTGAGTGGAGCCGTGTTCGTTGCGGTCAATCTGAACCGGATTGATTCCTCGTGTTGTGATGGCTCTCGGTAGTGAAGTGAATGATAACTCCACGAAAAATGCTCCCCAAAAAGTGAAAAAATGTCCAGCGAACAATACCGTGAGCGACAAGAGTGGCAGTGGTAATGGTAACAATGGTAAGTATTAAATGGTCATGCCCTCAGTTATGTAACATTGAGAACGGTTTTTAGAGCTACTATCAGTTTTCCATGTTAAAATAATTGCTTGCTCGTATTATGTGCATTTTGGTCATGTGACTTCATTCGATAAATCATGTGATCCATTGATTTTTCGGAAAACGCTATGCATTTCCATGACATGCGTACTACTGTAATTTCATAAATTTGTTTGCATTAAAATTTTCACAAAATCTATGCCAATGGTTTTAGGCGTTTTGTAACACGAGACCTTGGTGCACATTATTTGAAATGTAAATTATTACACAACTTCTCATTATGTTACATATTCATACTAAATATGTTTTAGTATGCATTGTAAGTCCACTATTCAATATTGTCATTCATAATGTATTGTGTCTTGTTATCTATCGGCTAAATTGGAAAAGCAAATGTATTAATGTTTCTAGATACCATACTTGGATATTAGTAGTAGGAACAAGATTTTGCTATGCTGCAATATTCAGCCTATACCATAAATATTCATAGGTAAATATATTATTCTGAACAAAACATTCCTTGTGACCTATAATGACCTCCACTACCTATTATTTATTAATGTTTCTAGTGGGTGTGTTGTGTTATTTTTGTGCTTTTTTACTCAACACATCTTTGCCTAATGATTATTAATTGTTCTGGAATAAATAGTGTTTTTTGCTTGCATAACTCATTGAGTTTTACAGGCATTAAATAAAAATAATAAATATGAATGTAGAAGTATTGGTGATAATTTGTAATAAAATAAATAACTTTCATTCAATTTAATTAAGATATATTTTTATATGGCAAGTGATGTATGAAAGAAAACCATACAATTAAATGTTAAGTGTCATTGGTGATAACCATGCAAGGCTATTTAACTTATAGAATGTAAAAAAATATGTATATCTCACTGTTCAATAGAAGGTTAATGTAAAGTGTTATCTGATATTATTATTTTTCTAACCAATACATTGATAATACTATACATAAATACATATAGTTTCAGTTACTGACCTCACCTAGATCTGTGAAGATGCTGGGTTATCACATCGCATTGCGTTATGTTCATTGCTTTATGGGCAAATTTCACACAGATGCATTGGTTTATTTATTCTTAACTATTGAAAAATACAGCATTTCTGAAATTAAGGTTCATTTTAGCTAACAGATATGACAATATATTTTCTGTATTCTTTACAAATAGACACGAGTTATGCCAAAAAGTCTTTGATCAAGATAATTTGTGTTTAGTGTCTTTTAAATAAAGGTTTTATTTAAAAGACACTAAACATTGCACTTTTTAGAATAGTTTATTTTACGAATCTGCATGTAGTGGAATAGAACAGTGACTTGCACTATATTTCCTACTATAAGTCTGTTAAGTATGTAGCACATAGCTTCCAACAATCTTCATTTAAATTGACCTAGTTTCTTGACAAGTACAAATATTTTGTTTAGTGTAAACAGTAAGATGTAGCTCAGGCATGAATAATTTAAATAGTTTCTTGTTGTCATTGACACATGTTTAAGCACACATAATTAGTTGCAGATTTATTGCATTCCTTATTTTTATGAATCTCGCACACATTCTGAGAATATCTTAATAGCTTTGCTTTTGGGTTTTTCTTCAGATGCCAAGCGCTCTATAAAGTGTCAAGTAATTAACACAATTACTTTTCTATTGTTATCAGACTCAATAAGTCTGCCTAACAGCCGAAGGGATATAAGTCATTCAGAATAATATACTTACCATTTTATTTTTATTCCTAGCACCCCAAACCATTCTAAGTTTTTTTTTGGGTGGGAAATCATCAAATAACTTCTCCCGCTCTGGGTGGAGCAGGAGGGCGTGTCAGACTTTTACTGACTAAAACCCACCCATGTTCCCTCAGTTGCCTGTGTGCCAGGGGCCGCGGTAATCCATTTTAACTTCTAATTTATTTAATCGATTGAAAATCTCTAGTCTCTGAAATTCTTCATTTGAGAGGTTAGTCCATAGCCATCTCATGATCAGCTTCTAACTTTATCTTCACATATAAAATATTTACCTAATCAAAGTACAATTAAAAAAAAAACTCTTTTTTCTCTTTTCTATCTGCCAAATGCAAATGCGAGTCATACTCATACACGAAGTGTTCCGTACCACCGTACAATATTAAATATTGTAAGTATTTTAACTAAGTTTTTTTTTTCTTCTTGGTTGCGTACTTCATTACTGAAGGTCGTGTCCCTGAAAGGCCTTCGTGCCTTTATGTATTAGGTTCTTCCACTTCGTTTGGTTCTCAGCTTCTCTCATGGCGGTCGTAACAGAGAGTCCAATGAGGGCCGGTTACTTGGTTGGACCAGCGGTTAGGTGACCGGCCGCGAGGTCTTTTCCCGTCTACCTTGCCCATCACCACCATCTTTTCAAGGATATTTGGTTCCCTAAGGGCAATGTGACCAAAGTAACCGAGAATCCTTTGGTAACAGATCGTGGGAAGTTTATCTCTTATGCGTAGTTGTTCGAGGATAGATTTGTTCGTTCTCTTGGCGATCCATTGTATGCGGAGCATTTTTCTCTAGCACCACATCTCAAAGGCTTCTATTTTTTTCCGTTCTATTGCTCGAATCGTCCACGACTCAGAACCGTAAAGGAATATCGGAAAAACCAGTGTCCGGACTAGTCTCATCTTGGTGACATTTGATACCTTCCTGTCCTGCTAAATACGTGCCAGCTTACTCATTGCAGTTTTGGCCATTTGAGTCCTTCTCCTGATCTCTCTTTCGCTTCCTCCTTGGTCAGTAAGTAGCGATCCGAGGTATACAAACTCGTTGACAAATTCCAGATTTGCGAGTTCTTCCGTTCTAGAGAGTTGACCGTTTTTGTCGTTGAGCATGACTTTTGTCTTAGACTTGTTTATAGTGAGTCCAACCAGTCCACTCTCGTATTCCACTCAGCGAAACAAATCAGCTAGCTCTTTTTCAGAAGAAGCAAAGAGTGTAGTGTCGTTCGCATATCTTAGCCTCCCTCCCATTCTTCTAAGGCTTTCCTCATGATATATTCACCATATATATTAAAGAGAATAGGAGAAAGAATGCACCCCTGCCTGACCCTCTTTTCTGGCTTGAAAGGGCCTGAGATTACGTCATTAACCCTTACCATGGATACTCCGTCTTGGTACAGATTAGCGATCAACGAGACAAGGTGTTGAGGTACGCCTATCTCTTGTAAGATGGTCCACAGGCAATCCCATCTGACGCAATCAAATATCTTCGAGTAATCGATGAAGCACATTAATATCGGAGTGTTGAACTCTCGGCTTTTCTCAATTATTATTATTATTTGCCTCACATTCACAATTTGTTCCTTTGTGCCTCGACCATTCACAAAACCCGTCTGTTCACTGGGTATCTGCCACTGAAGGTACGATTGTAGCGGTCCGTTGATTACGTAAAGCATTATCTTGCTAGCATGAGATATAAGTGCGACTGTCCGGTAGTTCCCGCACGTTCTTGTGGAACCTTTCTTGTGTAGAGGAATTAGTAGAGACTTTCCAGTCGGTACACCATCTGCCTGTTTTCCAGACTTGATTGCATAGGTCAAGCATCATCTTAACCCCTATATCCCCTAGGTATTTAAGCTCTTCAGCAAAAATGTCTTTACCGGCTGATTTGTTAGATTTAAGTTTATGTAGTGCACCTCGGATTTCGGATTCGAGGATGTCGGGTTTCACAGTATGATCTCAATCTTTCTGTAACTTGGTGTATCTCGGTCAACAGTCTTCCCTCCTCATTTTCTATGGCCCATGTTCTCGGCTTGAACTCTCGAGTGCTACTCCTAATTTTAAGGTAGAGATCCCTTGTCTAGAATTTTTGCGCACAATTTTCTATGTCCTGACAGATTGAATTCAGGTAGTCATTAAAGTCTCTACGGCACAGACGCTGAACCTTTGCCGAAATTTCCCGGTAGTCTTTTTTTATATGTAGTTTTAAATTTTAACACTAAATATATATAAAAAAATACTTAGTAAAAAGACACGTTTCTTGTATGGGGGACCCCTTTAATTTAGGACCTTATCTTATTTTTATTATTGGCTGTTATAGCGCCCATGGTAGTACAAACACTGTGAAAATTGCAAGTGTATAGACACTTGCAATTTTCACTTGCAACTTTTTTGAATCATAATAGATAGCTATGATGATTCAAAAGATACAGCCCTGTGATAGATGGACGGATGGCACCCTTTGGTTACGGAACCCTAAAAGTAGGTACCTATTCATGAGAATTCTATTTACATTACAATATTGGACTTGTTCATCAATCAAGTTTCAATTGGAGAAGCCCTATCTTAGCGTGATCTTGATTGCCCTAATAATAATTGATGTAAGGAACACTCCGCATAAAAAAGCTTATAAAAAAAGAATTAGGGTGTGGTGTACACGTATTTAAAGCGGTACGCGATATTATCATGTCGATGACGGAAGTACCATTTTGGGCATCAGTAGGTAGGTATCGACCTGTTTTTCTATCCAGTATTTTTCTGTGTGTAAAAGTTATCTACATTAAAGATAACTTTTATCACATTATGTTGACAGAGAACATTGGAAATATATTTACGTATACACTATTTACTTAATATTAAATACGTTGAAACTTTTTCAAGCGCCTTGTGGTAGATTGCTCTAATCGTAAAATAGAAGTTAGTAACACACTAGTAGATTTCCATAAATAACTAATACGAATGTTACACCGCGTCGCATCTTCGCAGCTTCCAACTCCAAAAAGTGCGCTTACCACACTGAAAGTATCCTACGGGCACAATTCAATTCAATTTAGAATAAACTAGTTAGTAACCTAGGCCAGACTAGTTTGCAATAAGTGATTAATCCAAGAAAAAAAAAAGTCTGACGTATATAATTATGTTGCGTCATGCAGTCAGGCGTACTTTAAGAGGCGAACAAGCAACGGTCGTTTAAAAGTCAGTTTGGTCCTTTTTGCGAATTTGCAAATCGTTTTGTCCGACTGACCTGTGACCACTATCTTTGTCGATCTATCGTTATTATGGTAGACGATGGTGCACGCTTGCCTAGCAGACTTCTGCTAAAAGTTACAGTAACTTATTCACTCATTCGAGACTTAAAAACTCCCACGTTAAAGCATCGTGAAACAGACTCCGGCAGTTACACTCCTTAGCCAAAACTGTGGAATCTCGCAACGCTAAATCCTGCATCGCGTAAGCAGAGTTTACCGCGCAACTAACGTACATACAACGGTCCGACATCAATCGACAGGCAATTGCCCACCAGACACTCCGTCTGGTCGGAGGATCCTCATTTTTCTATGGAGGTTGAGTGAACTGTACACCTTGTTCCTCATGCCCCTATGAATGAACACCCAAAAGATGTTGTGCGGTGCGGTGTTTTAGGCGGTACTCCAACAGGGCCGCTGTTAGCTACAAAGAGGTGCGTTTAATACCGTTTTGCCCAGCGAACTACTTCATTCGAAAATTTCGTATTGTCAATAAGAAAATCAACAGGTGCTATTTGGCTAGTCAATATTCCCCATACTTGGCAGAATCTTGTTCTTCTGTAGTCATTATAATGCCTATGACCTTTCATGAACTGAAAGAGCAGACTGCAGCACTGATATTTGGGTTCACTAGACAAACTATGCAGCCCTGTGAAGCGAAAAGAGGTAATGCGGGCAACACCTGTAATGATAAGCCTCAGTGGCCGTCAGTGGCGTCCTATTAGAGAGTACCCCGCTTCAGCACTGAGCTGCTATTGGCGCTAAAGGCGATAAGCCTCTGTAGGCTTTAGGAGTTTGTAACGGAAATGGGGAGCTGATTCTGTAATCAGCTCCCCATTTCCGTTACAAACTCTCATTCACAATCTGAGGATATTGCCGGGAATGCCTAATCCATTGCTTCATAGGTTTGAAAAATTCGTCGTCTCGGCAGCGTAAATAATGCAATGAATGTGGCTGAACTGTGAGTCAAAGGCATTGTGATCGATTGCCATTTTATATGTGTTACGCAATTACTCCGCAGGCTGGCCTGTCTATGTAAGAAAAAAGTATCCTTGGAACAAACGAATCTTATACGCATATAGCAAACGAAGGGTATCTACCGACCGCGATTGGTGACCAGAAGGTAGCTGTGGTCGACCGGTTTTACAACGCAAATATCTGTGGAAGTGTCTGGTTAATATAGACTATATAGGCTAAATAACCAGTTATTAATATGTAGAGCTTTGAGGAAAGCCGACCGAGAGGTCTCCGCGTGAGCATGACGTGGTTCTACCCAATCTCTATTATGCTTAGCTTTGTGCCTTGGGGCCTAGTGTGAACACGAGAACTAAGAGAAGAGAAAGCTATACGTAAAAGCTGTCCCTTGTGCACAAGAGCATGCGAGAGAGAGAATGTCTAAGACTTCTTACTTCGGGCGGTGCCCTGTCTAAGACAATAATTATCAGTAACTCATCAGTGTTTCTGAATTTGGTGATTGATGTCTTTACAAATACAGCTTTTTTACTTAACAGTAAGTAAAATGACTACTAATTTAAAATGACCTCCACTGGAGCTGTCTGTCATTAATCATTACGTAATTTTTTGTCTGTAGAAATCGAGGAACAATATAAAACTTGCTAGTTCGAAAGCATGAAACATGTGTATGTCATGTGCTGGTTGTTTAACGTGGCAGGTTATCCGAACTATAATAGGGTATAACACCCATTTTTGAAAGTATTTGAGTCTAAAATAATGCACAAAAAAAAAACAACGATGCATCGATTAGTGCCATAAAAATGCATTTAAATTTTTCATTTTAATATCTCGCGCGTAAATTGACGAAAACGCTCGACGCAGTGGACGCCATATTGCTCTGTGGGCAAACAAATAAACAAATGCGTTGATATTTTGTATGATAATTGTATATATATTTTTTTTAAATTAGTTATTATTCTACTTATCGTTGGTTTGCTGCTCCTAAATGTAAGATATTATTTCAATAAAAATTACTTTGGTTACGAAAATTATGTTGTTCAGTTGATTATTAAAACAGCGGTATGACGTAATAACATGGCGGCTACTATGGTGTTCAAAAACAGATAAAAAAAAATGAAATCTGAATTTTAAAATTTGTTTTGTTATTTCATGAACTAAAACCAAAATTTTCCGACTAGTATTTGCCTAAGCTATCTCAATAACATATTTTTAGATTTTTTTTCCTTTATTAAAGTAAAATACCCTATAACCCTATTATCTATCTACCCTTCAAGCGAACGTACTTATACATGTTATGTAGATATCTGATGACTTGATGAGTGATGATAGCCGTACGCGTATCGATCAGTGAATTTATGAACAGTATGCTCGACAACAATTTATTCTTGCGTACTCTTTTATAGGGTTAAGAGGTTAAAAGCATCTATGTCATATGTAACCTTATCATTACTTTATTTTGAGTAATGATAAGGTAGTTACGACGGAAAAAAGTGAGTGTGGCTATGATTGATCCATTGTGAGTACCTACACAGACGGACTTCTTGATAACGTTTTATGTGATGTGATTTCTGTTCAAAGATAAGAATGACTATTGGGTATCGGCTGATAGATAAAATGCTAAGCTAAGCTTATTACGCAACGTATTTGTAATTCACTTATCATTTATTAATTAATTATTAATGTAGATAGCAAACTGCATAATCATGCATCCATTGGCGTGCAGTCCATAAGTTGTCTACACACCTAAGCCGGCCCGAACCCGGCGGGTTAGTGCCGGCGGCTTTAGAAGTTGCAAGATCGTTAAAATCAGGCCGCCGCGCGCCGGCCTTGTCGCCGGGTTCGTGCCGGCGGGCCGGCGGCGGCTTAGGTGTGTAGACAGCTTTAAAGACAGAAAGACACTGCCTACCCTACCGAAATCAGATAAAAAAATGTAAAACTAATATTATTTTATCAATAAACAAAAAATCTTTATTCATAAATCAGCGCCACCTGTCGAACGTCGGTCGTATATTAGTATCATCGATACAATACCCGTTCGTTCGTACAATTTGACGCAACTTCGCATTGCGATGCACTAGCGCCGCTGAGTGCCTCGGGAGAGACACGAACTATTCGCGTCTTGATGTTTATGTAATGTGTGCTCTCGTGGTCATGCAGATTTATTGTTTGTACGTTCCTATACATACGTGGCACACAATTAACAAATAACGCACACAACCGTACAGGGTAGGTAGTCACTGGCATTTTACGATTTTTTACAACGCGACGAATTACGAAACTTACCGCAGTTATCCGAACAAAGTTGGTTATGCGACTATTTTAAAAAGTAGCATTGTTTCATTGAATTGTCGCTACATAAACAATCATTACTTATTTGTCGGTATTATTTTCATATTCCGAGTAATTCCGACGCCATTGTTTGTTTTGATTTTTTCGTTTCGATTTATTTGTTTTGGTTGTGAGCTTTGATTGATAGCATGTATTTATTAAGATTAACGTTGATAAATAGATAATATTCACTGTAAAAGTTGTTCAGGTGGTATGCGTAAAATAAACTGCTTTTTATGCTGATGCTTCAAGTGATTATCTACACTGACTGCGGTCGATGACCCCACAAAAAAGTCAGCAAATTAATTTAATTTTGTTTCATGATGTTTAGATATCGATACCCAATCCGTCTGCGCAGTTTCGCTAACTAATTAAATATGACCCTGTATATCTGTTGAAAACATAGGTAGGTAAGTTTGAAAATGAAACGATGATGAACCGTAAAAACCAGCAGATTTAAAAAGCTCCTTAGGTACTGGCGTGGCGCGTGGTAACCGTTTAGTGATAATTCGTGTCCGGTTACGGAATTTGTATGTTGCCTGCCGCATACGTTGTCGTGAGCTCCTAATTTGAAGTAAGTAACACGTTGCTCAATAATAGCATAGCCTTCTTGTATTTTTGTTGAGTCGAAAGTCGGCCGTATGTATACGTATTTGTTAAAATACTTATTACCTCGAAGTTTTAACATATTATTATTGAGTCAAACTTTCGCGAATAGTCGCCCTCTCGCGATATAAGTAATCAATGTAAATTAGGCAGTTTGCTCGATAAAGAGGCACTCAATGAATACATCAGGCGTTTAGTTAGTTAACTGTTCAAAAAAATTAAACAGTTCCGTCAATTTAAATTAAAATGGCCGGAAATACTTTAATGCTAACGAAATAGAGCAAGAGGTCGAGTAAATAGATTCAGTCCACATTTCACACGACGAAACCTTTTCGACGTATCCTGCCAGACACAAAAATATTGACAAAACACTGTAGCGTATGTAATTTTTATGTATGAGTTAGGCAAGTACATTGCACTGCACCCTATCCCTCATCCATTTATCGATCCTTTACTGAAGCAGTTATCAACCCCTGCACGTTTGTTGCCTTACTTCCGTACGGTTCAACACAAAGATCAAGGAATTCATTTTAAATTCATATTCTAGTCGCATTGCCATGGGCACTTTGTAGTAAAAATGGATCAGCTACCACGTATTCTTGTTTTTTAAAGATACATAAAAGGTACTTACTTCCATTTATAAACGTTGCGTAATGATTAACGTCAGCTTAACCGTATTTTTTTGACGTTTATATAAACGTTTTTTCAGTAGAAGCAACGTTTATAAATAAACCGTCATAGGTATTTCTATTTTTAGCTTTATGCACATGGTAACGAAGTTCGACCACCTTTCAGAATCGAAAAGGGTTCGTCAGTTCGTAATGTTAGTATACGTAGATAACGTAGTGATATATATATATGTATATACCTTCTTTGTAGGAAAAAAAACAAACGGGGACATTATATGAAGAAAAAAAACTTGTAAAATGTCATGTCATAGCACTCAAACATGTCAAATTATTTTTTTGTGGTAGCGTCTGATAAAAAACATATTCACATCTAGTATTGAAGACAATTTTGCAAAATTCGTACCTGTTGCGGCAAATGGAAATATATTATGTAGTTGTGCGATTATGTGGCTTCTTCCCTCATGGGAAGAAGACGTGAGCTTATGTATATACAGGGTGGCAAGGACATCGACGCACAACCTGTTACCAGGGTTTCAATAAGTACATGATTCTGGACCCCCTGCGTTGACATTCCTTCTCGGTAATGAAAAAGTAATTAGCTGTTACGTTTTGTGTACCAGTCCAGAATCATGGACTGAATGCTTGGTAACAGGTTATGCGTCTATGTCCCTGACACCCTATGTATGTTGTGCTATTATGTTTAGAGATTGTCTTAAAGTCATAAGTGAACAAAGGATACAGAGGTAAGGTCAAGGAATGAGAGCATAAAATAATCGATGATCTCAGGTTAAATATTCAGCGATCGTCGCCGGCGCTGACGAGCTTGTTTCTGTTTGCATAATTCATTGATCGATTCAGTTTAGTTGCTGCTCGAGCCGTAGGCAACAGACGCGGTGTTTATTTGTATTTGAAATCAACATTTCTGCCTATGCGCCTTGACGTCACACTTTCAATAATATATGCTACATTAGCACCCGCGGCATGGGCACCGGCAAGTTTATTGCACTTCACCTCGGATATATTATGTTATCGTTTGTCCTTTCATACAATGTGTAACGTTGTCGACTTATGCAGAAGCGTAACAGTTACGGCAATGTAGGATGGAAGAGCACGCAAAGCGAGCTCGATAATTTTTCCATCTCCCTCGATTGGGATAGGTTTTATTTTGTCCATGTATACAGAAAGAAGCCTTAATAAAGACACAAGAGGATGCAAGAGTGAGCGAGCGAAGCAAGCTTTATAATGTTAGCACCCCGCTTTGGGTCGATTAGTTTTTCGGAAATAGGAGTTTCAAGTTAACAATGCACAACAGCTTTAGAATCGAGAGATTCCAGAATGCGATTTTTTTAGGATCTCTGCTCGAATAGGTTGAGTTCTATAGTATTGTAATAGGCGTTTTCGGATACTTTTTTAGATTTTAGTTTTGAACGTTTTTTCACTTATATTTTATTTAGAAGCCAGGGAGCAGCAAGTGCACCCCCTTGCACCCCTTTTCCGGCGCCCAGGGGTGGCCCTGGTCATGGGTTCCAACTTGTAGATTTAACTACATAATTGCAAAACTTCTGCATACTTAATCATACAGTCATACTCATAAAGTATAAGGTAGCTCTTATACTACTCAGTCTTGTAAAATGTGAATGATATTTGCGAATCTATTTTGATCCTTTGTAGTCAGTAGTATTCAGGCTATCGCAGACTACAGCTATGTACGATTGGGAAGATGGAAATAAGTCACTACTCTGATACGACTGCAAAACTTTTGAAATGGTGGCACTGCTACTGTCTATTTATTTGAAATATTTGTGCAGACAAATGCAATGCCTACCAGTCATAGTAATAGTCGTCCGATCATTCAGTATCAGGTACCTAGACAGAGAATAGACACTGGTAGGTAGCTAGAAGAAGTGACAAATCTGTGGTGAGGAGGACTAGTAGTAGGTATTCTATCATTGTAGTAGTATTCGGGTATAGGTACCGTGTGGTTTCGTTGGTGTAGCAATTAAAACACGAGTTTATGGACATTAAAAATTAAACGTAGGTACTGTTTCGCTGATAAGTATTTAGCACTTGTTCGAAATGTAGAAATTGTATTAGGGTTAGCTCAAACACTTGATCATACATCATACTTGATCACTTGATATTACATGGGATGTAAGACATGTTGTTGAACGATAGCAAACGAAAGAAATGGTGCCAACGGCAGTTTATCAGGAATTTTGATTTTCTGCTTATCTTGAGTCCCAGGCTCTATGTTGTTATCTTGTTTGCTAAAGGTATGGAAGATAACATCATTTCGGTGATAAAATTTATCTTCCCGTTCTCGTATGAATAATATTTTGCTGTTTTATAATGCTTTCAGTTTAAAGTCTCATACAGATTAAAGTGATTATGATTTTATATCTTGTCTAACGCGATTAGGTGCATATCCACATTTTTTACAACGCATGCAGTATTTTGAAATTCATCTTTTTAATTTTGGCGTTGTTATCTGCATAATTACACTAATTGTACTAGTGTTATCATCACTGTCATAATTATGAATAACTGTGTCACGAAATATGTGTTTATGGGTCAAGCTAGTTTTATATTACGTGCGATTGTGTGAGAATAAGAGGACTGCACACATAAGGATGTTGTTAAATTAAATGCAAATCATACACACCGCTGTAAACTTACGTCGTAAAGCAACAATTTATCCAGCATACATCGTGTTCCTAAGCGCCTCGTATTACTTAGGCTATATGCTCAATGCTTGGCTCTGTAAAATACATAGCATTTATGGGAACATACTCATACTGAGTATTTACTGTAATGAATCGGTCTCGTTCAAGTGATAGATACAAACAAATACACGGTCAAACTGAGTTTGCGCGTAAGTTGGTGTTGCGTATGGACAACATCGATGGCGTCTATTGTTGGCGGCATCCCGTTGCCATCTATTATTGACTCGACGCTGGAGATAGTTGGCGGCGCGCCAGCGCAGACCACGTGTGTGCCCGTCACGGGACGAGACATGCGCGTTTGAGTCCAACCAGCGCGCCCCTTGCGCGCACGTCTCGCTCCCGTGTGCGCCTGCTACCGCTGTTAGCCTATAAACCTGTTTTTCCACAAATGAACCTCGGCAGCTACAGTTATACATAGAAATAACAAGTACCACACCAACCCAAATTTTTGCTCTACTTATGACCACTTAGTGCTATTATAAGCCGTGCTATCTGTACATTAAATAAGTAGATAATAGTTATGATTAGCATAATAAACTATAAGATGCTAAATAACTTTCAAGACGATTTTGAAAGATAATTACCAAGGTAACAATATTTCCTTGTTGTAGCTGAAAAACAAGATAAACAATCGGCAAAAATGAAGAATGATAAGAAGGAAGTTTGCGTAAAGCCGGTGGTTTGTAGTAATGGGCACGCAAGTACGCCTAATGGGCGAACGGAAGACGAGGGCGATGGCGGCAGCGCGCCGGCACCACGTGTGTCGTATGCGGCTGCGGCGCGCAAACCACCCTCGCCACAAATCAACAACACACCCGCGCCCTTCCCCCCTAGCACAGGTTACTATTACACTTGACAATTCATTCCCGTTCCGTGTCATTTAATACCTGAGGGCATTGCATGATTCTATACTAGCAAATGCAGCTCTTTTATCTTGACTTGTTTCTCTACTTCATGTAATAACACTTTACAGATTCACAGAAGATAAAGGCTAATGGTGAGAAGTTGTCACAACCGAAATCCGGACTTTGTACAATGAAAGTGAATGGAGAAGGTCTTAAACCCAGCAGTAATGATAGTAAAGACGTTAAAATAGGTACCAAAGAACCAATTGTAAACGGCACAGACAAAACTGAGACCATTGTCAATGGTGACCCAAAAAAAGAATTAGATTGTGATATTAGTAGTAGTGATAATACTAAAGTAGTTTCTAATGGAATTAACAGTAACTCCGATGACCCTAAAATGAATAAGTCTGAAGAAAAACCTGATGTAATAAAACTGATATTTCCCAAAAAGCCTGAAGGAAAACAGGTATCGGAAAACAAGAAAGATAAAAAGACAAAAATGACGGATAAATCTAATGACTCGGAAAAGAAAAAGGAATCTGCAAAAGACAAAACTACTGAAAAGAAAAAAGATCCAAAAGATGACGGCACTATATATAAAAGTGAGAGTGCGGATAAAGTAAACGGAGACAGTAGTAAAGCTTTGAATGGAAATGGAGAAAGAGAGTCTTCTCCAAGCGAGGACGGAGATGAGAAGAAAAGAGATGCCGAAGTTGTGTTCATTCAGGACATGGGCTTTATTGTGAAGATTGTGAGCCCTGGAGCCGAGCCGTTAGACATTCAGGTGAGACCCCTCATTACAGAAATATATAAGCACAAAAAAAAACACCTTTTGTACCATGGCAGATACAGAATTGTTATAATTATATTTTATAGGTTTCTAGTATGGAACTCGTACAAGAAATCCATCAAGTGTTGATGGATCGCGAAGACTCGTGTCACAGGACTTGCTTCTCTTTACAATTAGATGGCGTCACTTTGGACAACTTTGCGGAGCTCAAGAACATCGAAGGATTGAAAGAGGGATCAGTCATTAAAGTAAGTATTAATCTTATTTTATGTTATAAATATTACAACTTCCTTTATCCTTATATTACATTTTACGGTAGAAGTTGTAGGTAATTTGAAATAGAGACTAATTGAATGTTTTTTGTAGGTGGTAGAAGAACCATACACAATGCGTGAGGCTCGCATCCACGTCCGTCATGTCCGCGATCTTCTCAAGTCCATAGACTACACAGATGCTTATGCCGGTCAAGAATGCAGTTCCTTAGCCTTCCTTAACGTCATCACACAAGGAGACATCTTAGGTAAACTTAAAACTAAGCTATGTGAGCTATAATGTCTCACTGCTAAGCAAAGGCTTCCGTTTATCCTTTTCCGCACACATCCGTCCTCTGCCATTGCAGGTCAATCCTTTCGGTAGGAACTTAAAATAAGTTGTTTTGGTTTATGTACAACAGTAGTTTTAATGAATATTTAAATCGGTGGCCCCCTAAATGAACGTATGGACAAGTTAGTATTAGCGCATAATACAACATCTTTATTATTAGTCATAATGCGTTTACGAACGTATGAGTTGAGCATTTGTCACGGCGCATAAACAAACGTTGCATATGAAATATAATGCATTGTCTATTGATATTAAGCAAACTATTATGTCAGAGTATATTAAGCTCAATGTTGATAATTTTATTGTTTTGTAGAAAAGAAAAAGTCTCGTCCTGAGAGTGTAGACTGCACACCTCCAGACTACATAATGCCGGGCAGTACCGAGCGACCATTGCTGCCATTGCATCCAGGACTTACCAAGGAGAATAAAGCTCCACAATGCTTGAAGGTAAGTTTTGTAAAACAGGAATGGGCAATTTATAAACTAACAAAATTCAAAAGAAAAATACAGTGGAAAGTCGCAAAACCAAAACTTGAGACAGGGTGCAATATTTTTTTTGCAATTGATTGGCTTACTAAATCCAACACATTTTGTCTTAAAAGTTTTAACTTATACAACAAAAGTTGCTTTTTTTTTCAAACTATAGTAACCGAGAGTTACGTTACTGAAAGTATAACTTACTACAACAGGCTATACTCTTATTGATAATTAACTCGATGACGTTTGATGCCAGGTCCTCACAACGTCGGGCTGGAACCCGCCGCCTGGGCCTCGCAAGATGTGCGGAGACCTACTCTACCTGCATGTGGTCACGCTCGAAGACCGCCACTTTCACATCACGGCATGTCCCAGAGGATTTTACCTTAACCAGTAATTATAATGTCCTTATTACTAATTAACACGCGGTTTTCCCCGAGTCGATTGTCGCAGTTTCAAGTGGATGGTAACAATGTGTTACGACATTATTCATTTATGGACTTTCTATTTGAATTTTCCGCATTTTTTGGTGTCGGTGGCCGCCACATCTGCGACGAACATAAATGTTCTAGTAATGGAATCAGATCGCTCGCTGGCTGGTTGTGACAGGAAGCCTTATAATGCACGTAAACTGTCATTTAGTTAACCCATATGAAACAAGTCTGGATATCGATATCTGTCAGTTGGATTACTAAAGATAACATAACAACTGGTCAAATTCCATTTTGATGTTATAATTTGTCTGTAGTTATCTAAACAATCCCACGAGGTGACTCGTCAAATTGGACTAGATAATTTTTATGGCTGCGCCAGATAGTGCGTAATTTGAAGTTAAAACTTATTTTTCTTGCCGGTTTGAATATCTATGGGTTCTCTTAGCCATGTCGGTAATTTGCTAAAAGTAACGTGTCTGCTATGGGCCCTTATTGCCCTGGAATAGTAAAACTTGGGTTTTTGTTTGACAATATCCAATGTAAATTCGGTTTATCATCGGACTGCTGTCAATCAAACGTGAGCTTTTGGGTCGATGGCTTTCGCCGTTGTCGTTGAGCTATGCCATCTTTTACGACAATGGAGGCGCACTATAACGGATACTATAAAACTAAAATGACCTATTCTGAGGCAATTAGATGTTAAATTCCAACGAATGAACAGGTCTACAGAGGAATTATTCAACCCCCGACCGGCGACTCCATCGTTGCTATGTCACTCGTTGATCGAGTTGCTGAGCATAGTGTCGCCGGCATTCAAACGGAACTTCGCGCTGGTACAGAAGAAACGCATGCAGAAGCATCCCTTCGAGAGGGTGGCCACGCCTTACCAGGTGTACCAATGGGCGTCCCCCATGCTAGACCACACCGTCGATGCCATTCGCGCTGAAGACAGTAAGTTTTTTCAGTTACTAGCTGTTTTATTCGCATTCTAGGTGAATTACTTAATGTGCCAGGATACAATGGAACCCATGTTTGAATCCAGGAAATGGTCAATCTGTATGCTAAAAATATAACAAAATTTAACACAAGCTTCATTAATAATATTTCTGCTGATTTTCCTTTTTTTATTACACGCTTTATATTCGCTTCACTTGTAACTAACTATGTATGTAAGAAAATCATGGAATCTTAATTTGACCCACTTCCCGGTCTTCGATTAGGATGAAATTTTGCACACGCTCTGAGTTCTGATGACAATACATGACTAGCTAAGAATCGTCATTACAAATCCAATATGGCGGCCTCCCCAAGATGGCGGACTGGCTGTTTGAAATCCACCCCCATGATATGGGTATCAAATGAAAGGGTTTGCTGTCAGGAATATGAAAAAAAAATATATTAAAAAAATGAAAATAAGGAAAAAAACACGTTTTTGTAGTTAGCAGAACTAAAAAAGAAAAAATAAATAATAGTTTAAAAAACTAAAAAACACGCTTTAACTAGCACCCCCACGCAATTAAAAAGCGTGGGGTGCTTATTGAGGTATTTCTATAATCACTTAATGTCAAGCACCCCCACGCTTTTTAATTGAATTAAATTATTTTTTCCTTTTTTAATTTGGTTTTTAAAGCGTGTTTTTTAGTTTTTTAAACTATTATTTTAATTGTGATCTTACTTCGGGATCTACGGTACTTCTTGTTGTTTTCGCACGAATAAGGAAAATTATAACCTGATGTATGATTGCCTTATTTTCCTTCTCCAAGTCCCATAAAATTTTGAATAGACGAATAATAACACTTAGATTTACACATATGCTTTATCAATACCTACTGGGAATTTTCCTGTAGCAAATAAAAGCTTGCCATTAATTTAATGCTGTGTTACCTATTGGGAATATTTCTGTCTCTGGGCGATTCCCGGTAATAGCACACCACGGGAATATCATTACAAAACTACACTATTCTATTCTTGAATTCAAATATCTTACAAGTCTGCAGAATAGTAACAGAAAAACATAATTTTACATAATCACAAAACACTGGGGAAATCATTTGAAAGCCAAATAAATCGTCATGCATAAACGGACGCAACTAATTTCCGTAATGAAAATGACATTGTTATGCGCGGGAATAGAATAGCGCAACATATTTACATGAACTTTGTTCTGTGGAGTTTCTATGGCATTATTATTTGTATGCAGCATAATAATAATTGCATGTGGCGTACTCTGTTCAAAAGGCAGTGTTCCAATTAGGAACACATTTAGCTTCCATTGAACATGTCATGTACAAAAACATCAATTATAATAAGTACGTTATTGTATCTTTTCCAATTGTTTGTCATGCATTTTTCTAGTTCCCATACCCATAAGTTACTATCCTCATGATCATCTGCCTAGCCTTATCCCAACTATGTTGGGGTCAGCTTCAAGTCTAACCTGATACAATTTGAATACCAGTATTTTACATGCAGCGATTGATTTGATGATTGGTAGTCAGACTTTCGGGCCGTAACGACTGAGATTGACCTTAACGTGCTTTCCGAAGCACGCAGGGGTTTTGGTATGTAAAGGTGGGCATCCATCCACGGCGCAATAACCAAAAGTTACCATTCACTATCATCATCAATCTTATAACAAAACTGGTGATTAAGATGGCCCTCTTATGTCGTTGCCGTGACAATTAAAACGACGGTCAGTATTTTTAAAGTTCTGTGGTAATACGTTTTTATCTGCAATAAAACAATGGTTATTAGTGAAATGTTAATTTCACGTTCCTTTTTGAAGTCTCCAAAACGGCAATTGGAGTTACTGGCAGCTAATTATCTCACTGCTGGACAGATGTCCATGGTTCTCATATGGAACATTGTTTGTTGGTTATGTCCAGCTCCAATACGTGGTATGTGTTATTAATTTAATATTGTCCTACAGCATTCTCTTCAAAGTTGGGTTACGAGGAACACATTCCCGGTCAGACCCGGGACTGGAACGAAGAGTTGCAGACGACGCGCGAGCTGCCTCGTTCCACTCTGCCCGAACGTTTGCTGCGCGAGCGAGCCATCTTCAAGGTTAGTGGCACACTTCAAACACACTCATTACACACGCGAGCAACGCACGCAACTTGTTAAGTAACTTTCATTGACAGATTCATTATTAATGATGGGCGTGTTGTTTAGTTTACAGTTGCGTTTATCTAATCTATCTAATACCTTTTAACGAGTAATTCTTGTATATGTAATAATCTGAATCTCGGAAACGGCTGCAATACCAGATATAAGATGTATGATGTTCATTTGTTGAGGTTAAGTTTGGTAACCTTTCAGACTTCTCAGTATTCACATTATTATCTACAAGTAATAAGATTCTACTTACCTAATGTCCAGAAAACGAGATGTTCAGTTAGCTTAAATACACCATACACAAATAGACCTAATGCCTATGGAATTGCGCCAATATGTATACAATATACATTTACTCAACGGCATTTTACTTGTGCTATGTGTATTTAAACGAACAGTGGTCAGATTATGTGTAATACTGGTATTACTCTAACATAACCAGCAAGAAAACTAAGCGGTAAAAAATTAGACAAGTTGTCCTGTATTTCCTGATCATGGTCAATCTACCACAGGTTCACAGTGACTTCGTAGCGGCTGCAACCCGCGGCGCGATGGCCGTGGTCGATGGCAATGTGATGGCCATCAACCCCGGCGAAGAGCCCAAGATGCAGATGTTCATATGGAACAACATATTCTTCTCTCTTGGCTTCGATGTTCGCGACCATTACAAGGATCTTGGCGGCGATGCTGCGGCCTTCGTTGCACCGGTAAGTTATTATGATCCCAATTTTCTTCCAGAAATAGCTGTAATCAACAAGTTGGTAGCGGTACTAAGTGTCCAAAGTGCGTAGGACGTACACCATCTTTTGCCACTTGTACGGGCTATTTCAAAAGACCAAACACGTGCAGTGGTGGCTTGGTAGTATCCACCCCGACTTACTGACTACCAGTTTTACATAGGTGGTGCCTAAATAATTTTCATCATCACTGCTCTCAAAACGGTGAAAATAAACATCGTGTGGAAATCGGCATGTCCTAGTTCGAAGACTTGTGACAGCTATTAACCTGCCCACTCCCTCTCGAAGGGAGGTGGCCTGTGTCCCTACAGTGGGAACATTATAGGTTGATTATGACGACAGGCTATTTCAATGCAATTTAACAAGAATACATTATGCATTATAACGATTTTGTCAGACCTATTCCGTTAACTCTATTGAATGTAAAACATAGAAGCCTCAAGTTGACCTTCAAGTAACAAATTCAAGATGCATAGAATCCTATTACGCTATTATAATGTAGAGGAAATAACATCCGTAGGACAAAAAAAAATCATAAATTACATGATACAAAACAAAGGTGACCCTACCAACCATCTTGGATTTGAATGCAATGCAAGATTCTATCGTGGTATAATTATGCGATTATAAAACAAGTTTAAAATGTTACTAAGTATCTACTCAAATACTGAGGAGATTGTGTAGTCCCTTTTTGTCAAGAGACAAAATCGATGTTCGAGGTTTTTAAATTGGACTTCCCATGGATCGCCAGACACAAAGTTGTTTCAAAAGAACCTTTGGCCATTATTAGTTTTGGAAGATTGATCTAGTGGTTGCAAGTGCTACTAATGAACATGAGGTCTTGGGTTCGATTCTCAGGTCGAGCAAAGTGTCATTGAGTTTTTCCGTCATGGGATTTAAACATAATTGGCGAACTGTGGGTGTATTAAAGGTAGGTACACCTCTGAACAACTTTTCGGGGAAACATGCCGTGATGTTGTGAATTTATCAGTAGCAGCCCGGAGTCTTTGTGCCCAGTTGATGGCAATAGGCTCCCCTTATTCATCATCATCATTTCAGCCGAAGGACGTCCACTGCTGGACATAGGCCTCCCCCAAGCTCCGCCACTTCGACCGGTTCTGTGCGTCCCGCATCCAGCGGACTCTGTGCTTGTCATGTTGGGGGGGTTTGCCATAATCGCCACGCTTGGCAAGCGGGTTGGCGATCGCAGTATGGTGGTAAAATGCATAGAGAATGCTGCTGCCCATTCTCTAGTAAGTCCCTTAGTCGCCTTCTACGACACCCACTGGAAGAAATGGGATAATGCTATTCTTTTACGCCCGGCACCACACGGGACACCCCCCCCCCTCCCCTTATTAAATGGGCCTTAAACATAGCCGGCGAAATGCGGGTGTAGGTATAGACGCCAGCACATTAAGCTACCCCTGTTAAATTTCTTTGCTAGATTTTAAACTTTATTACAAAGGTCTAAGGTTCATGTTCAATTGGGAAAATTTGACATTGGGTAGCTTGATGTGCTGGCGTCTGTAATAGAGGTACACCTCTGTCTAAACTTTTGGGGAAAACAGGCGTGATGTTATGTTGTTATTTTATTACACAGCGCAACGACCTCCAAGGCGTGCGCGTGTACAGCGCCGTGGACACGGCCGGCCTGCACACGTTGGGCACGGTGGTGGTGGACTACCGCGGGTACCGCGTCACGGCGCAGTCCATCATCCCCGGCATCCTGGAGAAGGAGCAGGAGCAGAGCGTCGTGTACGGTAGCATCGACTTCGGCACCACTGTCCTCTCGCACCCCAAGTATATGGAGCTGGTGAGTCTATACGGAACATCTAGCTATTTATTCAGACAGATCAACTGTTTACCATCAAAGAAAAGATATAATGAATGGACGCTCTGAACAGCAGACTCGATGTATGTCTAGCAGTGCTCTGTAAGCGCCGTTCTTAATGCAGCATCTTGTAATTCAGTCCTAGGTAACGTCTAACACATCACTAAAGTTATGCGGGAATTTTCAGTTAAATAAGTTCTACTACGAGCAGTGTTGACCTAGTGCCCCGACTTACAAGTGGTGGTGAGTTCGATCCCACGAAGGCACTTTACAGTGTGTAAATAATTTCATCACCACTGCTCTCAAAACGGTGAAGGAAAACATCGTGCGGAAACAGCATGTCTTAGAACCAAAAATCGAAGACACGATACATCTATCAGCCCGCACTGGGCCGGCGTGGTAGATTACAGCGCACTCCCTCTTGAAGAGATGAGGTCAGGAGGCGTGTGTCCCAGCAGTGGGAACATTATAATAGGCTAATTATACTTTATACTATAAGTCTTACCCCGTTAAAAACGACCAGTAACTTTATCACTAATATTAAAATTCGCTCTAACCAGCTCAGCAAAGCGGGTCAGCAGTTGAAGATAATGCCGCACTCAGTGACCAGCGCCAACGGGGACACTGTAGAATTATGCTCCAGCGTCGAATGTAAGGGCATTATCGGCAACGATGGGAGACACTACATACTGGATCTGCTACGCACCTTCCCACCTGATGTCAACTTCCTGCAGTGTAAGTAGCATTTACTGACGTCAAGTGATTTTTACCATATTTAGAAGTTGCTCAAATAGTATTTGTGCAATGCATGTTTGAAGTGACGTCAAAAATGACGCATCAATGACGTAATTCTAGCGACGGAAGTTGCTTCAAAATGCGAGTTATGCGACGTATTTCGGCCAAATATATACAAGTAACATTGATCCAGAAAACAATGCAGACGTAAGCCCTCCCGAGCTTTCCATCAATTCTTCGTAGATGTGGAATAGCTAATGATTTTCATTAATATAATACTATTTAACACGTGCAAAGTAGGAATATAGATCGCCGTAACGTATTTAATTTAATTTCAGTGGAAGACGACGAACTCAGGGAGGACATCAAATCAATGGGCTTCCCAATCATCCACAAGCACAAACTGTGTTGCCTCAGACAGGAATTAGTTGATAGTTTTGTCGAGTAAGTAGTATTACCGAAAGTCGTAAATATTATTTTTCTATGAACAATCTAACGATATATATATATATGTGTTTCAGGGCACGTTATTTCATGTTTATCCGCTACGCTGCCTTCCACCTCCAACAGTTGAGTGCGAAGCGTCAGCGCGACAACGCCGTACAAAAATCTATAGAAACCAAGGCGATCGATACTAAAGAGGTTGCCAATGAGACTGAAACTAAAGAAATGAAGCGAGAAACCAAGAGCCAAGAAAAAGAAATTAAGGACAAAAAACAGAAGAAAGAAGATAAGAAAGAGAAAGAAAGTGCCAAAAAAGAAACAACAAAAGAAAAAAAAGATGCTGAAGATGATAAAATAGTGGTGAAGGTCGAGAAGAAAGATGATGAGTTGCTTCTTAATGAGAATTATTCTGACATTGATACCGATGTCGCCAAGAAGATTGTGGAGAGCATAACAGATTCTATCTGTAGTGGAGGTGACAAACAAGAAAGTGATTGTAAGTATATTCATTTGTAATTACCTGACTCTCACTTTTTGTCATCTTCTTGTAGAACAAGTCTAATGGGAATTGGACTGAAACGACGTTTGAGTGACGATCAAGAATGGGTGGGTATACAGGATCAAATTAATTTAGCTAACGAAACTCCGCAGGCGCGATAGGTTTCTATTAAATGTATAATAAAATATTAGGTGTTTTTTTGGGGTCAGTGATCGTAAGTGTCGTTACTTAAGGGGAATGTAGTCGCGGGTTCGAACTCACTGGTGAGCCTGGATAAAAAGCACGCTGTCTCACCAGACTTCGTGTCCGACAGAGGTAGTATCAGTGATGAGCAGCTAGAGGCTAGTCTACACGCAAAACGTTATTGAGTGAGATGCAGGTTCATTATCTTATAGTAAAACAGACGCGTAACAAATTAAGAGGTCCTTCGGAAGTTCGGGTTTTATGAAGAAACTACTGCATAAATCAATGACCAATAAAGTTTATTTAACTTTTCGATAATTAAACTTTTCGGTACACTCGGTACCGATTTGGTTTTGGAGATTTTATACTTGTTCTATTACTTAAACTCGCCCTAACTATATTAATAATGAGACAAAACCTTACCATGTTTAATTGTTGATGTACATTGTCGAACAGTGGAGTAATAAACTCCTGAAGTTTGTATTGAAAAAATGTCGACTAGATTCACCTTAAAATATCACGAGAAATCAGTATTTTTTTGTGTCAACGTCACAGACGTGGTGGGTCTCGGTGTATAAACACGACTGATTAAAAAAATACATTTTCAAGTAACAACACTACCGGCGGTCGTTGATCCCGAAAAAAAAAACTTTTTATAACATGTTAAAATATTGCTAAATATTACGTCTTCGGAGTTTCGCTAGCTAATTTAATCTGATCTTGTAAAATGGGTGTCAGAAACAAGATTACTCTGTCATGTCATTAGACTCGGTTTCGGCATCATGCTGACCGGAAGCCTTCTTGTCACAGTCACGACGTGCAGCTGTCGTCTATTTCTGTGTTCTTGATTTATAGATCTGAGAGGAAATTCCCCTATTTTTAAGAACGTTACGTAACGGAATTCTTATCTCAGTCTCAATCTGTCAAAAGTACCTTTAATTTCCATACATTTTTGTACAAGTTTTTGTCGCTGGGATAGATTGCGACTACATTTTGAACGTTTTTATGTACGAGAATATACCTTCTGTTTTTGTATTCGAGTTAACTTATCTTTTTAATGTGTGACAGTTAAACCATTTTATTTATCCTGTACCTCTGGCCCCGCAGCCGGCGAACGTTCCCGCGCCGTGGTAGCAGCAGCGGCGCGCGCGGTGGCGTCGCTGAAGGAGTCGGAGTTCGACGTGCGCTTCAACCCCGACGTGTACTCCGCTGGCATCAAGCACGCGGCCGAGCCCGAGCAGCTCGCCAAGCAGAGGCACCTGGTGAAGGAGGCTGCGGCTTTCTTGCTTACCACGCAGATACCGGCTTTTGTGAGTATTATTTTTCTTTTTCGTTTTTCGTATATATACCTTATTGGTAATGTAATGTTCTTCAGAAAGGTCAGGTGCATAGTATCCCGCAACCGGCGTGCGTGTATGACCCTGATGCATGGACGTAGCAAACTATACTTCGCGTCAAACTTTTTATGGCGGCTCTGAAATGCGCTACTCGCTGCACAGTACCGCACCCCTCAACCCCGCTGACCCATGAATTTGTTACTGCGCAGCGACTCGCCTCTTGTTCCGAGCCGCCATAAAATTTGAATCGAGCTGTAGTATGTAAGGTTTTGTTCTCCAATTTCATTCAGCATTAACCTTTTACTGCTTTGAAGATATTGCAGGCAAATAGTTTTATTGTGGACATTTTTAAAAACGGTACATTACTCAGAAAATCTGATTTAGACCAGGGCCAAACTGTTACTACGGTTTTTTTTTATTTGGGTGGGAAATCATCAAATAACTTCTCCCGCTCTGGGTGGAGCAGGAGGGCGTGTCAGACTTTTACTGACTAAAACCCACCGGTGTACCCCTAGTTGCCTGTGTGCCAGGGGCCGCGGTATTTCTTTCGAACAACCCGCACCCCTGGCAGGCATCGACCCTTGCGGACCCCACCAGTTGGTGCTGACATCTCTTTGAGGCGCGCGTGGAATACAACGCGCCGTCGACCCGGGCTTGGTTCTTATCGGACAGCGAGCTACCCATTACTCGCCGTCTGCAAGTCCGGGCCTACGGTGGCCGGGAATCAGCCTGGGATTCCCGACGCGCAGGGCGTCTCCCGCGGCGACTACGGCCGTGAGGGCGCATATACTGCCTCTCCCTCACGTGCGCCGCCTCCCTCTTCGCGAGCATTACTGCTTCGCAGAAGGAGGTGACGGCTAACCATGCACCCTCGCTCCGTACCATGGCCTGCACCAGGGCCGGACGCGAGAGATCGCCGCCGCCGATCGCCTCCACGAGGACACGGCGGTGCTCCGCCCAAGCCGGGCAGACCTCCACCGTATGCTCCACCGTGTCCTCAGGGCGATCTTCGCAGTGGCAACACCCAGACGTTTCCTCCCGCCTTATGCGAAACAGGAACCTCCCGAAACAACTGTGTCCCGTGAGGACCTGCGTCAGGCGGAAGGTGAGGACGCCATGCCGCCTCTCAAGCCACTCCTCAAAGCGGGGACTTAACGGCGCTGTCGTGGCATGCCCAAACTGTAACTACGGTTAAATATCGTAATAGTATAAATTCTTAGCAGAATGCCAGTGGTCGTGGTAAGTAATTATGAAAAAAACGACCTATTGAAGGAAAGTTCCGAAAAGTTAGGGGTGTTAGTACCTTATACGTTTTGAGAGGTGGGTATTGGTTTTTTGCGATTTGTGGCTAAACAATGCATCCTATCGAAAAAACTTGAATGCAAAAGTTGTAGAAAACTTTGTTATTGGACATTATTCACCATAGCCTCAAAATTATAGATTTTTTGTTTTTAATTGATATCTCCCGTATTTTTTTCTATTTTGATGAAACTCACAGACATATAAAACAGTAGCAGACCAAACATTCGCTAAAAATTGCGTACCCATTACGCACACATAGAGAGTGTGTCGATACAGGGCCGAACTAGGGCCGGTTGCCGGTATTATATGTATAACGATATTGAGACGACCGATAAATCTTACTGAAAATCTGCGAAAATCAATATTCTCTGGGTAAATGAAGTGTAGATTACTTATCAATAAAGTCTTAACGAATATAACCACCCGTCTATTCCCGTGGTTACTGTAAAAGGGGACTTAGGTAATATTTTAAAAGGACGGTGGGCGGCAGTCCTTTCACCTCCTTTTAACGGTATATTTATACACAGACCGTTGATGGGCATCAGTATCCGATAAAAGAACTCTCCCTGCAGTCATTAACCCGCATGCCCAGCTTGGTGGGACCTAGAGTTAAGGTGTTGGTATGCCTGAAAGCTAGCTTATAAATATATCAGGAATTTTGAAATAAAACAATGAATTTAATGAATATTTACATATTTATTTTTTACTTTTTTAAACTTTATTTATTTATATATTCTTTATTGTACACTACAAAAATACAATAAACAAAAAAATACACTATAATATATACCTACAATAGGCGGCCTTATCGCTTTCCCCGATCTCATCCAGGCAACCATGGCACCAAAATTGGGACGTTGTTGGTGCAAATAATGTGTTTACAATATACTAAAATAGATACACAGATACATACATATCCTAAATAATAGATACATAAATACATACATACAAAATTTAAAACGAACAAAAATAAAAGCCTATACAGAGATTATTACAGTTTGGTACGAGAACAAGATCACAACGACAAGTAATGTTTTTTATTTTCATAATTTAAAAACTACTGGTCCTAAAATAATAATATGTACAGGTATACAAAAAATTAAATAATCATAGGGTATCAAATAATACGTCCGCATCGTTGTCAATGGGAAAAGTGGCCCACAAAGGCTGGCAGCATTGCCACGTTGTATGGTAATGCTGATTCTTTGGCTGAAAAATAGGCCAGGCCACACGTGACCACGTGAAGAGTCGATCAACCGCTTGGAAATGTCTCGGAAAACTAAGTGGGCACTCGGACCCCATGGCCCTAGAGTGTCAACCCCAAACGACTCGAACATATAGGTTCCAATTAGATTGGAATATTTGCGCCATTTGAGGTTCAGTTTCAATCCTGGAGTTTCATGTTTTTAAATGCATGCATTCCGTAAACTTACATCCTTTGGAAACCTGGAAAAATATTAGTAAGCTCAATTATTACCTGCTGAATGAAATGTTAAAATTATGTGAGTAGCCTATACCGATTTATGTCCACCATCGTTCATGTTATCCATCACACAGACAGGGTAACATATCCGGCTAATGAGACAAAATTGATTTTCTATTGTAACGTATCACATGTGTACGCGCCGGGCCGGAGCGATTCTATAAATTTGATTATCATAGAATGTATGTTTACACTGGCAATCTGCACTCTGCAGTATTTTTAAACTATGTCACCAAAAAAAAATTGAAATATCGTAGAGTAAACCGAGTCTCTATTTGATAATTCCATGATAGGTAAATATTTTCCACACAATAAAAAAAATCGTCTTTGTTGCCAAATCCGTCCCTGACTACACAGCATTATACAAAAACTTACCGATGAAAGGTCAATCCAGGTGTTTTGTGGTAGCTAGCACTGTCACACTGGTACGCACAGCACTTTACCATTTTATTTTTGTGTAATTGTCCCAAACAATTAATTTTTCAAGTAATATTTCGCGGTTGAAACATAGAACGCGATTCAGGATAAATGTCGCTTATCCAAATGGCGGCGCGGGACAGACGGGCTACGCGTCAAATTCTGTCTATGTGTGAGTCAGTGTGATAACAGGTGAGAGAACGAGACACTGCTTACGACTTGTCGCTTAGCAAAAAAAGGATAGAGAATCAAGTCCATCGACTATGGATTAATGTTTGGTCTGCTACTATTTTATATGTCTGTGATGAAACTCGACAATTGCTTTTTTCATAAATTATTATATTATATTATATTTTCACCGAAAAAAAATCAAAAGTAGTTTGTCCGGCTTTTCGCTTTCTTAACGATATTTTTCTATTTAAACAGTAATCAATTTTAATTCTATGTAAGTTGATATTTCAACTAAGAAAATGAACAATGGTGAAATTCAAAAATTGATAAATGATAAATGATTTTATTTCTGTAAGTAGGTTTATACAAACACTTTTCCACGTAAATTGTTAATTAATTATTTGGCGATTTAAATGATGGTACACAGCTATCATCAATTTTCAGACCACTCATTGATCTTATGCATCTTTTTTGTGCCTTAAAAACGATATCTATATCAGTAGAATTGCCCCAAAAACTTATACCATATTGAAAAATTGAGGCTACTAAGCCGTGATATGCATGTCATTGTATATGTAAAATTTATCAATATCAATGTAAAACAATGACCCACATCGTCCTCGCATTCACAATAACAGGCACACAGGCAACTGGAGAAACACGGGTGGGTTTTAGTCAGTAAAAGTCTGACTCGAAGAGCGGGAGAAGTTATTTTATGATTTCCTATCCTCAAAAAAGAAGAGTTTTCCTTCAGTCGGGTCGATTTATCTTCATTACTTACTGTTGTAAAAAATTGTGTTAAAAATGTATTACTTTAAAAATGATTGGCCTTGGTCTAATTATCTTTTATTTATTGTTTGGTTCAAGATGACTAGACTTCCACCTTTTTACACAGCTGCCCAAAAACGGAATGGGGACAGTTTTGTTAGGAAGCATGACTGCTAGCGGTGGGTAATCTTTATTCGGGAAAGTGAATTAGAATTTCACTTATTCCGACTCCGGGTCCGATACCGGTTCTCCTTAGTTTTTCCTTTGGCACCGTTTGACGCCGGCACTCATTCTCTCGTTTGGTTCCCTGGTTCCCCTAGAACATTATATTAATTCCGTTCACTGGATCCTAATGATGAACTCTAATTTCATAGTGCCAACTTGCTGAGGTTGCCTATCGCTTCGCGTCTGTGTCGTGTCTACCAACCAAACCGATCGGTAGGTAGGTTCATTCGCTCACTTGGAGTGATCGAGAGTGAATACGTGCTCGTCGCGTTGCTCCCGCGGTTGGAGCACCTTTTTGGATTAGTACCCTTGGATTAGTACCCTCCGGAATTACCCACCGCTAATGACTGCAAACTCAGATTTTTATGATTCTTTAGAATCGTATTTTACATATATATTTGTAACAATTTTTGTTTGGTGTAGGTGCGCGAGTGCCTGGAGCACACGTCGGCGCCCATGGACGGCGCGGGGCTGACGGAGGCGCTGCACGCGCGCGGCATCAACGTGCGCTACCTGGCGCGCGTGGCCGCCGCGCTGCGCCCGCACGCGCCGCTCGCCTACCTGCACGCCATCGCCGTGGCCGAGCTGCTGCTGCGGGCCGCCAAGCACATCTACACGGCCTATCTGCAGGTTGGTTAGGGGCTGACGGAGGCGCTGCACGCGTGTAGTATCTACGTGCGCTACCTGGCGCGCGTGGCCGCCGCGCTGCGCCCGCACGCGCCGCTCGCCTACCTGCACGCCATCGCCGTGGCCGAGCTGCTGCTGCGGGCCGCCAAGCACATCTACACGGCCTATCTGCAGGTTGGTTAGGGGCTGACGGAGGCGCTGCACGCGTGTAGTATCTACGTGCGCTACCTGGCGCGCGTGGCCGCCGCGCTGCGCCCGCACGCGCCGCTCGCCTACCTGCACGCCATCGCCGTGGCCGAGCTGCTGCTGCGGGCCGCCAAGCACATCTACACGGCCTATCTGCAGGTTGGTTAGGGGCTGACGGAGGCGCTGCACGCGTGTAGTATCTACGTGCGCTACCTGGCGCGCGTGGCCGCCGCGCTGCGCCCGCACGCGCCGCTCGCCTACCTGCACGCCATCGCCGTGGCCGAGCTGCTGCTGCGGGCCGCCAAGCACATCTACACGGCCTATCTGCAGGTTGGTTAGGGGCTGACGGAGGCGCTGCACGCGTGTAGTATCTACGTGCGCTACCTGGCGCGCGTGGCCGCCGCGCTGCGCCCGCACGCGCCGCTCGCCTACCTGCACGCCATCGCCGTGGCCGAGCTGCTGCTGCGGGCCGCCAAGCACATCTACACGGCCTATCTGCAGGTTGGTTAGGGGCTGACGGAGGCGCTGCACGCGTGTAGTATCTACGTGCGCTACCTGGCGCGCGTGGCCGCCGCGCTGCGCCCGCACGCGCCGCTCGCCTACCTGCACGCCATCGCCGTGGCCGAGCTGCTGCTGCGGGCCGCCAAGCACATCTACACGGCCTATCTGCAGGTTGGTTAGGGGCTGACGGAGGCGCTGCACGCGTGTAGTATCTACGTGCGCTACCTGGCGCGCGTGGCCGCCGCGCTGCGCCCGCACGCGCCGCTCGCCTACCTGCACGCCATCGCCGTGGCCGAGCTGCTGCTGCGGGCCGCCAAGCACATCTACACGGCCTATCTGCAGGTTGGTTAGGGGCTGACGGAGGCGCTGCACGCGTGTAGTATCTACGTGCGCTACCTGGCGCGCGTGGCCGCCGCGCTGCGCCCGCACGCGCCGCTCGCCTACCTGCACGCCATCGCCGTGGCCGAGCTGCTGCTGCGGGCCGCCAAGCACATCTACACGGCCTATCTGCAGGTTGGTTAGGGGCTGACGGAGGCGCTGCACGCGTGTAGTATCTACGTGCGCTACCTGGCGCGCGTGGCCGCCGCGCTGCGCCCGCACGCGCCGCTCGCCTACCTGCACGCCATCGCCGTGGCCGAGCTGCTGCTGCGGGCCGCCAAGCACATCTACACGGCCTATCTGCAGGTTGGTTAGGGGCTGACGGAGGCGCTGCACGCGTGTAGTATCTACGTGCGCTACCTGGCGCGCGTGGCCGCCGCGCTGCGCCCGCACGCGCCGCTCGCCTACCTGCACGCCATCGCCGTGGCCGAGCTGCTGCTGCGGGCCGCCAAGCACATCTACACGGCCTATCTGCAGGTTGGTTAGGGGCTGACGGAGGCGCTGCACGCGTGTAGTATCTACGTGCGCTACCTGGCGCGCGTGGCCGCCGCGCTGCGCCCGCACGCGCCGCTCGCCTACCTGCACGCCATCGCCGTGGCCGAGCTGCTGCTGCGGGCCGCCAAGCACATCTACACGGCCTATCTGCAGGTTGGTTAGGGGCTGACGGAGGCGCTGCACGCGTGTAGTATCTACGTGCGCTACCTGGCGCGCGTGGCCGCCGCGCTGCGCCCGCACGCGCCGCTCGCCTACCTGCACGCCATCGCCGTGGCCGAGCTGCTGCTGCGGGCCGCCAAGCACATCTACACGGCCTATCTGCAGGTTGGTTAGGGGCTGACGGAGGCGCTGCACGCGTGTAGTATCTACGTGCGCTACCTGGCGCGCGTGGCCGCCGCGCTGCGCCCGCACGCGCCGCTCGCCTACCTGCACGCCATCGCCGTGGCCGAGCTGCTGCTGCGGGCCGCCAAGCACATCTACACGGCCTATCTGCAGGTTGGTTAGGGGCTGACGGAGGCGCTGCACGCGTGTAGTATCTACGTGCGCTACCTGGCGCGCGTGGCCGCCGCGCTGCGCCCGCACGCGCCGCTCGCCTACCTGCACGCCATCGCCGTGGCCGAGCTGCTGCTGCGGGCCGCCAAGCACATCTACACGGCCTATCTGCAGGTTGGTTAGGGGCTGACGGAGGCGCTGCACGCGTGTAGTATCTACGTGCGCTACCTGGCGCGCGTGGCCGCCGCGCTGCGCCCGCACGCGCCGCTCGCCTACCTGCACGCCATCGCCGTGGCTGAGCTGCTGCTGCGGGCCGCCAAGCACATCTACACGGCCTATCTGCAGGTTGGTTAGGGGCTGACGGAGGCGCTGCACGCGTGTAGTATCTACGTGCGCTACCTGGCGCGCGTGGCCGCCGCGCTGCGCCCGCACGCGCCGCTCGCCTACCTGCACGCCATCGCCGTGGCCGAGCTGCTGCTGCGGGCCGCCAAGCACATCTACACGGCCTATCTGCAGGTTGGTTAGGGGCTGACGGAGGCGCTGCACGCGTGTAGTATCTACGTGCGCTACCTGGCGCGCGTGGCCGCCGCGCTGCGCCCGCACGCGCCGCTCGCCTACCTGCACGCCATCGCCGTGGCCGAGCTGCTGCTGCGGGCCGCCAAGCACATCTACACGGCCTATCTGCAGGTTGGTTAGGGGCTGACGGAGGCGCTGCACGCGTGTAGTATCTACGTGCGCTACCTGGCGCGCGTGGCCGCCGCGCTGCGCCCGCACGCGCCGCTCGCCTACCTGCACGCCATCGCCGTGGCCGAGCTGCTGCTGCGGGCCGCCAAGCACATCTACACGGCCTATCTGCAGGTTGGTTAGGGGCTGACGGAGGCGCTGCACGCGTGTAGTATCTACGTGCGCTACCTGGCGCGCGTGGCCGCCGCGCTGCGCCCGCACGCGCCGCTCGCCTACCTGCACGCCATCGCCGTGGCCGAGCTGCTGCTGCGGGCCGCCAAGCACATCTACACGGCCTATCTGCAGGTTGGTTAGGGGCTGATGGAGGCGCTGCACGCGCGCGGCATCAACGTGCGCTACCTGGCACGCGTGGCCGGCGGCCGCTCGTCTACCTACATTTTTTTACTACTTCAATCTTCGTCTGGTTCTTTTTCGTCATCATCTTATTTTTCGTGTCAACTATTTATCACCAGCGCCTCTTTGTCAACGTCATTCGCGTGTGAAAAAACCCTTGCAGAACTATAATGATTTGTTTCCGCGCAGGGCTGCGAGGCGATGTGCATCGGCGCGGCCGTGGCGCACTTCCTGAACTGCCTGGTGGGCGCGTGCGCCAGCCCGGCGCCCAGCGCGGCCGAGGCGCCGGGCGCGGCGCGGGGCGGGGCGCGCGGGGGCCGCGGGCGTCGCGCACGCCGCCACGCGCCCTCGGCGCCGCCACCCGACCCGCACCCCGACTGGCACAACCTCACGCCCAAGTCGCTCTTCTCGCAGATCAAGCAGGAACTGAAGGTTAGCACGTATTTCTTCTTTACACAGTTATAAATACATCGGTAAATTGTGAGTTACAAGTTTTCACTTAAAGTACTCTGTTAGTAACTTAAACTAAAGACGAATAATGATAAGATCACCCGACAACTACAAACAAAGATAAATGGGAAATTATTTTCCCGGTACTACCAGCGACCCCAAAGACCGTCTGTTCACATTTTTTGGCATCATAAACTTAGTCCACGTGCAGCGGCGTAGGTGTCCCATACTTTTAGCAACTCCACGATCACGCCCGGCGACGGGCCCAGCAGCACCATGTCATATGCATAACTGAAGTTGTCAAAACTAACACCATTATGACAATATCAGAAAATCTTGGCAGCTCTGGTCAGAGTGAGGTGTGATGGGTAGTAGGGAGGCCTTTGCCTAGCAATAACATAATAAGGCTAATAATAAAAATTCATATCAGATCAAAGCACAGTTTCAATATTAACCGGTGCAGATGACTACTAATATTTAAATAATTTTTTACAGGCATACTGGGGCTATGAACTTAATGCGGAGAGCATGGATTCTGTCACAGAAAAACATGGTTTACAGAAGATTTCACTTCTCAGGTAGCAATTTTTATTTCAAACCCTTTTTACAATCCAACAATTTCTATTTGGTATATAAATATTGTTTTTTTTTATAACTATAATTTATTTTTGATTACAGATCTTTTGCACTCAAAGTAGGCCTACAGTTGATGTTACGCGAGTATGACTTGGACAGCAAGAACAAGGCGCCGTTCACCGCAAACGATATCATGAATATTTTCCCAGTCGTCAAACATATCAATCCACGAGTAAGTTATTTGTATTATGCATGATATATTACAATAAAGGGGTTTGTGGCTAAGTAAGAACTGCCTCACGGGTCGATCGATCAGGTTAAGCTACGCATGCAGCGGTTGGTCCGTGGATGGGTGACAATCTTAAAAAAAATACCAAGACCCCTTCGTGTCTCAGAAAGCACGGAAAGCCGTTTGTCCCGGCATTCGTAGATTTTTGACAGTCGTTACGGATCGTCAGAAGCCCGAAAGTCTGACAACCAGTCTTACCAAAGGGTATCATATTACCTAGTAACTGGTTTGTGGAGGTCAGATAGGCAGTGGCTCCATGTAAAATACTGGTATTTAGATGCATCCGGTTGTAGCCGACCCCAATATAGTTGGGATAAGTGCAGGCAGATTGATTGTTTGCTTGATATTACAATAATATTAGTACCTAAAAAAAATAACACCTAATATTAGTACCTAAAATAGTGACTTTTTTATTTACCTTTTTGCTAGGAAGTTATTTATTTACTATTACTACTGACATTTGTTTCATACTCTTCTTACGCAGGCCTCTGACGCATACAACTTCTACACGACCGGTCAGAACAAAATTCAGGCTGGCGCGGTATCTGAAGGTCACGAATTAATCGCCGAAGCACTGAATCTACTCAACAACGTGTACGGAGCGATGCACGGCGAGATCGCACAATGTCTCCGCATGGTGGCGCGACTGTGCTACGTCACTGGAGAACATCGGGACGCCATGGCATACCAGCAGAAAGCTGTTCTAATGTCCGAGCGGGTGAATGGAATTGATCATCCGTATACAATTACTGAATATGTGAGTATTTATTTAATGATAAAATAATGTAACAGGCTTATTTTTGATCCGTATGAAGGAACTTGACATAACCCGCCTTCTTTACTTTGTGAACCGATTTCTGAAGTGTTGTTGAATCATCCAAAATCCTAAAGAGAAAACCCTGATTATTATGTGAATGTCTCAAACGCAACTCGCGACATTAGCTATCTCTTTTGTTCCCTAAGTCAAAGTCAAAGCATTTATTTCAAATAGGCACTTAAAAGGCACTTTTGAACGTCAACATTTACCTACTGCGGTTTAATATAGTTGGATTATGCTATAACTATTGTTTTGTTTCCAGTCGCATTTGGCGTTGTACTGCTTCGCTAACGGCCAAGTGAGCACTGCGCTGAAGCTACTGTACCGCGCGCGTTACCTAGCGCTACTCGTCTGCGGCGAGAATCATCCGGAAATGGCTTTACTTGACGTAAGTTTAACAAGATTGCTTATAACTTGGCTACTTTAATAGTAGAGTACTTTAATAATATAAACTAAAAGGTATTAATGTCTCCGGCAGCAGCTATTTATAATTTCTACATGAATACAAAACTAATAACTTTGTAAAAATATTTTTGATTTAAATAAGTGTCCATGGAGTTTCTCGTTCGTTCTTAAGAACTTTCGTATGGAGAAAAAAGTAAAGAAACTCCATGACTATACTTTAGAATGGGCAACTAGCTTCATTTTACTGAACGACGGGCTCTTTGACAAATAAAAAGAGCATGTAACTGGTTTAATATAAATAAAATATCTCCTAACGTGCCGTTGCTCGGTTGCAGAGCAATATCGCGCTGATCCTGCACGCGGTGGGCGAGTACGAGCTGTCGCTGCGCTTCGCGGAGCGCGCGCTGGCCGTGACGTGCGCCACGCACGGCGCGCGCTCGCTGAAGGCGGCCGTGGCGCGCCACCTGCTGGCGCGCACGTTGTCCTGTCTGGGCGACTTCCGCGCCGCGCTGCAGCACGAGAAGGAGACCTACTCCATCTACAAGCAGCTGGTCCGTGCTCCTTACCATCTGTCATCAACTGATTCCATTTCTTAACCTTGTTTAATTTTCCAAATGTGTGTTTATTACTGACACAAAGTTCAGTTTGACCTATAACTTCAATTTCTTGATGATTTTTTCAATAGCAATAGTCATTTTTATATCAACGTAATTTACACAGGCAATTTACGCATAGAGTTAATATTTCTTAAAATGGAAATAAAACCAACCTAACCTTTTGTTCTAAATCAATGTTTTCTGACACCGTAGCTGGGCGAGAAGCACGAGAAAACCCGCGAGTCGTCGGAGTGCCTGCGCCACCTGACGCAGCAGGCGGTGGTGCTGCAGAAGCGCCTGACGGAGGCCTACGCGCGCGCGCCGCACGCCGCGCCGGCGCCGCCGCCGCTGCACATCCAGCCGCCCGGCATGGCCTCCGTCATCGACATGCTCAACCTCATCAACGGCATACTCTTCGTGCAGATCAGGTACGAATTCGTCTTTTAGTATATTCAACGGTTTTCTAATTATTTTCTTCATCAAGGCGGAACACTTATATCGTTTGAAGCTACGGCACTGAGCAAACTACTGCATAGATAAATATTTTAATTACTTGATATCAAAATAATGTGTTGTCTGGTCTATACCAATTGTCAATATCAATTGTCAATATTTTCCAGTCCACAAGACATCGAGCAGTTCAAGGCAGAAATAGAGAAGCGACAGCTGAAGGAGCTGCCCATCCCGGGCGTGCTGGGCGAGCTGTCCAAGCCGTCGGACGACAAGCTGGCGGAGGTGCGCGACGCGGAGAGTTGAAGCCACCGCGTCATGTTCCACTCATATTGGACATTTAACTATATACATTGTTACTTTAATATAATTATTGATTGATGATATTGTTCCTTAACTATGAATGTATGCGGTAGTGAATAGTGTGCTGAGGTTTGATGTAGATTTTTTTGTTAGTAAATTTTGAGGATATTATTTTGATCAAATAATTAAGTGTTATTTGGAATGAATTCTCGCGGAGTGCGGTGGTTAATGCATGTGCGTACATTTCGCTCAAATCACGCAGATATAGTTTTAATTTTACGCTTCCGTTTGGAATTCACAATTTTATTCTACACCCAAAGTAGTGCAATTTCAAGTAGTGATAATAGCAATAAGTTTTGGTTGTGAACCTGAGACCGTGTGCGTCGTTATGTTATGGTAACTGGTGCTACTGCCAATTTGTCCTTCGTATATATTTTAATGGTTTTATGAATTGTTATTGTCGAGTATTATTATTATTTTTTAACTAGTACGGGAGTATATTGTTGAAACACCTGTAGCAGTAGACATTCAGTTATATTGTGATTGAAATGTAACAGAACCTGAAGGGCCCGAGTCTGCGACTTGGAACTACGAAGTCTACCAGTCGATGTCCACCAATAACTGCATGCAAAATTGGATTCGTTTATAAAGAACTTCTCGAATGAGTTTCGCTCGATTCTTACAAACACTGCCTTTAATATTTACATTTTAGTTTCAGGTTTAGTTGTTAGTGCCATATGAATGTAGTGCATGTAAGTTTGTGTAATATTTTCGTTAGTCTGTGATATAGCATGTTTATCATCGAGTGACTTGCCTTTTTTATGCAATAATGAAATTGTAATTGGCAATATAGTTTCGACTTCTATGTTGGTACGTAAAGTGAGATCTAATCAACAAAGCATACATTAGTATATACCTATAATGAATAATGATACTTTTAAATTGTCGTCGATATGTTACGAGCCTTGTGAAACACGTAGCTACTGTGTATTCATGTTATAACTCTATAATATAAATCAACTATTCTTATAAATGGTATTGATCTTGTCAGTGACGCCAAATGAACAAATGTTTTTGAATGAGTGTTTTGGGGATAATGTATTTTATGAATACTTTGCCTTTCCAAATCAGCAGTTTGTCGTTAATCGTTGTCTACAGTGTCCGCTACATTATCCGAATTAGCTTTGTTGTGCAACTTAGAAATCGTCAAACTTCACTTTAAGCATCGAACATAAGCTTTCAATAATCATAGATGTATTTGTATCAAACATAATGATATATTCTAATTTATAGTCAACAATTATAATAAAGGATGTAAATAACTGTTGGCAATAACTATGGTTAATTTTAAGCTGTTCTTCATGTTGTTATAACCTAATAGGCTAACTTATGGGTTTTCCTAGATTGTGCTTTTGAGTCAATTCTGTCATGTAGGTTACATCTGTATTTAAATATTTCAGGCCATACTTGTGTATGTGAAACGTATACTGTTACCACTCACTTTATAGTAATAGATTGCACGTTATTGCGTATCGATATAGCCGTTTTCCAAACCAGACAATCCATTGTCAAATTCATGCCTGTTTTAGATATCGTGGCATTCTTTAACATGTATTTTTATCAACATGTGTGCAATATGGGTCGTTGTATAGCGATTTACTTGTTGATAGAATTATGTGTTGTCAACATATGGAAAGACGATTATCATCGATACGCGTATCGTACTTTGCTCGTTAGCTAAATTTATAAGAATGTTGTTCGATGAAGTACGTGCCTAAGCAAACAATAATCAATCGTTGTTGTTACATTTCTTTAACAATATGATGACCATGTAAATACGGCGCTGTTCGTAGTATGATAAATAAAAATCGTTTTTAAAAAGAACTTCGTTTTATTTATTTATTTTTAATTAAATACTGCAAGTTAACACCAAATTCGATGTTACAGTTGTCCAGCTACATGCTTGTAGGTAAGTGAATAAATTAACATAAAATGTTCGGAAATGGTAAGCTGTAAATGAATACCACTATTAAAAAATCGGTTCAGCCAAACGCGAGATAATCGCGGACAAACATACATACAAATATACAGGTCAAACTGAGAACCCCCTTTTTTATGGAATAGGGTAAAAAAAAGATTGTACTTATATGAGTACATAAAGCCCAACAGAGACAAGTCTGCAAATATAGCTATAGACCAGAAGATTGCTTGCCTTATCAGTATTTGGAGTTTAAACCGAAGAGGCCCAATAACAGCTATAAAAACTTATTGATTATAAGCTAAATTGTTACTTCTAATAAAGTTGGTTGCTTGAGAGTATGGCCTGTAAGTTAGGTGCATAATGCTTATGCTAGAGACCAGAGAGGATTTATCTTGACAGTGCAAGTTCCCAACAAGTGGGGAACGAGCATGACCACCAGTTGCCATTCCGCTTGTTGTTCACCCAACACATTATTTTAGTTGCACTATTGTATCACTGCTTATTTCCCTGGATTCAAAAATCATTTTTGTTCGCAAATATCTCAAAAACTAGATGTCCTACGTCAAAAACAATGATTTTTCATCACCCCCTTGTGAGACAAACATTCTAGGGGGTGTTGAACCCCCTAGAATGTGTGTTTTTGGATTAAAGGGCGACCCTTAAATGACCTTGACCGAACCTTTGTCAAAAATGGTTAGATTTGTAGTTCAACACTTAGCATCACTTAGTTTGTCGCTTTGAAATCAGGATTTCCGATATAAATTAAAAAATAATTAGTTAGAGAAAGGTCACGGTCAAGGTCAATTAAAGGTTATCCATTAATCTGTAATCGAAACCATAAACTGTACTGTTTTAACACGGAAAGGGAAATACGCTGCAATTCCAACATAAGTTTCGTCTATCTTCGTATAATTTCATCAGAGGGCGTTACTTCCGCGCGCGAGGCCTAGGTCTGGGCCTAGCGCGGGGGCGGGGCCGGGGCCTGCGGCGGCGCGCCCGTGAGGACCGGCCTCGCTCCAGCTGCGCCGCCACTAGCTCCCCGAGCGCGCCACGCTCAGCTAGCATGGATAGGAACGTGCAGATGAACTCGTCGTAGTTGTGCGTGCGACGACAGTCGTCCACCTAGAAATACAATCATTTAGCCCAGGTGCTCACACGCAGTGGCGTGCACAGAGTTTTTAGACAGAGTTGGCAGAAATTTAAAAAATGGCAACAAAAAAAAACAGAATAACCGATTGCTGTACCTACACAGCATGCAACCTGTGAGGCAATTAAATCTGTAAATGAATCATAATATTGTTGTGTATTGAATTTACGATTGACTTTACCTTTAGTTTGTATTAATTACATTCTAGAGTGCTAATAAACCACAAAAAAAACAACATTTTTATTTAATCGATTAGTGCCATAAAAATACATTTAAATTTTAAATTTTCAAATTTCGTGCGTAATTTGACGAAAACACTGGACGCAGTAGGCACCATATTTCTCTGTGGGTATGACTTCGGTTTGCTAAAAACAAATGCGCTGATATTTTGTATGACAATTGTTTATTATTTAAAAACTTAGTTATTTTTCTACTTATCGTTGGTTTGCTGTTCCTGAATGCAAAATATTATTTAAATAAAAATTACTTTGGTTACGAAAATAATAAAAGTACAAAGTTGCTCAGTTGACATGCCGTATGACGAAATAACATGGCGGCTACTATTTCATGGTGTTCAAAAACTGAAATCTTTAAATTGTATTTTAAAATTTATTTTGTTGTTTCATGAACTAAAACTAACATTTTCCGTCTGCATTTTGCCTAAGCTATCTCAATAATATATTTTTAGATTTTTTCTCGTATAGAGTACAAGAACCTATTATACTGATTATGTGACGCCCACGGAACGTATGTTCTACCGGAATAAAAAGTATCCTATGTTCTAACCTAGGTAGTGGTCTACCTGTGTGTCTATCGAACCCGTTCAGCCGTTAAGGCATGACAAGATACCAGAAAGACAATTCTAAAGAGCACATTAGTTACTTTAGCATTTATTAACCCTCCGTGCCTCGGAGATCGTATTGTCCAGTAACTGGGTCGTGGAGGTCAGATAGGCAGTCGGTCCATTTAAAATACTGATATTCTGCTACTTAGATTAGGTTTGACTGGAAGCCGACTCCAAAATATTTATTTATTTGTTCAAAAATATACAACATTTTATTAGTATGGTGATACATTTTATGACACTTGTTTCTATATACAGATTTTGAACATCTGTGTCTGAACTAGATAAGAAATATATGTATTTCAGACATCAGCGCTCATCCCCTGTTGTAGGCGACACTTAGGAAATGACTTTGTTTGACCTCTATACCTAAATATTTATAAGCACAATCATAAAATTTTAGCAAGTTATTTAACAAAATAAAATAAAATCATAAAAACAAAAGAAGTGACAAAATGTTGGAGAATAATCTTAAATAAGTTGTGTAGTTATGGCCTCCGATGAGTAGAGTGTAAATGAGTGGATATGTGTAGGAGGGTGAGTAGTATTATGAGCTACTTTATAATAATAGTTGGGTATATAGTAGAAAAGGCAAGGCAGATGATGAATTTCGCAATTATAACAATAACAAACTGCTGATAATCTTTCAATTATTTACCTTATACATATCTCTTTTATCATTCTCATCATTGAGTGCCTGCTGACACTGCTGCACCTCGTTCACAATGCTGCTCATCAAAGCGTTCAGTTCCGAGTGCGTCAGTAACAGCTTCCTCAGTTTGATTGGTTGATCCGGTTCAGTCTCGCAACAAACCAGTATGGGAGAATCATTGCTCTTTACTAGGGCTGTGATGGACGTGGGATACAGCTGAAACAAACAACAAAATCATTAAAGACTTGTTAAAAAGTGATCTGTGGCGTAGCTAGTTCTAAAAGGGCCGTGTATCAAAATCTGTTGGGTGCCCATTTACCTGACCGCGGGAAAGCTCAAAAGGACGCTAAAGTTTTTTTGTTTGCGTTCGCTCAACCGGGAGGACTGAGATTTTTTAAAGGAACGCAAGAGCTTGAGAATCAGGCTGCTTCTGTGTAGCTTAAAGTCTTTTGTTGAGCCATAAAAAAAAATACGTTATCCTAATAATATTATAAACTAGCTTTTACCATCGGCTTTGCCCACGCGGAACTTTCATCCCCTATTTAACTCCCTTAGGGGTTGAATTTCGAAAAATCCTTCCTTATTCCTTGTCTACATTATAAAGGACCTCTGTGCAAAATTTCAGCTTTCTAGGTCCAAGGGTTAGGGCTGGGCGTTGATGAGTCAGTCAGTCAGGACTATTCTTTTTATTTATATAGATGTGAAAGTTTGTATGTTTAGATTTTTGGATGTTTGTTACTCAATCACGCAACAACGGCTGAAGGTATTTGGATGAACTTTGGCACACAGATAGAATATAACCTGAATTAACACATGAGATACTTTTTAACCCGGTAATACGTTCTCGTGGGATAATTTTCGAAACCCACGCGGGCGAAGCCGCTAGCCATAACCAGTTTTACATATTTTCCTAAGGTACCTTTTCATATTCATTCATTACGGGCTCTACGGGCGGTTACTTTTATCGTTAAGAATTCTAAGTTTTGATAACTAAAATACCTATATCAAGTCCACACGTGGTCGCGTCGGGGCGCCCCTGTAGCTTGCGAGCTCCGTATCATTGATACGGGTTTAGTTATGAATAGTGGTCTCCCAGTGGTCGAAATTCGACCGTAATTCATTTAAAACTTAAAGTCTTTCTTATGCATTATTATTTAAAAAGCTTTCTGCACTACTTCTCCATATAAACTTTAGCTGTGCCTAATTTCATACTCCTTTGTCCACGTATTTTTTTTAAAGGGGTTACAAAGGTTTTTATATTAATAATTATATAGGTATACAGGAAAAGTTTTAAAAAATCAGCTTTTTCATAGAAAAGTGCAATACCTACGCAGTCAGAATGTATGGAAAGGCTGTTTTTTTTTTGTATAACCGACGAAAAATTTCTGCGCTGGGGGTTCTAGAATGATAATTATGTTGAATTCATGGTAAACTGTAACCACAGTTTGCGCACTGGATAAAAACTTTTCCTGTACAATGAAACTTAATAATTAATTAAAAGATTTGAAGAGGGTTCAACCAATTTAGTTGCTCGTAAAAATAACTGAAAATATACTTACGTCTCCTACTATTTGATTATCTCTGTTGATTGTTATGAACTTTACAATCACGCCCTGCTCTACAGGATCAACTGAAAAGGATATTTTAAAGTGAAACTTTTATTACATCGTCTCAAACTTTTTCGTCTGTGTGTTGCATGTCGCGTGACGTGTCGCGTGACGGTCGGCCGCGGAGTAGGGATAAAGTGAAAGGCGCTCGTCAGAGCAGCCGAGGCCAATATGGCGGCGCCTATAGTTCGCATCAGCTGACCGTGTAGTTTTTAGTTAAATGTCTATAATGTGAAAAAAAGTTTCACTTTTACGGTGGTTTCATAAAACCACACAAGTTTTTTTTATTGCATATTATTTTGATTCCTAAAAGATGAAGCAGAAATCTCATTGATACTACGACGATCTAAAAAATTCAGGTAGGTAGTCTGATGGATAAGTAGAGGTGTTTGACTGTGGCTAACTTGAGTAACTTTCTTAAGCTGATCTTTAACCGGTAGCCACAAAATCTGCTTGTGAAAGCGAAAATAACAATTCAGCAACGCGAATGCTTTAAGTTGACGACTGACCAACTGGTGCAATTTACAAGTCTGTCCGAAAATCAATGTGACTTCGTATCGGGCAAATCAATAAGTAACGCGTTGCACTGCTTGAGAATACTTCTGGAAAAACGGAAAGACATGAAAAAAGACGTCCACTTAGCTTTTATTGACCTTGAAAAGGCATTCAACCGGACTCCGCAACAGCTAATCTACCAGTCTGAGAAAAGCAAAAGGTTTCAGTCAACTCTGTTGCCAACATGTACTTCAACGTCTCTACCAAAGTAAGAAGAGCCACAGAAACAAGTAATTAATTCGAGGTAGGAGTAGGTGTACACCAGGGACAGGCTCTAATCCCTCTACTTTTCAACCTTATCATGGAACACCTTACTGCAAATATACAGAAAGAGCCGCCCTGGGATCTACTCAATATCATCCGTGATGATAACGTTCTTATTAGAGATAGCCCGCTGGAGATCGAAAAAGCACTCGAAAACTGGAGATGCGCATTTAACAGACTGCTGAGCAGAATGCTGGGATCAGTCGGCAAAAGGCAGAATTTGTACATGCGGTACAACTCACTATAAGAATTCTAAGCCACCCACTAAAAGAAGTCGACCATTTTAAATACTCTGTGATAGAGATCAATAGAGAACAATGACACGAATGACGCCGACATAACCCACCGTATCAACATTGGATGGATGAAGTGGCGACAGCTTTAAGGCGTGTTATGCGATAGCAGAAGCCGGTACATGTTAATGCAAAGGTGTACAAAACTGCAGTCCGACCAGCTCTGAATTACGGTGCTGAATGCTGGCCAATAAAAAAGACTCAGGTCATAAAAGCACACACGACCGAGATGAGGATGCTGAGATGGGCAGGTGTCACTGTTAAGGACAGAGTAAGAAACGAGCATATCCGAGGAAGTTTTAAGATTCGCCCAATTGAAGAAAAACTCTCTGAAGCGCGCCTGAGGTGGATTGTTCATGTAATGAGAAGGCCCAAGGAACACATGACTAAGCAAGTCCTCTACATGAATCCAGGTCCAAAGAAGCGAGCTGGACCCCTTCTACTTGGATGTCTGTAGTCAACAACGACCTGAAGCAAGCCCAAGTGAATGACTCGACGATCCAGAACCGAAACATCTGGTGAGGAATGACGATGAGAGAGAGAATGCTGTTAGCTGACGCAGCTATAAGGTCCTCAAGTGAATAGCAGGCTTGACATGACGCTTTCTATTTCTACTCTACCTTAGAATAGAAATAGCTCGTCTTCATTTCTCGGTACAAAACTGTCAACTGTCTAGACGGAAACGTCGTTTTTGTCTACTCTTCCGTCGACAAAACGCTTCTCTACGGTTATCGTTCTAAGCCTGCAGGTGACCCGCTGTAAGATGGAAGGTGGGACATTCTCTGTCAAGAGTCAGCCAAGAAACCGTCCCGGTAAGGACCAAGCCCGGGTCGACGGCGCGTTGTGTTCCACGCGCGCCTCAAAGTGATGTCAGCACCAACTGGTGGGGTCCGCAAGGGCCGATGCCTGCCAGGGGTGCGGGTTGTTCGAAAGGGATACCGCGGCCCCTGGCACACAGGCAACTGAGGGAACACGGGTGGGTTTTAGTCAGTAAAAGTCTGACACGCCCTCCTGCTCCACCCAGAGCGGGAGAAGTTATTTGATGATTTCCCACCCAAAAAAACACCACACCATCATGCTTGTGCGATTCAGTTACCTAAAATAATACTGCTGTCTTGGTGTGGACGATCATTGGCTCCGATCTCTATGGTCATAGGACGAGTGTAGTCCACATCATATAACTGCAACTGTGACGATTCTAAAGCAGTCAGTATTGTCTCCTCACTGATCTGCACAATGTTTTCATTGAGGGAGTTATCATTGCTGCCTTCTGATAACAACTCACCATGTTCTGTGAAGAATTTAATAAACTTTTGAATTTTGAACACGATTCTCCAACTGACTAACAATTCAGTTGGAGAATCTTAAGCATTTTTAGGTCTTGTGCATGTGAATACTTTAATAATTAGTCAATTACATATTTGCATAATTATGAATTTTCTAGATGAAGTTTAGAAAATATTTTTTCTTTAGTTTTAAAATAGCAACCTTTTTTTTAATTTCTGCGACAACATACTAATAATCAACTTCATGCAATAAATGATAAATATGGGTAAAAAAATATTGATAAATATTAATTAATTATTATACCATTAATTTCCCTGCGTTTTGACAATAAATGTCGCATATGTTTGCCGATCTTTGAGATTGCTTCCTTCACCCTCTTCTGATTAAGTTCAAGTGCATTCAGCCTCTGAGTCACCGCTAACCTTCTGTCAGGCACTACTGCCATTAAGTTGAACCTGTAATGGCAAAATAAGAAAGATCTAGTAAAGAAGATCATTATTAATAAGTAATACCTAATATTACATCTTTCTTGGACTTCAATTCTTAAATCTATTTGTATTTTTATATACAATTGATTAACATTATTTTATCCAATAATGTTGGTCTACAAAAATCTGCAATTTGCCAATCATATATACAGGGTGTCCCAAAAGGTTACGTAGCTAGGAAGGGGTGTGATAGGGGTGGTCACAAGGGTCACCAGAAAAAAAAAATCCCCTCTGGGTACCTAATTAAAAAAATTAATGGAATTTTTTTTTAAACTAAAAATTTTACACCTTGTGGGGCTTTTTTCTAACTGTACCTACAAATATTGCTGTATTAAAAAAAAAATGCTGTTATGTAATAGTCAATAACCCTTTATCAAATTGAAAAAAAAAAAAAACAATACATAACTATTTTTCTGGTGACCCTTGTGACCACCCCTATCATCCCCCTTCCCAGCTACGTAACCTTTTGGGACAGCCTGTATACATGAATATTTTTATAAATAAAAAAATTGAAGTTGCTTTTTTTAATGTCAAAATAATAGCTTTTCCTAAATGCTTATGAAAGTTTGTATATAAAACCCAATTTTTAAAATTGTTGTCTGTCTGTTTGTTCCAGTTAATCTCAAAACCGTCTGGACTTGATGAAATTTGGTATGGAGATACTTTTAACCCTGGGGAAGGACATTGGCATACTTTTTATCGATATACTAGGTGCCGCGGAAGTTAGTTAAAAAGTGGGAACTGCAAAAAATTATGAAACAATTTTCTAATTTTATCTTACCTGATATCGTGAACTTGTTCTCCTGCATCTCTTCCGAGCCTCTCGGCCATGACTCTCCTAAACTTATCAGTCCAGTCCTCATCTGATGCCCACGGTCCATGATCAGTAGGATATGGTTTAAGGCCATCCAGCTCAAACAAATGCCCATTGATTGGCACAAAACAAACAAAGTGGTACGCTTCACCTGGAAGAATAGGGTATTGTACACAATAGGAAAAAAGTCTCAAAGTTTATTGTTGAGATAGAATAGGCAAAAAGCAGTCGGAAAATGTTGGATTTAGGTCACGAAATGACAAAAATTTTTTTAAAATTTAATTAAAAGACTTATTTTTTTTATCTGTTTTTGAACATCATAAAATATTAGCCGCCATGATATTACGCCACACCGCTGTTTAAACTAATCAACTGAACAACTTTGTACTTTTATTATTTTCGTAACCAAAATAAGTTTAATGAAATAATATCTTACATTCAGGAACAGCAAACCAACGATAAGTAGGATAATAACTATTTTCTCTTTATTATAAACAATTTACATACAAAATATCAGCGCATTTGCTTACACAGCAAACTGATGTCATACCCACAGAGCAATATAGCATCCACTGCGTCCAGCTTTTTCGTAAAATTACGCGCGAAATATGAAAATTTATTATTTAAATGCATTTTTATGGCACTAATCGATTCAATAAAAATATTGTGTTTTTTTTGTTATTAGCATTTTAGAAGCATGGCTGTTCTACAAGCGCTAAACAGTCACACAGTTGACTCTGGGCTGATATACGAGTGCCACCAGCGCCTCCACCAGGTAGGTAGCCTCAATAACATTACCATTCAATGGATCAAAGGACACAGCGGTTCGCTAGGTAACTATGCAGCCGATGAACTTGCCAGGAGGGGGTCGAATATGGCACCAGTGGGACTGGAACCCATCGAGCCTCTCCCCTTCTATCTACGCACTCTGGTAAGGAAACGAACCAGGGACCAACATCACAAGATATGGCTGGACCTAGGGTCAAGGTGAGTGCAGGCAGGCTAAGGAAGCACTTCCTACGATCAATGCCCACCTTACAAAACAGGTTCTCCGTCTAACTAAAACACAGCTGCGTACAGTTACAGCAGCTGTAACTGGCCATGGGTCATTTAACAAACATCTCTTTGTCATAGGAGTAACAGACAGTCCGCTGTGCAGGGCCTGTATGGAGGACGACGAGACAGCAGCGCACGTGCTGTTAAACTACCCAGTGGTCGCCAACTACAGGGCTAAATACTTCGGTAACCCAGGTACTCTACGTGAGATTGTCAGCAACACCAAGGCGTTGCTGGCCTTTCTCGAGTAGCTGGGGTGGATCGAATGACCGATTCTCCCACCCGTACGCAAAATACGCGCTTTGACGTGGAGTTGCGGATAACAGCCCGTATTACCTATACCTACCTATACCTAAAGCAAGTGAATGTCGAGTTTACAAATCTTGTGGGCCTAAATCCAAATTGATTATCTGAAAGTAGTTTTTTATTGTCCAGATATTTTATCAACCTACAGTTAATAATTTTTTCTAATTTTTTTGAGAGTCCCATTAACACTGAAATGGGTTTGTAGTTTTTCACACAGTTTTTGTCTCCAGGAGAGTAGCCATAGCTTCTTTAAGGAGTTTGGGGAATATTCCTTTAGATAAACATAGCTGAAAAATGTGGGTTAGCAGAGGGACAAGTATGTATCGAAATCTTTTAAGTATATTATTGGGTATGTCATCCCACCCAGTAGCACATACATCTTTTAATCCGAATAATAATCTTACAACTTCGTTAACGTCGGTATCTAATAAAACAAAAGAATTTACTGTAGCGGATGTTGCAGTTGTGTCTTGAGGGGATAAAGTATAAAAAAATTACGATTTTTCAACCAAGGTTTTACCAACGAACGTTAGCAAAGAAGTTGTTCACTTTATTCATTGCTTCGGATGGATTTATCTCTGAAGACAGTCAATCAAGGGGAGGCTCGGGATTTTTCGTTCTAAATAGAATGTACGAACGAACGTATGTTGTTCTAAATAAAAGTACAAATTACAAGAAATTCGCCATGTTTCCGCTGCGACTATGCACACTACTTTATCTACAACTTATACAGACCTGTAAAGCGTCCAGTGGAGACTCCCGCATTCTTATCAGCTTTTTTTCTGGCTTGTGGTATGGCATGGGAGTTGTGAGCACAGGCCAACTCTGGCGTGTTCCCAATGGCCCAGCCCTTGTTCTCAGGATTCATTCCAAGAGTGTGATGCTGTTTATAGAATGGACAACGAAACAGATTGAGTTTAAATTAAACAACAGTTAATTTAATATTGTTAAATAAAAAAGAGTGTTTACCTTTAACCTGCTCAGTGTTTCTCCTAAATGAAGATTAGGATAGTTCAATAATATGGACAGCAAGGCATGAGTGGCACAACTATTTGGAACCATTTGTTGTGCGAAAAATATATTGTTAATAGTCTCCTCATCGCGAACGAAACTTTCAATCTGCTCCACGAACTTCCTGCGGGAGCGTCGCTCTTCTATCCATCGAAATAAGAAGATAAACCCGTAGACTGGACTCTCTAAAGGCTTGTGTAAGTCATAAATCTCTTCTACCTGAACCCCTTTTACTCCGAAGTCCTCTAACAATAGGGTAAACAATCCTGGGTCGCTTTCCAATTCAAGCCATCCCTCTATTAGGCTGTTTATCTCTACCGGCATGTTTTTCATAGATGATGATTATTTTGGACGTTATACAGCCGAAATGTTTGTTTATTAGGTATCATTCATAGACATCACGTTTATAATAAATATTCAATTCCCATCAAGAGGGACAAGAGGTGTTCATTGTTGTCATTTGTCATCTGTCAAGTGTCAATGTCATGTCAGACGTCATTGGCTACGTTCCGAGATACGATAATATCGATTTGAGCGTGCTCACACCCGTTCCGAATTGGCGTGAGCGCGATAATGATGTCCCGTGAATCGTCATAGATGACGTCATGACATGCGCCATCTTGCGATAACGCCGACCCTGCGTAATACTAATATCACCGTGAGCGCTGTCAAAAATGACAGTTGTGCTGTTTTGTTTTGAATCGTATCATATCTTTAGCTAATTTAGTTATAATGTTTCTGGCTAGAGTCGCCACCTAACCCAATAAGAAGACGAAATTTGTGGTATAGACAAAACAGTACAACTGTCATTTTTGACAGCGCTCACAGTGATATTAGTATTACGCATGGTCGGCGTTATCGCAAGATCGCGCATGTCATGACGTCATCTACGACGATTCACGGGACATCGTTATCGCGCTCGGAACGGGTGTGAGCACGCTCAAATCGATATTATCGTATCTCGGAACGTAGCCTCAGATTGATTAGAAATAGTGCTTCTGGATAGAGTCGCCACCTAACTAAATATGTAAGTTTTAATGGTGTATGTAGGTTTTAAGTGAGCACTGTTAGCGCGTTCACGAGTGTTCCGTATTTGATGTGAGCTCCGTGATCGGTCATTTTCTAATTCGGAAAGCGGCCTAGGGCGTTTGTTGTACACGATGACCAGCGCAGATAACGAAAAGATGATTAAAAATGGAATCGGTAATACTAAAGAGAATTACAGCGACATTTCCTCATTTTCTAGACCGGAATCATCATGAAGTAACTTAGAGTGGTTAAATGCTGGGCCCATTAACGGTTAACGTCAATGCCCATCATCGCGATAAGTAACGCGGTAAAGACCGTCAATGCCCACCGAGTTATAACTTAACATCCACAGACATATCATTAAATGGCAATATGAATGCTGTTGTCAAATTATCGCGATAAGTTGTGGCTACACCTGCGGTTAACGTCTATCATCGCGATAATCAACGGTGTTTCCTGTTGGTGTGCCCCGGTGAAGTAATTAAAAATCTTGGTCATCAAGCTGGGTGTGGCGTCACGTATTGTGCATTTGTGTACGCACTTTATTGCGTGGTGTCGCCTGTACCATGTTTTGTTTGTAATTTTGTGTTAGCTAGATTTTAAGTTATTAGTTTATTCTGACCCAACTAGTTTAATTAGTTTTATTACTGTGCTATCTAATTCTAAACTACATATAAGACGTGTGTGACAATATATAATCATACTATCAACAAGTTGGAGTGTAACTTCCGCTCTTCCATCACAACCTCACCTCCAAACAACTTAAGAGGACACAGGTTCACCTACGTCCACAAATGGGTAAGCTACTGATACCTAGAGGACCACCACAAATCCATACTCCGGGGAGCTACTGAGAATTTTTACGGACAATTTGCCAGACACGAAACCAGGACCTTATGCTCAGCAATCTCGTTTACGAGTATCGAGGCAGTTCCCTCTAACAGGGTCATGTACTCATAAGCTTAGTCTATTCATGGTCTGTAAATGTATTCACATAGTGCAATAAATTAATAAATTGGCTTGTACAGACTCCAGCACATCAAGCTACCCCAATCTATCAAATTTCTTTGATAGATTTTCAACTATAAGACAATGTGATAAGGTTCATGTTCAATTGGGAAAATTTTACAGTTTGGGATAGCTTGACCTGCTGGCGTCTGTACATACTTATTTTTATACGCCGCATTACCCACAGTAACCCCTAAATATGGCACATTGAGTATTAGAAAAAGGAGCGGCATCTATGTCTAAGTCTCTGTTACTCTTACTTGTGTGCCACATTCCTACCTCCTTGCTTACGTGTGCAACAGTCTTTTTCTATAAACTAGTGGGTTTACGCTGCTGTTACCGGGCCAGATGTGCTTGTTGAGCTATAATAATGGAGGTTGTTTCCAATCAGAGTGAGGTCCGGACGCAAGTAATCTACAACGCTTCAAGGTTAGTCTGGCGCGTGGCCAAAATCGGAACTAACGTCGCCACTTTGACAAAAATGTTCACCAGCAACCTCGTCTTGTCAGTGTCATTCAGATGCCAAAATATTTGTTGTACCCGTAGCACTCTGATGGGATCCACAATGGGACTTATCATAACAGCACCCGACACAGTGTAGCAGTAACCCGTTAGACAATAGTAAACCTATGGACTTTATTTTTATTTGAGGTGTTACCCCCTTCCACAGTTTGATTGGCCAATGTCCGATTCCTATAATTTACGGACCGTTATTGGTTAAAATTAAGACTTGTATCTTTACCAATCATGAAGCAAAGACCTCGTAGCTTTGCATAGAAGACCTAGCTACCACAGGTAAAATTAGGTTACGAACCAATTTTTAAGCCAAGAGTGGCAAAAAAAATAATCTACCGTTGTTGGTAAGCAAAACGATTCGTTTTTGTTTATCAGGAACTGAGTATTCGTGGTTGAGATTATGCGGTCGGTTACGGGTTCGATTCCCGTCGCTAGGAAAAATATTTGTAACTAATCTACAGATACGTTGTAGGAACTAGGAACGCAATGGTTTTGGGTGTTTGTACTTATATTGTATCTATAAATATAAACGCATGTACGATACAGTATGGAAAATTTTCTACTACTTGGGGGCAAACGTTTTAGGAATCGAATTGTTTTTCCTTGTAATGTATTTTTGTGGTGTAGAATAAAGAATATATAAATAAATAATAATAAACAATGATATCTACGTGGATTATCAACTTCATCTACCTATTATCGGCTGTAGACCTGTGTCTTCTTCCACTTCCCGTATCCCTGATCCTCTCCATAAGCACGAGTTCGTGGTTTTGGGCAAAGTTACGTGCGTTTTATACTCCGTATCACAAAGAATGAATGACAACACGATTTGACAGTTGACCCTACTGCCGATGTATTTCGCCGGTTTGAAAATTTGAATTTGACATTTGATCTGATCAACTATTTTCGGACCCGGCGCGTCTCTTCTTTGGAGAGTAGACTCCCAGTTTAGAACGAAGCAAATAAGGTTGACACAGGTTACGAAATAACACAAATAAACTCTCAACAACATTTATTTTTTTGTTTATATACACTCTTATCTTCCGAACTTTGTACAATGTACAAATAATAAATGCACAACTTCAGCATTGTAAAATCCTCATAAAGACTTGCAGGCACGCGCTATTTGAATCAATTAGTATAAGCACACGATATAAGTATTATTTATTAACAGTATTGGTCCCATTTTTTATCATTCGAAAGCACACGGCTATTTATAACGTCAATGATGATTTTATTAATGTATTTTGCTCATTATGCAATTCTATTCCTAAAGTTGTTAGGCCAAGAGAACCGGTATCAAAAGATTCTCGAGTCTTTTAAAATCTATTTTCCTAATCGACTATCAACTCGTTAGTATCCGATAAGATTGGTTTCGATTTCGTATTTGACTGCATTATTAACTTCAAATCAACTGCAATTAGCATGCCAATATAAATATACAGTATAATTTTAAGAAGTTTCCATTGGGCATATTGACTAGGACATGCCTCAATGTAAAGACTTGGTTGTGCATGTGTCTCCCTATTACAATTTGATAAGCACTTAATGAGCGTCACTTTGTTCGAAATCTTCAAGTTGTGCAATCAGAATATGTACAAATTACAAATTATTATGCATGACTGGGTCAGCTAACAGAATATTTAAGTAAATATGCTTTAATTTGAAGACTAGAATAGACAAATCGGAATAGGAAACTATAATACCTCTACTAAGATTATAAACGCGATAGTCAACTAAAACGATGATACTAACGGTCATATCACAACGACAAGCTAACAATGAGTTGGAAATATCAAATCTGCTAATTTATTATTTTAACAACATTGTTCAAACGACATTTCTAATTCGTCAGGTGTTGAAAGGTTCATCTATCCGATGATTGTGTATGTGTACGTTCTTTTTCGTGGAAAAAAGTGACAGTAGTGTGTCTTATATCTACAGGCTCGTGAGCAAACTATAAGCTAAGGAAACAGCTGTATTCGATAACTCTGATGTGCACACACACCAGTGAGCACATCCAAAGGACTGAATAAATGGCACAGTGACGTAGGACACTAGTACTGCTTGTATACTAATAATTGATAAACAGATATGTACGGACGTTTCTCGTCAACTGGCCGACCCGCTCCACGGCGGCGCGGCGCGGGCGTTCCGGTGACTTATCCTAATTTACAATTATTTCGAACCACCGAGGTGCTCTGTTTGGAACACAATTTATAAAATAATTATTGGAAGAGTTTTCACTTAACTGCCTAACTATAGGTACATTTAACAAAACGCTATTTTACAAAATTTCATAATTATGTACACAGCAGGAAATAAGTAACTAATAATAACTTCCCTATTATCACATAAGTACGCAACGCTCTTGCTCGACCACCTACATTAAATAAAAACAATAGTTTCATGTAAGGATATGTACGTACAATATAAATATAATACCATGACATTGTTGGGATGTCAACAATGTGGACTAATTGCTATATACGAGTCTCATCACATGAAACAGCAGTCGATTTAAAGTAACAAAGTTGTCCGGCCGGGCTTTCATCTGATGGCGTGCGTGGGGTTGTATGGGGGCGGCGGCGTCTTGGGGATCTGCGACCGGTGGACGGGCGCGATGGCCAGCGGGGTCGGGGGGAGCGAGGCGTCGGGCTGGCCGGGGATGACGGCCGCGTCCGACAGCAAGGGCGGCGGCAGTGCGTGGTGCGCGCTGCTGGTGGCGGGCAACAGGCGCGCAGGGTTCAGCTTGATGGCGTCGTCGTAGGTCGGCGGGGCTCCTGCCACCGTGTCGTAGTCTGGAGGCTTTTGCTGCATTGTTTCCTCATCCGGCATCGATATTACATGGATGGGATCGTCAATCTGAAATTGATAAAAAGAACAGTTTAATATTGTTACAAACAAAAACTGGCTGGGTTAGTTCTAACACCTAATCCAATTTAGTTTCCAAAATCGGATTAAGTTTATCTTCATTTTAGTTTGACGTAGCTTCAACATGCCTACGCGAAGCTACGCGATGCTACGAGTTGCTACGCGATGCTACGCACCTACGCCGATTCAATATATTCGGTTTTATTCAGTTCTGGATGAATCATGGCCTTTTTGGTTTTCCTCTAGAGCTATTTGTATGTGTGCACAAATGGCTCTGGATCGTTGTTTCAAATATTATAAGTAGGTATTTAAGGTATAATACGTGACGTGCCGGACGTAAAAGAATATCACCATCCCATTTCTTCCCGTGCGTGGGTGTCGTATAAGGCGACAGAGGGACTTACCAGAGAATGGACAGCAGCATTCTCTATGCATTTTACCACCATACTGCGATCGCCAACCCACCTGCTAAGGGTGGCGATTATGGCAAAACCTTTTTGGGGGAGGTCTATGTCCAGCAGTGGACGTCTTTCGGCTGAAATGATGATGATGATGATTTAAGGTAAGAAATTGCAAAGAAAAGTTTTAGAACTCACTTGATGTGTGTCAGGTGACGCGCGGTCAGTCTGCGGCTGCCTCGCGGGCGACTGCAGCCAGCAACACATGGCTGCGCAGATGAGCAGTGCGCCTGCGACGATGCAAGCCACGCCCACGTAGCGCACGGGCTCCGCGTAGTCCTCCGCTAATCCCAGCCAGTTGATCAGCGCGCCGGCACACAGCAACACCATGCCGTACCTGTACGGCCTCTGTGATTGTCTGCCTTCGTCTAGGGACATGCCTGGAAAAAGGGAAAATGAAATATTTTTATTATTGTGCGATGATATGGATGTTAGGAAAACGATCGAGCTTGGTAGTGTAGCGTGTAAAAAAAAGATTTTTGGTCCAGGATAGGGCGTTGGACTCCAAAAGGCTTATGTATATAGGTATATGATGATGGTGAGACGATGATGAAGATGCCGATGATTATCTTTGCATTCGTTAATGACTGTTCTTTTTGAAGCAGTGGGCAGTAAATTACTTTCGCTTTTGGTTCATTTAGCGACATTTTGCTGTCGGTCGCAGGAAGTAGGTAGTTCCGGAAGCTCGAAACTGTTAACTCATCAAATCGTGGAAAGTGTATGCCATGTAGTTTACTGGGGCAATGACACGGCGTAATAACGGGATGCTATATTCACGAACCGGTGATCGAAACGAAAGTTGGGAAAGTTCACAATTAGATGACACGAAAGGTGGATTGTTCTATACAATAAATGTGGGCTGTTCAAAGATCCGTGATTATGGAAAGGTCATGGAAGAACACAATTGTTTTTTGCAAAGTGGCGTTGAGGAATACTTCATGAGAGATAATTTCGAGGTGCTCGAGCGTCGATGATCGAGGTTAGCGCGGAGACAATGGTCTCTCGGGAGAAGTGGGTCAAGTTCGCGACGTGCGCTGGAGTGGCGCCGAGCAGTCACGTGGGGCGTCCGGACCATCACCGAGATGACACGCGTACAAACACATCAATTAATTTATATGCCAATAAATCGTTATTGGGCTCTTTATTGTACGAAGATGAAGCAGACACAAAGCAGTTAAATTATAGTGGAGGTGGGTGAATTAAAGTGATTCAAATCTAGATTTTGTCATGTGAGAATCTTATCCAACCCCATATTTGGCTTGCATTGCTCCTTAAATTGTTCGTATTTTTGTAAATTTCTGTTTTCTTTTTTTTTTCAATTTTCATGTGTTGTTCACGAAGCGGAAGCAAGTTCTTATTGTTAGACAGATGTTTACGAAGAAAGAAACATACAATACAAAAGTATGCGAAGGCATAATGACGATACGAGAGCCGATCATTTGACACTTAAGTGTACTCTCCGTAAAAACATAACGACATCATTGACACACATGGAATGTTTTATGGCTTTTGACAACATGATAATAATGTAGCAATACGAGCGGTAATCGTCTCCTAATCGTGTATGCGATTCTATCGGAGACGTGTTGCAGTCGTGCAAACTGTAGGCGATAAGGCTGATTGCTTTATGTTATTGCGTTCTCAGTTATTAAAACCGTACCTATATATATTTTTACACGGTGTGACAATTGGTTAAAAACGGTTGAATGCACCCACTGAATCATATCTTAAAACGCGCGCTTGGTAAGTGATAATAATATCTTTGTAAGTGCATAATTGCATTTGGGTTATTCCAGAAGTATTGGACAGGGATATTCTGTATGATTGATTTAGTTGATAGGGGTGAACGTATCCTATGAACTGCAATAATGACGGATAAAAGTTCACTAGAATTACGTTAGTTTTCATATCATAATTACCTCATTTATAAGCTTTCTTCTAGCTAATGAAAGTGGTATATGTTGATGGAATTACTCACAATTAACTGGTTGTCCTGTCCCTCGTATGTCTGTTGCGTAGGGGCCGTACGGATATATTGTACCGAAAGCCATATTTTAAGTCTAATATCTATTCGTAAATTCAATTACCTAATTGCTCAATTGAACGCAAAAGGTTTTCATATAGGTACTATCAATGTGACGCCGCAATTGTTTATGATGAAGTGAGTTTCATTTTATTATTTATACATAGGTAGCATATAGATGCTAATGTACACTTCATCTCGATTATCAGATATTACTGGACAAAAATCACTAAGAGCAAGGTGTAATCTTATCGGTTCCTATATGTATATGACGCCAGATCACGTCGATAAGATTGTAGGTCAACATCTTGACAGTGAAATATATTGGGCAATGGCCTTTAAACAGCAGATAGGTAAATACTAATCAATTTAATCATTATTATGGACCCAAAGACCAATTATTGAGAGGGCAAAACAGTTTAATACCCTTGGCAATGTCAAAGTGAGGATAACCCTGTTACCACAAGGTTGATAGGTTTCCGATTATGATAATTCTTGTCAGATTTAAAGTATCGGGCCACTGCAGCTCGACACTTGTAAGCGGTCTTTTCGCCCACTCGCATGGAGTACGGCTTCGGCGCCGCGGTCGCGCCATTTCGTTAAAGCGATAATATTCGTTAAATGGATTAAGCCTACACAATTGTTGATTAACGGTGTTCCTACTATTGTTATTTCTTAATTATAAAAATGACGCCTTTGGCACCACGTTTTGTTGTTGCGGATATCTACACATTTTTTACAAAAGATAGTGTAGAAAGAACAAAGTTCCATTATTATCGTGAAGCGCATTGGTGAAATTTTTGTTTGATAGACAGTGGCGTGGTACCTACATAAATCATCGTCAATCCTTAGTTATCTTATCAATAAAATGTTATTTGTCCCATGAACGCAAAAACTAAATGTCAGACTAGCCGAAGGTAATATAAATAGAGGCAAAAAATTATAATAACATGCGTGGCTTCTAATTTTACGTATACATACATTTGCTCGGCAAGGTCCTCGGCATTTGTTCAATAGCACACGCAATTAACGATATCTACGGTTCGTTTCTGGTTTCCTTCGAGCGTTCTGCTCTAAGTGCGTGTTTTTCGTCAGCGTAGTTGCAAATAAACTACAGTTGATGCTCTATTAATTTGATTCATAAATATTCATAGACCTGCTAACAAATTTTTCAGCGTAAATTGCTGGGGGACAGGCCCCGTCACAGCAGCCATTATAAAAAAAAAAAAAAAAAATATTTACCGATTTTTTATTATTTGTATACTATAATTTAAGTGCGATAATCCATTTGTTTCGGCCTCGTACTGATGTTTGTTTTACCAACTCTTAATTATATATTATCACCTACTTAAACACAGATCCTACCCTAAGTTGACGATATGCATAAGTAGCTCGTATACTACATTATGTTGTTTAATGTTTCATAACGTTGAGCAAAATAGTGTTGAAGCTATCTTTGGGAAATCCCAATCATTATTTGTTTATGTTCCTTTGTGCGTTTCAATAATTCCACACAAGATTGCATTTGATTTCTGTCTGCATAACTTGAGTTTGCTTTCCAACTAATCTATCAATACGAAATACTTGAATTAGTGCAGTCACTGAAACATGATGGCATTCCGTACGTCTGAATGAAAAAACGGAACCCTTAGATGATCACTGGTCCGTCTGTCACAGCCAATTTGCTCCAAATTTACTGGACCGATTAAGTTGAAATTTAGTAAAAACGTGAATTTCTGTGACCCAAACACGGACGTGTAACGTTAATATATGGATTAAAGGGTCTTCGAAAAAAAAAAAAAATATTTTGCTAACAATCCCGTGCGACTTTTGAAATGCTGGCAGGCTCGTACTTCTAATTTCAAATGTTTTATTTTATATTTCTAAAGTATATTATAGAATATATATATAGTACCTATGTATATATATAAAAAGTATATTTAGGAAAATACGGTGAACATGTGAAGATAGACCATTCCGCTTATCTCCAAAATTACTGAATTTTGAAAAAAATACAAAACAATACAGAAAATAGTTCTTTACTTTTAAATTACAGAAAAACCTGTTAGAAGTCTAAGGTCTTAAAATAACATGATAAATCTTTCAAAATTGTGCGTACAAACTTACATTTGCAGTTGGAATGTATGGGAGAACTTGTATATCAACTACAATGTTAAGTTTGTTTTTGGGATACATTTATCCCAACTACGGAACCCTTAATTGTCCGACACGCACTTGGTCGGTTTTAATTTGTTTTAACTCATCCCCCCTGTCCCACAGCGCGCAGCAGGATTGACGGGCCCAAGATGTTTTTCGAACAAAATCAGAGGTAAAACAGCTAATAGGTATAAAGATAAGAAACAACAGATCAGTTTTCGCTTCGCTACTATAAACTAGTAACTAAAACTACACACTACCCCTGGTACAACATTAACAACATAACTATGTGAAAGTCTGCTCCCAAATTACAATGTTAATTTTTATTGTTTTAATTTTTTACAATGTCTAGACATATTCTCGTCATTACTTGACATTATACATCAATTCTAATATCGACTATTTATTAGTGATTGTCATGGAAATCATGACACTTGGTTTAAATAGGTTCATTTTATATAATTCGATTCTTTTACATATTGTGAATGAGAGAACGTTGTAGGCCTTACAGACTGTAGATTTGTAGACGTTTTTTTATTCTTTATATTCATTTCTCTAAGTACTTGGTACTTATTGACAGGCCTGCACTGTCCTCCCATACCTATTGTCACTGTAATTTGAAAACATTGTTAAAGCCAATTATTTTTAAAAGAGTAACTGTGGACTTTCTTGCCGGCTCTTCTCCATAGGAAGCGACAAATTGGAACCATGCACCTAGCTTCTGACGTTTCATAAGTGCCCATGCAGGTTTATGTGAAATATTTTTTTTTTTTTTTTTTTTTTATACTAACCCTCTGAGCACTAACCTTTTTTTTGCTACTCATTGAGTAAAATAATTTTTTAAACCTCTGTCAATTGATTTGATTGGCCGTTATTATTTCGGGCATTGATTCCCCGAAATAATAACCAATCAAATCAATCAATCACAGCAGTTAACATGAAGATAGCGTGTTAGTTATTTTTGTGTTGATCAAGCCATGAACCTGTTCAGATAAGTCGTCACCAAGCCTCTTAAGTAGCATTAAACAGTCTAAGCAAAAAGCTAAGTATATGTACCTATTGATTATGCCAAGTAAGGCTATCTGACTAATTGTGATTTCATTCCCACGGCTGTCTACCCAATGACATGACATACATAGTTTTATCGACCGCTGCATGTTTCACGAAATGCTTTGTCATCTATTTAGATATGTGCTGCTAAATTGCCTACGTGAAATAGATATGGAAGGTTTTCTAGCTAGCCTAGAATGTTGTTGGTTAAGATGGTATGTACTAATCACGTTTTATGATGGGCCAACGAAATTTAATAGAAGTGAAGTATTTTTCTGCCTTTTACCTATACAAATTATGAGCCAAAATAGCGAGGAACTGGTGCCCTGAGACAGTGAGGCAGGGTTGCGGCAGACCACGTAGGAGATGGCGAGACGAGCTGGATAGGTTCCGTCAAAACTGGAAGGAGGCAAAGGCTCGCGAAAGATGGAAGTAGTGGTGGGAGTGGGACAGCGCTAAAAAACAACAAAAAAGGCGCGTAAGTAGGTAGGTAAATCTAGTGAAAAAATTACTGTTTGGTAAGGAAACCTTATAGCTTAGCTTCATATCCGTCCGTTTGTCGATCTATCTGTCACATCCATTTAAAATGAACGAATGTGTATTGAATTCATTAGATACGCTTATATGTGGATCGGTTATTTTCGTTGGACCGAATAAAACCTGTTGAAGTAGTTGCTTATTCTATGTAGATTTAGATTAATGCTATTTTTGTCTAGTAGGTAGCTTGGAAATATTGGATAAAATGTTTAAATTTCTAATCGTCTGTCCTGCAAAAGAACCTCGAACAAAATACGTGGAATTAAAATAAAACATACAAGACTTAGTCCACCTTTCATCCACCTATGACGGCTGCAATATATTCTCTCATGTCATCACATTTTGAGATAAAAATAGATTTATATATAGACTCGATAAGATACGATATTATTAATATTATATTTCGTTCTGATACTGCCCGTAATCAAGCTTTAGTTATGCAGGAATAAGACTTGATAATACATACTTTGTAGTGACGGAGTGTTAGAAATAACCAAAAGACATGACACAGTGACACTTCACGGTCAAAACAGCTGACTCTAGGATTTGACATAACTTTCTCAATGCCAAGAACATTTTAATCACATTAAATACGTTACGATTTCTTGAGTAGGTTCGACTAGCAAGTTTGCGTTTCGATTTTGGCGGCATTCAATCGAATTTAGAGGCAAAAAGTTTATATTGAATGTGGTCACGCAACGACATTGGGCAGTCAGAAGAATCACAATCACGTTATTGATTTAAAAAATATTTAAACCTCGTTTTTGGTGAATTGTGACAATTATCTGCTAACCATGTCGGTGATCGGCAGTGACCGAAAAGTTCAGTGAACCAACACGAAAAAAGTGGACTATTTTAAAACACAACCAATATACCTAGTTATTTACTTCATTTTTGGCTCAGCGTTCTAAAAACAATTCTTGAAATATCTACGTTTACATTTGTTTTCATAACCTTCACGTTGTGATTTCAGGAAAATATTATGATAAAGATTTAGGTATTTGATTATTTTCGACCCACTTCTTTTACTCATCTTGCTTTCGCTAATTGATAGTAAGAAATCAGGAATGCGGGAATGTCCAGAAAAAACGAATTAAAGAAGTCTAGACATACATTAAACTGTTTCTAACGTCCGCGTCGAGTCAGTGGAAACATTTCCATCATTTCGGGTTTTAAAGTAATATGCAAAAATAATATCTTATTTATTTTAAGTATCTGACGTAGGTATTTGTGAAACCGACGTTTTTAGATAGATATGTTAAAGATCGGTATTAATAGTAGTGACTAAATCTGTCTGGCATTATTATTTACATAATAATATGTTTATCAGTAGGTTCCTACTTATCTTGTCTAATATATTCACGATTTTTTACAATTATCATTACATACCTACTGCAAGTATATGTGACTGGGTAACGTTTAGTTCAAAAGTCACTGAACTACGGTCCATTGATATAGAAGTTAATTTTGAGACACGTCAGTCGTATTTTACCGAAAAAATCGAATGTTTTCCGTCTACCTAGATGTGCAAATTACAGTTGGAAACTGGCTGAAAAATGAGCACTATTTTCCCTATCTTTGTACTCAAATCCTATGCTAGACATACTCAGACATAGTCACCTTTCTTAGCAGTACCTACTTACCTAGTCTCTATCGTTAACAAAAATATGCACAGAGAGTAGCTACGAAACCCACAAGTAAAACCTTAGCTCAGACAAGAAGCGGACGGATATAACTACTTACATTGTACAGGTATAAGATATCTGACCAGTTGACAAGGTTTCCACAACCACAGAATATCGCATTACAGTCGAGCCGGCGACATGTGGTCTCCAATTCATTATGTATATTGTATACCGCGGTTGTGCGCCACCACAGGAGGACAATATACCTGTGTACTACCTCTGATATACCGGTACTTAGGTATATGAGGGTATGAACGAGTAATGCAGTAGCTAAATGTTGTTGTTATCTATTGTCTGTCATTTGTTTGCCTTCTTTTGTTTTATGGTGTAGGTAGATACTATTTTCAAATTTTATATAGTACTTGACTACGTTAAAACTTTTGCAGAAGAAGCGGTGGTATGTTCACTATTACCGTTATTAGAATTTTTTATTTTGAATGATACACCAGAAGTCTTTAGCTTAAATACAGCCAAGTTAAATTATAATTGAATCAAAGTATCAAACATATATATATAACATAACAAAGGTATCAAAATATTTTGGGTGGTTTTTTTTTTGGTATGGACCGCTGGCATTTTTGTAACTTGAATTTGATGATTTCCCACCCTCAAAAGGAACAAAAAAAAAGTATGAGTTTAGAAAATCGGTTTTCTTTTGGGTTGCCGTAATTAGATATTAAAACACGTGTGTGAAGTGATCACAAAAGAAAAAAAAAACTTATATTTCAAGGAACTACACTAACTGCGGTCGAGGACCCACAAAAATGATTTAATAAATTTATTTCTTGTTTTATCGTGTTTAGATATCGATACGCATCCTGCATAAGAAGTGATCACAAATAAAAATGATTTTTAACCGATTTCAAAAAGAAAGAGATACAACTCCGTCATATATAGACGGATTGGCAAAATCCTTTTTTTGTTCGAAAGGGGTTTATTCCGAAATGGTCCCATTTAAATTTTCTTATAGATCTTATGATGCGTTTCGGAGACAGACAACGGAACTCTTCTAAAAATGACAGACCGCGATTGCTGCTATCGCATAAATATGCATTGTTTTCACGCCGAGGATGATGAAATTTCGAATTGGTGTGGGGTAGGTAGGTACTATAGTGTAGTAGTGATAAAAAAAAACAACCGACTTCCGGAAAAAACACTACAAAATGAAAAATAACTTTAATTTCGGAAGGCGGTGACAAAAAAAATACATATCCAAAGTCACCGACTTTGGATCTGTATTTAATTTCCAAAAATAAAAAAAAATATGTATTAAAATTTTATTTAAGACCAGCTTATATTTCTAGGGACTGCACTAACTGCAGCCGATAATTCCATAAAAAAGTCATCTAATTTATTTATTTCTTGTTTTATCGTCCTTAGGTATCGTTACGCATAACGTCTATGGAGTTTCCCTAGCTGATTTAATTTGACCCTGTATAAACACAACTTATGATGTGTTTTTCTTGTTATTATTGTTAAGCAAAATACATTCATAACTACTCTCTCACTACGTTGGGTTATTTATTATTTATTAATAGACAAGTAAATAGGTACCTACCTACTATCCTTTTTTTATGTACATAATTATGTACGGTCACCAAAAGAGAAAATTAACCAGGGTCATCGGATAAAGTTGAAGTGTAGTTAGAAGCAGATGGAAATTTTCAAATAAAATGTAATTTAATTAATTGAAAACAAACAGTTCGTTTATGAAATAAAATTTCGTTCGAAAACATCCATTGGTTTCTTACTAAACCTTAACTACAGGAAAAGTTTTTGTTCAGTGCGCAAACTTTATACATGAATTCAGCATACCATTCTAGAACCCCCAGCGAAGACATTTTTCGTCGGTTTTACAAAAAAAAAATCAGCTGTTTCATAGGTCAAAATGTATGGAACAGGGGTTGTTTTTTTTATAACTGACGAAAAATTTCTGCGCTGGGGGGTCTGAATGATATGCTGAATTCATGGTTACAGTTTGCGCATTGGATAAAAACTTTTCCTGTATATCCCACGAACCTACTTACTTATTTCTTTTGGCGACTGTACATTAGGTAATAGGTATCTAGTGCTAGTAAAAGTAAATGAAGTTTTCCTTGAATTTGGTCTTGGTATTTCCAGAACTATTACTAACAAATGGTAAAATCGTCCTTTCTTCTTTAAAATTCCGTGTAAAATATGATAACCAAATAAAATTTACGTACATAAATTAAGTTTATGATGCTATGTCATTGCGCATCTTACATAATTTGTTTACAATGGGTTTTTGTGATTGTAAAATAATAAAATATCTAAGTACGTGTCACTTAGAACTATATACCTAATCGTATTTTATACCTACCTGCAATAAAGATAAATGCTATAATTACGTCAATGTAAACTAAAACTGTCTGTAAAGTTAATCTACATAATAACACCGTGCAGAATCAGTCGAAAATGTTCCCATAGGTGGTAAAAAGGCCTGCTCTCTGCGAGAGGGAGTGGGCCGTAATCCACCACGCGGGCCCATTTCAGGTAGGTAGATGTCACATGTCTTCGAATTTTTGGTACCCGGACAGGTTTTCTCTCGATATTTTCCTTAACAAATCGTGATTATTAAATAATGGTCAAACTTAACATCCTTCTAAATACGCACAATCAATCGCAGACTGTTTAAAATATTATAAATTATATTTCTAGTTATTTTTTTCTATCAAACACCCTACCGAGGCGCAAGCCACACAGAAGGGGCGTGGGAAGACAGGACGCAGACGCGGCGTCCCTTTCACGTATCTTCATAATAATGAAGGTACAAAACGCATAACGCGATCTGGCACAAAAGATACAGAAAGGAAAAGCCGCCTGCGAGTCGCTTTTCCATCTGCATACTATTGCCACGTCTGCGTCCCGTTCTCGTGTCACATCGTTTCTGTGTAGTCCACGCCTTAAGTAACACTATCGCACTATGATCGGTTAAGTATAGTGATGATTCGATAGTCAAAACAAACCCAATTAGTTACAATTATGTATAAACAAACCTACGTTATTTGTGACCAGTATCTAAATTCAGAAGCGTGCTGATAACGGAAAGCTTGGCACTTGACACCATTACATTGTTTTGTTATCGATAACCTTTTATTCACGTTTTCATTGAATTCGGCATCCAAGTGGGGCCTCCCCTAACCGGGGCTTTGACCGTTCCTGTGCCGGATTTAGGGAGACGCTTCACGAACGCCTCTTAACATTTAAACTGTATACGGGTTGGTACCGAATATAAGAACTCTTGTTTTGTTGGTGTTATGGGAATTATGGGTCTCGAAAGGACTTGTTGTTGGCCAAGCGCTACTGATGAGCATGAGGTCTTGAGTTCCATTTCCAGTTCCGGTAAAGTAATATTGTGTTTTCCATCGGCAATTTCTTTTGTGGCCGGTTGTTGGCAATGGGCTCGCCCCCTATTACATGAGACCAGAACTTAACTGGCAAAATGTGGGTGTACTATGTAGGTACAACTCTGCTTAAACCTTCGGGTTTAAAAGGCATGATGTTATGTTAAACTGCCAAACATTTCGAACTAAAATGATCTATTTGAAGAAGAAATCCAGAATGGCAGCGGAGATTTATAGTTCATTTACAGACGTCAGTTTTGTGAACGAGGGATTAGATAATAATCGTTACCGTTCATTTGCCAAGCCTATTACTATGCTATTCACGATGGCATTAAATAATTTGTAGCTTTCTTACTTTCTAAATTTTCTTTGTTAGGCGGCTCTGTCAGTTTTCATGCAAGAATCGCTAATGTTGTCGATTAATTATCATTTCTGTCATTTTTATGAAAGTTTTTGCGTATTTAGTATATTAGAATCAAGCAATCTTTTAAAGTTAGTCATAACTATGTGATCATCCAGAATCATATTCTCGTAGCATGGTCTACGAAATAGGACAGCGTAGGCGCCGCCTGGTCTACGAAAAATAGGACACTTATCTTTTCCCGTAGGCGGTCTACGAGAAACGATAAGGAGGTGCTACGTCGGATAGTTATGAGTATTATATTGACCTAATTTGGCAGTAAAGGGATTAGTGTAGATGTCATTTATTGTTTTATCAATATTAATAACACCTATTACAGTGTAATTTTTGCGTTTTCTATAACTTGTGCTTATGTCATAATCAGCCTATATTGATCCCACTGCTGGGACACAGGCCTCCTCTCTGTGAGAGGAGCGTGCCATAATCTACCACGCGGGCCCAGTGCAGGTTGGCGCATGACACATGTCTTCGAATTTTTAGTTCTAGGACATGCCGGTTTCCTCACGATGTTTTCTTTCACCGTTTTGAGAGCAGTGGTGATGAAATAATCTACACAAAGTAAAGTGCCTGCATGGGTTTGAACCCATGACCTACGTAAGTAAGTAAGTAAGTAAGTAAGTAAGTCGTAAGTCTCTTTCTCACGGGTGTACTTACGTATCAAAGGGAAACTGATGGAGACTGACAGACTGTCTGACTGGTTTTGTCTCACACTTTTTATGGCCATGCGGCCTATGATATCAAATGTGGGTGAACGTCTACTGGATAAGGAACCGAGATCATTTGCGTATGAATGCGTTTGCGCAAATGTCAGATCAACATTTAGGTGCGTAGCTACGAACACGGAAGTTATTCTATTTTGAGATTTGGCTTAATTATACCAGTTGAGAATGTCCAAAATGATTTATCCTTTTAGTGACAGGCAGTATTTACAACGAAATGTATGACTATACTGGTTTAGTCCTAATTATTGCGCATTAGGTGTTCCTCATAATTGTGTATTTAATATGTGTGTCTATGACCTTTTATTAAAAATTGATGATCGGAAAAACCCAGAATGCGATTCACGACAGAATGTTATATACCACTTTAAAAATATTGTTTATTTTTGTTTCCTAGAACAGTATTATAACAAGAATGTCTTTGCTCGTTATTATCATTACATTTGGGACAGGAAAATGGTTTCTAATACATGCATACCACATATCGTCCATGTAGATTATTTAAAATAATTTGCCAGATGAAATTTTAATAACAAAAGTCGCATTATTCGAACCAGAAAGCTTTTTGTAGATTGAATAATGTTTCCCATGTCCATAAAAGCTGCGGGCTGCGGGCTTTCAGCCACTCTCCAATAGCCAACCAATATACCTACCTACATAGATTTAAATGTAATGTTATGAGATGAGAGATATCGAAAGACCTTTGTATATCCATGTCCGGTCCACCTCACTTCATTGCACAGTTTATGCATATCTTACCTGAAACAAAAGAACAGACACATTAATATTTCGTCAGGTTGCATATAAGGTTTAGTAACAAAAGAGGTGGTATTAAAACTGTGGTTACGCCATCTTGCTCCGTACAATGGCGGTAGGGCAATTTGTGTGGGGTCGCAAGGGATTGTTCCGCCGGTCGGCGCACGCGCCGTGAAACTATAGCGGTGCTCTGCGCCTGCGCATCCTCCGTGACTCTATTATTGTGATATTAAAAGCTTCTGATGCCTATCAGTAGAATTATACATTTTCCTTTTTAGATGTGCTTCGAAAGGTTGTAGACTAAATTGTAGGTTTTTTATAATCGTTGGATTTTACATAAAAATCTTGCTTGCTTATTAAATTACGTTTTGTTAACAAAAATTGCGCACTTTGTTGCGGTCTTGTAAGAGCATAATTGTCTTCCACTTAGACTTGAGTGATTCTTTGAATATAATTGGTGCTATGCTATGGGTATTATTACAGTAAGTAGGTAAGGTTTTCTAGCTATTAAGGTAAACTTTAATTTGATCCTGCGACTTGTTAGAAAGCGGGTTCATAACATTACATAACAGCAAAAAACATGAATTATTCAAGACACCTTTTTTGTTGCCAGATACCTACATCCAAATTTTATTTTTAAGAAAATATAAAATTTGGATGAAACATTATTAGGTCAATGTGTGCCTGTAATTAAATTAGTAGCTACTGCTATTTCCTGATTTTCAGTACCTAACCATACCTTCTTATAGTTCTGAAACTATACCAGAAACGAGCTATGGATAATGTTTGGTGGTAAGTACCACGTACAACCTCTCAAACTGAAGTTTCATCATAATTCATAAATTAATGATAAATTATTTTATTTCTGTAAGTAGGTTTGTGCAAACACTTTTACACGTCAATCATATTTTTTAGTCTCGGCGTCTTCTATCTGACTACTCTGAGAAGAAAGGCCACAACAAATTCAGAGGTCTGACAGTCTCTTTTAAAGTCCAGACATAGTCTTGGTCAGATCATGTGGATTGGTGCCAGCAATGGTATTTTGAGGAAAGAACAACACAGATTGACTGAACCTAGCCAATCAATCTGTGTGGTTCAGTAGTATCTACAATATTCTAGCTCATTCAAGTAGTAGTTCGAGTATTTTCTTCATAAAAGATATATAAGATTAGTAAGCATACCTAGATTCGTTATGATAACAGATAAGTAAAAGTAAATCGCCATTTCTTTTGTGAAAACAAACGTAACACTGTAACCTATTATTCATTTTGATGGCGATACAGACGTAGATACCTACGACGTAAAAAAAAGATAATAAATTAAAGCCTTTCTTGTAAAATCCTATAACTCTGTGTTTACTCAGCTTGTGTTGTGATTGTGACCTTCCAGTTTTGCGCCGATGCGACGTCGCAATGCACTGACTTTACACCAATACTCGCCATTATCTGGTATGTTGCTGAATGGTTACTATATTAACAGACCTTAGACATTCGACAACCTTAGTCTTATAGGCACAGGTGAAAATAAAATAAAATAAACATTTGCGTAGCAGAGCAACAATACATTATACAATACATTGTATTATTTTCCATAATTATAATTAATCAATGCGGTTCTACGCTGAAGGGGACGGAAATTACATATTGATTTTTTAAACGTAAAAATATTAATCGCTGACTTATGACTCGTTTTAACCACTTAAGCAGCTTGAAGGCGTGCGTCGAGCCGTTGACCTTTCGACCCGGAAACGATACGTTGCCTCAACCTTCGCTGTGGTCACAAGCTCTGTTTGAACCTTTTACTGCAGCGTGCACCTACACGCCGCGCACGCGCAGCTGCGCTTAACGCGCATAAATTCGACGTAAACGCAAAACAGAACGTGCTTCCGACCACAGAATGATACGTAAACATTCTTATAACACATTATTGTGACTGGAGCCATTCAATGGACTATTCGCTAAGTTTACATTGATGCACCAAGTTTACTCCGTGGACAAAGTTTACTCTGTAAAACCAGATGTGTTCGTAGTTGTTGGCGAGTTACTTTCTACACCGGGAGCCCGTTGCGTCGGCGGCGAGTACTACATCATCTAAGGAGTCGGGAAACTTTGCACTGAAGTGCGGTAACGCGACCATTTATCTTATAATGGCCAGGGGCACTCCGCTTTCAGTGGCCGCTGCGAATATCAATGGCATCATAAGCATAATGGATTTAGTCTTCTGCACGCGTCTCAACGCCCATAAATGGGGTCTGCCACTTTCACTTGAATTATGATGTCCTCCTTTTAAGGATGCGTTGTCACGACAAAGTTGCAAATACGTTAAATATTCTAGACAAAGTGTGTAAAGTTCACGTGTATTTGGGTTAGTGGGCTGTTCAAGAAACACGTACTTGTATGGTTGTCAAAACTGTAACTTTTCGTTGAGTGATTATAAATGGTATATTTAAGTATCAGTAGAAATCACTTTTAAGACAGAACAAACTGACGAATTCGTATTGAACCTTGAAAACCTGAACTCTTTTCTAAAAGTTGAACTTAGTTTTTTGTTCTCAATAGGTAGGTAAGTTAACTATAGCGTGTACGATTATTTCATTTTTATTTCGGTATCGACACAAAAACTGATCACAGCGATCAATATAAAGAAACACTACTGCTTTTCAGGGTACACGATGCTGTAAAATAGATTAAATCTGCTGTGTGGCAGTTTTTGTTGCTGATCCGATTAGATTGAAGGTAAACAAAATCACCTTGACAGAAAGAGAGGCGGGCGGCGCCGGCGGTGAAAAAATAACTTTGATTACACCAACAAACACGAACTCCAAAATAAATTAGGAAAATAAGGCTTTGGGATTGTTGTTCGTGTATCGGTATTTGTTTTCCTTTCCGTAAAAAACCCTTTTAGACATAGGTACCTACCTAGGTTAAAGGAAACATGCGAAGGAAAAGTGTATTAGGTATAAGTTAATGAAGTAGTTGGTTTACTTTGTACGGTGCGGTACGGTGGTTACTTACTAATATGTAAGTATGACTGCAGATGTTTGTTAGACCTATAGGTTTCTAATAAAATGTGTAATATGAATAAATAAATAGTTAAATAGCTCAAAGAAATATTTAAATTGTATTGACAGTAAAAAGTCTGATAACAAAATAATAACTAATACGAATTAATAACAAATACGGAGAATTTGAAAACTTGCATTTATTCTGACATAATAAATAAGTTACGCTAATCGACGTAATATTGCGTAACTTTGCTAAAACTTATGGTGAATAATGATAAGTTAATCGTTTTTATAACTGTAATAAGTAACCCAAATCGTTCCGGCATGAACACGATTGTTAACCGATAACTAAGCGAATAACGTTATTGATTGATCAAAATGCATGTGCGCTCGCTAAACGGAAAAATGAAACAAAATCTTCTTTCATTACTCCGTGGGTCGTTACCACGTATTGAATATGTTGGTGCATACGGTTTGTCGATGTTTGGCTTTAACGGCACGTTGCATTAGGACGAGACAGGCGCGAGGCGCAAGCGCAGCGCACGCCCGCTACATATCCGGCTGCGGCCCAAGGAGAACTTTCCAACAACCATATGTCAACATTATCTACTCGTTATCCATTAAAATATTAGTATAATGTTAGTATCTTTCAAATAAACAAATGGAACTGATTCAATGCAAAACAAATCGAACTCTTTGCAGATTACGCACGTTTGGATATGTGCCAAAATGAAAAGTGCTTGTTGTTGTATGTTGTTTTTAAATACATTTTCATTCGAGAAATCCCGAGCCGGCTCATCGTTTGCCTAAACCTTTCTTATCATTTATCCGACCACAACGTTCCACCATGGAAAGATTTGAAAGTTGTACATTGTATTGTATTGAAAATCTCTGATAGGAAGATTTCAGTTCCGGATTTCCGTTTTGCATTTTAATCTTCTGCAGTAGGGTTATATGTTACACATTAGTAGGACGAGAAGGACATACAAAATGAGACAAACGTTATAATTTTCGGCATCGAACTGCGAACACTTAGTAGCTATTACCTACAGGCTCTATTGTTTAATAGCTAACTTCTGAGCGGTATGGTGTTTTATCGTTACACATGTGTACACAATCTTGGCTAGTTTTGTTACATGAGCATGCAACAATAAATCGTAAGCATGCATTGCGTAACAAGCGATTTTGTTTTGGTTTTTGTGACGGTCGAAATCAGCGTCCATAGTTACCGATAACGTGTGCAAAGTTTCAAATTGATTGTAACTATATTTTGTGTAGGAAGGTTATTAACAAAGGTTGTGTGAAAATGTATACAGCCTTCTGTGTCTTGGTATTGGCAAAGACAATAAAGTTATCGTGTCCTGGTATCTGATCTACAGGTGACAATTGCATTTTGTCGTATAGATGTTAATTGTAATGTTAGGCGTAAATATTTGTATCTCAGGTGTATGTATCTGAGGACAAATATATTCAATCTAATTTGCTTATTTCAATTAATTTATGAAGAAAATTACAGCTACGACATGCGAAAGTTGAAGCAGAGTAGAAAGTGACTTAGTCATCCGCACCGCGGTCCGCCAGATTTTCTCATGACACCAAACGAAGCGTTGTTGATTACAATTGTATGTTGAAAAGGATGAATGGATCCCATAAGAAAAGAACTGTAAAATTATTTCAGAGAACTAGAAACTATCTCCCATTCCTCGTAGGTACAATCGGTTATTAAGATGACTTTATAGGTACCATCATCATGAAGCAGATGAAGTAATCAAAGAGAAAATGCGTCAAATCACCCATGAGGTGTAGGTAAGTGCCATAATGATGGAGACATTGCACAATTCGTAAAATGTCTGTCGTAACCGTAATCCACCGGTAATGTTCTCAAAAGTGTCCGTTATTTGAACAGCAAGTACGTATTACCATCCGTCACTGTGATTTTTTATAATGACGTCTGTTACGATGATTCATATTTGAATTCGGGGAACTAAGATGAGAGTAGCCGGAAAACTTGTGCCATGTGACCTTAAAATTCATGTCTGTGAAGCTTCAAGAATCAATTTTGTGGTACCTAGTATAGTAATACATGATTAAAGAAAATTTAATGAAGTAGATGGATGGGTATATGTACGTATGAGGAAAATCTGTACGATTATTAGATTGGATTCAAATTGCGAGCCGTTATAAAATACTAAAATTCAAAAACCTGTTCTAAAATGCTGGCATGATAAAAAAAACAATCGTAGGTATCTGGTATAGGTACCTGTTGAATATCCGAAAGCTGATAAAAATACTGGTTAATTCTTATATCTTCTCACAATCACAATTGCACTTTTAAACACAGCAGTAAGTTATCACTTCTCTAAAATAACGAAACAATTAATAACAAGTATTGTGACGTCAGAGAGCACTTATGTATTGTCAGTTATCAGTTAATTGTAATGATAAGGAGCACTAGACATTGACAGCGACCGGTTGTGACGAGCCGCGAGGTACGTATGGAGGCGTGTGGCAGTGCTCACCACATTTGTATGGCACCGGTGAGCCTGGCCAGCTGACAGCTAGCACCGGTCGCCGGCCGGTGACGTCACGCGTGACGCGTGCACTAAACACCCCAAATTTCATCAAATTACGTCACAAACCCTCAACCTACTCGTGGAAATCGCTGTATCACTTCTGGGACAACTAACTGACCTTTACGCTTGATATTTTTATTATTTTGTTTGACGAATATTTGTGTTATTTAATTATACCAATACCGGCTTTTTATTATTCTTTACTTTGTCTCGCGAGAGGCCACAGACTGGTTATAGCAACTTTAGTTCCAGTTGTCTAATGCTAAACTTATTATAATCACATATTATACAGACTTACTGTGCACGGATTTAATATATGAAGTTGGATTGTATTTTAGGAATGTATTTTGAAGGCTTAAAACAGAAGAATTTAGCGTCAAATTAAGTAGATTCAGAAGAATAAGCTAAGATAAAGAATAAGCCTGAAAGTTTTAAGGTTTTGTGAAGCATGATTTCTCATTGACGTTGAAAACACAATCATTAAAATGTGCTTAGATAAGGGTATGACATAAACAGTATTATTATCTTTAAATCTTTTTAAGTGGAATTATGAATAACCGTAATTTCCTTCGAGCAGTTGTCTTCATGGTCTTAGTCACGCCTCTCATACGTAGGAACGTACTTATATATCTACATTTATAGGTCCAAGAATGCGCAGTTATTACTGGATTCCCCGAGTTTGAGTATTTCAGAAATAGTTTCATCGAATGACGTAGATCTTTATACGGTTTAGATCTATTATTTGATCCTTTATCTGATCTAATTGACTGTTAATCTATCGATCTAGTAATTAAGACATGTTGATGTTTTGTGTTGTTTTCCTCTGCAAGTTTGTCACCTACGGGTTTTAACGGCTTTTATTACATGTTTATTATCTTTGCAATTTTCTGTACTTATGTCGTCATAAAGCATAGATATAGGATTTTCTATGCAAAAACTATGCGCTAATTCGCAGCGTGTAAGATGAAGATATGTTTATAATTCTGAGTTATTCCCACAGTTTTCCTCTCAACCACTTACATGTATAAAGTTTTAAACGAAATCAACAAGAATTTCAGTGAATCTGACGTCATTTTACGAGAGCCAATGTTGTCACCCAACTATGTGCTTTACCACCCACTAGTTTTATCAGGCGTAGTAAACCGGAGGAGTAATTTAGTACAAGAAATCTCGATCTTTACCACATTATTAACTTATCAATGTTTGCTTAGACGCAGGAATATAAAGTATTACGGCTTAGAATTAAGAATGGTAAAGAGACAAATCAAGATGTTATTCTTATTATGAGACTAACGTGCAATATAAGTCAGGTTGTAGTTACATATTTGTTAAGACATCCACTTAATCTTTAAACTATATAATTTATACTTTGAAACGCAACGGACATTTTGCGACAAATTTATAATGTGCTAATGTTCAGGCGCCTAAATCCAACTTTACCTGGTACACACGGATACACATCAAGCTATACATTTCCAGTTTACGCTGATCACGCACTGTTATATTCGTTCCAAAAATAAAGTGATGGACTGTTTCTCTATTTAATGAGTTTCTCGTAATAATTGGCTTGGACGACTCACTTGCGCGGGCGCATGCTGGCTAGAGCAGCTGGCAAATATATAGGTACTAGAAATTGAGATGGAATTAAAAATACAGTCCCAAAGTAAACAACCCATTAACAAAACTTACATACAAATACATATAAATGTATAAAAGTGATTTCGCATTACCTACAATCTATTCTTTTGCTGATTGAGTAGGTACTGTTGTCTGTCGGCACAATTAGCGTAAATAGAAATGTATATTTAGACTGCTTTAATAAGTAATTAGTTGGCTGATGGCGACGGGAATAGCTGGCGTACTGTGGATACTTGCACCTCATACAGGAGACACACCTACTGAGTGCGCCCGCGCCGTGCTGCACCTCTCACAACTCGGGCTCATCTCTATTTCTGCCCGGTGTTAATGACTTCATACAGATACACTCGCCAGTTGACATTTAGGTCATTCTATTATGGTTTTTATGATGTTTTCTATATTTTCACGAAGTGGAGATAAAGCCAATTAGCGTCTGCGTCGTTGTCAAAGTCAATGTAAACAAAACCTAAATGTAACTAAGTTTCACCTCGGCTGTCCTAATTGCGCTTCGTTTCAGTTCAGTGCAGTAGTACTTTGCTTTGAATTGGTGTTAATGGATATACGTAAAGAATAGAGACAGGGGGGGCATTTCGCGAACGATCATGTGAATGAATACACTATATTGTTAGTTTATAGCCTGTTCCGGTGACCCAGTTCTTGTTTATAAAACCCGTTCATGTTCCAACTATGCAACTAAGCTTTTAAAAAGTTTGCTAGTATTTATGGAGAAATTATTGTTGCCTATTTTATATGATAAACAGAATTGACGTTGCCAAAACTTACTTAAATTCAGATTCTAGAAAATAAAAGTTAAGAACACTTCGATTTATATGATCATAGTCTGGTCTCCTCCATTAGGTGCTGTTTAATAATATAGATAGTAGACGACATATTGTTTTTAAATAGCACGATAAGCGGCATGATGTAGACGTAAACGAAATAGTAGGTACACACGCCTTTGTTGTAAGTAACAGTGCATAATTACTAGATTAGGAGATAGAATAAGATCTAGAATATCTAAGTAGGTGATTATCAAAACATGGTCACAAAGCATGTCGAATACTGCAGGCAATGCGGGTACAGTAATGAGGTTTTTAAGAAGATTGAGCACATGACCTCGGTAATTGTCGATATAGAGTGTGAATGACTCCATTGCGCGAGCGAGTGGCACTTATTAAATTATTAGCAACATTGACCTTAACTGCCCAGGTCAACATGTTCGAGGTTAGATTTTGCTCTTGGTGGATCTTTCTTCACCTTTGTGTATTGGGGTATTTACATACCAAGACCCCTCCATGCTTCGAGAAGCACGGTAAGCCGTTGGTCCCGGCTGTCATTCGTGGACATTGACAGTCGTTACGGGACAACCAGTCTTTTTCGTATTACCCAGTAACTGGGTCGTGGAGGTCACGCAGAGATGTAACTTATCTAAGATACAAGTATCTGAAATACAGATACAAGATACAAAATACGTATCTTGTATCTGTATTTCAGATACTTTTTTGAAATTCATTTTGTATCTTGTATTTAAATACCTGTTGTTTGGTATCTTAGTATTTTGTAGATACTATGTTTGCTAAAATACTTTTAGTAATTGATGAACAATAGCGAATGAGTGATAAACTCTTTGAAGAACTAGTTTTACTTAAGTCTCAATTAAAACCTTAAAAATATAATATTATGTTGTGTAACGTTTGCGCAATCAACGCGATTTACATGTAAAAAGATAAACATTCATTAATAAAAATGTTTTTTTTTTTACACGCTTTATATTAGCTCAGGTTGTATGTATGTATGTAACGGAATCTTTGAGCGCGATTTTGACCCACTTTAAACGGTCAGATTTCATTGAAACTTTGTAAACTTGTCGAGGACCGATGACAATTTAATAATTTAAAAAAAAATTGAGAAAAAAAAACACGTTTTGTAGTTAGCAGAACTAAAAAATAGAAAATAAATAATAGTTTAAAAAACTAAAAAACACGCTTTAAAAACCAAACTAAAAAAGGAGAAAATAATTTAATTCAATTAAAAAGCGTGGGGTGCTTGACATTAATTGATTATAAAAATACCTCAAAAAGCACCCCACGCTTTTTAATTGAATTAAATTATTTTCTCCTTTTTTAGTTTGGTTTTTAAAGCGCGTTTTTTAGTTTTTTAAACTATTATTTTTTACAACAGTATCTTATCTATAAAAAGTATTCGAAAGATACGTACTTATATCTAGTATTTCAGATACCATTACAGAAAGTTATTTGCATCTGGTATCTGAAATACTTATTTTAAAAGTATTTTGCATTTTGTATTCCAGATACTTTATTTAAGGTATCTTGTACATCTCTGGAGGTCAGATAGGTAGTTGCTCTATGTAAAATACTTGTACTCAGCTGCATCCAGTTAGACTGGAAGCCGACCCCAACATAGTTGGGAAAGAGGCAGATAATGATGTGTTTTGGACCATGAGCGCGATGTGATAAAGCATAGCAGGAAATTAAAAAAAAAGGAAAATCTGACGCTAGAACGCTAGGAAGCTATATTAAAAAAAGTTTGGATATTTTCAAAATACGGGAAACATACAGTCGAGATACAATATGAAGGGGAATCGATCTTTTACCTTTCGTTATTATAAGAGCAAAGCATTAGAGCAATTGATAAAGATAAGGGATAGATATATACAGGATGTCCAGTAAATAGTACGACATAGAGCAGGGTGTGATAGCTTGGGTCAATACCTACCAAAATACGGGAAACATACAGTCGAGATACAATATGAAGGGGAATCGATCTTTTACCTTTCGTTATTATAAGAGCAAAGCATTAGAGCAATTGATAAAGATAAGGGATAGATATATACAGGATGTCCAGTAAATAGTACGACATAGAGCAGGGTGTGATAGCTTGGGTCAATACCTACCAAAAAAACATAATATATGTTCCGCAAAGTTGGAAGGCCTCCCACAAGGTGGACCGATGACCTTGTGAGGGCCGCAGGAGTCCGCTGGATGCGGGAAGCACAGAACCGGTCGAAGTGGCGGAGCTTGGGGGAGGCCTATGTCCAGCAGTGGACGTCCTTCGGCTGAAATGATGATGATGATGATGATGATGTTCCGCAAAATGTTACGGATTCACAGTTATAGTGTTAAGCGATAAGAAAATTGTTCATCATCATCATCATCATTTCAGCCGAAAGACGTCCACTGTTCAATTGTTCAGTGCAAATTTAAACAAATAATTGTATTTCTTGAAAACAATCCTGTTTTTGATACAAAAAAGACTTAACAATGAGTACAGTAACTATTCACAAATAATTTGACGTAATAACAATACTAGAAAACGATTTTTGGAGGAAAATAAATTTTGTGTGACTGTAAATCCGTAACATTTTGCGGAACATATATTATGTTTTTTTGATAGGTATTGACCCAAGCTATCACCCCCTACACTATGTCGTACTATTTACTGGACACCCTGTACATAAGAATTAGAACAGTCTCTTGGTGTAGTTCTTGCTAACGTTTAATAGCCACAATGTTTTTGACCTACAAATAAAATCACTCACTTTGAGTAGGTAAGTTTATTCGCTCAGTACGCTGCAGAGGAGGCAACAATTTTTATAAATGTATTCAGTATTTATCAATGTTTCAAGTACATTCAAGAAAAATCTAGTATCCTATTAATATTATAAATGTGAAAGTTTGTATGTTTGGATATTTAGATGTTTGTTACTCAAACACGCAAAAACGGCTGAACGGATTTGGATGGTACACAGATAGTTTGTAAACGTGAATAACACATAGGATACTTTATCCCGATAGTACGCGTTCCTGTGGAATAGTTTTCGACCGTCACGCGGCCAAAAGCTAGTAATATTATAAATATGAAAGTTTGTATGTTTACTGTACTCAATCACTTCAAAACGACTGAAGGGATAGACCCTGATTTGGGTAAAGACATACAATACTATTTATCCCGTGGGATAAACAACATCCACGCGGGAGAAGCCGCAGGCAAAATCTAGTATTACTTCAAAGACATTTTGCATCAATAAGCGTAATAGGTACGGAACCAAGGTCCTTATAACGTAATACCAACAAAATATAGAGCTGTCGAATTACCTAACGTTACTTCATTCGCTGGATATTATTGTAGATTAATAATTTATTAATAACGTTTGTGTCAATGGTTTAATGCGAGACGGCAGGTCAATCGATAGCGTGTCTCATTAAAAATGTAAGCTACAGAGTGAGTAGGCAATACATCGATCACTTGTTCGAGTCTACATCGACAGGCTACAGGCGACATAACACATTCATTAGCTTTACGTGTTGGTGATGGTTGCCAGTCACAACTACATGCATTTACATCATCAGCCTATTTTGTTACCACTTGACACAAGCCTCCTCTCAGTGAGACGGAATGGGCCATAATCCACTACGCGGGCACAGAGCGGGTTGGTAGATATCACATAACTTCGAATGTTTGGTTCTGGCATATGCTGGTTTCCTAAAATTGTTTTCTTTCACCGTTTTGAGAGCGTGATGAAATAATTTACATATAGTAAAGTGCCTTTTTTTTTCTTTTTGGGTGGAAAATCATCAAATAACTTCTCCCGCTCTGTGTGGAGCAGGAGGGCGTGTCAGACTTTTACCGACTAAAACCTACCCGTGTTCCCTCAGTTGCCTGTGTGGCAGGGCCCGCAGTATCTCTTTCGAAATACCCGCACCCCTGGCAGCAGTTGGTGCTGACATCTCTTTGAGGCGCGCGTGGAACACAACGCGACAGCGAGCTACCCATTACTCGCCGTCCGCAAGCCCGCGCCTGCTGTGGCCGGGAATCAGCCTGGGATTCCCGACGCCAAAGCGCGCCAAAGCGCAAGATTTGTCTGTATTGCTTCAATTTAATTCTATTTACCTATTTTGGTATGGTAATTTTATTCTGGGTGCATCGTTTTCACACATAATCAAATAATGAATGTAAATATTGTACTTGGAACATTTTAAAAGAGTAACGGTGGAGTTTCTTGCCCATTCTTCTCCATACGAAACTACATTTTGGAAGGGGCGACTAGAATCAATTCTATTTTAATGTAAATGTTGACGTTCAAAAGTGCCTTTTAAGTGCCTATTTGAAATAAATGCTTTGACTTTGACTTTGACCTGTCTGGGTTTGAATCTACCACCTACAACTCGTTAGTCGCGGCCGTTATCACTACCATTGCTCCAAAAGCTCCAGCTCCACTAGACGCATAAGCAGTAACAAAACACGCTGTACCCGAGAATTTGAAGTCAAGAATTTGTTTTAGATTTCAATTTTTGAGCATACGTCAGAGAGTCACTACTTTACAAGGGTTATTTCGGACTCTTAGATACCGACTAAAACTCACGGTTGCTTCCACCACTACCAAAGAGCACCCTGGAAATACTGGTTCGCGCGCACCCCCGAAAAACAGCATCAACCCAAATAAAAAAAAAAAAACAATAAGTGAATTCACACTAAGTATGTTAGCTTGTTATGTAGATAAGTATAATAAAAGTAGATATTTAACGCGATTTGATGGAATTGCAGTTAAATGAATAATTTTAATAACTAGTGCTAATGGTCGCCCAGTAGTAGAAATTCGACCATCATTCATTTAAAACTTAATGTATTTCTAATGCATTATTGTATAAAAATATGAATTTTTCTATAATAACTATAACTGTGCTTTTCATACTCCCCCGTTCGCGTAATTTTCGTAAAAAGCGGTACAAAGTTTTTCTTCACTTATAAAGAAGATAATACTGGCAATAATACCTTCAGAAATTTGTGTGAATCATTGTTTACTTTAAGTTTAAGGAAAGCAGTCATCTTATGGATTTTAAAGCTTTCATATTTTAGGTTTTCTCAAGGACCCCTTGCCATGTTCTCGTATCGGAAATCAGATTGGTAATTGTTCATTGTATCAAGTTAACGAGCGAGCGTGTGCAGTAATGAGTTTCGAATGCAAAGCAGAACAACTTCATCGGTTACATTTCGTAACACACAGCTATTTAGAGTACCCGTTGTCGATAGAGTTAATTATGAAAATATTACTTGTAGCTTTTGTTTCTGGTGTTATATTTATATTGTCAAATAGTACGTATCCGCTTGTTTTTTTTTAAGTTAAGTACCTATTACTCCTATATATTTATTGCACACTCATTTTATACGAAACGTGGTCGCTCACAGTGGGCCTCATAACAACGCTGAAAGTCACCCAAAGGGCAATGGAGAGAGCTATGCTTGGAGTTTCCCTACGCGACCGAATCAGAAATGAAGAGATCCGTAGCAGAACCAAGGTAACCGACATAGCCCGAAGAATTACCAAACTTAAGTGGCAGTGGGCAGGTCACATTGCTCGCAGAACAGATAGCCGATGGGGCAGGAATGTTCTGGAGTGGCGACCGCGTACTGGAAGACGTAGCGTTGGAAGGCCTTCCATAAGATGGACCGATGACCTGGTGAATGCCGCAGGAATCTGTTGGATGCGAGAAGCGCAGAACCGGTCGAAGTGGCGGGGCTTGGGGGAGGCCTATGGTCAGCAGTGGACGCCTTTCGACTGAAATGATGATGATGATGACTCGTTTTACATACCTCTCGAAAATAAACATATCTTTAGACTAATTTCAGAAGACAGGCGTTAGCGCATGCCACACTGGGAACAAAGCTAAGTTCGTTTATCTGAGCTCATGAAGCTACCGCGTGATTGCATACTTCGAACTAAGAACCGAAGTATGAAAAGTTGCGGAAGCTACATGAGCGAAGCTACATGAGCGAAGCTACATGAGCGAAGCTAAGCGTACCTACTTAGCTTTGTTCCCAGAAGGTAGCCGTAAAATTCGAATTTTCTTACGGTTTTGCAATTTGCAGTTAATTGGCAGGCTGTATGTTGATTAGAATATGACTCGCGACCGCACATCCACCATAGGCGCGTGACTGCCAGGGTTGCGGGTTGTTCGAAAGAGATACCGCGGCCCCTGGCACACAGGCAACTGAGGGAACACGGGTCGGCTTTAGTCAGTAAAAGTCTGACACGCCCTTCTGCTCCACCCAGAGCGGGAGATGTTATTTGATGATCTCCCAACCAAAATCTTCAAACCTTGCTTGCGCTACACGTGCGCTTTTCGTGCTACGTTCAGACGGTTCAGATCAAATGAGCGCCTTCAGTTGGAGACCAACGTGGGCTAGTGCGCTGGCTCTCTGGACTGCTCCTTAATAGTAGTTTTATTAATTAGCAATGATCATGTCAGTTTCAGAACACCATGTCACCGATGCTCAGTATCTTTATAACAGTTCCTTGAATTTTGTACCATTTGAGTTCGATACTGTAAACCGTGGACCATGGAACGCTACAAACTGCTTAAGAAATCTCCTCAATTGCTGGGAAATTACCAAGTTTGTTAATCATTTATAATTTTATCCGTAATTAAATAGAAAACAATAAGGAGTTGTTCTTTAATATTTGTATTGTGCATACATAGTGCAGTCATATTTAAATTATTTGGTTGTTTTATATTCTTGCAGAGCTGACATTTTATGCTCCAATCATAAATATAAGACGTCAATATGCGATTTCTGGAAAGATAATTGTGACGACCATGACGGACAGCTTGACAGTAAGTGAATTTAGTCCAACAGCTAGCAATCAGTCAGACTAGAAATTGAGTTGATTCAAACATTGCATTTACAAACCCGAACTTGGATGATTAGTTTTTTTTCCGAATAATTGATCGACGAGTCGTTATTATCTTGTTTAGTGGGTCGGTCTGCACGCCGCGTTGCGGTGTCGTAACGTCGCGGGTCGGTCGGCCCAAAGAACATAATATCTACAACTGCTATGTTATGTTCTGTGGTTCCAAAATAAAATCACAATTCAGCATCGACGCCACGACGGACCTAATAACTAATTATTAGGTAATATATTTCCTCAAAACTGTTAAACTATACCCCATTTGTTATAGCTTTAGAAAAAAGAGGCTCGTAGAAGCAGGAGTGCAAAACATTTTATTTCAAAGTTAAGTTCTAACTTTTTTAGGTAGATTTAAGACAGTACTAAATGCTGAGATAAACGAAGTATATATATATTTTCGAGCCGTTTGGGGTTGAAACCCTCGGGCCGTGGGGTCCGAGTGCTCATGCTCTCTACAAGGAAATCTCCAAACGGCTGGTTGACACTTCCCGTGACCCAAGGGCTGGTTTTTACTTTGGCCAGAGGCTGAGCATTGCTATACAACGTGGTAATGCCGCCAGTCTCTTGGGTACATTACCAGTCGACAGCGATGCGGATGAGTTTTTTGACGCTTTGTTTTAGTTTATTCGCTGTAGTTAGTTTAATTGAAATAAAAATATTTTACCTAGTAAAAGTAATGTTTATTTTAGATAATGTTCTATTTACAATAACATCTTCATCACACATTACAAACCTACAACAAAACGAATGAATGAAACAAACAATCACATGATGATTTAAATCTAATTAAGGTTATAAGAAAATAAAATATATATTTTTTACAATACTTTATTTTAAATAACAACTTACGACCCACAATACATTTGGTAAAACTTCGTCGTCATAAACTAATTTAGTTACTCGGTGTTTTTCACTCCTGCTTCTTTTAGGTTTTTAGCATTGACACTTTATTTTTTTTTGGCATAAATCGTAACTGCAACACCTTTAATATTGTTTTGTTACGAAGTGTACATTAAAAAGAACCTTTTTTAACTTCTGTCTAATGCTATTGTAAATGGAGTATAGTTAGACAAATATTCGTTTAAAGTTGCAAGTTGACTATTAAAAATGTACCTATATTTCTTGAAAATATGGTAATTACTGTGACTAAATTTATTATTTGCAAATCAGTAGGTATTTATTATTTTTGTTAGGTATTGTTCTGCTTTTTGTCGCTGACATTGTGTTCCTATTTTATTAGGTGCTAGGTTCTAGGGTAAGGTTGCGTTTGGCGGGCCTTATAGCTTCAATAACATGGTGCAAAACTGTTATCGTGTATATTAATGCACGTGCAATATTAATTGAATCACCCCTTGCACTCAAAATATCAATTATATTGATGCAATAACATTGACGGTTCATAGGCGTCAATATTTTCATGTGCAAGACTTGCCGAGTGTTCCGTGACCATGTCAGGCTTCTAGTTAGGCTTAACAATATTGCGCAATACGAATCCTACACGGTGCAATGAAACAAAATGGTGCAATAAAAATTAAACTCGCTCAAACCTAGACTGTCCAAAATTTTAGATAGACTATTTTAACTTATTTTTTTTTGTGTATTTTGATAAATATGATAAATATCATGATAAAAAAACTCAATTCTAATCCAGGGTGGATTAGAATTGTGTTTTAAATCAAATTGATTGGGACCTTAGACGGTTTAATCAATTTGATTTAAGGACAATTGTTCTTACCCTTGACTACTGCAAAAAGATTACAACCCTTCATGATCATGTTGACTAGAAATCAAAACGTCTATGCCAAGTATTGCCTAAACCTTAAAGTGACTAGAAAGCACAATGCCTACCTTGCAATATGTCTATACAGGTTTTGAACTAAACCTTATTCTGACTATGAAGCACAATGCCTGCCTTGCAATATGACGATGCAGCATTTGAACCAAACCTTATTATTATACCAGTTCATGAAATGCTCGAGAATTGCATGAAATGGTCGCATTTCATGAAATTCTCGTCTTCTTCTGGTTCTTATATTATAGCAGAAGACGGTCGAAACCAGGGTGGGGCTCCTATTTCTGTGTGCAGTGTTTAAAGGAACTTAACAAAACCGAACCTCGGGTTGCCCCAGACTTTTAGTATGCAGGGGGTTTCGGGGGCGATAAACCGATCTAGCTAGGTTTCATTTTTAGAAAATGACCACAAAAAAAAACCGAGCGACGCTCGCTTGGCCATCCAGATATTAAAGTTTTCAAATTATTAAAAGTCAACGAGCTCTATGGCATTGCATTGCATTTTGATCTCCAGGCGATTTACTACTTAGAAATAATGGTATTTTAGCCATTTTGCTTGTTAAACATTTTGATCTCTAGGCGATTTACAGCTTAGGCAATTTGCTGTGCAGACATTAATTTTAGGCATTTTGCGTCGTAGACGAATTGAAAGTTAAACACTTTGATCATAACATATTACAACTTGTTTAATGACATTAAACTGTCAAAAAGTAGTGTTTGATAAGAAGTTTTATTCCAGATCCGGGAGACTACACTTTGTTTGAAGGTTTTTGCAGTTCTCAAGTATGGACCAAGTAAAAATGATGTCAACGGCTGTGCCAATTAATTATTCACGCTTAGTATTTTTTATTTTTTATTAAAATCCTTTAACGTTAATCGTGTAAAGTTGCATGTTAAAGTTATGATCATATTTAGTTCATATATTTTGACAGGATTAATAAAGTCACACGGGCTTGTAAACAAGTTATGTACCTAAGTAATCGTTGTTTCTATTGGTAAAAATTAAATAATGGTGATTGGTTTTGTTATTTTATTTTATTTTTTTTGTTGGGCATCTCGCAGTTGGCCTTGAGAGGCCGTGACTGCTCAACCGAGCTTTCCTGGGGCTGCCATTAAGAAACTAATCTTAACGCCTCCAGCCAGGCCTTACAAACTAAATTTATAGGTACATACAATGTGGAACTGAATTAATTCGCATTATGAAAGTAGTTAATTCTGTTGAAGGAGGTTTTATTTAGGTTCATTATCAACGAAGTTAGTTAATTAAGGACGTGGGGCTCGTGGCTAAGTAAAAGTCGCGGTTTGATAGGCTGAAGTTAAGCAACACTTGCCGAGGTCTGTGCGTGGATGGGTGACCCATCCATTTCATTTTCATCCCTTCCGTGCTTCGAATAGCACCTAGTAGACCTTTGACAGTCTTTACGGGTAGAAAGGTAGCCAGAAGCACGAAAATCTGAAAGGCAGCTTTACTTACCTAAGTGGATTGAGAAGGTAAGATAGTCAGTCGCTTCATGTAAAATACTGGTGTTTAGCTGCATCCGGTTAGATTGGAAGCCGACTCCTACAGTCCGGAAAAGCTAGGCACATGATGATAATGCCCAATCAATGAAGAAGGTAAGTAGGTACGTGCTAAATTAAAACTCTATTGTTCTCACATCGTTTGGTGACCAGCAAAAAAGATGCCTTATTATAATAGCGAGGTAAATCTGTTTATTTCCGAATACGTCTAAGCCGTGTGCCCCAGTTGATACTTGTAACTAGACAATGAAAGACCAGAATTTAAAAAAAAACATCGTTGGGTCTGTTCAACAAACGTCCAGTATCGATTGACAACAAAGTAAGAAAGAAATACGTGCATACAATGATTGAAACACGAATCAATCTAACTTGAAATAACACTCAAAATGTAATTGGACATCAATCTCAAAAATGAAACCGCGAAAGTGAAAATGTTTAATTATTTCAAGTCTTTCTTACCTACCTACCATTTTTCGACATTTCTTTGCATTGGCAAGACTGGTATCATCAGAAAATATAACATTGTGGAAAAGGCATATTCGTTTTATGCCGCTGTACTCATAGGTTTACTTGTTATTTTCTGCTTGAAAGATTACTAAGGTAAGGAGAAATTTAGAGACTTTGAAAACAAAAATATGAAATTAATTATATTTATTCCGAAACAGTTTGAGAAGTACCGTGGGTAAGCGGATCTTAGCTGAGTGGACAATTTCAATGGGAGAAATCTTAACGCTAACATCTCCAAGATTATATACCTACCGCAGTTAGCAACTAAATAAAAAGCTGAAGAATCATGTAGATATTATAAATTAACATTAACTGGGAGCAAAGATGTCAGAAAGATACAGGCTTCAGAATGCAAAGCAGGTTATAGATAGATTAAATTATACATCACAATTAGCAGTAACTCGTGAAATGAAATATTTTTAGCTCGTACCTACTAATGAAGAGATGTCGAAAAGCATATTGTTGGGTGTAATTTTAGATTTTGAAATGTGTTGTGTAAATAAAGTTAGTATACTTACTAAATATAATGTATTTATCAAAACTGCTAACCAGTAAAGACGAAAATAGACTTGTAGTTCGTAATCAGTGTTAGATGTTGGTTTAGTCCGCGACGACGTGTCCCATCGTGGTAGGTAGGACATAATCACATAATGGAGGATCGATCGAACGAGCTCGTTCAGGTCGTTCATCACGTCGCGTCGTGGCCTCGTGGCACCATGGCATTAGAAATCAGGACTACACATATACTACACACAGGTAAACTTGACATTTCCTTATATACTCCGGCAGTGGTTTATTTGAACTAATGAATTGATAAATGTATTTTTTTCTGTAATTAGTTTTCTACAAACACTTACACGTCAATGATATTTTTAAAACTTCATGAGGTCGACGTTTCCTATCTGACTACAATGAGAAGAATGGCCGAAACAAACTCAGAAGGAGTTTTTTCAGTCGGTCAGTCTCTTTTAAAGTTTGGACATACTTTGGTCAGATCATGTGAAGACCATAATGTAGATTCGTTGGACCTGTCCAGTCTGTGCACGCAATTGTCAGAAATCATGCAGCTCAACTCAATTATTTGTACACAGAGTGGTTAGTGACCTTTATAATTCCGTTTGTTATAGTAAATACCTACTAACATTGCTTGGACGCCACCGATACCCTAGTTGTTTTTAGTCCGAATAAAACCAATTATCTAAGATGTGGCTAAACTATGTATATTATGAGTATAACCGAAGTCTATTAGAGTCTACTGTAAATAACTTGGTGTCGTTTTTAAGAACGGGTTCGTTACACTTAGTTTTTTCTGTCTTCGTCCGTATAACTTTTGAGGTTTTTGTTTGACCACGAAGGAATATAATAATAGGTAGATATATGAATTAGGTACTGAGTTGCACGTACGATATTCCGTTTTCTATATTGCAACCTATGCTATACAATATATACCTACCTACCTAGGTCAGTTTTATACAAAGCGTATACCGTGCACCTAGCTTCTGACGTTTCATAAGTGCCCAAGCAGGTTTATGTGAAATAAAATATTTTGATTTGATTTGATTTGAGTTGAAACTAGTCTTCAAAAATGTGTTATAATATTATAATAGATATTTATGATAAAACCGATGCAAGTTAATAACGATTTTTTTCGGCCTCGATAAATCAGTTTTCCCATGACCCATATTTTTAGTGACTGGGTTATTTCAGTTTACAGTAAAGACGGGGAAACACTTGGAACCTTAATACATTAAGTTTTTTTTAGATCTATCAACCAGTCAAATCACAAGACACACAATCCTTCAAAGAAAATTACTAGTAAGTATCTACAGGTATCTCACAACGTACACAAACAATGTTGCAGCAATTAAATTCTATTAAAATTTTAATTAACCATCAATTTGTTCATTTAAATGGTTTTCTTAAACTGAAGTTTTTGCAAGCCATTGTTCTACTTTATAATCAAATGAAAGTTGGTGTCCTTGACTTGATTGAAGACGTTGGTGGCCTGAGACATCGGACCTATTAGAGCAATTTACTGCAGTTTAGCAGAATGGGTCACAGGCCAGAAAGATGCAACGCACAGATCATGTAGGAACAAGCTAACTATTATGAGGATCAAGACACTGTTTTACATTTATTTTGGCTTACTTAATTACTCTTTTTAAACATAATTAATGAAATGTTGAAATGGTAGTAATATAATATAAGTATTTACGTACATAAGTAGGTACCTAAATGAAAGTAATGTTGAAAATACCCTTCTAATCGTACCTTTTATTATATCTAAATGTGAATGTTTGGATGTTTGTTCCTCAATCACGCAAAAACAGCTGAATGGATTTGGGCGTTTGGCACATAGATCATTTATAACCTTGATCAAGACATAGGATGTTTTATCCCGGTAGTACCTATGTTCCCTTGAGATTATTCTCAACCTCCACGCAGGTAGAGCCACTGGAAAAAGCTAGTAGTACCTACATAATGTTTAATGGGAACTACTGAAAAGGATTTTTAAATACAATGTTGTACTGGTTGAGCTATAATTAAACGACTCGTATCGTCTCTTTGTGTCCACAAGTCGCGGAGTCGCGGAACTAGACTCGTCGCAAGCGACGCGCGGCGCTCACCTTCACACGGTCGTGTCATTTACAAACTTGATTTCATACAGCTCATCAAAATTGGCTAACATAGGTGCCTCTACAGGTTTGCCCAACGCGCCAAACTTCGGAATGTTGGAATAACAAACTTTTAATGACGCTATTCAGGAATGGAGCGTCGAACGGTAGAAATGTTTCGTCGCCAATGAAATCAGTGTGAACAGGCATCACTAAATGTTTTGCACCAATTCTGCACCCACACATGTACCGCGTATACTGAGCTCTAAATTGGACTGGACCACGTGACATAGACATAAATCAGATAGTTATGTAACAATCAAAATGCTCCATTAACTATGATCACATAGAGCTCGGACAACCGCAGACATTCTCCGCGTGTCCACACTCCAATAGTACAACAAGGTATTGTTTCGTCTCATGAATGAAAGATCATTTTATTTTAATCAATATCAACCATTTGAACGATCACTGCTTCATGTAGGTCCAATTTATTTATTAGTGTGATCGGTCATTCGAAATTTTCCTATACGTAGATCAATATTAAATATTCAAGTCGTACTTGGGAATTAATGTGTTTACTTGAGATCTTTGGCTTTAAAAAAAAAAGCTTTGGCGTAGGTTTCACTGAATGATAAATTAATGTGTAGGTAGGTATGTTACAGAATCCTCTTCATTTTAATAATTTTACAATAGCCCGCGAACTTAAGTTTTCTAACGTTTTTTGCAATTTGCAGGTCAGGGCATGGTTGTATGTTGATTAAAATATGTTTCGCGGCCTTTGGCTGACTTTTTCATTAATAAAAACTTTTTCCAAAAAAAGGAACATCGGTTGTTTTTTTTTTTGGAAAAACTTTTTCCAAAAAAAAAAACAACCGACATCCGGAAAAACACTACAAAGTGAAAAATTACTTTAATTTCGGAAGTCAGTAACTTTGGATATGTATTATTATTTTTTGTCACCGCCTTCCAAAATTATTTTTCACTTTGTAGTGTTTTTCCGGAAGTCGGTTGTGTTTTCTTTGGAAAAAGTTTTTATTTTTCACTTATAAAGTGCCACCCCACACCAATTCGAAATTTCATCATCCTTAGGGTCAAAACAATGCATATTTAAGCGATAGCAGCAATCGCGGTTGATTTGCTGTAATTTTTTGAAGAGTTCCGTCGTCTGTCTCCGTAACGCATTATCAGATTTATATTAAATTTTAATGGGACCATTTCGGAATAAACCCCTTTGGAAAAAAAAATTGCAAATTCATTTATGAAGTTATGCCCGAAAATACATGAAAAAAACACGTCGAATTGATAACCTCCTTCTTTTTGAAGTCGGTTAAAAAGTCACTCAATGGAATTAAATGAACTTAGAGGGTTGTATTGATGGTTTTAATGATTATAATATGCAAAGCAATATTTGTTACAGTCGCGAATCATATTTTGGTCAACGTACAACTTGTCATTCAAACTCAAACTCAAACTCAAAGCATTTATTTCAATTAAACCATTTACAGCCTAGGCACTTTTGAATTGTCAAAAAGTCGACCAGTTGGAAAGTTGAAGCTAGTTGCCCATTCCAAAACGTAGATCTCTATGGAGAAGAACGGGCAAGAAACTCCATGGACACTCTTTTTAATCATGTTAAGTATTACAAAAACTTGGGAACATTATTCTTGTTGCTTCTATATGTGAGAACAATGTAAAAAAAAAACCAATTCTAAATATAAGATTTAAAATAAGCCATGGAAGTTAGGAGATGACCAGTCTCAACCGACGGCGCCCGTTCACGAACTTGACATTAACCTGCAAATCGAATTTCGCGGAGAATTACATGGTGTTTTTACCTTAAAACCATAATTTTTCCTACAATGCAACAATAGGTAAGTACTTAAAATATAAATTCGATGTGATTTTCTATTTGCTTTTGCCGTAAGTCGGCGCCTGCGTCTCATTACTTGTCACAGCGATGCCATAGTGTCACAGACACTAAAGGCATAGACAAGTAATAGATGTTACGTGGGGTGCAGTCACGCGGATTGCAAAAAAATACTATTTACGTACATTCTGTTTTAAGAATTTAAAACATATTATCTTATTTTTATTTATTATTTTATTTTTGTATCTGTCCGTGACATCACAGTGGGCTATATCAGAATACAATCACTGCGACACTTTTTTAAATGTCGCTATCTCAGCATGATGATGAAGAAAAGAGTAAAATAAAAAACAAAGTCCTGTACGAGCAGGACTTTGTATTTGACTTTTTTCTTTTAAATTTTAATATTTTGTTCAGCATTTTGTGTTGTTAAGTTTGTGATATTCCTGTGCGAGTCTAATAAATACTTTTTCTTACTGAATTCATTAAATAAAAAAATAAAACATTAAACATAATTATTTCTTTAAACTTCTCGCACACAAACAAGGCACAAAGGCGGACTTAATGCCTTAGGCATTCTCTACCAGTCAACCAAGGGTGGTGCAGAGATCAGATGGCAGATGCTTTGGATGACAGGAATAATTAAAAAAAAAAACTATAAAATATATCATTTAAATTAATTATAAATAATATTACATAAATAGGTTATTAACTAATAATACACATACTTGCATACATATCTACTACGAGTATAATATATACTTAAAATAATAATTTAATATTCTAGTTCGTTAAACAAATTGAATGTAATAAAGCAGTGATAATAATCAATACATTAATCAAGATTTGCATTTAACACTTCGATCTAAAACCTTGAAATTTACTTCCTGAGACGTGGTCGTGTCGTTGTTCATTTTATGGTCATCTTAAAATTGTATTGCAACGACAGATTGTCTCGATAGTGGCGTCATGGCAGAACCAGTTTAACAAGTTTTTGTGAATATATCTAAGATTAGGTTTCATTTTTTGCAGTCGACTTCTGATTTAAGTGAACCTAAACTGGGTTATCGACCGAGAGCTAAGCATAGTTAGCTTGAGCTTAGCTTACGTAGTTGTGGGCATTTTACATTTTTGATATATCAACCATCACATTTGTAAAAAAATTCAGCTAAGGTTAGCTCTTAGTCGTCAACCTGCTTTAGTATCAAAACGCATAGCTAAGTTTGAGACGGTCGGCTGGCGCAGGCGCAGTCACGAGCGCGCAGTGTGACCAATGAATCAGTCGCGGTGAAGATTTCGAACGAGCCGATCGTCTGTGATGACGACAATGTTTGAAGCGCTGAAAGCGATATAATCAGCGGCTGCAGCACAACTCTCGTAAAAGCTGACAGGAAAGGTTACTTTACCTTGTATTGGGTGCCACGTCCTAAGGTCGGTCGTGGACCCCAGAATTAAATAACGTTAATCTTCATTTATGGTGATTTTTTAAATTTATATCAAACCATTTTTTTTATAAAACTTATGAAGATTACTTTTATTTTTGTACTAGCTTTTGCCAGCGGCTTCGCTTGCGTGGAGGTCTAAAATTATCCCACGGGAACGTACTCCCGAGATAAAATCTATACTATATGTCAATCCAGGTTATAAACTATATGTGTGCTAAATTTCATCAAAATCCGTTCAGCTGTTTCTGCGTGATTGACTAACAAGCATCCAAACATACAAACTTTCACATTTATAATATTATAGTAGGAAGATAAATAGGTAATACATAGGTATTTACATCACACGAATTAGATCTGAGATTCAGAAATTTTTTTTCTGAGATAGGTAGGCGTTATAGCTTTTTCAATGAATTTCTTTGGTTAATATCTACACTTTAATTTCTTTAATAGAAATAGAAATAGTTCATTTATCAAATAAAATTTCATTCGAAAACATCCATCAGTTCGTTACTAAACTTCAACTACTTATATTTGAACTTCTGGGTAACTTATCTCTTTTAGTAACTTGTTAGCTATGAAGATGATGCTTGAAACTGTAATAGTTACAATAAATGACTAAGATCTGAATGCGCAACATACTGACAAAAAGTAATTATGATACGAACATGTGATAAGTTAAAACCGAAGGCCTTTTATCAACGATAAAATTTTATGGTTCACAGGGTTTTGTAATCCAGGTTACAACTGTAATTAAGGAAATTGCCGGCTATTCCTAACGTCATGACTTTTTATCTTTACCTTTGTGCGCTAAATACAGTTAGTTTCATAAAGAAGTGTATTCTTCAGCGTAATGGAATGAATATTGCATAGCGCGGATATTGTTCCTACAGGATCTTATTTGCAAGGCTTCCTTGTACGTGAGATTGGCATGTATGTAGGTTGAATCTTTTCGAATAAAATTCAATTAAATAAAGGAACTGTTTGTTTTCTATTAATAAAATTACATTTTATTCGAAAACATCGATCGGTTTCTTTATTAAACTTCAACTATATCCGACGACTGTGGTGACTTATCTCTTATGGCGACCTACGTGGTAAACTGGCGAATCACATTGAGCACCTTAACCGATATTGGTAACTATGACGTCGGAGATGGTCAAACGTTAAACGGATGCCCCGTTTAACTTGTGATGGTACAATATGCAACTATTGCTATCTATTGAAAGTACTTAATAAATAAGATTAATTATTATTACATGTTTTATGTTTTTACTTATCTACCAATCGATAGAATATTTTAAATGATTAATAGATTTCTTCATTTCTAATTAGTGTGTAATATCCTACTGTTACAGATTATTGAAAAATGGATTCGAAAACATCAATCGGTTTTTTTTTTGGTGGGAAATCATCAAATAACTTCTCCCGCTCTGGGTGGAGCAGGAGGGCGTGTCAGACTTTTACTGACTAACACCCACCCGTGTTCCCACAGTTGCCAGGGGCCACGGTATTTCTTTCGAACAACCCGCACCCCTGGCACGCATCGGCCCTTGCGGGCCACACCAGTTGGTGCTGACATCTCTTTGAGGCGCGCGTGGAACACAACGCGCCGTCGACCCGGGCTTGGTCCTTACCGGACAGCGAGCTACCCATTACTCGCCGTTCGCAAGCCCGCGCCTACGGTGGCCGGGAATCAGCCTGGGATTCCCGACACCCAGGGCGTCACCTGCGGCGACTAAGGCCGTGAGGGCGCATGTACTGCCGTGAGGTGACGGCTATCCATGCACTCTCGCTCCGTACCATGGCCTGGACCAGGGCCGGACGCAAGAGATCGCCGCCACCGATCGCCTCCACAAGGACACGGCGGTGTTCCGCCCAAGCCGGGCAGACCTCCACCGTATGCTCCACCGTGTCCTCAGGGTAATCTTCGTAGTGGAAACACCCGGGCGTTTCCTCCCGCCTTATCCGGAACAGGAACCTCCCGAAACAACCGTGTCCGGTGAGGACCTGCCTCAGGCGAAAGGTGAGGACGCCGTGGCGCCTCTCAATCCACTCCTCAAAGAGGGAAGTTACCGCCGCAATCGTGGCGTGCCCAGCACTGGGTTGCGACAATCGCACTCTCCATGTCGCCATGAGATCCCGCCGAAGCTCTGTCCGCTGTGCCGCAAAATCTCGCGGCAGCGGAGTTACAATTAACATAAAAAAAATCAGGAACTTACTCCTGAATTAGTAGAAGTTGCATTAGCCATTTTAATTTTTTAGAAATAAATATGTACCTACCCACATCATTTAATGACATGATACTATTGAATATTCATAAAATGCTATAATATGCTGCACGATGTATTGCAAGTTATATTTAATTTTTAACGATTTTCCTCAGTGCTACGTAAACCAATGTTGATGAGATTATTGAATGCATAATAATCATACATTTTAATAGCCATAGGTACATTACAATATCAGGAAACATTAATAGCTAAGTTGTTTGCGATAACAATGACGACTGTACTTAAGTATTTTTGATTTACGCAACCGTCAATAATTTTCAGTTTGATTGAAAGATAAATATTTTTCATTAATGTACAGATGCCAGCACATCAAGCTACCCCAAATCTGTCAAATTTCTTTGATAGATTTTCAACTTTATTACATAATAGTTAGGTTCATGTTCAATTGGGAAAATTTTACAGTTTGGGGTAGCTTGTTATGCTGGATGTACTATCTGGTATAGACTGCCCCGTTGGTTTAGTGGTCGCAAACGCTACTGCTGAGCGTGAGGTCTTGGGTTCGATTCCCAGGTCTGACAAATTGTTATTGGGTATTTCTATCTGAAAGTTGTCTGTAGAAGCTCGGAGTCTGGATTTGTGTTGATGGCAATAGGGTCGCCCTCTATTACGTGGAACTTAAACATAACTGGCGAAATGTGGATGTACTACAGGTACACCTCTGCCATACCCGTCAGGGAAACAAGGCGTGATGTTATGTTATGTTACTATTTAGTACTAGCACCCGCCCGCGGCTTCGCCCGAGTGGAAGTCGGAAATTATCCCGCGGGAACGTACTACCGGGATAAAAAGTATCCTATGTGTTAATCTAGGTAATAATCTATCTGTGTGCCAAATTTCATCTAAATCCCTTCAGTAGTTTTGGCGTGAAAAACTAACAAACATCCATACATCCATTCATACAAACTTTCGCGTATATAATATTAGTAAGTATTCAGCTGCATCCGACATATTGGAAGCCGACCCCAACATGATGAAAAGGCTAGCCAGATGTTGATGATTAATGTAGGTCTTATTTCAATAAAACGAAGTTTACAACGAAAAGTAAACTAGCCATTACCTACTCTGAATTCTCTATCAAACAATAAACATTTGTTATCACAGTTTCATGAAAGAACAATGATTGAGATCAACATGACGAAAAGCCGTTATTTCAAATGATAAAATTAGGTTGAATAACAATGGGATTAATATTTATTTACTTATTCAACATTTAACGCAGTTATGATTTCCACGATACACAATCAAGTTGAAAAGAACAATGCTTTGGTATGTCGATTAGTCATTACAGCAGAGAAGCGTGGTATTTCGTTTTTTTGCGACCACGGCCCACAAGAAGTGTTTACTTAAGATTTTTTTGAAATCCTAATACTAACAGAGAGAGAGACAGAGACCTGCACCCTAATTGCGTAACACGCGATTAATCATAATCGGTTTCATTTTGACAGTTCAATAATATTGATTGCGTTATTTACGTTGCTGAAGCAGACACATTTTTCGAACAAATGAAGCAATGGTTTAGCCATTTGTTTCAAAACGAAACAAATTATGATGAATCGTGAGTTACGCAATTAGGGTGAAGGGGTGGCCCAGTGATTTCGCCACCGCCTCGAGTTGTAGGTACGAAGTTCCGAGCCCAGCCAGACAGGTTATTTTCTGTAAATAATTTCATCACCTGCTCTCAAAACGGTGAACGAAAACATCGTGAGGACCAATGTCTTAGATTAAAAAAAACGAAGATATGTTACATGACCCGCACTGGGCCCGCGTGGTAGATTAAAGCCACTCCCTCTCGAAGAGAGGAGGCCTGTGGGTGTGAAGCTGATTATGATAAACCCTTTATACTCCTTGTGCAGGCTACATACGGAGTATAAGAACTTTCTGTGACGAGGATGTTAAAAAGACTTATATTTTGAATTTCTCCATACTTTTTTCTTTTGAAATTCATACTAAGAAAATGCCTTCTAATTAAATAGCATAGAAATAAAAGGTGAGAAAGATATTTCTGTAGACAGAACTATTTACAGCACAATGCCACAAATATTTGGAAATGTTGGCACGTTATCAAAGTAAGAGAAATCGTAGGGATCGACACGCACCTCTGCCCTGACGAAACAGCGGGTACCTACGAACTGTTTACCGCTACTTATTCCGCTAGGTAAAAACAAAATGGTCGCTGTGAGGTAATTAAACATTAGTAGGTTATCGTCGCCTTGAATGATGCTTGTTGATTTCAATAACCTTCTGTTATTTTTGTCAAAACCGCAATGTATCGATGATATCGGTAGGTTTTTGTTGCGACACCGTACGATACTATTAACTTGATATTGGTTTCTTGAAAATATTTGGAATCTAGAAACCAGTAAAAATATATTGTCCCTATGATTATTTTTGTTTAGAAAAGTAATTAATTTATGATAACATTCGCCTTCTTTCGCCAATGGGTTGGGCAGAGGTGTTCTTATGGTACATCTACATTAAGCCACAAATCCAGACAAACTGGCTGACTGACACACATCCAGACTCCGGGCTGTCACTGAGAAATTCTAGGCAAAAAAAAAACAAAAACACTTGGCCAGACCTAGGAATTGAACCCAGGACCATTTTGGTCATCGGTAGCTCTTGTGACCTCTAGACTAAATAGGCAGTCAATTGAATGAATTAGTTTTCAAAACAACTTTACTTATCTATGTGTTGTACAGTCAGCGTCTAAAATATCAAACAACTTTACTTATCTATGTGTTGTGTTGTGTATTGTGTTGTGTCTAAAATATCGGGACGAACAGACTGTCCAAAATGATCTAAACAACTATGAAATTTAAATATTATGTCAATGACACAAGGAATGTTTAAAATGAAGACCGCACACGACACCTGTCATTCTGACAAGAATTTTATCGAATTGAGATGATAAAGTTTAATTTTGAACAGTCTGTTTGTCCCGATATTACTGACGCTGACTGTACCTGATCTTATGAGAGACTAGCAAAGTTAATTGATTCTTAGCACGTCCTGTGCCGGCTGGCATTGTACTACGATATGCCAACCATGCTTCAATGTTCTGCCAGGGGTGCGGGTTGTTCGAAAGAGATACCGTGGCCCCTGGCACACAGGCAACTGAAGGAACAGGGGTGGGTTTTAATCAGTAAAAGTCTGACACACCCTCCTGCTCCACCCAGAGCGGGAGAAGTTATTTGATGATATCCCAGACTCAAAAAAAATGCTTCAATGTTACCGCACTCAGCGCACTGTAAACAAAGCTCTTTCTATATGGAGATTAGCTTCGGGAAATAATTGCTAACGTTACGTCAACGGCCCACTTTCTGACAAGGAAAAGTCGGCCCACCTTGCGCACCGTTGATAAATTGTGGTGCATTAGCACATCATCAAAAGGACTTGTATTTCTGTAGCAGTTATATAAAAGCATCGTTTATAAGTCGAAAGCTGGGTCCTCTAAATTTGGTTTTAACGAAGATTTTGTTGGAAATCTCTGACAAACTTCCACAAAATTCCTAAGAATTTGTTATTTAAAAGTTTAAAAATGATGGTTGGGCTATTTATTTAACTTTTCGCTCTCGTGGAGGTTGGAAATCATCCCTCGGGAACGTAATACCGGGATGAAAAGTAACGTATGTGTTAATCCATGTAATAAACTATCTGTGTGTGAGCCAAATTTCATCCACATACGTTTGGCCGTTTTAGCGTAATTGAGTAACAAACATCTAAACATGCATACTTTCACATGTTTAATATATTATTCGTAGGATTAGTTAAGCTTAGTAGGATGGTAAAACAACTAAAGGTGTACGTACCTATATGCATGTTTAGTTATATGACACAATGGCTTATGTGTCAGTGCAAGTATAACTACCTCATTCAATGCCAAGGCGTGACAATGGCAGCAGTAAAGTATTCGCGTCAATCGCAATTATCTTCAAGGGTTAAGTGAGGGAATCTTACTACAAGACTGAGCAAAGTTTTCTCGTATCGACAGAAAAAATTATAATTTACTTATGTATCACGTTCAATACTTATACAGGGTGGCAGGTACTTCGACGCACAAACTGTTACCAGGATCCAGTATATGATTCTGAACCCCTGTGTAGAAATATTCATAGGTTATTCAAATTAAAATTAGCTCTACCATATATTTTGACCGCGGAGGTATTTATATAACAGAAGATATTTTTTTGATAAACCACGAAGAAAATATGCGCTAGAGGGTCCTTAATCTTGTCCGGGATTAATAGTTTCAGTTTGCACGTCGATATCCCTGCCACCCGGGTGTAATAAAGTATCGGGTAAATATCTGAACAAAACATGGTTTCATTATCTAAGATGTACATATATAACACTAGTTTTTGTCCGCAGGTTCGCCCACGTGGAAGCCGGAAATTATCCCTAAGTCATACTTTACCTGTGTGCCAAATCCGTTCATCCAAATACTAACAGACAAACAGAGTTGCTGTCGCATTTATAACATTAGTATAGATGATGTTATTTTTATTTTAAACAAACACGTATCATATTTTGTCAATAATATGCACTTTAATATCATTACATAAGACAGTTCCCAGTTTCCCAGTCCCACGCAAGTCGAGTGGCGATTCCAAACGAGGCACGAGACACATTCATCAAACTGTGACAGTCAACTGAGTTTTATATTGTTTGCGGGTTACAGGTTAGCAAACTGTCGTTTAACACTAATTTAGAGCTAATTTGGTTAATTCACAACTGCATGGGGGTCACAGACAGGTCATCAAGGTTGACAATCTCTGTGAATGTGATGATATAGATATACCAAAGCGAATATAGTCGTTTTAAGTACCGTAATTTCGCACCGTATTTTGTAGAGATCAAGATTATTGTTACTGTTCTCATACTGATTGGATTTTAAACTTTAATTACTGCCTCGTTGGTCTAGTGGTTACACGCTCCACTGCTTAGCATGAGGTTCTGGATTCGATACCCAGGTCAGGGGGGCTACTCTCTAACCCCATCAACGAAAATACGGGCCCGTCCGAAAATATTTCGAAACTTCGAAGTAACTCCTACAGCTAATTAATTAATTTTTTTGGACGGGTAAAGTCATATAGCGAGTAGGGACAGCTGTCAAATCGTGTAGTAATTCATTCTTAGTTTGGGCCCCAAACTAATCATAGGTCCGTAAGTGATATGGAGTAGGAAACCGTAACTTCGACTGAGAATACGGATTTCGTGCTTAGAGAGTAGGCCCCTGGCAAAACGTTGTTGGGTTACTCCATGTGTTATTTCAAATTAAGGGGAACCTAGTCGCGGGCTCGAACTCACTGGTGGTCCTTGCTAAAAATCACGCTGTCTCACCAGGCTTCGTGTCCGACAGAAATAGTATCAGTGACGAGTAGTTACACGCTAGTCTACACACAAAATGTTATTGAGTAAGACGCAGAATCATTTATAGCAAAACATTCGCGTAAAAAATTAAGAACAGTTCTTTGGAAGATCGAGTTTTATGAAAAAACCACTGCATAAATCAATGACCAATAAAGTTTACTGAACTTTACGATAATTGAACTTTGTCGGTACCGACTTGGTTTTGGAGATTTTACACTTCTTTTGTTACTTAAACACGCCCAAAGTTAAGTTAAATTAGCGAGAAAAACGAATCTTTGTTGGCTCAGTCCTAACTTTTTAATGGCTTTTTAATTTAGTATTTGGTTTTCGTACAGACAATATTAATAATGAGACAAAACCATACCATGTTCAATTTTTGATGTACATTGTCGAACAGTGGAGTTAATCCACTTCCGAAGTTTGTATGGGAAAAATGTGGACTTGTTCCACCTTAAGAGCAAGGTTTCTGGATTTGTACCCGATTGATGGCAAAAGGGTCGTACCCATTTCATGAGACTTAAACATAATAACAGAAATGTTGGTGTACTATTATAGGTATACCCCTCCAAAAACAAGGCGTGATGTTGTGTTCATCTTAATTAAGCTCACTGCAATTAGGTACAAACATCATATTTCCCTCGTTGCGAAGAAAAATACTAATAGCTGTCTGTTTTATTAAGGTCGAGATAGAGTGATGAGTCTGTTATTTGTAATACTAACAATTAATTAAAACAGCCGTAGAAGCCAAGAGCTATTGTTTAAGAAATTAATCGAGTTTATGAGAACTGGTCGCGACTGCAGTGTTTATATTTTGAAGGTCAATAGTGTTCTTATTATAACACTCACCGTTATAACTAAATGTGTTAGCAGCATGCGAATTTCTTAACTACTGTACTGTAAATCTGTTAACAGGTTGTCTATAAAGAATGGAGTCGGAGAAAAACTACCGACCCGTTTCTTTCATAACCAGTCTATGATGTTCCCACTGCTGGGACACAGGCCTCCTCTCTGTGAGGGAATGGGCCGTAATCCACCACGCGGGCCCAGTGCGGGTTGGTAGATGTCACATGTCTTCGAATTTTTGGCTCTAGGACATGCCGGTTTCCTCACGATGTTTTCATTCAACCGTTTTTTCATCCGTTTCTTTATTAGGTTAATAATCCAAATTATTAATTAAGTATCTAAAATTTTGCATGCCATTTGGTGCCAAGACTAGGATATATACAGGTTAACCTGAATACCTAATAGTAAGTATCTAAGTAGCAATTAAATCTTACCCTAACTCTATCCTTACAGAGTTAGGGTAAGATTCAATTGCAGTGGCATCATTCCTTAACCGTGATAGCCAAATGCTCTCGTTTCTGTTGACTGGCCAAGCGAAACCGCGGCCGAATCTAGTCTACAGCAGACCGTTCAACTCATTTTGACCTTACTATCGTGACAAGTACATAAGAAACAAAATTAACATACATTTCTATGGCAACGGAGCACCCAACACTATTACAGGTAATGGTTAAAAACTTACACTATTTTAGGAAATCTTGAATAAGGTCCCATTTTAGCTCGACTAACGATGTTTATACGGCATACATTTATAATTCCCACGTCTTGAATAAATTAGAAAAGTGGATTTACAGTTTTGGTCTATTGATTTAATGTTAATGTGAGCTAGAATGCTGTGGGATATAAGATAACCGCATATAATCAAGGTCATACTAAACAAGTACCTACTATGTCTGCAAAATAACTTCGCAACTCAATTATTTTAAAAATCTTACTTAGTAAATCGTAGCGAATTCAACTTTTGAGATATGTAGTTTTGTTCAAAAAAAGCTTGTAAAAACACACCACTGTACTGCCAAAATAAAGAAAATGGCGTCACCTGCAAGGATAGTTACATTTTTGAATTAAACTTGCACCTATAAACTTGCTGCATGTTATAAGAGAAATGCTTGTATTATACGGCTAAGAATAATAGGTACGTGATATTAGCTCTACCTGAAACTTTAATAGTTTGCGTGAAATAAATAAAATTTAGACAAAATCAAACTGGATGCTAATTGAATAAGACATACAAATAATAAATCCGCATCGCTGTCATCAGGAAAAGTATTAAAAATAATAAATTATATTCTTATGTTTTATTTCATTAAATTAATCAATTTATTATTTTTATGACATTGATATACATTCTGTGATTAGGATTACTTTTACTAACACGCTGACATAAACTTGTTAAAATTTTAGGAAAATCGTATAGGTACTTTTACAGTGTTAGAAAATATGTGAGCACCATTTCTATCTGTCATATAATTAATTTATGTATATTTACTTAATTTTTTATTATTTTTACATATTTTGATATGGTAATTTTATTCTAATTGTATTTTTTTTACATTTTAAAAGAGTACGGTGGATTTTCTTGCCCATTCTTCTCCATACGACACTACCCTTTGTAAGTGGCGACTAGAATCAATTCTATTTTTGTGTAAACGTTGACGTTCAAAATGTGCCTATTTGAAATAAATGCTTTGAAATGTCGCAGTTCGAAGTATTTTTTTAATACAATATAAGACTGACTATAAAAGAGTCAACTCAACAAGACTTAGCTGCTTCACTGCTTTGCAACCTTATTGTTCGTTTGCGAAACACACTGTCGATGTGGGAAATAGAATATTGCATTCATATTGGATTACTGCTGTCAACAGTGTCAAGGTGTAACGTGATGCATCGGGTAAGGTCTGGTCATACACCCGTCGGTTCAGTTAACCAGTCGAAGGCGGTAGTTGCTACGTCGACGAGAAGTTCACTGTTCAGCACAGCCAGAAACGTCGTGACGTCACAGACCTTGAGAGTACATTCACTTAGCTAAATCCTTCCGAAGCCAGGCATACCCGGACGTACATACATATAGTTGTATTATAATAATGGTGATAGTGATCAATCGTGACGTGACTGTAGTTCGTGTTGTGAAATGTATGTGAATGTAGTTTTTGGTTCACGATTTGACATTAGAACGGTTTGCTGTTATCTTTCCATCGAATAATTATACATAATATGTATACCTACTGGTCGTACATGTGCTAGTTGCATACATATAATTATTAGCCGAGTGGTTAAAATCGCTGCAACCTTTCGCGAGGTCTTAGGTTCGTTCGGTGGTCGCTGAGGGTGCAATAGGGTAATCTTCTGTTTAAACCGTTTCCAGTTTAAAATATAGAATTTTGTTAAAACTCTTGGAAGCTTCTAGCCAAGTCTTCAAGTATTACAAATGACAAGGTAAGTAATGAATGCTACGACATATAAAATACCGAATGTCATTGAAGCCTTCATGCAAGAGACATGCTCACATTATCATTCACACACGGTTCCTTTGTTATTGTTTAGTTAGGCGCTAGTCAAACTACTGATGCCCTCATCGCTTATTACCTTGGCAGCTCCGCTTGTTTACATTTTTCGATAACATTCATATTGGAAATGTTATAGATGCAAATTAATCATAAATTGTATTAATTTCCATGTTTTCTTAATTAGGCTGAATTTACGACTGGCTGCTGTAAATATGCAGGTACTAGAAGTAAACAACTGGTCGTTAACTTGATATATAAAAACACTTTCAGCCATGTAAGCTGCTAATTATTACCTTTATTAGGTACATAGTTAGCATATTACAATTCAAGCCTTGTTGTTTCCATAAAGTCAATCTTACCATACAACGGTAGCTAATAAAGTCAATTTATGCATGGGCACGGACCCAATTAGTTTCTGATACACTAAAGACGTTGACTCTTAAATCAGACAATCTTTGAGGTTCAATCAATTTGATCGTCTCTTTTTGAAATAACGACAGCGTCTGGTCATCGTTTGTGGATACGATTTCATTTTATATTGTCAAACAAGTTTAGTAAACTTTTTGCCAACAGTGTTGGTTTAGAAAGGAATAGGGCCGCTGTACACGAGCGGCAGGCATTAGAAAGTGGCCGAGGATCTCACCTGCTCCGCATGAGTTCTTCCAGAAGTCGCAAAACTTGCTGCACGCACACATCTCGATGTACGTCACTTCGCACTAGTGCCAATGTATTTTTAAACTTCACTTGTACAGTTTCGCAATCCTTCAGCCGGTGCGCATTCACACGATCGCGTTAATGTGGACAGCTGAGAAAAACTTTATTCACGTTATAGTAAACAGCGGCGGCGTAAACATGTCAGCTAGCGGCTCAGATGCTCGCTTGTGTACCGTTGGAGCGTAGAAAGCGAGCGCGCGTGGTCGGGGCCGCGACGGCCGTCGGCATCGTCCGAGCGAGCGGGGCAGAGCGCGACGTGCGACCGGTGCGGGCGCCCTCGTGCTACTGCCGACTGCCGAGTACAGGCGCCCGCAGCCCCCAGCCTCGCCGGCAACCGCCACTTCACTCGGATATAATAAAACCGAGGAAATGCACAGATTTCGCGAGCAACGATGTGATTATTAGCGCTGATTGACGGAATCGACTCGACGAAACCGAAGGCACTGAAAACCGCGGAATAGCATCCGTCCACAGATAATTTACACAAGCGATTTCCGTGTGTAAGGTATTTACTAATTTGTCGTACAAATTGTGTTTTTTATCAGTTTACCCACGCTCCACCGCAGTTTCGTTAGCTTATCACAAGAAGTCAAGAGTTGAAATAAAATATTTTTAGCGCGTTTTATTTTAGGTGTCAGAATATTAGATATAGTGAATGTAAACAAGTAAAAACATTAATTACGAGACAGTAAAATCTTGTCCGAATATTGTCGTACAAAAGAGTTCAACGCTCTGCGAATGTCTACGGTCGTACGTGTGTCCGGAAGCGTGAGCACAATGCCTAATAAAGGCACTGGTACATTATTGTATATTGAGCTTTTATTGACATTCTTTACTTAATTACCTTCGATATTTAAGTATGAAAGTTCTTATCAAAAATGTCGTACAAAAATGGGGAATTGAAAATGTTGTGCGGAACTCTCGTCGCGTAACTACAATAAGTAAAATAGGTAAGATGTTACTGTAACGAAACTATCAAACAAAACTAATACCGTTTGGCGAGCTCACGTTGAGTCGATTCCGGTCAGACAATCTCTACTAACTCCGCAAAAACATAATTTCTACTACGACAGCCCGGTTTTGCTTACCTCTAGATCCACTTTTCATCGACACAAGGATTCGTACATCGAGGTCTGTACCGGTTTTTTGTATCTTGGTCTAGAAATGATCGTGCCGCGTACTTCTGCGGCACGTTAACGTTAAATTCCTTTAAAAAAGGAAGAAATTCTGCCACAATTAGCAGTTATAATCAAGTTTAATTTCTTATTTCAACACTTTTAATTTACTATTATAGTTACACTTTCGGTTAAACCCGATCTGATGTGAGTAATCTGCAACATAATAATAATATTATTAAACTGTTCTAGAATAGTTTAAAAACATGCGTCCATTGTCTTATTCTATTACGAATAGATACACGTGCCATTTGTGGCGAATTTTTGCACGCTCTATTTCCTTGGCCCTCGTAGCTGTAACGCGTAGCAGGCCCGTAGCGTACTACGCGCAACCGACTCGTAGCGTAGAATTCGTAGCCAACCCGTAGCGTACTACGCGTCGCGGTCCGTAGCGTCTAACGCGTAGCCGACCGTAGCATGTAACGCGTAGTCGACCGTGGCGTGTAACGCGTACTTGACCCGTAGCGAATTACGCATAGCCGGGTTGGCTTGTTGGTAGTGTTCTACGCACAGTTGACCGTAACGTGTAACGGTAGCCGACCTGTAGCGTAAATAGAAATACTACAATAACAAACACAACATTTGATATGCACCAACACACAGACCTGGTCCAATTATCTGTAGCCCGGGTTTAGAAATCCCTCGTTTGGAATGACACCCACAACACGTAGCGCAAAACCACTCAACACCTTTTTTGGGGGGGTGCTGGAGCATTTGCGCAGTTCGTCAGTCCGCCCGGCCAGAGAAACAGTCATTACGTCATCAGTGCCATCAAATCGTTTATGAACGTTGGACCGACCAGGTGGCATCCACTTGTGCTTGTTTACCAACACTGAGACTAGGGCTTGCATTCGAATATTCGAATAATAAATTATTTTGAATATTTGAATGTCAAAATTTCGATATTCGAATATTTGACCAATTTCCATAACACCGGACTGTTAACCCTGATATGCACAAAATACAATTTTAAACAACACAATGCACGAAAGGCAACCGTGATGTGTGCTATGTGTGGTTCCCAAGTGCCTTCGTACCATTAACTATGGCTGGCACATGGTATCTAATGTGAGTGTTGGATGTATTAAATACATACATATAATTTAAAAAAATATCTTGAAGAGAGGGAAACTGGAATTTGTTAATCAAACAGTGTTCCTAGGAATCTCGCTAGACGAGAAATTACAATGGAGACCTCCTATAACATCTCTTGCGGGGCGACTAAGCTGGGCCGCTTATGCTGCGCCGCCGCGTCCGCTCGCCGTTCGGGCCGCAGTTGACAATATATGCGTGCCTCGTACCACGAAAACGGCGAAAGCGGGAGATAAGCGACAGCCGCCATACCAGTTGCGATAATTTAGCGACAGTCGCTATTCCGAGACGTATCATAAAATTGATCAACTCTCAGCGAACAGACTTTACCTATTACGGTCCATAAGATACAGGCCTGTGACGGACGGACGGACCGACAGCGAAGCCTTAGTAATAGGGCTTCGCTGTCTGTCCGTTGGCATCCTTTGGGTAAAGAACTCTAAAAATTAGGTGCATCGAATTCACGTAGGTTCTCCTTATCCTCTATAATGTAACGTTTGTAAGACAAATATTATATTTCTAAAATTTGATATATTCCAAGTGAACTAGCAAGCGTACTACGGAAGAATCAAACGCCACTCATTTGCATTTAATAGCATCACATAAAGCCTAAATCAAAAGACTTCCGTATTTTTTACGTTTAATAACTAACTTTAACATAATGGACATATTAATCTTTCGTGAATGAATAACCAAAAAAATATAAATAGACATGACAGTATGAGTCAGTTCGAATAATTTTAGTATTTTAGTCGAGATGTAATTTGGTAATGGTGTGACCTATGTTTAATGGCGGACGCGCTAAGGCAGCCCATGGAATAAAAAATTATAAAGGTTTTTGCTATTTGCAGGTCAGTGTCAGCAGGCTTAGAATGTCGCTTTCTATTTATACGAAGAATAGACAGTGCTTTTTCAATACATAGTGACATTTCGTTTATCCATTTTTGACATCGCACCCTAGATATCCTTCCACCATCTATCATTTTGTATTTCGTTTCTAACGATCTTTGTCTAGGTCCTTGTAGATGTAGACTATTTCAGAAGGATATTTCTTCCCTAACTGTCAAAATCACGCTGACAACAAACTTTACCTTTAGCTGTCTTCTCCTATTGCACACAATTTAGTTAATAGTCATGTCTATTCTTCCGTCGACAAATCGGTGCTCGTGCTAAGCCTGCAGGTCGCAACTATGTAGCTTCAACGTTCCAAATGATCGACTCTTTGACAATTCAAAAGTGCCTGTAAATGGTATAATTGGAATAAATGCTTTGAGTTTGAGTTCATGTTGATTAAAATATGGTTCGCGACCATAACAAATATGACTTTACATAATTATAATCAAAACAACTCTATAAGTTCAATTAATCCCTTTAAGGTTGAACACGTCAAAAATTTTCCCATACAAACTTCGGAAGTGTATTACTCCACTGTTCGACCATGTAAATGAAAAATTGAACAAGATATGGTTTTGTCGCATTATTAATATTGTCTGTACGGAAACAGAATACTAAATTAAAAAGCCATTAAAAAGTTAGGAGCCAACAAAGATTAGTTTTTCTTGCTAATTTAACCTAACTTTGGGCATGTTTAAGTAATAAAAGACGTGTAAAATCTCCAAAACCAAGTCGGTACCGACAAAGTTCAACTATCGTAAAGTTCAATAAACTTTAGTGGTCATTGATATATGCAGGGTTAATTTTTTCGCGAATTTTTTACTATAAATGCTCCTGCAAATTACTCAATAACGATTTGTGTGTAGACTAGCGTCTAACTGCTCATCACTGGTACTATCTCTGTTGGACATGAAGCCTGGTGAGACAGCGTGATTTTTAGCCAGGACCACCAGTGACTTCGAGCCCGCGACTAGGTCCCCTTAACGGACTTTTTCATGAAATAGTCATTCAATCGAATTAAATGAAATTAAAGGGTTGTTTTGATGATTTTAATTATTATAATTATTTAAATTAGTACGTGTTACGATGGCGAATCATATATTTATCAAGACACAACCGACAAAATACGTAGAAAAATTAAATTTTGCGGGCTACCCTGGCTAAGTTAAAAGGACAATGAAACTAAACGCAATCAGTACATCTACACCGCGTTCAAGAGCTGTTGCTGTCAATATTCCATAACTGACAGTGACAGCTCTAGAACATGGTTTAGATGTGCTGATCGTTTTCAGTTTCATTGGTGAAATTCGCCTTAAGTCGGACTACAGTAGTCAAGCCCCTGAATAGTTAACCTGCTGGCAAATTATATTTGCTACAGAGATTGGTTAAGCAAAATCTGATTGCCCAATCAAATCACTTGGCATGAAACATGACCACAGATTAGATAAATATCCATTCAGTAAGTTCTGAATTCAGCTGTACGATAACTGATAAATACGTCCTCTGTCAGTCCTCAAAACACCATTTTAGACACCAAACTCCATGGCCCTCACATGATCTGACCAAGATTACGTCTGGACTTAATAAACTGTAACCGCTGAGTTTTTCGACCATTCTTCTCAGAGTAGTTGGATAGAAAACGCTGACCTCATCTAGTTTTCAAAATATGGTTGACTTGTAAAAGTGTTAGTACAAACCTACTGTCAGAAATAAATTTTTCTATCATTATCAGTAGCGTTGAGCAAGTTTCATACTCGTTTATGTAGATACGATGTGTTAGTTTTCGTTTCCCTTTAGATTTTTACATCAGATTCGTTCATAATATAAAATATTTCTTGTAAACTCTTTCATAGGACGGGTACAGATTATGATAAAGTACTAAATATTCACGTGTCAGTAGTTGCACGGCTTCGCGGGTATTAAATGTCTTCACTATGCTAAACGATTTTCCTCTAAATTAACTTAGGCGATCCCGACATGCACGTTTCTTGACGAAAGACTTTTATTGGTCTTCATTGGACGATACAAGTCTACAAAGACTGGATATCTTGTTAATAAAAAAACACTATATCCATACAAATAATAAATAAATATAAATAAAAATAATAGCCCTGACTGACTGACTCATAAACGCCCAGCCCAAACCCTTGGACCTAGAAAGCTGAAATTTTGCACAGAGATTCCCTTTATAATGTAGACATGGAATAAGGAAGGATTTTTCAAAATTCAACCCTTAAGGGAGTTAAATAGGGGATGAAAATTCCACGCGGGCGAAGCTGCTGGCACAAGTTAGTAGTATTATAAATATGAAAGTTTGGATGTTTGTTACTCAATCACGCAAAAATGGCTGAATAGGCTTGGGTGAAATTTGGCACACAGAAAGATTATAACCTGGATTAACATAGGGGATACTTTTTATCCCAATAATACGTACCCGTGGGATAATTTCGACCTGCACGCGGGAGAAGCCTTAGGGTCAATTCTCACCGAGACGCGGCGCGACGCGCACTTTTTAAGATCACGATACAAAATAGATCTTATTTACTTCACAATAAGGTATACGGGCTGCACAACGCGGTGCACCTTAGCGTTCTTCGACACGCTTTCGCGCTCGTAGTGAAATTATACCTTTTCGAGTTGTAAATAAGTTAGATATTCTGTTGCTATCTTAAAAAGTGCGCGTCGCGCCGCGTCTCGGTGAGAATTGACCCTTAGGCAAAAGTTAGTATAAACTAAAACATAATATTTTAAGCAGTCTTCTCAAAGTAGTCGAATAGGAAACAACGACCTCATCTAGTTTTTAAAATATGATAGACGTAAAAGTGTTTGTAGAGACCTAAGCTACTTATACACAAATAAATCATTAATCATAATTGTCATAAACAATGAAACCCGAAGCACGTATTTAATGATTAGAACGGAAATCCTACATGAAAATCGTGTGAACTGCCCATTTGTCACCGCTAAACAACATATTTGACTAATCTGATGGTCTACCACCAAATCACTAGGGAGTTTTCTTTAATTATCATGTTTTAATTAACAGATACATACTAACCAGACGTATAGCATGCGTTCCAACCTGTATCAACAAGGTGTATAGAATATGCAAAACGTACCTAATCAGCCTACGTATGTGTATTGTGCCGATCACGAAGGCCACTCAGTCTCTTATAGAAATCGGGAAGTGTTTTCTGATGACGTAGTGGTTTACTACTGCCTCGCAACAGACGGCTTCAAAACTGTTAATAAGGCTAATAAATATGGCTAATGAATGAATGAGCTTACATCCTTATCCGCACATATTCTTAGTACGTAGTTATCTAATAATTTTAGGTGATAGTATGAATATTTTCCTGCTCTTTACCTTCATACATAACATACATAATCAGCCTATAATATTCCCACTGGTGGGATGCAGGCCTCCTTCGAATATATGGTTCTAGGACATGCCGGTTTCCTCGCGATGTTTTCCTTCACCGTTTTGAGAGCAGTGGTGATGAAATAATTTATACAAAGTAAAGTGCCTGCTTGGGTTTGAACACACGGCCTACAACTCATAGGTCGCGGCTGTTACCACTAGGCCATCACTACTCTTTTCTTTGATACCTTGGCTGAATGTTATGAAAATTGTCATTCGATCGCCAAGTTGGTGAATCATAACCAAAAATAGGCCAGTTAGAAGACTTCAAAAAATATAGAACAGGATTTTCTCTTGCAAAACTACATTAGTAGGTATTACAGATCCAGGCATTCTCTTTGAACAAGTTATTTTATTTATTATAATATTATAGTTACCTATTAAAAATGAATCAAAGTCGAAAAAAAAAACAGAATGCTATCTATTAAGTTTGAGTTTGTAGTATTTGTCATGCTCGGAAAACAAGGTGCTATAGAGAAAAACAGTATAAAATCACTATGGATCTTTTACTGACTACATTTAATTGAACCGAATTCTTATTAGGTATTCGAGAACCTAGAACTCATTAACATAGATAGGTAAATTAATGAATCTTCGCAGACTAGATCGTATGTTTTATTCACGTAAGTTATATGTAGGTGTATCGGTTGAATGCCGCGAATAAAACCAGTTTATGACTGTTATAAGTATAAAACTGTGTCTGCTATTGGAATAACACACCGTCCTACGCATTTATCTTAGCAGCAATCCAACATATTTAACTAAAAGAAAAAAAATATCGTTCGCCCTACCAAGGTCAGTTAAATGACCGTCATTTATAAAAAAAAAATACTTTGTACATAATTTGTAGGGTCTGTCATAATTGGAACCCGTTATTAAAAGGTTTAGGTACTTACATAAATAAAAGTTTAAGTTAAAAGTTGTCGAAAAAAAACAGGATTTTTCATCTTAAATACATGATAAATTGATGAGTACCTAAATGTCTTCGCAATAGGTATTCATATTTATATCTTTATTTGCGTTCGAAGATCTTAGCAAGCCAAGGTACAATTACGGACCCTGTAGGGCATTTAAAAAAATTAAGTGCATTTGTTTTTTAATAAAAATGAGGAAACAATTAATAATTTTAAATATTATTAGTCATAAGTATGATAATTAGAATATAATTTTGTTATTTTATGAATTAATTGGTTTTTATTTACGTACATTGTGGCCTTACCAACTGAATAATAAACGAAGAAATTTCAAGAGCTGAGCGAGCACCTTGATCTGGCTTGACGATAACCTCTCGTCACAGAGGTTCATTGTCGTCATGTTTAATGTTGTGTACGACAATCGTACACATATCTAGAAAGCCGGAGACAACCCCGGCTACAGAGATAAGCCCACTATATCAGGAATGTGGGCAGAGACAATACTTACTTTAACAGATAGTTATTTTTGTAGGTCATTAAATTTTATCCCAACTATTGAAATATGTAGCTGCCAGAGCGCCCGCTGATTGCGTAGTCTCACATTTGATTTCCTAGGTTTTAATGCAGTTGTAAATTCATAAGATAATTTTTCGTGGCAGGTGTAGTCTGTAGATATAGTATAGGTATCTAATGCATTAGTAAAACATTACATTTTAAATGAATTATGGTCGAATTTCGACCATAGGGCAATCACTAGTAAATCGTAATGCATGAGTTGTTATTTGTCTTTGCTGTATTTTTTTATTTGATTAATTTAAATATTTGGTAACCATTTGTAATGGTAGAAGCCGTTATAATTTTAAGATAAACGTTGTAAATAATATTCTTGCAAAGTAATGAATTTGAATTTGAAAAGGCTTATGAATTGAGGCCTGAAAATATCGGGCATAACCTAAGGATGAGACGTCTCGGCCTAAAACCCGCTCTAATACACGATTGTGTTGGATGAGGAACAGATTCGTTTAGTTAAAGCCCTTTTATTATAGATTATTTTACTTTTAATCGGTCATCAAAAAGGCGGATAAGTGAAACAGTAGGAAGCAAAGAACTGTAGAGAGTGCGGGTCGTGTTCTGTTAGCGTTAAATTTCGCTTCATTCCTAGAGTTTGTATAAAGCCGCGTCTACATTATCGCGGGTCACAACGAACAACGCATAGTGATCATGTATAATCGACTTATGTCGGGTTATATCTGTTCCAGCTCGCTCCCGTCGATTCTGGATTAATTCCACACGCCTTATCAAAACGTGAGCTATATAATTTACTCAAAAGAGTATCTGCGTATATAATTTTGAAGTTTCAATGAAACCTATATTGTAAACAGGATATACATTTTATGGCAACGAAAATAAATAACACGTTATTTAGTTATTTTAAGCGGACTTTGATGAAACATTTATTTAGCATCTTTGTTTTTGAAGGTGATTTATTTAACCTGTAATTTTGAGTATCGACATTCCAGTTTTTACACTGTTTAATTTACTTTTGATCTTTGCTGTAAACATTGATTTATATGTTATTAGTGAATAGGTAATTAAATAACAAATATCCAGGTTAGCTAAATACGGTTTAAGGTTTATACTAAATAATATGGAATAAGTAAGACAAAATCCAATTTCTAAAAATCTCGGCAATACTTTACCCACGTGTTAGGTATTGATATCGAAAAGTAACGAAACAAAAATTAGCAAGAAAAAAAATCATTTGATGGGCGAAGGACCCGTAATCAGTCAGCTGTTTTTATCATTTTTCGTGAAACTTGTATATTTTTTACGAATTACCAAAAACCATAATCCAAGGTGAATTTTTAGTCACCTTTTAAATTTTGCAGGGTGATAGTACCTAAAAAAAAACATTGGAGCGCCCATGCAAAATCAATAGTCAGCTGATCGATTTTGTATGGGAGGTCAGATTTTTTTTTCATATTTCGACCCATGTTCCTTGGAGAAAGTTGTTCAATGTCACGGGTACTATCACCCTGAAAAATTTAAATGGTGACTAAAAATTCACGTTGTATAACAGTCTTTGGGTTGCCACAGTATGACAGTGTCATTTAAAGTTTTGAACAAAGTTCGATTGATAATATTTTTTTCTTTGTCTTATTAGTTTTCAAAATTGATACCCAACAGCAGGAAGAAGCTAATAGTTTACGTTTACTTTTACTATAATTTTGTGCACACGTCTAAACAAAATTATAAGATTGTTATGCCCTATGAACTAAATCAGCTTTATTGATAGCAGAGGAAAATATTACCTAGAATAAAATATAATTATCTGTCGTTAATTTTAATCAAGTTTGTGTTAATTTTATTCGCCGGTGACCAAAGAAAAGCTTTTCTATAGAATTAATACGATTGTTTTTTTTTCAAGAATAAAATAAATATTCATAAAACAAGAAACAAAAGACGAAGAAAACACAAAATTATGCATTAATTATTATGAACCAGTATTTGTCCACAAGAACTATATTTACTTCCTCCATCTGTCGTGTCTATATTATGTTCTTTATTTAGGTTTACTTACATACCTAACTAGGTACTTATAGCCAAATGACATCATAGATAATGGTCGGCTAATTGAGTTGCCTACCTGGGAAATATTGGTACAGAAAATTGATATGTAAGGCCGACTGTTTTGCATACATTTGTATATAGTTTCAAAAGCTTTTACTTACTACTACTTTCCTAAGAGAATATTGCCAGAAGCAAGCATTTTGCACGGCTCAACAGGATGCTCAATGGTCATCAACTTACGTTAGAAGCCCATAGTTGTTCAGTGGGAGGTTCTATCTATGGGTATTTTACGTTTTTTCGTTTTTTTAACCGACTTCAAAAAGAAGGAGGTTATGAATTCGACATGTTTATATATTTATTTCGGGCTTATATATTATGTTCGGGCATAACTCCGTCATACATAGACGGATTTGAATTTTTTTTCTTTTCGAAAGGGATTTATTCCAAAATGGTCCCATTTAAATTTCGTATAGATCTGATGATTAGTTTCGGAGACAGACAACGGAACTCTTCAAAAAATCACAGCAAATCAACCGTGATTGCTGCTATCGTATAAATATGCATTGTTTTGACCCCAAGGATGATGAAATTGCGAATTGGTGTGTACTATAACAAAAAAGTGAAAAATAAAAAACATTTTTCAAAAAAAAAAACAACTGACTTCCGGAAAAACACTACAAAGTGAAAAATAACTTCAATTTCAGAAGGCGGTGACAAAAAATTAAACTACATTTCTAAAGTCACCGACTTCCGAAATTAAAGTTATTTTATACTTTGTAGTGTTTTTCCGGAAGTCGGTTGTATTTCCACCAACTGTTAAAAAATCAATAGTATTCATGTATGATCAAATGATCATCATATAATTATCGTTAAGTTTATTAATTCCATGTTGCGAAACATATATACCTCTTTTTTGTATAAGTACAGGATTTTAAGGTGTGCGTAGTCCCAGCGGAAAAGTGTCGAATTTCGTAATTTTAGTTTAGCAGATATTTAGTGTATGACGTCGTGTAATTGTGTATGGTAAATAAAAATTTGTGCATCCAGCCATTGAGGAGCTATTCAACAAAAACTGATTCCGCTGGGACTACGTCATCCCAGCGGCACTTTTTTAAAAAAATGGACGTAGAAGAAAAAAAAATCATTCAATAATTAGTGTGTAACGAGAGGTAAATGTGTATGTTTAAATGAAATTTGTGTGTCAATACACTGCGGAGATAATCAAGTTGCCGCTGCGCTGACGTTTGGCTATTCGATGAAAACCATTTAAAGCAGTTTAGTGTACAGTTGTAATTTTTTACACACGTTGCTTTGAATTTGTGTATAAAGTGTGTGAAAACAGAATTTGGAAAAAATATACCGTTCAGAAGATATACACGTAAAAGTAAAATAAGGTTATTAGGTCCAAGTACTTAAAATAGGAAGTGTAGAGCCTAACTTATAACGTTTATTTGTTTATTATTGTAATTATTTCGTAAGTTTAGAGAAAAAACAAGTGACTAACTAGTTTAATCACAAAAGCTATTAGTTACTTGTACAAGAATTGTGTGCCCACCTGTACCAATTGAATAATGGTACAACACTGGAAATTTTAGAACGTTAGCTCTATATACTGCACGGCCGCTTTTTCGTAGCATCTCAAATTTGGTCGGTTTATCCACGTATTGCGGTCGTTCTGGTATTTTTATTATATCTCTTTAATTATTTAGTGTAATGAGCTGAAATTTTACGTGCGAATAGTTGCATTAATACACTAAATATCTGCATATTTTTTATTCTTCTTTTCCATAAAAAAATCCTACAATCGGGTGTCATACAATATAGTGGTCCAGTCGTATAAATTATGCCATTGCTCATTAATTACAAAGAGCACATAAATGAAACTTGGCAAGACATTGTAGACCCTTACAAGAAACAAATAAACGTTATAAGTTAGGCTCTAGACTTCCTATTTTAAGTACTTGGACCTAAAAACCTTATTTTACTTTTACGTGTATATCTTCTGAACGGTATATTTTTTCCAAATTCTGTTTTCACACACTTTATACACAAATTCAAAGCAACGTGTGTAAAAAATTACAACTGTACACTAAACTGCTTTATATGGTTTTCATCAAATAGCCAAACGTCAGCGCAGCGGCAACTTGATTATCTCCGCAGTCTATTGACACACAAATTTCATTTAAACATACACATTTACCTCTCGTTACACACTAATTATTGAATAATTTTTTCTTCTTCTACGTCCATTTTTTAAAAAAAGTGCCGCTGGGATGACGTAGTCCCAGCGGAATCAGTTTTTGTTGAATAGCTCCTCAATGGCTGGATGCACAAATTTTTATTTATCATACACAATTACACGACGTCATACACTAAATATCTGCTAAACTAACATTACGAAATTCGACACTTTTCCGCTGGGACTACGCACACGATTTTAAGCTAGCGCTTAGCAACCGCCACTAGGGGGACCTAAACATTGCTTCCGATATTATAGTTTTGTGCATGGATGTACTTACTACTACTAGCTGTAATACTGGAGGGAGACAATTCTTAAACGTTATTTTATGTATTTTATTCTCATCGCGTCATCGCTTGAAAGAGTCCTAGAAAACAAGGGTGTCTATAGAGAAAATACGACAAGAAGGATTTTAAATATTGCCATTATAGAATTTAATTATTCTTTATTATCCGTTTGCCTAACCATCCTACGTCATCAATAAGCAATTTAAAGACATTATGAAAATGCTGCAAACATTTCCCTGTCTTTGCTCAGGAAACAGTTTAGAAGACGGATATTTTAGATGATTTAATTTAGATGTTGATTTCCGCAAATAAAGTAAAATGATATCATCTTTCTCATGACGTGTACATAATCAAGTTAATTCTAACAATAGCGCAGGTGGTTTTTTCTTAGTATTGATTTTGTTTAGATAGCTCATTGATTGCGTTTCTTATTTTCCAGATATTTAAACCTCATTAATTCATAATCACGGAGTCTGACGTTTGAACGTTTCTATTACGTCTTTTACGAGAGTGAATTAGTCAACCTGTGTGTCATTGTTTTATTGAAATATTAGTCAGTCTTGTGTAAGATATATGTCACTATAAGCACAAACACACACAAACTAATTTACTCATAGCAATTTTAATGGTGATATTAATTGTACTTTAATTTGAAAATTTCTTTAGTTTAATTGAAACTGTTTATTATTATTAAGATCTTACTGAACCATAGGTATACTCAGAAATAAATTATAATATTATATTATATTTTAGTACATATCGGCAAAGATTGGACCTTTCTATTTGTGAGCGTTGTCAAAGTTATGGTTTACGTTGAAATAATGAGTGTTATCGGTTATCACCAACGCCTCCGAGAGTCATGAGTCACGATATGTACTAATACTTACCACTAATTACTACTGCCGCTCTATTCTGTAAACATCTCACCGTGAAACCTTACGCGATGTGAGCTGTCATTCCACTTGCCGCTAAGGATTGACATAATTTGACAGCTCACTTCAAGCTCACTCTCACTTCACTTAAGTTTTCACGGTGAGGTTTTTACATAATAGATCTACTGAGCGTTACTATCCGACTGGGTAATATGAGCCATGGTACACCTACAATAGCTAGTGTAGTCACTAGCCATTGTCTTATATGCCGAAACGGACAAAAAATAACCTTCACATTCAAAACTCGACTTGCCATAAGCTTTTTCCGGCTAAGATGATATTATAGTCCTAGTCCGATAACGTCGCAGTTCTAGATTCTAGTACATACCTAGCTGGCAGACATGGAAGTGTGGCATGCTAGCCATGGCTCCACCGCGGGTACTGTACAGACTATCAGACCTGCGTCGCCAACTCTCATCACTTACCTGTAACAAGAGGATTAGAACATTATTAAACGGACTCTTTTTACAATGTTAGTGTGAATTATATGAACTGCAAGTGTAGCAACACATTTATAATATGGCCGAAATTAACTGACAGAAAGCTCGGCATAATTGTTCCTGCAATGGTTTTTACATTAGGTATATTTATTTTCATAGAAGACAAAGTGTATGCCAAATTTCCGCCGCGTTATTTTCGGCAGATATTATGTCACTATGCTACGTGACAATAAAATAAAGGTGCAACAAGATTACGGTCGGTCGATGACATTGACCGTTCAGATGGATCCAGTGTGGAGCAGGGCAGCTGAATTATGAGGTTTTGAGGTGGGGACTGGTCGACATTGACTGACAGAAATCTAGTTAACCCCCCACGTTTGCACCGTGGACCGTTTGCAATATGTATGCAACATGTTGTGTCTTCTTGTTTCGTATATCATTTACTCCTAAAACATGTTCTAAAGACTAGTTGTACTTATACAATACTTGTCAAAACGGTCAACAAGATAGTTTAAAAAATAATACACGTCTTAAACAACGTTAATACATGCATGTTCTATATTAGGTATAGTTTTATACATAACATGTTTTCGACAAATCTTTAACAAAATACACATATTTCTTTTTATGTAAATGTGGGAAATGTAGACACTTAAGTATTTACTTCATACCTATATTTTTTTAAGCCGTTTGTGTTGGTTTAAAAAACACTTGCCAAAACAAAATTTTAAACCATGTTAAAGATTAGATTATTATTAGTGTGATCTGTAACTAGCCGCCATCTTAAATTGCTACACAGAGAAGCTAGCAAGTAAAAAAAACTCTCACCCCTGCACGGTCCATCAGACAGTCGTCCGTGACTGTCTGATAGACCGTGCAGGGGTGAGAGTTTTACTAGCTCAGCACTGAGACGAGCGGTCGTCCACAAACAAAATAGAAGAATTTTTGGTAAATCTTTTGCTTTTCAACAGATATGGCTTATTTATTTGCTTAATTAAAATTCATAGCACGTTGTATGCTGTAATTACAATGCTGTGCATCATACATACATATTATATCAATAAAGACCACAAAGACGACGGTTCGTCTCTTACTAAAAATAACTTTAAAACGTTATTAACGTCATCCGACTAATCATACATCCTACTAATATTATAAAATGTGAATTCAATATTCATAGTTAAGGTAAACCTAGTTCACATTTTTTGCATACAAACTTCAGGAGTGTTTTACTCCACTGTCTGATATGGCACATCCAAAGTAAAATATTATATCGTTTTGTCTCATTATTTATATTGTCTGTACGGAAACAGCATACTAAAATAAAAACCCATTAAAAAGTTAGAAGCCAACAAAGATTCGTTTTTCTTGCTAATTTTACTTAAGTTTGGGCGTGTTTAAGTAATAAAAGAAGCGTAAAATCTCCAAAACCAACTCGGTACCGACAAAGTTCAATTACCAAAAAGTTCAGTAAACTTTATTGGTCATTGATTTATGCAGTGGTTTTTTCATAAAACTCGATCTTCCAAAGAACTGTTCTTAATTTTTTACGCGAATGTTTTGCTATAAATGATTCTGCGTCTTACTCAATAACATTTTGTGTGTAGACTAGCGTGTAACTACTCATCACTGATACTATCTCTGTCGGACACGAAGCCTGGTGAGACAGCGTGATTTTTAGCCAGGCCCACCAGTGAGTTCGAGCCCGCGACTAGGTTCCCCTTAAGACAAGACAACGTCTGTCGGGTAAGCTAGATAATAATACCTATTATAAATGTAAAAGTTTGTATGTTTAGATGTCTGGATGTTAGTCACTCAATCACGAAAACCGGCTGAACGGATTTGAATGAAATTTAGCTTACAGATAGTTTAGAACTTGGATTAACACTTAGTCAACTTTTTTTCCGGTACTACGTTCCCTAGGGATAATTTTCGACCTCCACGCGAGCAAAGCCACTGGCTAAAGCTAGTTATAAACATATAGAACACAACACGTTCTATGTGACTTTCGATAAAAGAAAAAAACAATATTCAACAGTAACTACCATTAATTAACTGACTCCATTTATTATAGCTTTAGAAAAAAGAGGCTCGTAGAAGCAGGAGTGCAAAACATTTTATTTCAAAGTTAAGCTCTAACTTTTTTAGGTAAATTTAAGATAGTACTAAATACTGAGATAAACGAAGTACAAGTAATTTTATTTTAAATAATATTCTATTTATATTAACATCTTCATCACATATTACAAAACTACAACAAAACGAATTAATGAAGCAAACAATCACATGATGATTTAAATCAAAGAAAGAAAAAAAAAATCTAATTAAGATTAAAGCAAAAAAAATACATTTTTTTTACAATACTTTATTTTAAATAACAACTTACGACCCACAATACGTTGGTAAAACTTCGTCGTCATCAGCTAATTTAGTCACTCGGTATTGTTTACTCCTGCTTCTTTTAGGTTTTTAGCGTTGACACTTTATTTTAAATTGAAATGAAATAATTACTTATATAAATGAAAGCCACATAATTTCATAAGATAAATAGTTATACATGATTACAATAAAGTATGATAACTAATGTTTAAATAAATTATAATAAATTTGGCATTAATCGTAACTGCAAAACGATTAATGTAATTTTATTACGAAGTGTACATTAAAAAGAACCTTTTTTAACTTCTCTCTAATGCTATTGTAAATGGAGTATACTTATCTATTAAAGAATCCATTATGCTGTAAAAGAATCCAATTTTGCTCTAATAAATATTCCAAATAAGTATCCAAGCGCTCACGAATACGCCTTGCAAATTGGTCACTTCCACAACTATTAACGAAATGCTAAGTTATCTAATAATATGAACCACTGATCTAACATGTTTGCGAACTAGTTTTAATAAGAACCTGTTTTATATTTTGATTGTTTACGAGCAACTAAAATTTTGACCTTCCTCATTAAAGATCGAGACGAATTAATTACGAAATTAAAGAAGAGACTCGCTGTGTGAATTATGTAATAATAACGTCTAATCAAATATGAATTAGGTTTAGGTTGTATATATTTTTTTAAATATATTCTTATACATAAAAAAAACTAGCTGGATAAGCTGTATCTATTTATATAAAAGGGTCTAAGTAATATCAAAAAAATGCATGGGAAAGGCAATATACCTATTAAAGAATTATAACACAGGAATAGTATCGCCTACTATATGATGAGACAGAAATGTCGATGTTCTATGGGTACACCTATGCCTAGCCCGTCGTGGATTACAAGCGTGATGTTACGTAATAACATCTAGCCTGATATTCCCTGAAGAGTGAAGCAAATATGTTTAGGTAGGTATCTAGTGCGCCCAACTACACATCAAGCAATGCATTTTCAGGTTCTTTTTTCTTTTTTTGGGTGGGAAATCATCAAATAACTTCTCCCGCTCTGGTTGGAGAAGGAGAGCATGTCAGACTTTTATTGACTAAAGCCCACCCGTGTTCCCTCAGTTGCCTGTGTGCCAGGGGCCGCGATATCTCTTTCGAACAACCCGCACCCCTGGCAGGCATTGGCCCTTGCGGACCCCACCAGTTGGTTGGTTTATAAAGTAACCTATCATTTAGTAAACCCATCTCCCACATAAATACTAGGTTAACATGAATAGCAAGGAGAAATAACAATACTTAATATAATACCTGACTGATATTATTGTGTTCGATAACAATTACTAGTAATGTGTAACGAGAGCATGCTCTCCAACATAAAATATGGCGTGGCATAAATTACTTAACGTGTACCTTTTGTTGTTATACCTTTCAATCATGTAAGAAATAAGCGGTTTTAATACCTATGGAGGACGCAGTTTTCTTTGATTCCTGATGTAATATGTTTTACAATGGTTTCTCGTGAGTCGTGACGTGTCAGTCGTAAAAACTACCTCTGATTACAAAACGACGTCATACTTCATGGTGTGACTTCAAGATTTTTTATTGGTAATAAAGTAGGTGTAGGTATATACGTCATGACTTGAACACGTTCTACTCAGTCGTATTTTTTTAACCTTTTGACCGCCAGAGCGTAAACGCATCAGCGTCCCTCCCACGCCAAGCCAAAAATTTGGCGCTATTCTTTTTTGTAGTTATTTCTTACAAAAAAAAATAGGGATTCCAAAATTGTATCGATAACCAATTAATAATTGATTTTCGTCCCTTATTTTTTTAAATAAAATATTACTCGTAACATCATTCTTTTATTTAATTTGACTCTAAAATGATTTTTTCTTGTCGGCATTAGCCGACGGTGGCGTGTTGGGCACGTTTTCATTTGTCGGCTATACCCGACGGTGGCGGTCAAAAGGTTAAAGAACTGAGTTACTTACCTACTTATATCTAACTTCTTTGAAGAGAATCTATTTTTTTTATTGACGCTATTCTAATAAATCGTGATTACAATTGCTTTAATTGTTCCATTTTCTAAATTAAATCAACATAGTTACTGTAGGTGTATTTTTGTTCAAGAACTTATCTTCAGTATTGCAGTAGACCTCGAAAACGAAGCCAGCTCAAACTTTCAAGTTTCAACTAAAAAATGGTAGACCGCGTTCAGTCAAAGATTATTTTGTCTTCTACGGGACCAGCCACTTAAAATAGTAATATGGAGGATGTCATTTATTTTGAGTAAAATTAGGAGTGCAACGGATTGCTCTTTTCTAAAATATTGGCATTTCCATAGATTTGCCTGTGCCCAGAGCTTATCTCTTAAATTATTTATTATTTTTATTTTATTATATAAATATTATTGGTTCAAAATTCTGATAAATTGCTTTTCTGAACTTTAGGACTTTGCTTAGTCATAGAGACTTTTGTGGAACCGATAGCCACCTATTATGAGCAAAAGTAATGGAAAATGACAGAAATTAATTGAAAACTATTATTAACAATACTTTTCCTGTACCTATTAAATTTATAAAGACAGCAAAGTGACTAGTTAATTAATTGTACGTTTGAGTACCTATTTTATAATTAAAAACAATCAGTCATACAAGGTTTTTCTACCTAATTTTTAAGGATAAATAAATCTTTATCTAGGTAAGTACCTACCCATTGCATTGTTAGATTGAATGCTTGTTTGTAAGTATCATGAAACACGAAGAGTTAACCCTAAAACAGTTTTGTGATTGAAGAGAGGAACATTTATATTTTAAAGACTTCATAGGCTACTTCAAACTGGCACGAAAGTTTTCATAAAAATTGATTTAAGTGAGTCGCGTAACGCTTATTTGCAGAAGCCCTAAAGAAAGGATTTTTCAACCTTCAAGCGGTTAAGAAGGTGAACCAAGGCGAGCTGAACACTAGATAGGTTACCTACCTAGAATGTCAGTGGACCATTTTAAAAGGTGGATGCGCTAAAGTAGCCCGTGAAATTAAATTTTTCATATTCTTTCAGTGTCAGGTGATATGTTTTTTTTTTTATTAGCGTGGGAAATCATCAAATAACTTCTCCCGCTCTGGGTGGAGCGGGAGGGCGTGTCAGACTTTTACTGACTAAAACCCACCCGTGTTCCCTCAGTTGCCTGTGTGCCAGGGGCCGCGGTATCTCTTTCGAACAACCCGCACCCCTGGCAGGCATCGGCCCTTGCGGACCCCACCAGTTGGTGCTGACATCTCTTTGAGGCGCGCGTGGAACACAACGCGCCGTCGACCCGGGCTGTGTTCGTGGGCGGGGGCGGTGTTCCTTCAGTTGTATCTCTTTCGAACAACACGCACCCCTGACAGAGGTGATATGTTTATTTAATCCCCTTAATGACTATTTCATGAAAAATAATTCTTACATTTTTGTATTCAATGATGTAATTCTGTGATTGAATTTGTTACGGTCCCGTATCACATTTTGTTCAACATACAACCTGAAATCTGCAAATTGAAAAAACGTAAGAAAATTTAATTTCCCGGGTTATTCTGGCGCTTTTCCCATAACTTTTAGACCCTGTTTTTGAAGTAGACGGCAGAAGACTTGAAAAGCCATTCGAGCTACGAGCTACTAGATACGTATAGGTACAGAATCCCCCTATTTTACTAAATATAATAATGTAAATGTGAAAGTTTGGATGTTTGTTACTCACGTAAAAACGGCTGAACGGATTTCGATGAAATTTTGCGCACGGATAGATTATAACCTGGATTAACACTTAGGGTATTTTTTATCCCGGTTGTACGCACCCACACGGGTGAAGCCACTGGCAAAAGCTAGTATGCAAATAAAATAAATCCCCTTTATAACGTAAACAACGCTGTTCCAAGAAGTTCATAGAAGAAAATACCAGAATCATAGAAGGAAATACCAAAGCTATAAAGTATCCATAGTAACGATCTAGTATACACGAGTATCTCCACATGGTGTTTTCGCGTAGTTTCCTAGTAACAGCCGAAATACCAGCTAACAGGGAATGTTGTTTATTTATAAAGTCGGTTTAGACCGATGCGTTCAACTGGCCGACTGCAAATGAAAACCTTGACTCACTCTCCAAATAGATAGTTTGTAGATAGTTTGAACTCATAAACATAAGGGAGTATCGTCTCTGGCTGATATTAGTGTCGAGTTCAATCATCTATGTTTTAAATGCTTTGAAGTGAGTTAAATATTTTATGAAATAAAAAACGTAACAGCTATTTATCTTAATGGGTCCTTTTAAGTGCTTGTTGTGACTAGGTCAAGAATATTCCGATCTAGATAGATAAAATTAGTGCTAATAATAGAAATTGATTGCATTATCGTGTGTACAGGAATAACTTTTTCAGGACGACTTCAATCGGAGAGAATGAAGAGTTTAAGAAAAGTTACGGAAAACATGGTTTGGTTTATAGACATTGGAAAGCGCTGGTGAGTGCAAGGCCTAATTTCTATCATACTATAATAATAGATACCTACAATTACGTAGATTAATAGCTATTTCTCGTAGGCAATCAAATAAAAATTAAAACGTAGTCAAGTCCCATTAAGATAGTGCGTGGACATGATACGTCGGTGCTACGGTAATGATCGTAGTTTTATCTATGATATACCTAAGTACATGGATGTCCAGTTGTCCACTGATCAGATGCACTAATACCATTATATAATTCTGATAACCCTTATGTATGCACATCGGAGTAAAATAAACATATAAACATTTGCAATTGAAGCATTTACGCTTAACATAAATTGTATTTATAGGTTAAGGAACGTTATTTTGTCTTGTATAATAAAGTATTTTAAATTATTAAATTAAATTGAAGGTAATTTTAATCTAAGTAGGTACCTAAGTACCTACATGGCTTGTGGCTTTCCTCCATTTGAAAGTAAATATAAAATTATTTAATTTTAAAACAATTCAAAATAACATTGCTTGTAATTATTAGGCAAACCAGTTTGGAGAACTACCTACCAACTACTATACGATAATTTCTGATATAGGTATCAATTATACATTGAGCTTGGTATATCTAATGACGCTCCCAGTCTGCACACAATTTCAAAGTTCAACCATATGTATTTTTTTATGTTTTTTTGGGTGGGAAATCATCAAATAACTTCTCCCGCTCTGGGTGGAGCAGGAGGGCGTGTCAGACTTTTACTGACTAAAACCCACCCGTGTTCCCTCAGTTGCCTGTGTGCCAGGGGCCGCGATATCTCTTTGGAACAACCCGCACCCCTGGCAGGCATCGGGCCGCGCGGACCCCACCAGTTGGTGCTGACATCTCTTTGAAGCGCGCGTGGAACACAACGCGCCGTCGACCCGGGCTTGGTCCTTACCGGACAGCGAGCTACCTATTACTCGCCATCCGCAAACCCGCGCCTTCGGTGGCCGGGAATCAGCCTGGGATTCCCGACGCCTAGGGCGTCTCCCGCGGCGACTAAGGCCGTGAGGACGCATATACTGCCTCTTCCTCACGTGCGCCGCCTCCCTCTTCGCGAGCATTACTGCTTCGCAGAAGGAGGTGACGGCTACCCATGCAAATGAAATGTCCTTACATTTATTTAATTTCTAAGCACCCAATGTACCTTTTATTTATGAAAGCTAATTCTGCTGGCGGGTGAGATAGAAATTCAATCCGCTTTGTTTGAGCAGACATTTTTCAATTAAAAGCACTGCGCTACTGCGATGCATATTGCTTGACCCAACCACCCCGGTCGTCCCGGCCATCAGCGGCGTGGCTGGCATTGGCTGCCCTACAAAGGAATAAATTAAATCATCTCGCTAGGGAACTGACAATAATTTATATTGAAATCTAACTATTACCTACCTCAATTGATATAGAAATGAGTTATTATATAGAAACAAAACTAATGATTGTTTCTTGATATTTATACATACAGCATGTTTCAGAAAAGTGACAAGACCAATAACGTTATCGCCATAACATGATCAGTGGTCCCTTACATAGGTATGGAGAACGTATTAAAGTTTTTTTATGGGACAGTTGATATTTTTTTTTACGTACGATGTTGGTCCGATGGAGAAAGTTCTTCAGTTTGATGGTCTGTACACCCTTTAAATATGACCAGACCTTCCTGATACCATATCAAATGAGACATCTGCAACCACACAATTTTCCCTAAAACTAAATATAGATCACCTACGGTAATGTACTGTGTTATTTGTCTACAACATATGAGGTTAATTTTCTGAAAATTTTGTAAGTCAATGAACTGAAACTGTGACGTGCTTGTCGTTATAAATATCAAAAGAAAACGGACCGGTCTTTGTTCTTTACCATACCAATTTAACGTCAACAAAGGAAATGATTGGTAGTATATCCATAGCTTGAATAATATATACTAAATGTACGACCGACGCCAGGTGCCGTGGTATCGTTAGACCGGGGTCTAATTGCAGCTAATTTATAAGTGTTATTAATCAAAATTAGTTTAGTATTGTTTGTTGTGTTTACTAAGCGTGGTATTATTTCAATTTGAGGCATATGAGTAAGTGGGGAATCGCATGTGGAGTAATATAATAAAAACTTTTAAAGTCTATGAAATTCTCTACCAATAATACTTTTTATAAGGCGAAAGTTAAATAAACTAACAATTACTCACACCACAGAATTCGCCCCACAACATTATTAGATAGCTAAAAAAAATGTGCAAATAACTTTATTCGATTCCGGAAAATGTTCAACACTCGTATTTCTGCATAATGTTTACAAATGTCTGATTTTCCGGACCCTACAGAAATGGTTTTGATTTTTCGATAAGATTTTTACGTAACCGAAAAAATTACGTTTTGTGAAAACGTGTAAGCATTAGGTAGAAAAATCTATGAAGAATTCAGAAGAAATAAAAGGTAATTTCAGTACGACATATGAAGAAACTCGTTAGTCCGGGCGAGGATTGATTGGAGTCAACCCTCGCAACTCAACCCTACCGGCGTCGGGGGTAACGTACTGACCTGAATACATTTGACTCGACTGTCAGAGGGTTCACTATAACCTTCAGTCTTTCAGTACTATAACGATAACGTTTGATATATGGAAAATTGATAAGGATCTTTATCGTCTGTTATTGTTAAATTTAATATAGAGGTAGGAAAGAAAGAAAAAATCCTCTTCCAAGATATTACCTTTATAAAAGAGCGAGACAACTTAAAACTAATCATAGTAGACTTTATTGATAGCCTAGCGAGAGTAATCTCGTTACTTCGTTCTCATGGTTGATTGCTGTACGAAAACAGCTCTAAATGAAACACCATAGGGTGGAAAATTAAAAAAAGATAGTGTTGAAATACGATGGCTTTAATTTTAGTATGCACAGCACCGTATTAAAGCTCCCGCAGATAGCCGCGATACGACGGCGGGACACGACTCTGGAGAAACAATTTCTATTAAAACTGTGCAAATTGTTCTACCGAAGTCGCATCGCGCCTGTCTGCGGGACCCTTTAGGACAGTTTCTAATTACAATAGATAAATAACATGCTGCAGTTCAATATTAATCTGCCAAAATGATCTACTTGGAAAACATTGGGAAAAGCAACGAAAGCCAAAGAAAATTGTAAGATTTAGAAAAAATTTGCTTTTTAAAATAATTAGGTATACTTTCTCAATATTTGGAAATTAATGCTTAAGTACTTACCCAATGCGAGACACCAAGTACCCAATTTAGCACTTTATTACGTTTTTAAGTCAACATTCACAGATAACATCGACGAACCGACATACTTTTCATTCCAAACAGATGAAAATTTAGATGTCGGAACGGAAATGAAAGATACCTACCCAAGACGTTTTACCAACTGACTTCACAAACAACTAATGACAAACTGATGTTCCGAAGTAGTTAATGACGAAAGAGATATAAACACACATGATTATCTACATAAGTATCATCATTGCAACTTATTGTCTAGGTCTTTACGAGTCATTTTAGAATTAGTAAGTACTTAATAAATTATTGAAGGACCATCGTCATCTGATTGCCTTTTTACACGCTTTATATTAGCTTCACTTGTATGTTTGTTTGTTTGTATGTAACCGACTCCTTAGAGCGCGATTTTGACCCACTTTAAACGGTCAGATTTCATTGAAACTTTGTAAACTTATCGAGGACCGATGACAATTCAATAATTAAAAAAAAACTGAGAATAATGAAAAAAAAAAACAAAAAAAACACGTTTTTGTAGTTAGCAGAACTAAAAAATAGAAAATAAATAATAGTTTAAAAAACTAAAAAACACGCCTTAAAAACCAAACTAAAAAAGGAGAAAATAATTTAATTCAATTAAAAAGCGTGGGGTGCTTTTTGAGGTGATTTTATAATCAATTAATGTCAAGCATCCCACGCTTTTTAATTGAATTAAATTATTTTCTCCTTTTTTAGTGTGATTTTTAAAGCGTATTTTTTAGCTTTTAAACTATTATTTTTGGTCTAGTGGTCGCAAACGATACCGTTGAGCATGAGGTTTTTTGGTTCGATTCCCAGGTTGGGTAGTGTTATTAGGTTTTTCTACCTTGAATTTCATTCAATTACATTTGCCCGATTGATGGCAATAGGCTCCCCCTCTATTAGGACTTAAATATAACTGGCGAAATGAGAGTATACTATATAAGTACACGTCTGCCCAACCAACAAGGCGTGATGTTATGTGTGTATGTATCGTCATATAGATTTAAGAGTTTCATAAGAAGTCTATAAGAAATGGTAAGTCTTTCAGGACAATCGGTGGTTCCCTGGCAGGTTATGATGACTTATTACTCTTTCTGCTTTCAGTACCTAGTTATGTTATGTTAGAATTTGTTTATATTGCCAGCATACTGATATGTTCGTCACAAAGTAAGTTCCTTTCAATCAAAGCGCGAGTTCAATCATTTTTGTGGATGTGTAACAGACAAAAACACTTAAGTAATTAACACAAAGTATCCAATTTCAATTAAGACGTCTGCTGCCATTCTTTATTTAAGGTTCAACGGGATAAACAGGAGCAACAGACGGATTAATGTGAATCCGTGCACATGGCTGCGGTTTCCACTAGCCCTCCCAAACAGGACCTTTTCTAAAATTATCCCGGCGTCCAATCGATACACCCTCAACTTCCCTGTGCCGTCTAGACAGCCATAAGCATACATACACGCTAATACTATACTTTTTACGCCATCTACAAGTAATTGTGTGAAATTAACGTAACAGACTGTATACGCGTTCCGTGTTTACGTACCCGAACAAATTTTTCTAGCACGATAGTGTGATGTATAGCCTAATAAATTGTGCTCCAATTTTGGAGAGATAAGAGACAGTAAACAAAACACAGCCCAAATCAATAACTACGATTAACTTTGTAATTACTGAACTGAGTTGTGTTAACTTTTATTAAGTGTACGATGTAAATAGCAGCTGTTTCTATACGAATAAGGTATTAAAAGTAACTGTTTTGTGCGGGCGCTTACCGTTAATTCGTCTGTCAGATAGTGTATCTTCCTCGTCCCACCAGGGCTGGTCGAGAATCCTGCGCGTCGGCGGACGGTCGAAGTTCCCGTAATATTGAAACTCCATTTTAATCACTTATCGCTTAAGTAAACACAACTTTCTTTTACAGAATTTTATAAATTACACAGATACTGTAGGCATACACAAACACCACGCCACTTTAAACGCTTATGCGATACTGATTTGTTATTAAGTCTTCGAGACCAGACACAAATGAGATAAACGATTGACGCTGAATAATAACACATAGGGTCATTATTATTGACAATAGTACGGAAAGTCGCTCGTTTGCCGCCGGCGCGTCGGCGTCGTGAGCGTGTGTCGGGATAGCATTCGCCTCGCTGTTGTTCTCGGCTCTCACCTCCTGTGCTATGTGTTTGCCGTTGACGTGTGAACAACCGCCAGCAAACACTACTGCCAGCCACTTGCACAAATACAAGGAAAGGAGCTCTGAGATTGCGCCTCTATCCTCTATCGTCGCTATGTTTTATTGAACGCGAATACATATTGCGTTTCTATTGGATTCTTGGAAACATTTATTAAATGTTTTTTTTATTTTTTATAATAATACTTGTTTCAGATCTAAGATGTTTTAAGATGTGACTGTCAGTGTTACACTTTTTAATTAGGTGAGCAGTTATCTTATGTTGGCTTAGTTCACTCGACCTTAATTGTCACATGAAAATCGGTCACGCTTCAAGAAAAATGATAAGGGAAAATTACTTTTTAAATTGCATTTAGAAGTTCTATACAATTGGGTCAATCTCGCCTAGAGCATGGAGCTTTCTATTAGATATATTTAAACCATGTGAGGATCTGTTACTCCGTAGACACATGTCACAACCTCTAACAGTGCTTAGGTACCTACTGATTAAGAATTGTAATTGGTTAAAAGTGGCAAGTTCTTTGACCGAGTTGGGACACCAGCACCCTAATTGCGTAACATACGATTAATCATAATCTGTTTCATTTTGACAGTACAACAATATTCATTGCGTTATTAACGTTGTTGAGCAGATACATTTTTCGAACATATGAAGCAATGGTTTAGCACTCTGTTTCAAAACGAAACAGATTATGATTAATCGTGAGTTACCCAATTAGGGTGCTGATGATTTTTAAATTACACAAAAAGTACTAGAATACGCGTGCTCCAATTCAATATTACAAGTCCTGAATTCAGAATCGACGAACGAAATAGACACTAGCTGTCGAAATTAATAACAAATTTTGTTTTTTTTTACTTAGGTAATTGATTAGGTACTAATTTTTGTGCTTGTCATGTTGGGGGGGGGGGGGGGTGGTTAGCCATAATCGCCACGCTTGGCAGGCGCGTTGGCGATCGCAGTATGGTGGTAAAATGCATAGAGAACGCTGCTGCCCATTCTCTAGTAAGTCCCTTAGTCGCTTGGGGGAAGCCTATGTCCAGCAGTGGACTTCTCTCGGCTGAAATGATGATGATGTTTAATACAATTTGCAAAGAATATGCCTACTTAAAAATGCATTTGTTCTATAAGTAAAATTCTAACTCAAAATTTTAATGAGGTGTTTTAAGGTTTTACGCTGACGCTATTCTATTATTCGTCGAAAAAGCCACACAAAACCTCCTAAGGGGGTCATTGTACCTGCTCATCATCATGATATACTTTTATTACACACTAGCTGTGCCCGCGACTTCGTCCGCGTGGAATAGTGACTTTTTGGGCAGCATATTTTGAATTACATAATAATATACCGTCGTTTGGGTAGCAAAAAAAATTACTTTACAGTAATGCGATACGATATTTGACGTATGGCCATCGGGGATGAATGATTAACAAATGTTCGCCGTGATTCTTTAAATTGACATAACTTTTTTATTTATGAACCGATTGACATGAAATAAACACTAAATGTTAAGTGAAGCTTACTACAATATATTAGTGAAAACCGCATCTAAATCGAATAAGCCATTTCTGATATTAGCGTGCACAAACACACAGACAAACAGACAAACAGACAAAAAAAAAATTAATTACAATCTCGGGTTCAGCATCGATATAATAACAACCCCTGCTACTTTTTTTTTATATATTTCGATTGTACAGACACCACTTTTCTACAATTTTATTATATGTATAGATTGTATAAAAGATCAAGAACCTTCCGAACTGAAACTAAAGTAGAACAAACGTCAGAACTAAGTACATTCTGAAATTGATTACAGTTTACAGAAACGTTCGTTATTTTCATTAGATTGTGGAGCTATTGTGACGAGACACGCCACTTAACACTTTAGGCGCATCAGCACTATTGGCAGCAATATGCTAATAATATAAACATATGCATGTATCGACAATATGTTGACATGGTCAATTTTATACCTACACTAGATTCTGCCTGTGACTTCGCCCGTGTTGAAATCAACTATACTAAAAATATACTCTATGGCACTCGGTGATAGTGAAAGAATTTTCGAAATCGGATTAGCACTTCAAGGAGATTACCTCCTACATCCAAACTTACAAACTTTACCTCTTTATAATATTAGTGATAGCCCAAAGCTGCTTGGCACGGGTGCCATGGTAACAATGGCACGTTAAAATATCGCGATTTCTGTACCTACTCTGATTTCTCTCTAATTTTAATATTAAGTACTAGACAGTGTTTATAACGCCTATAGGTACCACTAATTCCCCACAATTACCTACCCCTTGCAGTTTAAACGCATGCAGTTCCCTGTGAGCGTATGCTTCGCGATGACTATCAACAAGTCACACGGGCAGACACTGAAGGCTGCCGACCTCAAGACAAGCTGCTTCTCACACGGACAACTGTAAGCTACGTACGGTTGCCAAGCGTCACCACTTCACCAGTCTTGACTCTCAGTATGTTTTTGCTGTTGAGACTAAAACTACAAACGTAGGTTATATAGAAGTTTTAGAAAAATGTGGCTATTATTGTAGTATATTGGAGTCTTACAACTTCCACGTGAAGTCGTGGGCAGAAAACTTGGTTAAATATGAAAGTATACGTACCTATCCTACACTACACATAAACTATCCAGAATTAATGTTCTAAATGATGGTGGAAATTGCATCAAATCCATTGTATAGTTTAGAAGATCTAAGCGGTCACACAGACAGAAACTTAATGCGACTCTGTTTTATAATATGTATTTACTAAAAACATTTACAACAATTTTGCTTTAAAATCGAAGAAGGTTTTTCAGCACTGATTATTTCGTGTTTAGGTTGTTACTATTCTTGTCTTGACTCTATTTATATGCATTGAATACAAGGCAAAACAGGAAAACTTAGATTAACTTAGATTAGTATTTTTACGTACCTAATATAAGAATTTTTTGTTAACATGTATATGTTACAGTTAAAACTAGTTTTTAGTTAGAACGCGTTGTCCCTAGTTACAACTAGTTTTTACTAAATGCCTTTGTTAAAACTATAATTAACTAATGCTCAAAATTGAATCTCAGTTAAAACTCTAACATGGAAGTAGCGCTCGCCGGCCGTTTTCGCGGCACCGCTCGCTTCGTTCGCTCGGCTCGCGCGCGGTTGGTCGCAATTCTAACCTAACCTATTACCTACCAGATGAGCCCTGTCGGCGAAGAGTCCCGTCGAAGTAAAGACTTGTCGGTGTTTAGTCGTACACTGGTAAGATCTATATCTTGTTTTCAATCCCAAATTAGTTTCTCTAGTGCTAGTTTTAACTAAAGCTCGGAGTGACAACTAGTTTTATCTGAAAATCAAATATATCATTGGTAAATTCGAGTTTTGACTAGGTATGTCTAGTTTTAAGAAAGGCATTTAATAAAAAACTCGTTTTAACTAGGGAAAACGAGTTCTAACGAAAAACGGGTTTTAACTGTAACATATACACTTAATACTAGCGCAGACGTCGTCAGATACATTATCTTTAAAATACTCAGGACTTTGTAATTGTGTTTTTGTTTAGGATATGTATTGTACTCACTATTTTTAATAAAATAAAATATGATTATATTATTATGGTTAAATAGTAGGGGAAAATAGGGCAATGATGGTCAGCGGGCAATGGTGGTCACGCACACAACTAAAGCATGAATAGTCCTTTACGTGTGTGAAGTGTATTACGTCTCACCCCTCACTGCCCCCGAGCGTCGAGCGCCCTGTGCTGTCATTCCGCACGCGACGTTCGTGCAAGGCGAGTGTTTGTTGTTTTCGCGCCAAATTGATGTAATTTTACGTCTCTACGAATTAACGAGGTAAGCTGTGAAATATTCTTTAATCCACGTAAACGCTGTCTTGTTATTTGAGACTGTTCATTATTATTATGCTACAATGCTCAGTTCAAATTAAAATATGTATTTGTTTGTGTTAAAAAATATATTTTCGACGAAGTCCGTTGCGGGTTATCGTGGTCAACTGACCACCATTGCCCGCAATGTTATTATGAGTGTCGTATGGTAACTAAATCTAATTAACTTGTTTTTAGATGCCAAAAAAAAGATCCAGAAAAACGCAGAAGGCTGCATGGTCTTCGGAGACGTTGGACAAGGCTCTGAGGCTTATGGGTAATGGAACATCTATGAGAAAAGCCACCAATCAAATTGGAATTCCATTTTCTACGCTGCAAATTCAAACAAGAAGAAATTGTTTGAAAACCCATCTCTAGGGCGAAAATCTGTATTTTCTGCAGACGTTGAAAAAAAGATAGCTAATGTGGTGAAGAAAATGGCTAAAATATTTTACGGTTGCACAGCTATCCAAGTAAGAAAACTGGCTTATGAATATGCAGAAAGTTTAAATTTGCCACACAATTTTAATAAAAATAATAAAATGGGAACCAGTGGTTATTCAAGATAACGAAAGCTGTTCTCCTCTTGAGACAACTGCAGCTCTGACATCCCAAGAACCACTGGCGGTTGCATCAACACCTGTACAAGAACCCCTGGTGGTTAGTGAACAAGAACTCCTGGTATTTGCATCTACGCCTGAACAGGAACCTCAGGTGGTTGCATCAACATCTGTTGAAGAACCCCGGGTAGTTGCATCAACGTCTGTACAAGAACCCCAGGTGGTTGCATCAACATCTGTGCAAGAACAACTGGTAGTCGCATCCACATCTGGCCAAGAAATACTGCCAAAAAAACGACCAAGGGTTGAACATTTTATCAATTTTCGTACCAAAACACTATATGTTAGTACAAGACAAGGACGAAAAAAGCAACATTCTACCATTCTGACCTCCACGCCAATGAAAGACAGTCTTATAGAAAAGGAAAACAAAAAGCTGAACAAGATCTTAAAAGAAAAGGGAAAACAAAAAGGCAAAGGGAAGGGAAAAAAACCAATGAGAACAGGGAAAGTATTAAAAAGGCTAAACGGAAAGTTCTTCAGGAAGACAATGACTAGTCATTGACTGACGTAGATATTGAGGACCTCTGCGTAGATGATGATTATGATGAGGACTCAGAAAATCATTGTCTTATATGCGGAGAATTCGGCCAAAACAACGAGTTATGGTACCGGTGCACTTCCTGTGGGCTCACTCTGCTTGCACTGGTTGGGATTCCGCTACAGGATACGTATGTGACATATGTTAGAAGTGTTTGACCATCATTGTCAACATCATGACTACCATTGCCCTCACGTGCGTACAATGGTGGTCAAAGCCATTATTTTTTATTTTTGTACCTATTAGATGGATACTCCAAATATGATTATTTTGATCTCAAATTATAATAGTCCTTTAATGTAGAATTGGTATGTTATGTTCCTAATAAAGCTGTGATTTATATTTTGAGTTTTATTCCAAAAATTGCTTAACTGACCGCCATTGCCCTATTCTCCCCTACCTTATACCTAACCTAGTATGTTCCTAGCCGAACCCAGAAGTGGTTGGGTAATGGTTAGGCAGATTATATGCCCTAACCTACCACTATGTTTGACTTGAAGTCGTTTTATTTTTAAATCAGGTAATACTGTCCCACTGTTGGGACAATCGACAGTCGATTTCGTCTCTCTCTCTGTTTTTCACTTCTCGGTTAAACCTAACCGCAGTGATAGGATGTCTGACTCATTATTTTCACTCATCTCTGGGGTGACATTGTTGTGAGAGAATTTTCATGGAAAAAACAATGTTCTCGGATTACTAATATGGTTGTTGTTGAACATCTTTATTAACCTTTCCTTGTTTACTAAAGTGGTTCGTTCAACCGAGGGGGAAATATTATAAATAACTAGCGACCCGCCCCTTCTTCGAACGGTTTTTACAACTTGACAAAACAGCGAGATTGTTTTAGTAATGTATTATACAGATAAACCTTCCGGAATAAATGCTCTAAATAATGGCGAAAATCACATCAAAATCGGCTGCTGAGTTTATAAGAACAACGCGATCACACATTCAGACACGAACGAAAGGCGACTTTAATTTATAACATTTCGAATAAAAAATGTACATTGATGATGAAAGTTTATCTAAATGCAATTTTACAACTATTTACAATCTTCAATACTCGATTCATTGTCTGTGTCTGTACATATATGCATTACAATTGTTTAAAGTCATAATTAACCTACGTAGCAAGTATTTAAGTTACCGTTATCAATGATAAGAGTGACGTTTTTTGTGGTTGTATTTTATCAATTAATTCCGCGATAGTAAATCATAGCAGGTTTGCACGTCATTGTGATCTGTTCTCGAAAGGTCTTCACTTATTAATCGATGTTTATAATTTGTAAATAACCTCTAAATACCAATCTATGCCTTTATTCTTACTATCTGAACTCTGGTAGCAAACGTTGTTAATACCCGATTAAGTTAATGGCACATAAATTAAAAATGAAACGGTTTATTAATAGGTACTTTATTCCTCTTATTTACTCAGATAACCGTATTATAAATATTGTGCCTTTTGTATTGTTTTGCAACCGCAAGTTTGAAAGTATCGTAATTATTTATAAAATACAAGCCCGATAGGATGTCTACAAAAATGATGAACTCTATTTAATCCGTTTAGAGAATGAACTTTCTAAATCTGTTGTCTTTCAGTGAATGCAGATCTAGGTATTTAAAATTAAAGGGCTATAAAGCTCGATTCTAAATTCCTTTTAAGACAAAAGGTCTTGTTTTTGGGTGGGAAATCATCAAATAACTTCTCCCGCTCTGGGTGGAGCAGAAGGGCATGTCAGACTTTTACTGACTAAAACCTACCCGTGTTCCGTCAGTTGCCTGTGTGCCAGGGGCCGCGGTATCTCTTTCGAACAACCCGCACCCCTTACCGTTACGCTTACGGATTCGCTCAATTCCTCGCACGGCCTTATTCGCTTTAAAGAAATTATGATAATCCCAATATTTTGACACAAATAGTCGATAAACTCTAATCTCTAATTTTGTAGCTATCCGGCTGAAGTGCGTAGCAGACCGGAGTATAGAATTGTGCCCACCATTTGAGGAAACATCACGTCATATTACGGTTATGATTACTGTATTCGGCCATTAAACTTATGATTAAAATACGAAAAGTTGTCCTACATTGCATCTAGGCTTCGGTAATATTTTATCAACGACTAGATACTTAATAAAGTTGATCTACCTTTAAGGTTAAACTTGGTTGGTTAAATTATACGTGGCTAAGGGCGACCGGTCCCAGAAACCTCAATAGCGTAGGTACTTAATGGTGTCAAACAATTTACAGCATATGTTAAAAACCAAGTAAGTTTGTATTCGAGGTCTTTTTCTACGTATACGAGAATTATAGGGGCCGCTATCGTTGTACTCATTTATTTTAGATGCATTTTTGTAATTAAACTATCTACTAATTGCCAAACTATTTGCAAGAACATGGTAGTGGATTTTGTAATCTAATTGGTTTAGTTCAAAATGCAAGGTAATTGTTACAAAGAAGAAAGGAAAGTACAAGTGAGTTAGATAGCTAAGTACTAATTAATTTGAATGAATGATTGGACTTTGTCGACAATGATATTTATTAGTAAGTAAAAATTATTGACTGACTACGTTTATTAAATAATAAGTCAGAAAGACCTTAAAAAAATATGAATTTAGAAATTTGGAAAAAATTACTAAAAATATCAAATGAAGAAAAAGATATCGTCAGCTAGGCACTTCAAAAAAGTAAGGAAATATTATGTGTATTGTATTCGAAAACAGGAAAAGGATAACAGCTTCGATTAATTATTTAAGTAATTAATTATTTATTTTATTTGTTGTGTTGGGTTTTATTTAAACTAGGAATTTTATTGATGAATTTACGAGCAGAAAGTTAGTAAACACTGATTGCCATACGCTCTAATCATGCATTATTTGAAGCATCATAAAACATAGTACTCACGATGGCATTCCTACAACCTCCATACATATTATTGAAGACGCGGTTCGCTATCACACCGTTTTACTGCGCGCCAGTATCAGCCTAGCGTTTGTTCGGCTCGTGTTTGACTACTATAGTGGAACTGCCATTATAAGTAACTTTGCAAAGTGTCTCAGGACGGTCTTGCGACGGACTTGCGACCGTGTTTCGTTTCGCACAACTGACAAATTTTCGCGGACAGCGAACACGACACGTTAAGTGCCTAATTCCATATTGATAAGCAATATAAACTGAAATTCGTAACAGTGGCAAATGTTTTTTTTTCGAGTTAGATACCTACCCACCGGGTTTTCTCGTTTTCTGAATGTTTAATTTGCAGTATTCGTTCTAGCGCAGTAAATAGCGTTTTTCATTCGTTTTACGATTGATGGGGTTTTCTTGAAGGAAAATGTGTGGGAAAATCATAATTTTCTAGCATGATGACGACATTGTAAACGTTTATCTGCTCCAGATGATAGCAACGAACAGCCAGAAATTGTCCTAGTGAAATAAAATAATGTGTAAAGTAAAAGTATTTTATTAAAATCTTCCAAAACAGTTGTAAACCGACTTCTTACATTTTCGCTACCAACTGAAAAAAGCATGCTTCAAAAACCAAACTAAAAAAGCAGAAAATAATTGAAAAAAGCGTGGGGTACTTTTTGAGGTATTTTTATAATCAACTAGCTGACTCGACAGACGTTGTCCTGTATTAACTATAAATATTGAATTCGCATTTTTATATGTCACGCGTAATTTTCTGATTTTTTTTTTCATAAAACCTTCTCCTGACGTTAACAAACACAACAAAAAAAGAATTATCAAAATTGGTCCAGCCGTTCACGTGTGATGCCGTGACCAAGGGAATAGGGATTCATTTTTATATATAAGACTAGCTGACCCGACAGACGTAGTCCTGTCTTAACTATGAATTTTGAATTCACATTTTTTTTTCTTTCATAAGAACCTTTTCCTGACAATAACAAATACTACAAAAAAAGAATTAGCCAAATTGGTCCAGCGATTCACGTGTGATGCCGTGACCAAGGGAAATAGGGATACATTTTTTTAAATAAGATTAATATCAAGCACCTCACGGTTTTTTGAGATTATTATCTGCTATTTTAGTTTGGTTGTTAAAGCGTGTTTTTTACATTTTTTGATGTATTATTTATTTTCTATTTTTTAGTTCTACTAACTACAAAAGTTTTTTTTTAATTATTGAATTGCCATCAGTCCTCGATAAGTCTAGAAAGTTTAAATGAAATCTGACCGTTTGAAGTGGGTCAAATCAAGTCCAACGGACTCGGGTACAACCAAACATACAGGTGAAGCTAATAAAAGCGTATTTAAAAAAAAACTTTACTAAAAGAACTTTTTTTATACTGTACATTTCACATATCTATAAAACCAATACAAATAATAACATTACACAACACGTACAATATAACTTTTGAAAAAACGGACTACGCCACAGCTACGCCGCTACGCCATTATTTGATTGTAACGTTAAATCGCAAATTGGACAAGTGACGCTAGTTTACTGATATAATTACGAACGTGTGCACAAAATGTAATCAAACACCTAATATTTAATAAAAACACCCGTATTGACTCCTCGTGACAGACGTCATAAAGGTGTGAATAGAGTTCCGTATGGAATGTGCGAAGTTTATCAGAATAGAATAGCGAGTGGCTGACTGAAAACTGACTAACTTGTCGTCATTATTATTATTGATAATGCAAATATTCTTATGTAGTTATATCAGCAAATTTGCACAGTAATTGTATAATTTATGATTCTAAAACACGTTGATATTCAAATTACATTGATTATTCGGCAAAACAGCCGTCATTTGAAACTCTTGATTCGTGTAATGCTGGTTTTGAAAAGTTGCTTTTAATGTATATTGGGTGGAATGCGTTGAAAGAGTCTCCGCGATACTATGATATGACACAATACTTTACTTCCGGAGCTTACCAACTAACAAAGCCTTTGCTACTTGCTTGTGTTAGCTCCCTTCGTGAAAGAAAAGAGTTTACTTTATATATTTCATAAAAATGAATGTTTTTATCGCAGTAAACAAGATCATATGACTATCAACTTATGTGTGCCATGGGTCTACATTGTATAGATATGTAGGTATAATAAAAAAGACACATATCTACCTACATATTATAACAAAACTACATTTCAGCAACCTCATTAAATCTAAGACATGTAATTGTTTTACATATTTACTTAACATTTTATCAGGGTACGCAAAGCGCAGTGGAATTATTTTTTGCGTCACAATATACACTTAAGACTTAGCAAATTTATAGCAGAAACTCAGTATATAAGTATTTGATCTTTAATTCAACACTGTACGTGATAAGTGAATAGATAAGTTATCTAGTAATGTTTTATTGTTAATGAGGAAAATGGCAGAAGTACCTGTGCACTTATAGGTACTATCTCTGCTATTTACATCGAGTTCAAGTTTGTTTAAATAAAATTACACTTACCAAGGTAGACATGTGTATGCAAAATAGACCTGGGGGCCGATTCTACTAACAAATTTGTTAAAAAAACGCAATAGAACCGCAACCGAATCACCACTTTTAAGCGTTTCCGCATTCTACTAAAATGAACAACGGTCCAGCTGCGACACAGCTGCGGTTACGTTTTAGTTACGCCAGCGATCGATTGAAACAATGTCAAAACCTATTCTACTAACAAAATCGAACATGAGCGTGACGTTTACTATAGGACAAAGTTAATGATAAAATTATGATCATTATGTCTTTTAATTATAGAAAATACTTTTAGTGCCACATATTCGTGTTTAGTAACATTTTTAGATTCAACTTTTTCTTTTTGGTATTAATAAAACATATTATTTTGGCATGTTGGTAACGCGGGTTACCCGCTGTGTTCCCGCTACAGTTCAGTTGCAATTCGTTTTAAGTTTAGTTTCCATTTTGCTTATAAAATAGTAGAATGACTTTTTATGTAACTATCGAACGGCGATCGAAATCGAACTGTTGTGGAAACACAGTTTAACGTGTAACGTTGCAAATTAGTAGAATCGGCCCCCTGCTTTCTTCATGAAACTTTCTTAGAAAATATTTGTATTTTTCCTTGAAGGTTTAATTAAATACAAACACACTATGATTATTCTTACTTTTCGTGGAAATTTAATTATATTTATTACTAACCTGTTCCAACATTCAAAACAATTTATTCAAAATACTTCAACACGCGAACGTGACGATGTACTTAGGTACTTAAAGGCACTTTCATCCAGTACACACAAACATACATAAACTCGGCGTGAGTTTGCATGGTGCTCTTCGCATGGGAGTAGGCAGACTCCTTAGATATTCCTTTAACTTTGTTTACGTACATACATCTGGCCCCCTAGACAAAACACATTTCTGTTAGCGTTCACGCCAAACGCTACGCCAAAATGTATGGGAATGACACTACCTGCGGAAAGGTACGTCGTGTCATTTTGGCGTAACGTTTGGCGTGAACGCTAACAGAAATGTGTTTTGTCTAGACCTACTGGTCATACACGCGCGCCAATTGTGAGTACTATGCACCTGACCTTTCGAACAACATCGACAATAAGGTCATTTTATGTCCTTCTAGGGCGTCCCCATCCGGCATTTACACTCATATCCGCCTTGTAAATACCTTTTTTTAATCGCCTTTCATTCGTCCTCTCAAAATTAACAGAACATCAAAGCATACTCTTAAAAAAATAGTCACTACTTACATGTCATGATCAGAGATTGGATATTCGGATGCATATTTACTTAAAGATAATTTTTAGCTATGAAAGTATGGAAGCGGCTTTATAAATGATTTGTAATATTTATTAAAAACTTCGGGATTCTTGGATTGCATAACTATTCAGATGTGTATTAATTTAAAATTAATGTTAAACCCGATACAAATATGTGTATGTACTGGAGGAGGGGTGATTTATATTAGTTAAAACAAAAACAAAAAAACAAATTAGTTAGGTACCTAAATTAAGACTTTTTCAATACAAAAGCGCATTCCATGTTAGCCAACATCTCAACTTTAGGTGAATATGCATCCGAATATCCGATCTCTGGTCATGATACATCTATTAAGTCACACCGTTTATCCAGAAGAGCTGAGAAAAATCCCAATAGAACTATCCAGTTATACGTTGACTGCGGCATTTAATTATCTAAGTATCTTCTATAAATTAATACGTGCAGCTAAAACTTTGTACCTTTTTGAGGAAAATTATTTGGCAGAGTTTAAATGGAGAAGGAGTACCTACCGAAACCTAATATTTTAATATAATAATGTATTTCTAATACATTATTATATAAAAAGGGGCTCGTGGCCAAGTAATAACAGCCGCACAGGCCCATCCATCAGGTTAAGCTACGCTTGCCGGGGTTGGTCTTTGGATGGGTGACCATCTTCACATACCGAGACTCCTCCGTGCCTCAGAAAGCATGTTAAGCCGTTGCTTGGTCCCGGCTGTCATTCATGAATCTTTGACAGTCGTTACGGGTCGTCCGAATCCCAAAAAGGATTGGGATGGAGGTCAGATAGGCAGTCGCTCCATGTTAAATACTGGTATTCAGCTGCATCCGGTTAGACTGGAAGCCGACCCCAACATGGTTGGGAAAAGGCTAAGCAGATTGATTTTTGAATGTATTTGAAATACATTAAGTTTTAAATGAATTATGGTCTAATTACGACAACTGGACGATCACTAGTATTGTTTAAGACTCGACCTGAACGTATTATAAAGGAAAAACACGTATGTAAACATAGGAGTAAGGCCGAATACACATTATCATACTGGTCACGCATGGCTGGGCCAATTCATGTTAAGGTTTTCTTTCCAATCACGCAAGATTGGCCCATTTACACCTGCACCATTGTGTATGGACCCGAGCAAGTGACGTGAGACATACATCTGTGTGCAACATAGCCTAACTTTTTTTTTATAACACAGCTTTCAGGAAAATGAATGCATCGTAGCATTTCGTAGCAGATGGCATTTGGAGATTTGATAGGAAAAATTGAGAGTTTATGTATGATTGTGTGGTGTTTTTTGTACCTTCTCCAAGCTACTTTTCAAACCGACGATAGCCCAATAGTTAAAGCGGGGGCAGGCAAGTGAAGGGTCATGCGATCGATCCCTACCCGTTGCACCATCGGCGTGAACATATTGACTTTAGAAGGAAGGGTGCACTGGGACACTTTTAATATGCAAAGCACATTGCCTTGCTAATAAGGGACTACGTATAAATATTAAAGACAGAAAGAAGCTCTGGTGACTTTTAATTGCTTATCTACTAAGTAAGTACTTAGGTTGGGCCTGATTCGTTGGTCTAGTCTAGTGGTCGCGAGCGCGACTGTTGAACATTAGGTCCTGGGTTGATTTCCAGGTCGTGGAAAGAGTTATTGAGTTTTACTATTAGGGAATTTTCCAGTTGTAGCCCGGAGTCCACATTTGTGCCCAGTTTATGGCAATTGGCTCGTCCTCTATTAAGTGGGACTTTAATTAACTTAACTGGCGAAATGTGTGTGTACTATACACACCTCTGCTTAACCCTACGGGGATTACAGGCGTGATGTTGTTACTTAGGTTGTAAAGATTATTAAAACCTACTTATATGAAGTGGATGACAGAAAGTAGGCACACCTACATGCTTAATGATTTTACCTGGCGATACTTAAAAAAATACGTACTCAAGTAAATAAATATAATACACATTTTATGATGAAAAAGGATGGCCGATACCTAAAGTAGGTACAAATAAACGAGAGTCCATATTTCCACAGAGCCACAGTTCACCGACCTTTATCTTGTTGGCATTCAGATTTGATCTTTGCTTTTTACCTGTCTGTATTGAAACAAAAATCTTATCATTCCGCTGTGTTTAGTATAAGTATCGGGGTAGAGATACTAATATTTGATGTGTTATTTTGGTTAGAAAAACCAACCAGCTAGGTTGGTTGGGTTGGTGGGTTGATGGTAAATATTGGTAGGTCTAGATACCTATTTAGACCCATCGACATCGCTCTGAACTAAAAAAGAGACATGAGTGTTTTTAATTCCCCTATTATCCATGAGATTATCCGTGATAGTCCCAACAGAAAGCAGTAATTTTGATACTTATGGAATGCCGAACGCAGTACAATGGTAATAGGATACCTAAACTGATGCTACCACTCCTTCTCTTGATATACAAGCCAAGAACAATGTCACTAGGTAAGATTACACGCCTAATTTTGCCAAGCAAGACTCTTCCTTAACGAAGGCAATATTGTCATGTTACCATCGAGTCTCGCTCGACAAAACGTATGTCATGAGTTCATGACACATGCTTTCTTTGTCAGTGTAACCGATGCCTTTAGATGTTTTCTTTGTCAGTGCAGCCAAGGCCTGCAAAAGACCGTGTTGTTAATCTTAATCTGATAAACGGTCACTGTCGTAGCCGTGAGAACGAAAGTGCTAAATTAGTGGCCATTAAATTCACCTGACCCTGACCTCGGTCTGTACCAAGATTGGCGTTTACGATACGAATAAAAGTACTAACCAAGTCCAAGTGAATGTGGTCACGCGGGGACCACTGCTATTATTTACGTTTACTGCCAACCTAAAGTATATTTAGGTACAACATTATGATTGTATCTATTCATCTAGTACTCGTATTACCAACATACAGTTAACACCAGTTTTTCTGCACAAATAGTACCTATAAAAAATACTCCAAAATTGAAGATCGCTTTTTTGTGAAAAAACAAGGTCAACTTTGAGAAAGACCTACTATAGACCTATAAAGTTATCATCTGCCTAGTCTTTCCCCAACTTTGTTGGGGTCGGCTTCCAGTCTCATCGGATGCAGCGGGATACTAGTGTTTTATATGGAGCGACTACCTATCTGACCTCCACAACTCAGTTACCTACTAGGTAAAATACCCCTGGTAAGACTGGTTGTCAAACTTTCGGGCTTCTGACGATCCGTAAATACTGTCAATGATCCACGAATGCCAGCCGGGAACTGGTTAACGTGCTTTCCGAGGCACGGGGTCTTGGTATGTACCTAAAGAAAGATGGTCACTCATACTACCGCGGCGACCGCAGCTTAACCTGATCGATCAATCTATGCGGCTGTTATTATATGTTACCGGCCAAACCCGATTTCAGGCCAAACTAGTTTGTCTTAGGCCAAACTGGTTTATTAAGCCGGGGCACGCCGATTAAATGGGTTAGGTTAGGTTAGGTTAGATCTGTGACCAAAAGCGCGCGAGCCGAGCGAGCGAAGCGAGCGGCGCCGCGGCAGCGGCCGGTGAGCGTTACTTCCAAAGGCTGTTAACAAAATGGCTAATTAAGCTAGTTGGCTGCGACATATCACGCGTAGGATAAGTCTGTTTGGCCTAGGACAAACTTAGTTGGCCTGAAATTGGGTTTGGCCGGTAACATATATTTCATAATAAAATAGATAAAACTATGCTCACGAAGTCGTGACACCATATAATATCTATCAATACTTTTAGAGGAAATCGTTTTTGAATCTTGCGTAAGTGTAAGGTATAAATACCTTTATGCTACAAAAGTGATGTCAACGCAACGTTGTAAAAACGTTGCCAGATTACCTACTCATGAACACCAGAGGAAATCAGTAATTCTAATGTTCTTATTATTGAATGACTGAGATGAAATAGTCATTCAATGAGATTGTATGAACTTCGAGGGTTGTATTAATCATTTTAATATATATAATAATAAACAACATACAGCCTGACACTGACCTGCAAATTGCAAAAAAACGTAAGAAAATTTGAATTTCGCTGGCTTTCTTAGCGCAACCACCTTAAAGTGGTTATAGGAAGTGCTATTGCACTAATAACGCAACCACCTTAAAGTGGTTATAGGAAGTGCTATTGCACTAATAAAGCAACCACCTTAAAGTGGTTATAGGAAGTGCTATTGCACTAATAGCGCAACTAACTTTAAGTGGTTATAGGAAGTGCTATTGCACTAACAGCGCAACCACTTGCTATTGCACTAATAGCGCAACCACCAAGTGGTTATAGGAAGTGCTATTGCAATAATAAGTGAAAGACAGCAATTCAATTAAGATTTAAATCCAGATCCTCTATCAGTTACATTTTGTACATCATTGCATAACAGCTGACCTTCTATAAAGCAGTTTTTCCAGGAATTTTGAGAAAAACATAACATAACATCAAGCCTGGTTTTTCCGAAGGGTTGTGTAGAGGTGTCCGCCTAACCTAGCGCTAAATGTGGTGGTACTAACCTACACCCACATTTCACCAGTTATGTTTAAGTCCCATATAATTGGGGGCGAGCTTTTTGCCAACAACCGGGGTCAGATTCAGACTCCAGGTGTGACAGAAATTGCATATGAAAAATCCAAAAACACTTTGCCTGACCTAAGAATCGATCCCAGGACGTCATGCTCAGCAGTAGCATTTGCGACCACTAAACCAACGAGGCATTTTGAGAATAAATTATTAAATTTGGTGAAATGTGTGTATTCTTACAATACTACACCTTTGTTTATCCCTGCGGGGTACAGGCATGATGTTAGTAATGCATAATTTAACTCTACACAGTTTTGCACTCAACCGATGCCATATTTATAGGAGCCATGAGTGACGCGACATGATACGTCATCCGTCGGTAGAGCCAGCATGTGCCATTTCCGGAGATAACAGCTGGGATATTAGGATTGACAGACGGCTACCGAAACTGAAGCCTTTCCAAAACTATTCGTAGGTAATTAGGTATACGTTTTTTGTGATGGCATGGTATGACGACATATTGCATTCATAGTGCTACAGATACCTACTGGTTTTTGTTGATAACACCTACATTCTCATCGACCTCTACCTCATCATGACAGTAAACAAACAATTAGCAGGTCCATAAATATGAAATTAGTAGTTTGTCGAACTGGCCACTTTGACCTCTGGCGTTTGGTTAGGAATTCCAAATTCAAATTTATTTCAAAAGGCCTGTATATTTGCGTTTCGAAATTAGTGACTTTTTCGATTTCGCGCCTTTTGATTTTTCTTTGACATCGTTCTGTTCACAAGAAAAACTTAAAATATCACGTTATTTACGACTACGAGTTCCACCGTGGCACCAGCGCTTCAGAAACAAGTCGAAAGATTTATGAACAACTTGACATAAACGACCGAACCCATTGAATATAAAACGTTCACCCAACTATCGTTTCAATCGATCGATCACGTTTACCATACGTCAACTAAACATACAAACACATCAAGTTGAGGTCCAATATTCACAGCTACGATAATTACTTAGGAACACGGTAACATAACAAAACGAGTATTTATAACTAACAAAAAAACTTTAAAAGAAGATAAAATCCTTACCGTCATCATCTTTCCCCATGCCAAGCACGTACGCGCTTCTTAAGAGGTGGCCCATTCTTGAAGATAAGCTTACGATGCTGACTTTGTGCAAATTGTAGAGTGTGCAAAAATAAATGAATATTCACATCTAAGATACTAATAACACAATAAACACGATTATGAACTTTAAAAAGGATAGTAAAAAAAAACAAATCTAGAATCTAGGCAAAAAATTACCGCGCGAGTCGGTGAAAACAATAAAGGGCTACATCTCTATAGATATAATAGATTAATTCGCTTTCGTAATAGAAGAAAGCCAATGAATGTAGTTAGTAGCGTCACCACTCTACAAATGATGTAAACGGAGCGCTAACCGAAATTATAGGTTGAGCTAAGGAAACGAACAGAGAACATAATGGAGTAGCAACGAGTTGTTTAAAAAAACTATTTGGTTTACTATTTGGTTTACGTGTTATGTTAAGTTACCTACTTCTTTTGCATTGCCTGAAACAAAAAACGTAAAATAAAAAGCTGTCAAAACAGATCTTATTTATGTATGCTTTTGCCAGCGGCTTCGCTCGCGTTAACCAATTTAAACAAAACCTTAACATATTATACACCTAAACTATCATGAACCACTCTGCCTATTGGTGAAAACCGCATGAAAATCCGTCCAGTACTTTTTGAATTTATCGCGAACAGACAGACAGACGGACAGATGGGCCGGGGTACTTTGTTTTATAATATGTAGTGATAATTATAGTGATAGCTCCCTTTCTTTAAAATAATTATGATCATATTACATGCATGAAACGTGGAAGTTAGGCACACACGGCTACACATCAACCTATAGAATTCCAGTATAAGCTGATCTCGCATTGTATAAGATTTCCATATAGTGCGAGATCAGCGTAAACTGGATATGTATAGCTTGATGTATAGCCGTGTGTACCTACATATTGCCTAAAGGTGTTGTCGCATTTGCTTGACCCTTTTTATTTTATTTCAGGATAAATCAGCTGTCAACCCACATCCAATTACTTCTGAAAACTCCTAACTTTATAAATGACGCAAAAGTTGCATTAATCTTTGAAAAACATCCGACACTTTTGTCATCATAATTAAAATAAATAACAATATTAAAATATTCATATCTTGAGAAAACTATCATAAAAATAAAAATCAACATGGCCGATTCTACAGTAGCTGTCGTTCCGTCATCAGATGTTGACATAAGCAAGGGAACAATGAAGCTATCTGGCATGCGTGCGCGCAGCCGAACCGCGCATGTAAACACTGCTACTCCGAGATATCAGTGCGAGCTGTAGCGGAAAATGCTAATGCATTTCAATGTAGTTTTCCCATGAAAGAAATTAGCAACTTCTTTACTTATTTTATTAAAAGAAGGCAAACAGTTTAACGAAGCGCACATTACCTACAGCCATAACGGGCCGCAATGCAACTAATTTTCAATACAAAAAAGGGGTAGTGTTCAAAGAAAATTTGCGAAAGTTAATAAGGAGGATTTTTGCAATCCGTTGCGTTACTGCGCAATGCAGTGCAAGGCTTTTTAGGCTTTAGAGGTATAGACAGCAGAATCTTTCTAATCTTTCATGAGATATCTGAGTTTTCAGTTATCATATAATTCTTCTTTTGTTTTGTAATAGTGTAATCTACGTGTTTCTTTCTGTGTGAATCTTATAACTTTTGATATAAATACGCAATGAAATAATTCTATAAATCAATCAATCACCTATTGAATACCTAGGTAGATAGATACGGTTCCTTAGGCCATTTGTCCACCGCCTCGTCAACCGGACGTCGATGAGAACGACATAACGGCGCCGAAGTAGCGATACATAGGTACATTTACCATAGCCACGATACATTTACTATAGCGTGTCCACTGCACGTCCGTCAACGAGACGTCACGTTCGGTTCGAATACTCTTGTATCTCGTCGACGGCGTCGTCCCGTTGACGATAGCGGATGGACAAACGGTGTCAATAGTTCTAACACTATTCACGTTGAAATCGCTCAGCCCGTCACTTGTACTGGCGGCCTTTGTACACATCGCTATTTATCTCTTACATTTTACAACCAGTAGGTAATATACCTACTTATATTTATTATCTTAGGACTCCCCCAAGGTCGCCATCTTAAAGAAAAGGTTACCTGTTTAAAAACATTTGTGTCCCCTTGGTACTAGGTGCTATCTCAATGATATCTAACTTTTTATGATGTGCTTAGGTACTGTCAACCGAAGCCAAAATGATGAGCGTTCATTCCACGTGGGCTGGCAACAACACATTTAGAATAGTTTTAATTTGTTCATTAAATACAAACAAAAGTACCTACTATTTTTTTCCAGCTAAGCACTAGATCGTTGGTATTTATAATTATTATTAACATTTACTCTCATTTAATCGTACCTACTAAGTAATGCAAATAGAAAATAACTGACAGTATGTCGATTTTTATTGTAAATACCAAAATAACTGTAAAAAAATTGCATACAAACTTGAAAACATCAACGATCTAGTGCATGGCTAAAAAAAAAATTACTTCTGTTTGTATTGAAATAATCACGAAAAACCGCCATAAATGCGCCGTTGCCAGCCCGCATGGGGAGAACGCTCTAAATAATAACGAATAGAAGCGGTTTCCAATGAAACATTGTAGGTAGGCTTACAATTCCCAACAAACGTAAAAGCCAGAAATATGCTTTTCCAGGGCAAGAAAAATCAGTTTTTTCTGAAATGAACATGTACTTAAAATTAATCTTAAGAGTTGGTTACTCATTTACTCAACTATTTGAAACCAGTGAAACCTAGTAGTGATTCCTAATGCCGGGGCCACACCAACGGGATACGCCGCGTTGATTATTGCGATGATGGACGTTGACCGTAGGTGTAGCCACAACTTATAGCGATAATTTGGCAACGGCATTCACATTGCCATTTGACGTTAGGCGATAACTCGGTGGGAATTGAAGTTGACCGTTCAAGTGTGGCCACTGAATTTATCGCTTTAATTATCGGAATCTGTACCGCGTTGCTTATCGCGATGATAGGCATTGACGTTGACCGTTAGTGTGGCAATTAGCGATGTCTTAGAAAATAAAAATGTCACACCATAAAACCTACACTTAACATGTGATCATTTACCTGAATAACCTTGTAGTATGTAGGTACTTACTTAAGTACCTTACGAAAACGACAAAATAAATATTGAGATACCTACACTAAACTTGTGCAATTGTTTAGAATGTTCAAATAGACATTTTGGTCAGTATGATCATAGCTACTCTCTCGTGGTCGTAACTTTTATTTTACTGCTGAGCTCGAGGTTCTAAGTTCGATTACCTACTCCAAAAGTTGAATTCTCTATAAGCATTAACTATAATGAAAATTCTTGCAGAAAATTCGACTTTATTGGCACGTAGGAGAGGTGTCGCCAACGTGTCAAATTGTGGCAACATCAGCCATCTGTAACCTTTCTAATACTAAGGAAAATTGTTTTTATTGCGTTTTTTTCCGGATTATTACTGAGTTTCGAGGAAATAACCGTTCACTCGTCAAGAAGCGAACAGTTCATTTCATTCACGAGATGAACGTAAAGCATATAGGTAGGTACCCTATGTTCTATGTTATGGGTTTGGTTTCCGCACTTAGTCCTTCATGTGGACCATTGTGCGTGAGCCTTGGCGGCTTTCGGGTGTTATTCCAACCAGCTCACCTCCCTCCAGAAGTTGGCTATAACTCCTGGTCTGTTGAGAATATTCGTGTAACAATTGGGTTACCCGAGGGTTTTGTTCTAATCTGGGCTACGCCTGTGCATTCGAAAAGCACATGCGCAACGGTACCCTAAGTTTAGTACCTACGCAAAACGACTAGATTTTACATCCAGATGAAAACTGCTAGCATTTTTTGGGGAAGTTTGCTTTGCTCTTTGGAAAAGCTTGCAATGGGTAGAAGATACTCTACTTACGTCTAATAAGGCAAAAGCAGTTAAACGATACCAAATTCTTCATAGTTAAACCCATATAGATAAATGTGAAATTTTCGAATATATCGTTTCGGAAATGTGCTTAGCAGAGAGTAAATTGAGCGTGAAATGACAGCCGGGAGCTGGCAACGCCTTGCTACACGAATTTGGGTCAATTTTCGTCAGTAACAGGGACACGGTACCCGGGCCCTTCCTTCCGTGTTCTATTTATATCTGTTAGCCGTAAACCAAAATAGGTGTTATAATAATAAACATGCACGTCTATATGGCTTGTCAGGTTGTTGCTTAAAGTTAACTTACAACGTGCATATTTCAGGATGACATAAATTTTTTAGTGTGCTACACACATGATAACCGTTTCCACCGCAGTCTTGCTTGCCTGCTCCCGTAGTGAGGATTGTAAAATAAGTTGCATATTTAACAAGACAGGTTCCTCCACCGAAGCTCTCTTTTCACAGCAGCTTTACAATTGTCGAACACCACATTTCTTCTCGGAAATGGCCTAAAGTTTGTGGGGTGATGACTGAAACTGAATAATAACTTAGCGTTAAACAAGCCTACTTTGCCTAATCCCACGTACGTTGCACCTTTGTATGAATGGGCGATACCTAGCCTAAAAAACCAAAGCAAATTGCAAAAATGATCGAGTCTGCTTCGTGGAGCTGATGATGCACTCGCCCGAAAATAAACTTGCCGGCGCTCATGGCTTTCGGTGTGGCGCTATAAGTTATATCTTTTATTCAATTAAAAATTGGGTACCTACCTACTATTTAGCCACATAGATACCTAGATATACAGGAAAAGTTTTTACCCAGTGCGCAAACTTTAACAGCGCAGAAATTTTTCGTCGGTTATACAAAAAAAAACAGCTGTTCCATACATTTTGACCGCGTAGGTATTGCAGTTTTCTATGAAACAGCTGATTTTTGTTTGTAAAACCGACGAAAAATTTCTTCGCTGGGGGTCTAGAATGATATGCTGACTTCATGGTTACAATTTGCGCACTGGATAAAAACTTTTCCTGTATACATCAACAACCCTAGGTAATGTAGTAATGTACATAAATTCTTGTCTAAGTAACACAAAAATTGTCCATAACGGTAATTCCAATTCCTCCGCTGGCATTTTCTGAAGCATGATGGTATAAACATAATGGATATGGAAGTACAGCAAACGTTCAATTTCCTCTGATGAACCGTTCGATTGGTTAGGTAAAAAAGGTGTTAGATACTACGCTCTAATCCAGGTTAGGCTACACTTATCAGGCTTCAAAGACTATTAACAATTTGTGAAGCCAAAATGTCTACGACACTTTTGTTTCGTTCAATGTAATGACAATATGAGTGGTCTACATTGATTTGAGCGGATTTCGTAGTTTTTCGCGAACGGTCAATTAATGTGGCTTTACTCCTTTAAAAATCGGTTAAAAAATCATTAAATTTTAGTGAATGTTGTGCAATACTATCATTGAATACTGTTTCATGTGGCTTAGTGGATCTATCGGTACTTGGGTTCACATTCACACCTTTAGATTTGCTTAATATAATAGATATTCTTGATAAAGAGTTGAAAAATAGAGTACCTAATGCACTATTTTCCTGGTAGGTAAGTATAGTATGTATCTACCTACTTATTAGTTGCTGAAGCAATCGTCGAAAGTTCAGTCTTATACGCCAAATTCGGTCAAGGACTTGATGTGTTTGAGTAAAATTAGTAAACTGACTTGATATGCAGGTGGAAGCGACAGGGTAGCCCGCAAAGTTCAAATCTTCTTACGTTTTTGCAATTTGCAGGTCAGTGTCAGGCAAGTATATACAGAATACATTTATAACCAGTGCGCAAACAGTAACCATGAATTCAGCATATCATTCTAGACCCTCCAATGCAGAAATTTTTCGTCAGTTATAAAAAAAACAACTGTTTCATAGAAAAGTGCAATTCCTACGCGGTCTTGCGTGCGTCTTTCATTTCTTTTATTTTACCATGTTTTTTTTATTTTTTTATTACCTAATTAATTTGTTGCGCAGACTGTTATGAAATGTACCACAAACGGGTGAAGACACTGGCTCCTGTAAGTCCTGTAACACAGGTTGCTATCTAGCTCAGCAGCCAGGGCTTCAATTATGTATGTTACACCTGTATTTTGTGTCAATAAACAATTTTTATTATTATTATTATCCCCGTTTTAGATCGCAGCGAGCGTGCATGTTTCGTAGTCGCCGAAAATGCTGCGCTCCATTGCTCTCCGGCTTAGGAAGAGGTGGCGAGACGATCTAAACGCGCATTGCAAGGGTTAAATCGAGGTGGCTTTAGAAAACGATGCCTGGAAGGATTTGGTGAAGGCCTTAGCTCAGCAGTGGGACAGAGTGGGCTAATAAAAATAATTTATAAAATCAAAAAACCCGACTCCCTAAAAAGTGAACTTTAATTAAAAAAGATGGAAACAAACTCAAAGCATTTATTTCAAATAAACCAATTACAGGCACTTTTGAATTGTCAAGGTCGGTGAGGTAGAAAGATGAAGCTAGTTGCCCATTTCAAAGCGTAGGTACCTATAGAGAAGAACGGGCAAGAAACTCCATGGACACTCTTTTAAAATCATGATATTGTTACAAACAGTTGGTTACATCATTATGTTGAAATTATCAATGTGAGAACGATGTAAAAAGACGTACACATTATAAGCGTCCGATCCAAGTGCGTCCATTACAAGAAACTTGTTTTAAAAGGATGACTATTAGACTGAAGCAGTCGGGTAAAAACCAAAACAAAAAGATTTTTGGTACATACTTATCTCCTTTTAATCAATAATTGTATAAAATCATGAATTTACCTAGATTAGTAGTATCTCAGCCTATAAAATGTAGGCAATAACTTTATCAACAGTATGGTAAATGTGTTACGCGTCCATTCGACCAGTGTGTTTATTAAAAGTTGCCATGACAACAGGCCTCATCGCCCTATCGCATCTAAGACAAATAGCCTTATGTAAATTAATGGTAAAGCCGAGGTCATCTGCTATTAGAACCAAAGTAGGTGTAATCAATATGTAGGAAATTAGTTTTTGAAAGGGTAAATAAACTGTTCTATGATTCGATCGACATCATTGGATTGGGTTCGGATTTCTTCGGATCGATAGTCGCGATTTTGAAAGTAAAAAGGCAAGCGTTTTTTAAATTATTCATTAAAAACTAATATCACAGTCTTAAATTGGCTCTAGACTGTGCTTATAGCTACACGCTGTTCTGCGCAATTTTCAATTCAATTCAATTCAAATGTTTATAGCATACCTCATGTGTGTATAAGATCTTAATAATAGTTATAAAGTTTACCTGGAGGGCACAACAATTGAGTACAATTATGGATACAATATAAATAGTAGCATGCTTTAAGATTATTAAGTGAATAGAATGTCATAATTTACAATTAGGATATAGGTATAAAAAAAAATGATTAGATTTTTAAAATAATTAATATTACATTTTCTACCTTTTTAACTAGGTATGTATTTGTTATTTATAATTATATGGTGTTCGTCATAGAAAAGTTATACCTATTCTTTGAATACGCTTACAGGCCATCAAGGATGCGTACTCAAAGAATAGGTAATACGCTTTTACAGGCCATCAAGGATGCGTATTCAAAGAATAGGTAATACGCTTACAGGCCATCAAGGATCTGCCAGGTGTGCGGGTTGTTCGAAAGAGATACCGTGGCCCCTAGCACACAGGCAACTGAAGGAGCACGGGTGGGTTTTAGTCAGTAAAAGTCTAATACACCCTCCTACTCCACCCAGAGCGGGAGAACTTATTTGAAGATTTCACAAAAAAAAAAGTTCTAGGTATTGATGATTTTAATAAATGATTATTTCATGAAAAAGTCATTCAATGGGATTAAATTAATGTTTGATTTTAATGATTATAAATTCTGTAAAGTCATATTATTTGTTACATGTGTTAGGGTTAGTGAATTTTGATTTTGCTAATCGACAATTTTTATTGATATATTTGTACTAATTAATACTTTTCACTTTAATATTTTATGTTGGCAACTTTACCTTCGCTTGTATTCGTGGTCGCTCTGTGATTGGTTGACGCAAAATAGCGGGAACCAATCAGAGAACTCAATTTTCCCGCTAAAAAGATTGAAGGGATTCACGGGGGTGAACGGAACGCCTGGCTGGTGGCAGGCGGGAAATTTGGCTCTAGAAGCGATAGGTAGTGTTAGATTTGATAAGTAGCTGATGTCAAGGTATTAATTGTATTGATTCTCGTATATGCCTGAGAAGTATAATATAAGACCATTACGAATTACTGTTGTATATTATTATTCAACTACGGCCTGTTCCTGTTGGGGTTTCCTTACATTTCAGAAGTGGTATAGCAACGTTATCTCACGTAAGTACACGCCCATTAATTCTCAATTATTTTTATTTCTTTGTCGATAGCCACTGATTGATAACATGATTTCATTTTGGTGTATTTTGTTGTAAATAAACCTTAAAAGTCAGTCTGCTTAACAATTACATAGAAGAGATAAAAGATTCAACGATTTTTTCTATTTTACATAATCATGATTGTGTACACCACGGATGGATATCTATGGTGTACACTCTAACTTTACGTTATAACAATCTGATACCGAGTAAACGCATGGATATTTTATGTTTGTTAATTTTGTGTTATACTGTTTTTTTTTTATATATTTATTTGCATTAATATCAGTTTAAATAGTATGAACCGTTTTTACGATATACCTTCAAACATTTTAGTAAGATTGCTTGCCATATTAGCTCAATAATATAGCGGTTTTACATAAAAATAAAACCGATATTATGTGCCGAGAGGGAAAACATACAGCATTGTTTATGAAGATGCAATGTATACTTAGCCTTTTAGGTGCGGTCAATAGTGCGGATACTTAGTCTACCTTTAGGATACCAGATGGCGTTACCATCGCTGACGTTATATTTACTCTATACCAGCTAGGACGCGGGAACCGCTGTCACTTTCAGAATTCATAGTCTTCACCAGGAAGAACTTCCTACAATGCTGTATGTTTTCCCTCTCGGCACATAATATCGGTTTTATTTTTATGTAAAACCGCTATATTGATGTGCCTCCGGAAAACATACAGCATTGTTTATGAAGACGTGTTTGTTATCTGCTGGTGATATCATATAGGTACTTAAAACACAACGCTATGATGATTATCAGATGTTTATTCTGAAAATTGAGTGCTTAGGGTAGTCATAGTTTCTATAAGGATATTTTGGCACTTAAAACACAATAAGTTATTTTTTATATTCTACTCTACATGGAGAAGTAAAATATCTGCACAGATAAAGGCAACCTTAATCACGATTTAGATGTTTTATGAATAAATCAAATTTTCTAGGAATTGATTGGGGTTGAAAGACATTGATTGAGAAGTGTTACCTACACTACGACTGTCTTTATAGTTATATTTCGCGAGAGTAATTATAAAAGAAGATATTGAAGGATTTCCTGTTACTCCGTGATAGAACATTGGTTGATTAAATTATCTAAACAATTTAAGGAAGCTGCTGCTGAGCTTCAGCTCCCGGAGATGCATGAATGCCACTATTTCTGAGAACTTTGCGTAATCAGGTTCCATTTTCAATGCATGAGAGAGCTTTTGTGTTACTAAACAGTAATAAAAAGATTAACGATGAAATTGTTAACTTCGGATATCCTTTAATTTTTGTTATTAAAAGCCTAAATAAAGTAACAAAACAATTATCACTACGATGTGAAAGTTTCCCTGTGGACTGTCGATTATTGTGTATCGGTTTTGTATGCAAATGCAGGTACATATAACGTATTGACGCACGCTAAGCACCCACAGCGTAATAACAATAAAACTTTTATTGTTTGCCGCTCAGTATCCTTTAACCGATTAAATAGAAGCGATCGCCGTCATCCAAGAAGCTGTCATTTGAGATTTTTACCAAAGATAGTTCGTGAACCCTACGGCCTGATGCCAGAAACAAAGCTGTAATCAACAATGTTTCTTAAGGTGCATTTGATGACATTCAATTTAGTTTATCGTTTAGATATGTGGATCCCACCTGAACGATGGCCGTGCCTGTTTTTCTTTGGTTACTCCTATTGCCTTAATGGTGTTATATGATGAAATTAGAAAAAGTTGGTTGTTCTACATTAGGGCCACAAAAAAAAGACCTATGATTTGTGGACAACGATAGTACTGTAGGAAAAATCCTCGTGTAAAAAAAAACATTAAATATTTTGCAATGTCGGAAAATTTAGGATATTTTAGTTTTATTTGAGTGGAACACCATGTCAACAGAACGTAGGTTTTAACAGACGAGGTTTCTTGAATTGCATACAAGTCCGATTCTGGAAGCCCCCACTACTGAAATACTTCCGCTATTGCTTGATTGTTTTTCTCGTGTTAGCTTGTCTCTATTAAATTGATCTCCCCGGTAGATAGTGCTGTTAGGGCCATGTTGAACTGGTCCGTAAAGTGTTATAATTTGAGGGTTAGGTTATAACGATCCTTCCTTTCGGATTTATGGAATCAGGGTTCGATTGTCTGATTCATTTAGATGCTATTATTGCACATAGCTTCTCTTTGTTGCAGTGCCATCTTTAGTGAGTTTCCCCTGCACGCGACATTAGATTCCTGCATACCACCTCAAGCCCAATCCGAAGCGTCCGTCGCAAGGAAATGGGTAGTAGGCTATTTATGCATTGGTAATGTGTGACTTGCCGCTCGGCGCCACCACATTATCTCTTGATACAAAACTTGAGACAGCAGCTGGTTTTCAACGCGGTTATATCTTGAAGTGTCACGTGAAGGTTTGCATTTTGCGACAGTGTAGCATTCCTTAGGGAACAACGAGGTTAACGAAAATGTAACTGACTCTACAGACTTTGCATTTCCCAAAGGTTTATGTGACTTTACAACAACAATCAGCTTAATGTTCACTTTGTGTTGTGTCCTTTTAAATAGTATACGTTACATTAACCGCAATTTTCCAATGTATGCCAAGGTATTACAAATCTTGAGTAGAGACAGTTTGGCAGTTGATTTGCCAGCCCTGGTATTCCAAGTGTCTCATGGCTTCCGCAGCCTGAAGACATAACTTGGATTGGTTATGTTTGACCAGAAGGAAGTTGTCTGGGTGGACTAGCCCCCCAACGTCCCTTCGCACGCAAGGTCTCCGCGACCCAGCATGTTACAGAGGCAAATGGGTGCGGCGCCGAAGCCAGTCCGAATGGTAAGCATGTCATCTCGGTTGATTTACCATCCCAGGTATTCCAAGTGCCTCACGGCTTCCGCAGCCTGAAGACATAACTTGGATTGGTCTTGGTTGACCAGAAGGACGTCGTCCAGTATGACTAGCACGACGTCCTTTCGCACGCCAGGTCTCCGCGACCCAGCATATTACAGCTCAGTAGACTAGCATGACGTCACTTCGCATGCAAGGTCTCCGCGACCGAACATTTTACAGCTCAATACACTAGCATGTCGTCCCTTCACACGCAAGGTCTCCGCGACCCAGCATGTTGTAGTGGAGAATAGGTGTGGCGCTAAAGCCAGCCCCAACGGTAAACATGTCATCTTCTATAGTTGCACCCTAATTGCATTACTGATTCTTAAGAAAAGCCGTGAGATTTTGCTGCCGGTAGTGGAAATACATCCAAAGTTACGATTAACATCATCTGAATGGCATGGTAGCCCACAGCAAGACGACGTGAGTCTTTGTATCATCTCTTATCTAGTCTCCAGGTTGGAGAAAATCTAGAGCCGAGGAGTGAAATTAGATAACGATTCGTTTTGATGAACTTGTTAAATATTTGCTGATCGATATTTGGGCGCATCGATCTGTCGCTTTTCTTCTGCAGAGAAAGCTTGAAAATAGAACTGGGCGTTTTCTTAGACACAAGTTGCAAAACACCTTTGATTTTGGCTTGGATTGGATCACCAATAGATCTTTCACTATCTGAGACATTGCAGGAAGATGAGGCGTGGTTGCATATTGCGTTAAAATCCTTCTTGTTGGTAGAGGAGGTTTTTTGTTTTAAAGAGGGTGTATTTGTAACCCCGAAATTGCTAAGATTATTAATTTATTTGCACCAAGTGCTTGCCAACGATGCAGATGGTTTGAACAAAGTTAAAAATCTTCCTCTAAAAGTCAAAAAGGCACTTTGCCGTCTTTGTTTCGAAGTAATGTTTGAATTTTTGTCGTTTTTGCGGGTATTCCGAAAATTATTATTTTAATTATTTTGTAATTGAAGGTAGACGGTGTCGGTTTCTTGTATTTTGTGGTCCTTAATTTTGTGAGCTTGGTGGTAGTTACCAGCAATAAGTTTTGTCTTGACAAATAAAGACCTTTCACTTTTGCTAGTTAGTTTTACTAGTCTTATTTTGATGTTTTTACTTTACTGCAAATTATTGGTAAAAAGTCAACACAGTACCGAATGTCTCAAAAAAAATATATTTACAAAAACGAGAGGTGTCGTGGGACACCCCGTTGAAACAAAGCTGGTTCTTTCTAAACATAATCATATACTTCTAAACCCACAAGCACACATACTTAGCAAAAGTGTCGGGCAGATTATAATGTGTGATAATTGGGCATCATTCCAAAAGGTTATGGAAGGAATTTCAACTTGGCAGGGTTATTGTGAGCCCACGCAATGATACCATGTAAACCGGATTGCAATAGTTCCCTTTGACAAGGCATTGGTAGTTGCATCCATGATTTCCTCATTGAGGCCAGTCTTTTTCCTTGTTCAACACACTCAATTTTATTTTTTATTTTTATTGCAAAATCTCGGAAAGCCGAGCATTTCTACCAATGCCTTCATAAAACGGATATGTGTAAAATGGTACGGTGTTATAAAATTATCCATTTGTTCGATCACGTTACTTGTGTTCACACTAGTATTCGATACGTGTTGTTGCATTATAAAGTTTATAAGAAAACTGACCTGGTTGCACAACGCGTCGATCTGAGGATCGACCGTTACCTGTGAATCCCGCTTTGTTTGATGCGTGGAGGTTCCTCTCGGTCGGCTTTGCTGTCCGATGAACTGCTAACGCACGAGGAGTCCTCCTTCCTTATCCTTGATCCCTCTCAGAAGTCGGCGAGTTCGAAACGATCGACCGATTGACCCCGGCGGTGGCCTAATCGGGTTCGTTCCTCAGTGCGGGATTCATTGCGAAAAAACCGTTATTTTAATTTAAGATTGAAAATACAACCAAATTATTAATGCGTTACTAAATTGTCTAACAATATATTAAATAACTTTTAGAAAAGGATGAACGATTATTTGAATATTTTTGGATTTCGACCGCACGCGGCGAAAGTACACAACGCTATGAATTCTGAAAGTGACAGCGGTTCCCGCGTCCTAGCTGGTATAGAGTAAATATAACGTCAGCGATGGTAACGCCATCTGGTATCCTAAAGGTAGACTAAGTATCCGCACTATTGACCGCACCTAAAAGGCTAAGTATACATTGCATCTTCATAAACAATGCTGTATGTTTTCCGGAGGCACATCAATATCTCAGTTTTATGGACAGTAATGTTTTGAAATGTTGTCACGAATATTCGAATTAAATATCTACGTATATATTCACTAAGATATTCCAGATTTGATTCCAATGATTTAAGATAAATTCGCCCGTAAGACGACCCACTGACCAACCTTTTAGATCAAAAGCTAAGGTTAATATTTTCTTTTCTTTTCTCTTTTGAGCTCTTGCACCATGGATGGGACATCTAGGCGCCCAAGCAGGGAATCCAGTCATCGACGACTTGAGACGCCCTACGCGATGGAGCATCGAAGTAGGAGCCGGGTGAGAGACCACAGTCGGAGTCGGTTGCGAACTCGCAGCCCATGTCGCAACCGGGATCAAGAACTGGATTCGAGTCATCAACGAGTCAAGCTCCTGGAGAGGCAGCTGGTACAAGAACGGGAGCGCCTTCTACATGCCAAGACCTACAACCGGAGTCGCAGCCGACGCAGCGCGCGGCGCACATCGTCGCCACACGCCACCCAGCATAGCAACCGCAGTCGCAGCCATCGCAGCGGGACACTCGACCATCAACGGCGGCGAGCAGAAACCAATTGGCACGGCGGTGATGGCTCTCATGCTGAACATCGTAGCGTCATAGGACACTTGAAAAGGTCACGTAGCCCATCTGTATCTAAAAAATATATTGTTGATGTCTTTAAATGTTTGAAAGATAGTTTGGCATCTCAACCCGCTCGAGACACACGGTCCTTTCAGAAAATTGATCACTTGAACATACTGCCTAATTTTGATCCATCTACGAAAAACCAACGAATTGATGTATGGCTCAAGAAAGTCAATGAGTGTGCTAGTGTGTACAGTTGGGATGACAAAACTATTGTTCACTTTGCTATGCAAAAACTTCAAGGCCTCGCCAAAATATGGTATGAAGGTTTAAACTCGGTTTTGTTCAACTGGCAAGAATGGCAAGAAAAGTTAATAAAGGCCTTCCCTTGCGAACAAAACTACGGTCAGGCCTTGGAGGAGATGCTTAAAAGAAGGAGTAGGTATAATGAACCTATAGAGGTTTATTTTTATGAAAAATTGGCTTTACTTAACCAATGTGACATAGTTGACAAACGAGCGGTAGATTGTATCATTCATGGGATCAGTGATAGGACTCTCAAATCAGGTGCTCTAGCTTTACGGTCCTCTCATCCCGATCAGCTCTTGCAATTTTTGATGAGCAGCAGAGATTCTTATCAGCATTTCGATCGAAACCATACCAAGAACAAAAACGATCACTCTAATACCCCTAATGGTCAGCCTAGTCAAAGATCGGGTGCTAAGTCGGGTTCATTCCATGGATGTTACAATTGTCGAGAAAGGGGTCACAGCTTCTTACATTGTCCGAAACCGCTTATAAAATGTACAAAATGCAACAAAGTAGGGCATACCGTTAATAGCTGTTACTCGCAAATAGAAAATAACGTCGTAAAACCCAGTGGTAATATTCCAAAAGCCATGTGTATTGATGTAGCCAGTCAAGGACGCAACTCGCACCCGAACTCGAAATTTATGAAGGATGTGGAAATTAACGGTACGTTTCAGCAAGCCTTTGTAGATTTCGGGAGCGAAGTCACGCTTATAAAGGAGTCTGTAGTTAATGAGTTAGGCTTGACCCACGATCACATACCATCATTATTGAAAGGGTTTGGAAACGGTATAGTAGAGTCACTAGGAGGGTTGTTATTGAACATTGGGGTGGATGGCGTCAATGCTCAAGTTCCATGCAAGGTTGTATGTGATAATTTGTTAGAGAAATCCGCGCTTATAGGGCAGTCCTACACCGAACAACCTCACATCATAGTTTATAAGGATGTATCTAGGCTACAATTTATCAACATTGGCAATGAAATGCCACATCCAGATCTGGATCTAACAGAGTCCTCTCTTAAGATTAGGGCAACAGGATTGGTAGAGCTTTACGGTGCAGCTTCAGTGAAGGCATGGATTGAACCCTCCACGTGTGGCAGCATTCTCTTGAGGAATGTAGTCGCTGGGAAACCAAATAAACAGTACTTTGTCTGTGGTGGTCTCTATCGCTGTGAAAGTAGCCGTGTCTATGTAACTGTGTTTCCATGTTCGAGTTCCTGCTGTATCACAAATAATTTAGTTTTATGTCGCGCAAAGCGAGTAGAGATTGTTAGTAGGTTAGTTGTCGAACCACCAGAAATCCCTTTGGCGATTGAGGGCGAGTTTGATGAGAATCTGATTCGTGTCGGTGATAAGGTGCCAGAAGACGTTAAACAGAGATTGTTTGTGTTGCTAAAAAAATACCATCGTTGCTTCGCATCGTCTCTTAGGGACCTAGGTTGTACCAACGTGACCGAAATGAATATAGAGTTAAATAGTGAACGCCCTGTTGTCTATCGCCCATATAGGTTGTCGCATCATGAACGTGAGAAGGTATGGTCAATGGTGAAGGAGATGCTGGATGCTGGGATAGTAAGGGAGTCCACCTCAGCGTACGCAAGTCCAATTCTACTCGTGCGCAAAAGGGATGGGTCGTTTCGAATGTGTATCGATTACCGTATGCTTAATTCTATCACGGTGAAAGAGCGCTATCCTATGCCCATCATCGAAGACGAGATAGCACGTCTTACTGGCCAGGCTTGTTTCATTTCGCTCGACCTTGCGTCAGGTTATTACCAACTGCCAATTTCAGAACAGAGCAGACACCTCACCTCGTTTGTCACGCCAGACGGACAGTACGAGTTTAACCGCATGCCGTTTGGTTTGGCTAACGCACCGGCTGTTTTCCAGCGGATGATGAATTCAATATTAGGGTCAGCTCGCTTCAACAAGGCAACTGCTTATATTGATGATGTCCTTATTTTTGGTAAGGACTTTAATGAATGTCTGGTACGGCTTGAGGAGGTATTGCAAGTTCTGGAGAAAGCACATCTCACTTTGAATCTTTCCAAATGCGACTTCTTACGGGACAAAATCGATTATCTTGGTTACGAAATCAGTGCAGCTGGGGTTAGGCCAGGTGATAAAAAAATAATTAGTGTCATGAATTTTCCACGACCTGAGAATGTCCACAATATACGCCAGTTCCTTGGTCTGGCTAGTTATTTCCGCAAATTCATCCAGGATTTTGCCCGAATTGCCTTGCCTCTCAGTAAGTTGCTAAAAAAGGACACCGCATGGACATGGGGTGATAGTCAAGAAGAGGCTTTCGAAGTCTTGAAATCTAAGTTGGTTGACAGGCCCATTCTTGCAATATATAATCCTGCAGCAGAGACCGAGCTCCACACCGACGCAAGCAAATTAGGTATTGGGGGTATATTATTGCAGCGCTCCGAAGGAAATGATCCTTTCCGTCCAGTAGCTTACTACAGTCGACAAACCTCTCCTGAAGAGAAAAATTTTCATTCGTATGAGCTTGAAACCCTAGCAGTAGTCTGTTCCTTGCGAAAGTTTAGGGTTTATCTGCTAGGGAAATCATTTAGGATCGTTACAGACTGTAGTGCTCTACGATCTACGTTCTCGAAACGAGACCTAATACCGAGGATCGCACGCTGGTGGCTTTTACTACAAGAGTTTCAATGTTCAGTTGAGTATAGAGCAGGTATAAAGATGGGCCATGTGGATGCGCTGTCCCGTAATCCAGTCCAGAGTTCAGGAGAGAGTCCCGACGACCAATTTTCAGTTATGTCGATCAGTAGCGAGGATTGGTTACATACGCTCCAGATTGGAGACACCGAACTCTGTAGAATTAAAAACATTTTAAATGATAGTCTTAACGAGAAAGAACTCCGATACATAAAAGATAATTTTGTGGTCAAGGATAACAAATTGTTTCGTTGTATAGGTAATGATAAAAATAACGTTCGTTGGGTGGTACCAAAAGGTGCGAGGTGGCAAGTGTGCCGAATGAACCATGACGATATTGGCCATTTTGGGGTGGAAAAGACTCTCGAAAGAATAAAGAAACAATATTGGTTTAGCAAAATGCCCAAGTTTGTAAAAAAATATGTTGGTTCATGCATTGAATGTGCATATGCAAAGAGCAAGACTAAAACACAAGAGGGTCTGCTCCATCCCATCACTAAAATAGAAGTACCATTTCATACGGTGCATGTTGACCATCTCGGGCCTTTTGTGAAGTCAAAGAGAGGCTATACTTACTTATTTGTAGTTGTAGAAGCTTTCACCAAATTTTGTTTTATCAAACCCGTTAGAAATACCAATAGTTTGAATGCAATTAAAGTTCTCGAAGATATATTTTTTACATTTAGGGTCCCTGATCGCCTTGTAAGCGATCGTGGTACCTCCTTTACATCTCATGCTTTTAATCGATTCTGCCTAGACAAAGGAATTAAGCATATTCTTAATACAGTAGCCAGTCCGAGGTCAAATGGCCAAGTCGAACGTTACAACCGTACAATTCTCGACTCATTGAAAGCGATGACTGTTAAATACGGCGAAAAGGATTGGGATAGTCACTTAGGGAAAATTCAGTGGGGCTTAAATAATACTGTTCAGAAAACCACTGGTAGGACGCCGTCAGAGGTACTATTTGGAGCTAGTATGAATAGCGAAATAAATCCGATTCTTAACGAAGTTACCGGAGACTCTCGCGAAAACTGTGAAATTACCGCTATTCGAGAGGAGGTTAAGAAAAGGATTGATAACGAGCAGGTTAAGCAAAAGCAGGCATATGATAGGGATAGGGTGCCCGCCCGGATATATGTCGAAGGTGAACTCGTCAAAATAACTAAGACTTGTTTCAATAATAACGGACAAAGTAAAAAGCTCATGCCCTCGTTTATGGGGCCCTACCGTGTTACCAAAGTCTTAGGTAGAGACAGATATAAGGTAGCACCGGTTCCGGGTTTGGCCAGCATGCAAAACAAACGGCCCACAACCGTGGCAGCAGACCGTATGATGCCATGGATACACATTGCGGCCCTAGAGGTGAATAATTCGGATACCAGTTGCACGGACGATGAGGATCAAACTGAACAATAATTTGATAATGTTATTGTAATTTTCCCAATTTTTATGGTGTTAGACACATTTCTAGAGACACTTAACTACAGATGCGCATCATACATTGTTTCAGATCGGGCACGAGAATCGATCGGATCGTGACCTGATTCAACAAATTTCCTACTGGCTACCACAAGTAAATCGATCGTCTTGTAGGTGTCAGTTAGGCCCCCGAAAAATCGATCGTTCGGGTTAGTAATTCGATGATGGGTAAACCGATTAATCGATCGTTCGGAACCCAAAGTAAAGTTGAATTGTATCGATCGTCTTTTAGGTGTCGGTTAGGCCCCGAAAAATCGATCGTTCGGGTTAGTAATTCGAAGATGGGTAAACCGATTAATCGATCGTTCGGATCCCAAAGCAAAGTTTAATTGTAAGTGATAGAACATATGTAAGTCGATTGTTGTTTTCTGATCCAACTCAAAGCGAAATTTATTTATAGAAATTATACTAGATATCACTGGACCGCTGGATGAAATAAAAAAATGTTTATATATTGATGTAAAAACCTAATAAGTTGATTTGTAATTAACGTTCCTTGACAGGTGTATAGTCAAGTTATTATTATCAGTTATCAACCCAATGAACTGTTGCATTTATATAATTATACCTTATTGAACTTATACCTAATTTATATGAAACATAATATTTGTTAAACTAGTCGTATTACACATTTAGCCGCAATTTCTGGGAAAGCTGATTAACGAGCCATAGGTACTTTGATCAGGTGGTGGTCACCTACTGTTGTAATTTTATATTCATACAATAATATATATCTAATAACTTAGAAACCCCTGCCAGCAGCGTTCCGATTGTTAGGGTTCCACCTGGTGTCGTGTGCGGGGACGCACACGTTGTCAGGACGGTCGATTGTTAGGGTTAGTGAATTTTGATTTTGCTAATCGACAATTTTTATTGATATATTTGTACTAATTAATACTTTTCACTTTAATATTTTATGTTGGCAACTTTACCTTCGCTTGTATTCGTGGTCGCTCTGTGATTGGTTGACGCAAAATAGCGGGAACCAATCAGAGAACTCAATTTTCCCGCTAAAAAGATTGAAGGGATTCACGGGGGTGAACGGAACGCCTGGCTGGTGGCAGGCGGGAAATTTGGCTCTAGAAGCGATAGGTAGTGTTAGATTTGATAAGTAGCTGATGTCAAGGTATTAATTGTATTGATTCTCGTATATGCCTGAGAAGTATAATATAAGACCATTACGAATTACTGTTGTATATTATTATTCAACTACGGCCTGTTCCTGTTGGGGTTTCCCTACACATGTACTTATATTCCCTATTCACATTTAACTTAATAATAGGTCTTTACCTATGAAATTGCCGTTTTGTATGAAAAAATTTAAACGAATTTTTTTCATGTATTTTTTATTTGTATTAATCGAAGTAATCACCCATGCAATCAATGCATCTTTGCCATCGCAGTGGCAGTTTATTGATGCCCTTCTTAAAGAAATCAGCTGGACGGGAGGCAACAAATTCTTCAAAGGCATTTTGTACTGCCTCTCGGGTATTGAATTTTTTTCCCGCCAAGAAGTTATCCAAATTCTGGAAAAAGTAGTAGTCTGTAGGCGCAAGGTCTGGTGAGTAGGGCGGATGACGGAGAGCTTCCAACCCCAGTTCTTGCAACTTGGAGACCGTCTGCTGTGCAGTATGAGGTCGCGCGTTGTCGTGCAGGAGCAGCGGAGACGAGCGATTGATCAATGCTGTTTGGAGATGTGCCAGCTTCTCCATCATTGTGTTCAGTTCTTCACAGTACACATCTGCAGTAATGCTCACCCCGTTTGGTAAGAAGCTGTGATGAATCACACCGGCGCTAGACCACCAAACAGTGACCATCACTTTTCTAGGGGTAAGTTTTCGTTTAGGGCATTGTTTAGGTGCTGAACCAGGATCCAACCAACTTGCTGAGCGCTTGCGGTTATCAAACAGAATCCATTTTTCATCGCAGGTAACAATGCGGTTCAAAATTCCTTCATTTGTGTGTCTGTTGAGCAGTGCAAGGCACGTCTCGACGCGTACTTCGCGCTGACGATCATTGAGTTCGTGGGGCACCCATTTGTCAAGCTTTTTTACCTTGCCAATTTGACGCAAATGGACCAATATTGTTTTGACGCTAACGTCGAAAGCTGCTGCTAATTCAGCCGTAGATTGTGTATCATCGGCTTCCACAATCGCCTTTAATTCGTCATTGTCGACCAAAGTAATAATAATAATAAACTTGGTGTACAGTATTAAGACTCACTACCCCAACCGAAACCACAGATTCTAGCCCAATTAAAATACAGAGAGGAATCTTCCAAGGAGATGCACTCAGCCCACTGTGGTTCTGCCTCGCTCTAAATCCCCTATCTAAGATACTAAACGCTACCTCATTAGGAATCCCTTTAAATTCTACTGCTACCGATCGGGAAACTAACCCACAGAAAGGCATTTTAAATCATTTACTGTATATGGATGATATAAAGCTTTATGCAAAAACCGAGAGTCAACTTAACGAACTAGCTAACCTAACAGAAACATTCACAAATGACATTAAAATGGAGTTCGGCATAGATAAATGCAAAATAAATTCAGTTAGAGCAGGCCAGAACTACCAACACCAATACACCTTAGGTACAGGCGAACAAATAGAGCCATTGGATGAACCTGACACTTATAAATACTTAGGTTACGATCAATCTCGTCAGATACACTACAAAGATACTAAACAAAAACTTAAACAACAATTTCAACACCGACTCAATACAATATTAAGAACACAACTCTATTCGCGAAACACCATAAAAGCAATTAACACCTTTGCTATACCTGTGCTCACCTATTCATTCGGGATAATAAACTGGACTAAAACTGACCTCATAAACCTACAACGGAAAATCAACACAACAATGACTAAATTTCGCAAACATCACCCAAGATCTTGTATACAAAGGTTAACGCTACCAAGAAAAGAAGGAGGCAGAGGACTTATAGATATCCTAAACTTACACAACAGACAGATCACAGCTCTTAGACAATACTTTTTTGCCAAAACTGAATCGTCCCAACTCCACAAACTAATAGCACTTAATGACCAACACTTTACACCTCTTAATTTAAAAGAAACTACAGTACAAAAAAATGAGAAAGTAATTGACGACAAAACCAAATGTCAAGAGTGGACCCAGAAGTCTCTACACGGGAGACATCGACAAGATTTATGCCAATTAAATGTCGACAAAGATGCGTCGAACGCGTGGTTAAATCGAGGCGAACTATTCCCGGAGACTGAAGGGTTCATGCTTGCAATTCAAGACCAAGTAATTGAAACTAAGAACTACAGAAAATACATAATAAAAAATTTGGCAACCGATACTTGTAGAAAATGTAATAGTTCCCCAGAGACAATCCAACATATTACTGGTGCCTGCAAATCAATAGCTCAGACGGACTACAAACATCGACATGATCAAGTTGCCAACGTCATACACCAAAAACTAGCTCATAAATACAAACATATAGACACTATAGTACCCTATTATAAATATAACCCTGAAACGGTTTTAGAGAACCCTACAACAAAACTGTACTTCGACAGAGCCATACTCACAGACCGCACAATCCACTTTAACAGACCCGACATCACATTAATCGATAAAATAAATAAAACTGGGTTCCTTATAGACATTGCTGTGCCAAATACGCATAACTTACAGACTACAATAGCTGAAAAATTATCTAAATACACCGAACTAAAAGACGAAATAACTCGACTTTGGCATCTGCAAAAAGTCACAATAGTCCCCATAGTGCTATCTACAACAGGAGTAATTCCTAAACAGCTTCATCAGTCCCTTAGTTCCCTCAACCTGCCATCTAACACCTACCACCTGCTGCAGAAGGCAGTGATTCTTAACACATGCAGGCTAGTTAGAAAATTTCTTCAGTGTGAGTCTGACACTTTGCACCAATACTCCCACGCAAATATAGTTTCATCTAACACACAGCCTACCCATAATATTACTCCCACTCTTAACCCCACTGCTGGACACTTGGCTTAGGCCCGTGCCATCAGTTTTATCCGGCTAGGCCGAGGAAAACAAATGAAAAAATAATAATAATAATAATAATATTATTATTAAATAATATTATTATTATTATTATTTCGTTTATTCATTTAAATACATATTAAGTTACATTTTTAAATATTTTTCTAAAACAACCTTATAAAAAACATTTAAAAATATAAAAAAATAGTGGCCCATCAGCATCAGGAGCAGGGTCCAAGATGTCGGTGGTCAGGGCTCTAGAGAAAGGAACCTCCTGACTATGCGTGCCGTGTCTAGGAGTACTGCTTTCTGAATCAAGCCCTTGATCCAGCCGTGCAATGAGAGCCTCCTGAGGTGTTGGTCGAGGCTCTTCGCTATTAGGCCATTTACTGTAACGATTATCGGTACAATGATTGCTGAGTCCACGTCCCACATGTCGACAACCTCGTGAGCTAAGTCAAGATACTTGATTTTCTTATCTTGCTCAGCTTTCACGAGATTCTCGTCATGAGGGACGAGAATTATTCATTATTATTATTATTATTACATGACATGACATAATATTATTAATACTATACTAGCAACACTGATACGTCAACACGTAATAAAAAATCTTATCTCCTATTTTCCGTTTTTATTAATTCCTGTGAGCTACATAGCACAAGAATCACAACAAATCATTCAGAATAAAACCATAAATAAATCGACAGTAAAAAGCATCATTATCATGAAAAAACTAAAAGAAAATACAGAAAACCGAAGAATGACGGCTGTCAAATTTAGACTTCTATGAAGGAACAAAAATTTGGAATATGAAAAACGTAAAAAACATGCAATGTTGACGAGATCAAGAGCTCGAAGTGCACGCCTACCACCTCCGGACTCGTCGCTCAGCTCCGCCTCGCCGCCGCCGGTACCCAGCCCCACTGTGGGCGCTGTGACGACACCGGCCGTGGTAGTTGCGTCGAGCTCGAGCGACGAGTATTTCTCTCCGCCTACGACGCCACCACCTGCTCGCCGACGGGGAGGACGCCGGCCGCCGACATGTTTAGGACCTCGAGGCCCACCGGCCTCTGATAGGGTCCCAGCTCTCGGCGGAAGTGTGCAGCGCATGAGATGGACACGATCCATTAATGAGAATGTCATGCGCTCATACTATGGGGCTACAGAGGGAGGAAACAACCTGACCGCGTACCGTGTTCGGATGCTCTCTCTGTTTCAGGTGCTTGAGCCAGCTATCAACGTTTCATCACAACGACTATCGGATCAGGTGCGGGTCATCCAGCGTAACCATATGTTGGATGACACAGTACTTGATCGCCTACGCAATGAAATGCAGAGTAGCCATGTCATCGCTCCCCCGTTACAGAATGTGGTGGTATCACAAATACCACCACAGTTAAATACAGATCAAACTGACGAGGGGACTGATGATAGGGCTACAAACGTAAGTACCCAGTGCAGTGAGGAATTGAGGAGTGCTTTGGATGGTGCGATTCGGGAATATCGGTTCATGTCACCCGAACTTAGACCACGCTTACCTCGTTTGCCCATGCATAACAAAAATAGAGCGCTGGTGGCGGCTCTGGATTCGCAGTTGTCAAACTATTTTGATGACTGCGAAGACCTCACCGATACTCATTCGATTCTGTACTGTGCGGCTGTAGCGGCATGTCGTGTAGCTCACGTCAAATTCGCGAGTGATTCAAGAGCTACACGACCGAAACCAGCCGCACCAGCTTGGCAGTGCAGAATTGAACGCCGTATTGGTGGGGCCAGAGCGCTCATCGGTAAACTAATCTCCTTCAGGGAGGGCAATACTCGCCCTCGAGTGATGCGCTTTGTGAGACGGGCGTTCTCGGGGACTAATATCAGTCCTCAAGACTATATGTCCTGTGTCCCAGAGCGCATCGACTTCCTGAAGCAGAAAGTGTATGCATGGGCAAACCGTATTCGTAGGTATAAGCGGCGAGTGGATCGATACACCCAGAACCGTACTTTCCAAAGTGATGAAAGGTGGGTATATAGAGCTTGGGAGCGATCAGACCAAGGTGTGGCTGACACGCGCTTACCGGATGATGATGCCATGTGTTCTTTTTGGCGTGGTATCTGGTCGGTGCCTGTCAGTCACACCGAAGGTGATTGGGTTCGGGAAGTCGAGCGAGCCTGCGATCCAATACCAGAAATGGGGGCTATTACCATCTGCCCCCAAGATGTAGCTCGTGCAGTCCGTCCGTTGCCCAACTGGAAATCTCCAGGGCCGGACGGGCTGCACAACTTTTGGATTAAATGGTTTCAAAGATCGCACGCTCGCTTGGCGGCTCAGTACCAGGTTGCTTTAGAGTCTAGTTCGCTACCCCAGTTTCTCACGACAGGAGTAACCCACCTGCTCCATAAGTCAGGTAGTACCGCGGAACCCAAAAATTATAGGCCGATCACGTGTTTACCGACGGTCTATAAAGTTCTTACATCCATTTTGAGAGCTAAGATTTACAATCATATAGACAGTAATTCCATCATGTCTGTCTCTCAAAATGGATGTCGGAACGGGTCCCGCGGTACTAAGGAGCTGCTCCTCATTGATATGGCCATTAGCCAACAGGTTCGTCGTTTCCGAAAGGATCTTTCGACATGTTGGATAGATTACAAGAAGGCCTATGACTCGGTGCCACATACATGGCTCATGAGGGTGTTGGAGTTGTATAAAGTAGATACAACTCTGCGCACCTTCCTGATGTCATGTATGGGACAATGGAGGACGGTCCTTCAATATCCAGGATGTCGAAATATCCAGAGGAATAGCGAACCGATAAGGATCGAGCGAGGCATATTTCAGGGCGACAGTTTGAGTCCGCTTTGGATCTGCCTAGCCCTGAATCCTCTAAGCACACTGCTGGAGGATTCAGGTATAGGCTATCGGCTGAGGAGAGGTGGTCAGGTTATATCTCACCTCCTCTACATGGATGACCTAAAACTCTTTGCCCCCAACAATTTGCAACTGATGAAGCTACTGAAAGTAACTGAAACTTTCAGTAGCGCCATCAGGATGGATTTTGGTGTGGACAAATGTGCGGTCATGCATGTAAAGAGAGGGGAGATTGTGGAATCCGTGGGAACCCAACTCTTGGATTCCATAAAACTTAGAGCCCTCTCCGCAGCCGAAACCTATAAGTATTTGGGTATGTCGGAAGCTTTGGGCATCAATGTTACTGACATGAAACAATCGTTGAAGGAACGCTTCTTTGGCCGCCTGAAAAAAGTATTTAATAGTCTTTTATCAGGCGGAAACAAGGTGCGTGCCTTCAACGGTTGGGTCATGCCGGTCTTGATGTACTCTTTCGGCATACTCAAATGGACTCAGACCGAACTCGACGCCATGGATAGGAGGGTCCGTACGCTGCTGACTGCATATCGAATGCATCACCCACGGTCATCGGTAATGAGATTGTATATCCCGCGAAAATGTGGAGGTCGAGGCTTTTTAAATGCTAAGACTCTCCACAATCGCGAGATATGCAGTCTCAGGGATTATTTCCTAGAAACCGACGTGGGGATGCATCGAGATGTGGTTGCGGTGGACAAGGGCCTCACCCCGCTCTCCTTGGGTAAAGAGAACTGGCGCAAGCCTGTAGTGCTTGACACTAAAGATCGCATGGAGGTATGGCAGAGTAAGGAGCTTCACGGACGCTTTTTCCGGGCCCTACATGGACCCGATGTAGACCTTCTAGCGTCCGTAGCCTGGCTACGTTTCGGTGACCTCTTTGGGGAAACCGAAGGTTTTGTCTGTGCAATTATGGACGAAGTTATGATGACGAACAATTACCGGAGATTTATTGTGAAAGATGGCACGGTTGACATCTGTCGGGCATGCCACCGTCCAGGAGAATCAATCAGACACATAATCTCTGGGTGTTCTCGTCTAGCTAACGAGGAGTACTTGCATAGACACAACCTAGTAGCCAGGATTATCCACCAGCAACTTGCTCTGAAATACAGCCTTGTGGAATCAGAAGTGCCGTACTACAGGTATGTGCCCGACCCAGTTCTCGAAAATGGACATGTCACACTGTACTGGGATCGATCCATCATCACTGACAGGACTATCGTTGCCAATAAACCTGATATAGTGGTGGTGGATCGACTAGAGCGGCGTGCAATGATCGTTGATATAACGGTACCGCATGACGGGAACCTCGTGAAAGCCGAGAAAGATAAACAAATCAAGTATCTTGACTTGGCTCACGAGGTTGTCGACATGTGGGATGTGGACTCAGCGATCATTGTACCGATAGTTGTTACAGCCAATGGCTTAATAGCCAAGAGCCTCGACCAACATCTGAGGAGGCTCTCGTTGGGCAGCTGGGTCAAGGGCTTGATTCAGAAAGCGGTACTCCTGGACACGGCTCGCATTGTTAGGAGGTTCCTCTCTCTGGAGCCCTGACCGCCGGTAGCTTGGACCTTGTTCCCGATACCGGTGGGCTACTATTTTTTATATTTTTAAATGTTTTTATATTTGTATACTAATATTTAAAAATATAATTTATATGTGTTATTTAATTGAATAAAGGTTAATAATAATAATAAAAACTTTTATTTTCTCCACCACATAATGAAAAAATCAGTACAAAACATAATAATGATTACAAAAAATAGGTACATTGATGTTGTGGAGACTGGAGCCTGTACTAGGAATACCTGTGTTACAGGTCTCCAGGCCTCCAAACTATCCGGACGAGCCATTGTAATACAAACATCTACTTAAAGTCTTCGGACGACCGCGAGGTTCATTTTTCAGGTCGAAATTTCCAGAAAGGAAGCGAGCAAACCAATAACAGGTGGTGCGTTGGTTTGTAGTGTTAGCTCCGTAAACGTCGTTGATGTTGCGTGCCGCTTGTGCCGCGTTGCTGCCACGACGGTACTCATATTCCATAATTACTCGAATTTTTAACGTATCCATGATGACGAAAAAGATTGAAATGCGATGAAAATGTAACACTAATCAATAAACAAATGACTACTTTTGGAAAAAAAAATCCATGTTTTTAAAATAAAATTAATTTGAAATTAGAATTCTTACCCAAACAAAAATTATTTTGATTTGAAATGGCCAGTACTGCAAAACGGCAATTTCATAGGTAAAGACCTAATATATGGGTCAAGCCGTTGGAAGGCCTACCATAAGATGGATCGATAACCTGGTGAATGCCGCAGGAATCCGCTGGATGCGAGAAGCACAGAACAGCACCTTAATTGCGTAACACGCGATTAATCATAATCGGTTTCATTTTGTCAGTTCTACAATATTCATTGCGTTATTTACGTTGCTGAGCAGACACATTTTTCGAACATATGAAGCAATGGTTTAGCCTTTTGTTTCAAAACGAAACAAATTATGATGAATCGTGAGTTACGCAATTAGGGTGCCGGTCGAAGTGGCGGCATTTGGGGGAGGCCTATGTCAAGCAGTGGACGATTTTCGGCTGCAATAATTACGATGCAGGTCAAATTAAATTAGATAGCGAAACTGCAGACTCAGTGGGTATCGAACACGATAAAATAAAAATAAAACATTTGATGTTTTTAGGGGGTAGCGACAGCTGGTAGTGTTGTTACTTGAGCAAATGTTTTATCGTGTTTAGATATCGATATTAATCACGTCGGAGAAGTTTACACTTATTTGAAGTTACTAAACTAATTGCGGTCAAAGATCCCTAAAAAAAACATTATTTATGATACCGATATCTGGGTCAATCAAATATTTAACCCACACTTTAAACAGGTTAGAGAAATCTTTTTTCGTGCTGACACCAGCCTAGTTTATAAATGACTTTTGATTTGATATGCGAGCAAACGCAAACATAATTTATTGAAGCTACTTATGATAAACAGAGCCAATCCATGTGTTTCTTGGCGAAATTCTTGAACGTAACTCCGTATACGAAAGAAAAAGTATTCTAGTAGGGGACACAACTTTAGGTTTATTTTTTGTAATAACGGTTTGACTTATTACAGTTTTGTATTATACACGATAAACTGTGTTATACTGTATTTTTCTAAAAAAAAAACCGAAAGCGAGAAGTAAAAGTTCATTTATAATGATAGTGCACAAGTGAATGTGGTCTTCAGATAGGAATATTTTGTATGGTGCGAGTATTTCGTATCCTGAATTACCATAAAATTTTATAGACAACGACAACGTAATCTAGTTTTCCGTTGTGCTTAACAATCTTAGATTCAATTGTAACATTTGTTTTGTGTATGACTATCGTCAATTTGTGCTTAATTATAATAACGTGTCGGGGACAGCAAAGTGTCGGTTAAATAGTTGATTGACCCATCTATCACATCTGCGGAATTTCTCTAGCTAATTTAATTTGACCCTGTATTTACCCGACTGCGCCAGAAGGAGGGTCATGTTTTTTATCACTATTACATAGCTAAACTGGGGCTAAACCGGCTTCCAAAAATAGATATGCATACAAATCAGGTGTAACGTAAGGGCCCGGCGTCCATGTAGCTATGTAAACACAAAGAAGATGTTCATCTCGGCAATGCGCCATGTTTTCTGAAACAAAATATTGAAGATAATTAGATAACATATTAAGTAATTCTCTACTCTAACCATTTGGATAAATATACGATCGTTTGGATTAATATTTCTGTAACAACATGCCCATCATGATATGATGTTGTTCGAAAGATACCGCGGCCCCTGGCACACAGGCAAGTGAGGGAACACGGGTGGGTTTTAGTCAGTAAAAGTCTGACACGCCCTCCCGCTCCACCCAGAGCGGGAGAAGTTATTTGATGATTTCCCTCCCAAAAAAAAAAGGAGAACCTAACTAAAATTCTAATTCCTACGTTACTTACTTATGTAGATACGGGGTTATAGCTTAAGACACTATCAGGAATGGCTTTCATATTCATTGCGTTATTTATGTTTTTTAGCAGACTTTTTCCAACATTATTTTAATTTTAAGGCCCTGGTAACTTTAAATATTGTCGTTATGAGCGATAATAGTTTTTATTGCAATCCGATACGGGTTAAAATCTGTTGTAATTAATTGGAATAATAAATGAGCAAGCATTGTCATAAAAATGCAAATAAAATCGAATAAAATTAGATATTAACTATTTAATAATAAATAATCCATCACTGAATGCAGTTTGATATTTGGAATTTTATGGTATATTTTTAATTATAATTGTAGGTAATTGTTATTGAAGGGATAAACTGGTTTTAATGATAATTAAAAGGTGACTTTGATGACTTTATTGATGCATTAAAGTATGTTTAATTATGTTTTGAGTTCCATCACTCTATGCAAAAAAGACTTAAAAATATCATATATTTGTTTACTTTCAAAATGTTTTATGGTTCTTTAACTGTAACCATCTCTTTAGATACACTGGTTTAAAAAACCACCTTTTTGAGCGTTTTCGAGAAATCACCGCCTTAACTAGCTATAGCCCGCAGCTTCGCCCGCGTAGAGTTTGAAAATTATCCCATGGGAACGTACCACCGGTATGAAAACTATCTTATGTCTTAATCCAGGTTATAAACTATCTGTGTGCCAAATTTCATCCAAATCCGGTTGGTCGTTTCTGCGTGATTGAGGAACAAACATCCAAACATCTTCACAAACTTTCACAATTATAATACTAGTAGGATTACGTAACACACTGCTCAAGTTTTTGTCCTTATTTGAAAAAAAATTAAAGACGGACAATATGTTTTAATAAAAATTTAAAAGGTTAAGTACGATGTTTCTAACTTTTTATAAGTCAATAATTTTTGAGATTTGGGATCTTTTTGGTTACAACCGCACTTTGTTTTTCATAGTTGTTTCGAGAAATACTATGAAATACCTACAAACTTATTTTTGCAGTCGATAAACCGATGCAGTGTTGTGCATGTAACTACAGAACCCTTCACTGTCCGTGGTTGGACATGTTATGTGTGGTTTGGATTCAGATACTCACCAAATCGTGAGTGAGATGATTAATTGCCATCTTCTCAGTTATGCAACAAATGTTTGCTGACAAATTCAAATGCTTAACTTCACTCATTGTTGGGCGTAGGCCTCTCTTTTGTTCTCTTTTTGTGTGCATCCCCACACTCCTGCGCCAGCCTTATCCTGGTTTTGCTCTTTTCAAGTAACAAATAATACACACATAAATAAAGGTTTCTTTAGTACACGTAGTTACAGTAGAACACTGACTCCTCGGTCACAGGGTTCCCCTAGTTTAGGGGGCAGGGTTTTTCACTATTTGTGCAGCCTTTTCCCAAAAACCAATGTAACCTATCTATGTGAAATGTATTGGTATACAAAGGTATTTTGTGTCAATAAACTTATTTTCTTTATTTATTTATTTATACATACCTATTACAGTCTGCACTAATTCACATTCTTTTTTTGTTTCTTTGTACAATTTCGCTACATCTTCTGATATTCTGCTGACCGACCAGGTCATAAGTACTGGTTCATTAGTGGACTGCAATTTCGCTAGAGCCTGTAGTTGATTATTACACTTCTTAATTCCTGTAACAATTTGTAATGTGTGTTTGATCAAACAAAGTTGATAAAAAACAGATTCCAACAAATTGAGAATTTCCTCCTCTTTTTTCAGTTGTATTATAATAATAGTAAATGCTATCCTGCAAGATACAGAGGTATAGAAGATTTAAATAAGATTTCCACATTAAACCACCAAGAACAACAGCCTGCTCAGGAAGTTTATAGCTTGGAAACCACAAGTTGCGCAAACTATGCAACACTTGACATCTTGTCCGGAGCGTTCTGCACATTGCAGGAAATCAGCAAACAATCTACTGATAATGCCAAACTCGGGACGGTCGGATTGCCCCAACGCAGATGTATACGTACATCCGCGGTGGGGTGACCCAGACTGCCAGGCACTTCTTCTCCTGCAACCGAGCGGGTGGGCAGGTTGCGGATAGCCCAACTCCGGGAGCGAGGTTGACCATAACGGCCGAACTTGCGCCCGGAGCATCTTGAAAGAGATCCCGGACAAGAGAAGTTCCCGACGGCCAAAATCCCAGGCCCAGGGTAACCTATGCACCTCCTCCTATGCACCAAACACCCAAATATAGTACCAACCCTACCTATCCAGACCATCCCGTCTACTCCTAAACCCTTGGGCCAAATCCCAGACCCAAGGTGACCCCAAACGAACCCATCCTTTCCAACTAAAATACCTCCCTCCTATCCTCACATCCTGTCGGTCCTAGAGGAGGGGTAACCTCGCTTCCAAAAAAGCCCACCCCCCAAAAAAAAAAAAAAAAAGAAAATGCAGAAGGAAAGAGAAACTACCCAGGTGGGTCCCGGCCAAGCCGGGGAATCCCACACCGCTACGGCGGTCAGCCCCCATCGTATTCTGGGGGGGGCAACCGACTGCACTCCTTTGCCGCGCTTTTCAGCGCAGCCGGCTGCTGATACAGCGCCCAACACACAGGCAGCGAATAACGCGCCGCAAAACCCAACCCTGGCTGCGACCAACGCGCCCTTAAACCCAACTACGGCTGCAACAGAAGCGCCACAACCCACGACCCGGTGTATGCCACCCACGAGCCTCTGGCAACAGAGCATCGTGAGGAATAGCATCACCAACCCAGACAACGACCAAGACCGACACAGACGAAGAGGGACGGGGAAGGAGGACGAGCCTGGCAGCTCAATTACTTTCCCGGTTGATGAAGTACGCCTGCTGAATAAGCGCGGAAAAATCCCTGCCCGGGAGAGAAGAGTGGGCGACCGAAAGCGCCATACCCGCGGCGGCAGTAGCCAGCGCGAGGTGCAATCGGCCGCCGAAAAGGCAGAGGCTGAGGCAGTACGCGACCAGCCGTTAGTCCGCGAGGGGGAAACCCAGCGCGAAAAGCGGCCGGACGCGGAACCACGCAACCGCCCGTTAGTCCGCGAGGGGGAAACCCAGCGCGAAAAGCGGCCGGATGCGGAGCCACGCGACCAGCCGTTAGTCCGCGGAGGGGCAACCCAGCGCGAAACGCGGCCGGACGCGGTGCCGCGCGACCGACCGTTAGTCCGCGAGGGGGAAACCCAGCGCGAAACGCGGCCGGACGCGTCACAGTCTGCCGGGACCGTCAATCGACCCCTGAACTCCGACAACACCCTCGACAGACCTCGACCCAACAAGAACAGAGGTAGGCGGTATAAACCAGCACACGCACAGGCGCAGCCGGCAACGAACACCATGCCGGGCACCTCCAAGTCGCAGCCTGGACCAAGCGGTACAGGACCGACGAAGAGGGAGCGCCCTGACGACACGGCTTCGCCGAGTACGCTACAAGGGCACGCCAAGCGTGTGAGGGTTCACTCCGCTCAGGGGGAGCAGAGAACCTACGCGCGAGCCACGAAGGACATTCCTGCGAGGCTGGCCGTAGCAATCTGCTTCCCTCCCCCCTCTCGTGACCTGACTAAGGAAGAGGCAGAGCACGTTAAGACTGACCTAGAAGCCCGACTGATGGACACAAACCCGACGGCACCACTCCCGGCCTTCCGTGGATACCCACGGGTAGCGGAAGGCACCGTGCAGATGTGGTGCGAGGACGATTATGCCCTGACCTGGCTGACCCAAAACGTACCCCTAATTAAACTTGCAGACACCGACCTCGCACTGACAGTACTCAAACAGTCCGACGTGCCCACCCGTGTCCGAGCCTCGCTTTTCGTCCCCCGCTACAAGGGTGACGTAGCCCGGCTCCAAAGTATTCTGATCCGTCAGAATACTTGGTATGACATTGCAAGGTGGTCACTGTACAGGGCGACTACCGTCGGTGGCGACAACTATGGGACATACCTGACCCTGGGTGTTCCACCGGAGGAAGCCGAAAGGGTCCTAGCCCGGGAGCGACGTATATCGTACCTCTTGGGGTCGATATACGTGCGCTTCTGGCCCACGACCCTACCCTGTGACACCAAGACTGACAGCACAGACGATAAGACCGCACCGACAACGACAAAGACTAATGACACCGACATAGCCCAGCTCGAGGAGGTCATGGCCCGAGCAGCAATGGATGACGATGACGACACCATACCCCCCACATCGCCTGGCTGGAACGAGCAACTGCTTGCCTCGTCGCCGGGCGACGGACACGAAGACCAGCTCAGAGTGGAGGAGGCGGAGAGACTATCCGATGGATCCATCTCCGACTAACTCCACTTCACCGCCGTCACCGCCCTTAAATATCATCCAAACCAACCTCCAACACAGCCAGACTGCCACGGCTAGCTTACGCAGGGCCTTGGAGGTTAAGCCCCGAACAATCGCACTGATCCAAGAGCCGTGGATCAGGAACAACAGAATCTGCGGCCTCGGCAACATCGGAGGTAAGCTAATCCTTAACACACATGGTGCGGAAAAACCACGTACCTGTGTATACATCCCCAAAGAAATCCCGACCACACCACTCACTCAATTCTGTTCCAGAGACCTGACAGCTGTCAGGCTCCAGACCGCATGTGACGTTCCAGATGTTGTACTGGCCTCGGTGTATATGCCAGGCGAGGACGCTAATTGCCCGCCAAAAGAGATGGCCGACCTGGTGCAACACTGCGAGCGTGCCAGGCTGGAACTGATCATCTGCACCGACTCCAACGCCCACCACCCGCTCTGGGGCAGTGATTCAGCGAACTCCAGAGGAGAGGTACTATCCACCTATTTATTCTCTACTAACCTTAACATTGTTAACCGAGGCTCTGAACCCACTTGGGTCACAGTCCGTGGACAAACAATCATCGACCTAACTCTCGCCACAGAAACCGCGACAAACCTCATCGCTAACTGGCACGTATCGGACGAGCCTTCCAGCTCAGACCATAGAAGAATCCGATTCACACTAGCTACCCACATAAAGGAGCCAGAACCGAAACGTAACCCGCGTCGCACCAAGGTGCCCGAGTACAAACGGCTTCTGGCGGCTCTATTAGAAAGGCACCTATCACATGTAACTGTAAAAGACACTGCACAACTGGAATATACCGTGACAAAACTATCAGAATACCTAATTGAAGCATACCACGCATGCTGCAAACTAAGGGCGCCACCAAACAACAGCGTGAGGAACCCCTGGTGGAACGCCGAACTGGGTAAACTCAGAGATACACTAAGACAACAATTCAATAGAGCCAAAAACACTAGGCTTCCAGACGATTGGGAGCAATACAAAGAAACCCAATACTTATACAAAAAGCAGATTAGAACTGCCAGAAGGGCGGCATGGCGGAAATTCTGCGAATCCATCGAAACCAACAACGAAGCCGCAAGGGTTCGAAAAATCCTATCGACCGATCAGGATCGAAGCCTTGGCGCGCTGAAAAAACCCGACAGCTCTTACACACTAACCGACTATGAAACCAGCAAAGTCCTTCTCGAGACTCACTTCCCAGGCTGCAATCTCCTAGAGAACAGGACGTGGGAGGCTGAGCCAGAATGGGCACCTACAGACCAAGACTGGTCCAGAGCCCACAGCATAGTAACAGAAGACAGGGTCAAGTGGGCTATAAACACCTTTCAGCCCTACAAGTCCCCAGGGCTAGACGGAATCTTCCCAGCCCTACTGCAGTGGGGGGTTGACCACTTGATACCATGCTTGGTGAAGATCTACCGTACCTGTATAGCACTCAGATACATACCCCTAGCGTGGCGCGAAGTGAAAGTCATTTTCATACCCAAACCAGGCAAACCAGACTATACACAACCCAAGGCCTATAGGCCCATAAGTCTCACATCCTTCTTACTGAAAACCCTCGAGAGACTCTGTGATAGGCATATCCGAGACGGACCTCTCCGGGTAAAACCACTTCATAAACAACAGCACGCATATTCCACTGGCAGATCAACAGAATCCGCACTCCATAGCGTGGTATCCAAAATTGAATGCGCAGTGGACCACAAATGCTCAGCACTGGCTGCTTTTATTGATATCGAGGGCGCCTTTGACAAGACCATGTTTAGCAGCATAAACATGGCCCTCGAGAGACACAACATTGATACGACCCTGAGTGGGTGGATTACCAATATGCTCAAATTGAGAGCGGTACAAGTTACCGTAAACGACACTACAAGGGCAGTAGTGGCGAAGGGCTGTCCACAAGGGGGAGTCCTCTCGCCACTTCTATGGAACCTGGTAGTAGACAGCCTCATTAAAACACTGAATGACAAAGGTTACTTCACCGTAGGCTACGCCGATGATCTAACCATAATAATAAATGGCACCCATGAAAATACCCTATGCAACCTAATGCGCCAAGCCCTGAAAATAGTCGAAGACTGGTGCAACAAACACCAACTATCAGTAAATCCAACAAAAACCGAACTGATCCTCTTCACGAAAAAGAGGAAACTCGCGGAACTGAAACTTCCGCGTCTGTTTGGCTCCACCCTAAGCCTAGCAACTGAAACCAAATACCTGGGCATATATTTGGACAAACAGCTGAATTGGGCAAAACATACCAACTACATCACTACAAAAGCCAGCATATCCCTGTGGCAGTGCAAGCGAATGCTTGGCAGGAACTGGGGCATTAGCCCCAGAGTCACCCACTGGCTGTACACCACAGTTATTCGACCAATTATTACATACGGCTCAATAGTCTGGTGGCCCAGAACAGACTTAGGCACAGCACAAAAAGACCTTGAAAAGCTGCAGCGGTGCGCCTGTGTGGCAATCACCGGCTGCATGAGAACTACACCCACTGCTGCCCTACAGGCAATGTTGGGGCTGCCCCCTCTACATCTCATAGTGCGGGAGGAGGCAGCACTGGCTGCCTTGAGGCTAGACATAGCAGGAACCCTAAGCAAAGACTCTAGGGTCAAGCACACACGCATTAAGGATGATGCGATCAAGCGACAGCCAATGATGGCATCACCCTGTGATAAAACCCCGAAATTGCATTACTTCCAGAGACACTACAACGTAGTACTCATAGAAGAACAATACGATCACTCAGGCCCGGATGAGCTAAGAGTTTACACTGATGGATCAAAGACCGACTCCGGAACCGGAGTCGGAGTTTTCTCACAAGACCTTAACATAAACATATCCAGCCCGCTGGGAATGCTAAACACCGTATACCAAGCGGAATGTGTGGGCATTATACAAGCGGCGTACGCCATAGAAGCTAGGAGGGTCACAGACACACACATACGTATACTCTCCGACAGTGCTTCAGTTCTCCAATCCCTACGAAAAAAATACATTACATCGAGTTTAGCACTAGAATGCCATAATGCACTAGAAAGAGTAACGGTTGCCAACCGCAACTCTGTGACACTGCAATGGATAAAAGGACATAGTGGATCGCTAGGCAACGATGCTGCTGACGAACTGGCCAGAAGGGCATCCAGCGCGTCAGTATGTGGTCCCGAGCCCATCGTGCCCATCCCCTTCAACCAACTACGCAGGTGGCTTCAAGAATACACCCACACACAAGCCGAGAGCTGGTGGAACCTAACACCAGGCTGCAGGCAGTCTAGGGAAGCAATGCCATCCTTGGATGGCAGGCTGACCAGACGACTGTTACGCCTGGACAGGAAAGATCTGCGTCTGGTGACTGGAACCATCACAGGACACTGCCCACTAAACAAACACTTCTACACAATAGGCATAACAGACAGCCCCTTGTGCAGGGCTTGCATGGAGGCCGAGGAGACCGTCACGCATGTGCTTTTCGAATGCACAGGCGTAGCCCAGATTAGAACAGAAACCCTCGGGGAACCCAAATGTTACACAGATATTCTCAACAGACCAGGAGTTATAGCCAACTTCTGGAGGGAGGTGGGCTGGCTGGAATGACAACCGAAGGCCGCCATGGCTCACGCACAATGGTCCACTTGAAGGACTAAGTGCGGAAACCAAAACCCTTAACATAGAACATAGAACATGCCAAACTTACAGCTAATATTTAGCTTTACTCATAGCTAATAGCTAAGTTTCTTGTCTGACATCATTTAAATTACCATTGAAATGCTAAGAGTTCAGTGAAGTTGAAAACACTTATGTTTAAAAAACAACAACATACTTTCAGCTGATATAATTTAAGATTTTTTAATGATATTCTACACTATCCCACTGCGACTTGAGTGTAAGTTCCAAGCATCCTTTTCAGAGCCACCTCGGTTTAACCCTTGCGGGGCTTACGGTAAGCGTGTAGGTTGTCGCGCCACCTATTCCTGGCTGATGTAATTAAAAAATATACACAAGAATATTTACCCTCTACAATATTATTCAAAGCATCCACAACCTCCCTCAAGCTGTCCATTAATGGTTTCAGCTCGGTCGGAAAGCGATGCTCAGGATACTCGACTAAATTTAAGGCATCTATAGCTTTTGCCAGTCGAAAACCTTTGTCCCGGTTTTTTTTCCAGTCACGTATTAGAGTGTGCAAGGTTGAGATGTGGGTGTACACTGTCTTCGATAGTTCGTGTTGCTGAACTTTATTTGTTTCTGAAATGTTGTGTAAATTAGGAAATTTTGTTTTTTTCCGTTTTCTAAATGAATTGTTTAATCTAGTACATTACATACCTCTAGGTGTGAATTTATAAGAAGAATCGGTTTTTGTTGGTGTGTCCAGCTTGAGGTCCGGGGCTTCGGATTTAAAAATCGTAGGCTCATTTGTAAACATTTTATTTTATTACTATTCTTTTCTATACTCACAGAACTCGGGGTAAAACCACACACAAAACTCAGTTTTATTCATAAAACTCAGGGAGAGGAGTTGTTTTGAATTTTTGAAATTTTTTTGGTTAGTTGGTGTAATGATGTTTGTCAGTTTGACGTTTGTTTGTTGATAGAACATGATGGCACAGATTATGCCGGGTATACAAGATCAAGTCAATGGCGGCTATTTAGAACGTGCACGAAAGTGCGGTCAAAAAAGTAACTTTTCAGATCTGTCATCGTGTTGCCGTCAATGTTTATTTATTTATCTATATATGCTTTAGCTATTGTACACCAGAAAATACATCATAAAAGTAAAACATTTAAAAACTAAAACATACAATGGGCGGCCTTATCGCTTTCTGCGATCTCTTCCAGGCAACCTTGGAATGGATAGTGATTGCGTAGACATACAATGGGGTTGTTATTAGTGCATAATATAGGTACAACTTACTATAATAGATACATAGATATATAAGCTGTATAGTAGATACTTATACAGGTTGAAATTGAAAACATGCGACAAACCGAAATGGGAGATTGTACTCATCATTATGAACAACTTTTACTAAGGGACCAAAGATGCAATCGCAAAAAAAAAACAGCTGTTCCCTACATTTTGACGAGTTATGCGAACATAAATGTAGGGAACAGATGTTTTTTTTTTGCGATTGCATCTTTGGTCCCTCAGTAAAAGTTGTTCATAATGATGAGTACAATCTCCCATTACGGTTTGTCGCATGTTTTCAATTTCAACCTGTTTATATACATACTAAATATAAAAGCAAAGAAAATAAATGACAACTACAGATTATTTACAATATATTTATATCGTTTTTAATGATTCAAATGATAAAATATGGGTTCCGGTCGATTAATAATGATCGTCAGCGTGGTCAGAATATGTCAAAAGGTCAAAAACTCATCCGAGTCCGGGCTGTCTGTGTCCGGGATGTCTGAGACGTAGAAGAAACAGTCAAAATAACTAAAGTATTTTTTTAAATAATTTTTACGTAAAAATTTATTATACATTTATTTTATTTATATTTTAATTTATGTATTATTATTTATTAATAATTTATTTTTATGTCGCCTTCTTTGCAATAGAAATATTAGAAGAGCAAATTGCAAATGTAAGCAGGCCTATCTGAAAAATGTAAGCACACCAAAGCACACCTACCTGTGCTTTATTTACTTTATAAATCCTCCAGATAGTGCTATTTCGAAAACTTTTTTTTTTTAGGTTATGTTTACTTACAGATTTGTTTGTACCCATTGAATAGTAGTACTACACACAACTTAGCTATTTTTAAAAATAGCATTAATTTCTAAATCTTTTGAAACTCATTTCACACTCAGTTATAGTTACCGGCACGTAAGTTGGCAAGAGATTTTGTAGTGGGGGAAATTCGCGCATGTAAAAATGTATGAAATGGTGCCTGCGCGAACTTCCCCCACTACAAAATCTCTTGCCAACTTACGTGCCGGTAACTATACACATGTTTTTTTACTGCATTTATCCACTTTTGCCCTTTATCACGTAACCAAGGAAAGTGAGTACTATTTATTCGTGGGAAAGTAATAGAATTTGACACCATTTGATTTATTTTTCTTTGAAGTGTTTGAGCATCCAGAAACACAACAATACATTTTCATCTAGTAATAATGTTTTTTTTTTCACTTCATAAATTAGATTATTTATAACGTGAAGTATCAATTTCAAATAATGATTGCGTAAAAACATCGGATTTGCGCCACCAGATGGCAGACCCTTCGTCGTGCACGTTCTCTCAATCAAGTTTACCGTTCGTCCACGAATTTTGACCATTTTATGTGTATGGTGGTATCAATCTACTACATTCACGGTCAGCCCCTCACGTAAGTTAGCGTCAAAACCAAAATCATACCGGGAGTATTCGTGAGTGTCGAATCATAAAGTTTGTCATAGTGATAGATATCATCCTATGATTTTGTTGCTCTCTGCAATATACGGTCTCATGCCATTTGGTACCACAGCAGTCAGCAGATTGTTGATTACATTAGAAACATAAAAATACGGAAATTGCCCCTCAAATGACATGTTGTGTACAATATAATTTTATATCGAAATCTGTGCGTCAACATAGAACTTTGGGTTTCACAGACGCAAGAAATCGCCAGCAAGTCACCAACACGACGCGGTAGCGACAAAACTCGCGGAAATGTTTGGGGTGCAGCTTATCATAATTTGTGATTTCCAATGTCCGGTGTATGTACCCTGATAGCTAACACTCGGTAACTCAGAGTAGTATACAGCTAGCAAAGAACACATAAATAGAACACAACTTCATAACATCGAACGAAAAAACTGAACGCACCCCTAGGAACGTCAACGTCAAATTGCAGTGAAGTTCAGTGAACGGTCAATAAAATTTGTCAAAAACTTTTGAGGAAGCAAAGCAAATCAATTAGAAGTACTACAAGCGGCATTATAGAGGTCTAACAGTGCAGTGAATTTCACGAAGTCTCTTGAACATAGATAAACACTAAATGTAAGAAGTTTCACTGGAGAAATAATTTAAGCAGAAGATTTATTTCCTCCAAAGTTGCATTGTTAATTGTTTGATTGCAGGTTTTAATAAAATTTTACATGAGGTTAGTGTTTGTTCAAAAATAATACCTTTTCTTTTTCAGATCTATCTGATCAAGATAAATAGGCTCCCAATGGCTGGACCCATACAAGACGTTGTAGAGGAAGATGCAGCAGATTTACAGTTTCCCAAAGGTATTACAGTTACTACACATATTATCTCTTAATAACAGCGACTTGTAAATTTGGCTACACCAAACCTTATAAATGATACTTAGTATTCGAATTCAATGAAAAAAAATATATTTATAAAAATACTTAAATGTGTTTTTCAGAGTTTGAAAATGCCGAAACTTTGTTGATATCTGAAGTTGACATGTTGTTGGAACATAGGAAGGCACAGAATGAGTCCGCGGAGGAGGAACAAGAATTCTCAGAGGTTTTTATGAAGACCCTCACTTATACCAACATGTTCAAAAAGTTTAAAAACAAAGAAACTATAGCTGCTGTTAGGAAGTAAGTATTTGGAAAACAAATTCAAGTTTTACTTTTGTTACTTTCATTGCAATGGATACTAGAGAAGACTTATTGGGGTCATCACAGAGTATGATATCTTAACAATAAGAGACATAACAACATGACACCTGTAATCACTAAAGAGTTAGGCAGAGGTGTATCTTAGTACACCCACATTTTGTCAGTTATGTTTAAGTCCCATGTAATAGGGGGCTCAAATCCAGATTCTGGAGTTCTGCTACTGAGAACTTCCTGAGGGAAAAAGCCCAATAACACTGCCCAACTGGGTATCAAACCCTAGGCCTTATGGTTAGCAGTATGCTTTGACTAGACCAACAAGGCAGTACAAGACAATAAGGGAATTAATTCATTATTTGTTTCAGTCTCCTTCAATCTAAAAAACTACATAAATTTGAAGTGGCCAGCTTAGCAAACCTTTGCCCAGAGACACCTGAAGAAGCCAAGGCTCTAATACCATCATTAGAAGGAAGATTTGAAGATGAGGAACTAAGAATATTGTTGGATGATATACAAACTAAACGAAGTTTACAGTACTAGTAAAATTAATGTATAATAATTATTATTCCATTATGTTTTTTTTTTAGCTAAGACTGAATTTAATACAATTTCAGACTTTTCCTTGTATTTTATTTTATTGTTTGGCTTACAGCTATCAATACAAAAGTACTAGCAATCACATTTATTACAGTTTGTGTTTCAAAACCATGTTCATAATTTTGTTGAAATCCATGAACATCCAAATATTTGTTGGACTAGTGACTAGAAACATCAGTATGTGAAACTCTCATGGCTGACCATATTTGCATATGCTAGGTGTTTTTGTGATAAGTTGATAGCCGTGTAGGTGCAGCACTTTTTAACAAATCTTGTAGGCTATCAAAGTAGCTATTCACATTTAAAAACATTCAGAGGTGCTAAGTATTTAACTATATACATCATAAAATGTATAGACAATACAACAATACAATAGAAAGTAAAAACAGACAATAACGACACATAAAATTTCATGCATAAGGATTTAAAACTTTATATGCATATGAACCTCTGCACTCATTATCGTGCCTACTTCTTAGAGACTGTTAGTCCTATTTGGAGATCTGCAAGTGGAACACTGACCTTGGGTGTATCTAAGTTTTGAGATATTTTTTCTGGTTCTCACATCACATCTCACCTACTCTGCTATCAACTGTTCTCCCTGCATATGCTTACTCATAAGTGATCAAGGTGACCACTAGGGTAATGTCTAATGTCTAGGGCTAGACATTAACCTCAACTAAGAAAAATCCTGGGACAGGTGCTAATGATCAAGGCTGACATGCCCACCGTAAATATGTATGGTTCAATAACTCAATAAATTGAGGACCTAATAATGACATGTTACCTTGACATCAAAGAGTAAAGTAATATTAGCTTGACAATATGTCACATTCTGAGAACAAAACATCAATTCAAATTGAAGGAATAAAAATAAAAAACTAAAATTTAAATCAGTCTGTATATTGGATATGTCTGCAATACAGCAAGATACATTACAGTGAAAACAGATAAAAGTGATAAAATATTGGAAACAAAAATAGTAATTAGAATTTCTTCTCTGAAACAAAACTATAATAAAACCATTCTTATTATTACTTAAAAGTAGATACTATTATTATTGATGTTAATTAATGCCTCTAACTAAACAAGCCCTTTGTTGAACATTATTTGTAAAAAAACTAAAAGAATTTTTTATCCATAAACCTCAACAATTTTAGATAACTTAAAACTCAACAATCTTTCGATAATTTTTCTTAATTTCTAATTTTGTTGCCTAAACATTATTTCTTAACAAAATGCCGAACAAAAGGCTTGCTTGAATTATAAACTTATCTCAATGGGCACTTTTGGTTTAGTTTAAATGTTAGTATTTAATCTAATATTGTATTAATAAAAATTACAAACTTATCATTTGTCTAAAAGCAAAGTTTAAAATAATATTAACCATCTATAAAAGAACTATCAAATCTAAGGTCCTAGCCAAGTTACTTTTATGGTACAACTCGCCCGTCTCCTACCCCGAACATATAAAAATATCTTTATGTACTTTAAAAACATTTCAAGTCCTTAAATAAAGATGTCCTTCGGAATACTGTGCTCAAACCAGCAGTCTAAATAATAATGGTGGCAATACAAACATCTTTATATAAGAACCTCTGTCCACATCCCAGTGGTTACTTTAAATTAAACAGTAAGGGGACCGTTTTATAGCACACATTTGTTAACAGCTAATAATTATTCGGGTCCTTTACTAAAACTTACTAAACCTTAAATTAGGTAACGTCATTGGGAGAGGTTTATATAAATCCTAAATTACAACCTGGACCTGTGACATAAGTCTATTATTAGTGAAGCAAAATATTGTTTTGGATTCCAAGTGTGGGGGAGTCTAGAAGCGACATAGAAGCTGTTAGGAAGCAATGCGAACATAATCATAAAGCTTACTTTACAGAAAATGTGTTTCCACAACAACAATCGAGCAACTGAAAATGTGGGTCAATGAAGGCATGAAGAGAAATTATAAGAAATTAAATATTTACAAACCTCTAACTTTATATCGTTATTTGTTTGCTTGTATATTTATTCGAATTTCAGCTATATACTGCACTTATTTCAGATTTTTTTTACACAGAAATCCGGATTTTAAATATTGGCTCGGCTCTTCTTCCATGTTTAATGTTTATGCACAATATTTTTATTCACTATTAAAAATGTTAAAATCATTAACGACTGTAGTGGCATTTTATATAACATAATAATAAAATCCTTATAAATGTACACACAATCGTAATGTGTTAAAATTAATGATGATAATACTTTTTGTACATATCCAAAACGTTTTTCTTCATAGCGTCAGATACTGGTTTTTTTTGTCACATTCGCAGTCAATTCGAAAATGATTTCTGCCGTCAAGTGCGATTGCTTACACAATATAATCGCATCCCAAACACCCTGCCCCTTTGTCACAAGTCGGTTAGTCTGTACACACTTATAGTCACTATGCAGCACCTTCGATAATTCTTCACAACTTATGGATACTGTTCATTTTGTGCAGCATGTTAAAACATGATTACAATAGCACTAGTACGCACCAGTATCGAAAGTTGTCAAGCCGATCAACATTCAGATTCGACCGTTTCTCTTACATTATCACATTTGTTTATTGAATAACCAATATAATCAATAGGTACTAATTTACATCAGCAACTGGAAATATTATAATCACTAAGTTACATTTTCAAATTCTGCATGTGGCTCTTAATAAAAAATTTTGATTGAGCAATGATAAGATTTAAAATGCTATATATTTCCAAAGGTGAGCCATCCAAAATATATATATATACTTATATGCCGTCAAATTTTAAAATAGGTTAAAAAATAATTGCGTATGTCCAAAAGCAGATCTAACTATGTTTATGTGTAAGTTGTCAACATACTACATTATCAGTCTCGATGATAAAAATGCATTTTGGCCAAAATGAGAAATCCAACGAGTGCGGTCCAAACTTCCCTAAACGAACGTTACACAAACAAATGCCTCATGTACCTGATACAGATACTGACGAAACATCAAAGATCGAATTTCAGAATCAAAATAAGGTACTACTGAGTTACAAATTTATTAATTGGAGAGTAAACAAACAAGTAAGCATGTCCATAATAGGCACTTTATAGTACACTACACTACATAACAAATAAAGTCAAGTTACCTGTATCAAAGTATGAGTAAAGTTTAAAAATTCAGTCTATTTTCTTACTTACATTTTCTTTTATCAAATCCCACAAGTTAAAGCTCTTTTGCATTAGAAAATCGTTCTAGCAACCGATATATCCATTACCACAGATAAAACGATCTGGCCCTTTCAGAAATTTGGTCCGAAGTAATTTATCTTCAATTATTAAATTAACAAAAACTTATGTATGTTGAAAATAAAAAATGACTTATACTATAACACTTTAAAATTCTATGCTTGCAACATGTAGTGTTATGTACATAATTTTAAAATAATACATAAAATGAGATCAAATATATATCCAGTCATGTAAACAAAATAAGCTGGAGCAGTGAGTGCTAAAATACCTAAACATTTTAGAAAAATAGCTCCCTCATTACCTAATGTATTCATTAAAATAATATCAGGGCAAACTAACACAATATATAGGTACTCGTATTTACGAAATATTTTTGCCATCTGTTTGGCTTCGTTAGTGAATCTAATGCTGCGATTAAATTGCTTTGGTTGCTCTGTTTGTCAAAGTACTAATTTGTGCAAATTAATTGCAAGTCTAAAACGGATCAAATACATTGGGACATTCCTATTTCTTACTCTCACTCGAAATTTGATGGAAATTGACAAACATTCAATACTTCGTGTATCAAAGGGTATCCATATTTCATCACTATAAATTTAAAGAATGCTTATTATTGTCACAGCAGATTAATTAAACACGTGTATTATGTATAGGTGATAAAACTTTGGATGCCACTAACACGTTTTATTTTCTGTATTATAGTAATTGGTTATAGCATTTATGCAGTGCTATGGGAAACTATATTATTTTGTTATTGTACAAATAAACCACTTGCTCCACAACGTCAACATACTGTATTATAATCATAAGTGATTGATTTGTACGCCACAAAATACAATAGCTGGGTCAAACTAACGTGAAATTGAAAATAGTTCTAAACTTTCAACTTCAACGAGCATAGGACGTTAAATAAGAGGGTTAGTTGAACGCAATGTTAATAAAATGTCGAGTTTGGTGGATGAAGAACCCTCTAGTCCGTGCAGTGGTGCGATCAGTGCGAGCTGGAGGCGGGCGGGGAGGGCGGTGGCGCGGGCTGCAACGGCTGGAAGGCCGAGCCCAGCGAAGGCCGCAGCGTGAAGCCCGGTATCGTCGGCTTCATTACACACACTGATTCTGAGAAGGCTCCTTCGCCCGCTTTCAGGTTTACCTGTGACGTGAATGTTCGACTCCATGAGTACCAAGTCAAAGCAAACCTTCAGAAAAAAATTCTTTAGACACTCAGAGAAAACGAGCTCTGATGCAATAGTACTTTACCGCAATATAAATAACGATAGTATATTGTTGGTGTTTCTAATAATTATATAAATAATCATAATTACCTTTTCACAACCATCGGGAGGTTCACGAGCTAGGAAGCGATTTATTTGCGGCGATGTGCCCAGTTTAGACCCGTCGAGATCCGGAGACGAGCAGACACTACCGCCTGAAATATACAAAAGTTATTTGAAACAGAGACCATCACACTATCAAAGTTATTGGAACTAATTTTTCAACATTCTGAAAAGCAAATTCAAGAAAATCGTAATTCTTACTTTCAGTTTTATTCTGTCTACTACTATGTATTTTATCTTCTACAAAACTGAATAATTCCTAAGGAAGCAAATAAGCAAATAAATTTATTTAAAAAAACATGCTTGAGGACTATCAAACCATTCTGTTGTTTAGTGCAGATCAACTATTAATTGCAAGGGGTTGTCTAAAAGCTATAATTAGGAATAGACCTGTGGCCAGTAGCTCTGCGGACCCACCACTTGAGAGAGACCCCCGGGACGGTGGATCTATGCCCAGAATGTATTGTTTAGAGTTTAGATACATTCAAATTTAACCACGAACATATTATTAAAAACAGAATATTGAAGCAGTACAATAATAATTGTTATTTATGTGCTAAATGTAATCCCACATATTAATAAACACAGAACTTGTTATGACTCCTTGTTAAGCCTTGTTATGGTTTAAAAAAGTATAAAGACAGTAAGTAAATACCTGCATTAGTAAATAGGATAGTTAGAAAACAACAACATTCAGAATTATAACTATAAGGAGTACTTTCAAAAGATTGTTTAGTTAATGTTTTATTGTTATGACACTGAACTATTACCTGAGGAATGAGCAGTGTAACACAGATCATGTGGTGTCTGTGTGTTGACGGAACGCCGAAGAAGTTCCGCGAGGGGGGCGCGATGTCCTTCTGGAGTAACCTGTAAATGGATGAAATAGAATAAGTTTAGCAGTCTTATCCCCTTCACTCTGCTTTCCACAACATGTCGCAGATGGATTGTAGAATCCGTTGTTTTACATAACCGCTAGCCGTTTTGCTAAACAACTCCGTTATTTAAAACAGCTGAACGTCCGCGCCATTGCGTTACGTTTAACAAAACGGGTCAACGTTTAGACGTTATGTAGAATGGCTTATCTGCAGTCACAATAAGCGTTTGGTGTGGCTTCTAATGCTAAAACGGTCGCAATAACTAAGCAAGGGCAGCCTGATCAATTGGTTTAGAACCAATTCAACTGGTCCGGTTTAGGTTGGTTTGGTTAGAACTGCGACCAAGCGCGGCGCGAGCCGAGCGAGCGATGCCGCGGCAAAGGCCAGCGAGCAGTACTTCCAAGTTGGTCCCAGTTACTTGTCTATTTAGTATTTTTATTTTAGGACTGACTTTCATAAACTCTGATAGTTCATATTCAAAATGTCCTTTAAATCACACTTTTCATTTGAGTTAGGATCATTTTCACTTATTATTCGTTTTATTTATTTCCGTTGTTATCTATACTAATATTATAAAGAGGAAAGATTTAATTGTTTGTTTGTTTGCATTGAATAGTCTCCGAAACTACTGCACCGATTTGAAAAATTCTTTGACTGTTGGGAAGCTACACTATCCCCGGGTGACATAGGCTGCATTTTATCCCCGTATTCCCACAGGAATGGGAATTACGCGAGTGAAACCGCGGATCGCTGCTAGTACTTATTAAACACAGAGCTACGAGCAACCAAATGTAAAACTAAAATCTACAATCTGACGTTTCATTTCACGCTGTTATACATAACGTCTAATCGTTGACCTGCTGCACTGATACGTGCACAACGTTTATGCAATGCTGCGTGTTCAGTACCTATATATGTAAAATAGCTAAAAGTCGTTCAGTCATTTTACCTAAGGGAGCTGTTAAGTATTTATTTATATTTATATATTCTTTATCTACCACAAAAATACATTACAAAAAACACAAATTACACTATAAAATATACAATGGGCGGCCTTATCGCTTTCCGCGATCTCTTCCAGGCAACCATGTAGTAGTACTCGCGGTTTTATAAAACAAACTAGCGGTTTTGTTAAACAGCCGATTCGACAATCCATCTGCGACACATACAATTCTAAGAAATCTGCATAAAATAGGTGGAAAAATATCCGTCAACTTCCTGTTATTGCAATTCACTATTTTGATTACCTTGCGCTATAGAATTGATTCTCAACTAAGTAATAAAAATATAAACGTAATTATTTATTATAAATTTGTACATTATCTACTGCTGCGGCCTGCAAAAGGGGCATTGACGGACGAACGTGAAAATGTGGGCGAGGGGAAGCCGAGGCACACACATACATACGTGAGTCCCATGCCTGGTTGCGGTCTCAAATAATGTGCGGAAATTCAAATATATTTATTATCAAATAAAATTCAAATTGGAAGCAAAAAAGATCTGGGCCCAGTTAACTATTACCAATTTTTAAAAGGGGTAACTGGTCCGCGGTCCCAGTTTCATAATGGGCCGAATGACCCCTAACCCGGTTTTACAAGGGGTCGTTCGACTACCGATGCTGCTTTTAGGACATGTTTATAATGCATGGGAGGACAAATGCGATGCTTTGCGAGGATTTTTTTGCGATTTGTCCAAGGCATTCGATTGTGTTCTTCATGAAACATTGATCAGGAAACTTCACCACTACGGAATCGGGAAAGCCTCTCTGGATCTTCTTACTTCTTACCTAAGTGATAGGATTCAGAGAATTGACGTTAACGGAAAAAGGTCACCCGGATCTGTAGTAAGAATGGGGGTCCCTAGAGCTGAGTTTTAGGTCCATTTTTATTTATATGTCTTGCCTTACCTCATACAGGATAAACATGATTTAGTGTGGTTATGAGACGACAGTTCACTTTTATTTAAACTCAAACGTCAGCTGCTGGTTACTGACAATGTAAATAGCGCCCTTGCAATTGTAGTCAATTGGTTTAATGTTAATAACCTACTTCTTAACGAGAAAAAAAACTAAATGTATTAAGTTTACGATACCATGTTAGACAAGTAGAAACTAGAATTCTCATAAAGGGTGAAGAGTTGAGAAGATAGCACTAGTATTCTTAAGCATAACTCTGAATGCCAAGCTTCAATGGGGACCCCATATCGATAAATTGTCAAAAAAGCTTAGCTCTGCAGCATGCGCCGTTAGAAAAATTCGTGATTTAACTGATTTAAAGACAGTCCGTTTAGTTTACTTTAGTTATTTTCATAGTGTGATGTGATGTCATACGGGTATTCTGCTGTGGGGAAAGGCCGACGAAATTCAGACTTTTTTTTTACAAAAAAGAGGTATTCGTTCAATTTATAAATACACTCCTCTCAGACAATTTTAAAGAGATTAATATATTGACTGTGCCTTCGCAGTATATTTATGAAAATCTTTTATATGGACATAAAAATATTAATGTCTTTAAACGATACAGTGATATCCATAATATAAATATGTACTAGAAACAAACACAAATTTGTTGTCAAGGTTTAAAAGACGTATTGTACAAATTTTTTATTTTTTCTGAGCTTTAAATGTCTGTAAAAAAATGTCTAATGACACAGAAGCCTAAAACATGTTTTGCTTGATTGCTTACACATTACTTTAATTAAATAAATAAAAAATGAATTCATTTATCATTCAATTTGGCCATAATTATGCAGTTTACATTAAATTTTGAGAATTTCCGAAAAAAAACTTAAAAATTTGGTTAAAAATATTTGGTAAGACTTCGTCTGAGACAACCATGGCTTAAATAGTTCTAAATTGTCTGTACTATCTTCGCCTTAAAGCTTTGCACCCATCTTCCAATCACCCTGTATTATAATAAGTATTACTTTTTTTATTGTGAATCCGAGGACGATGTGGGTCATTGTTATTCTTTTGATCATGATTTGGCAGTTTCGAGTAGTTTATGCGGCCTACCCAAATATCTTTTCTTTGGTATAATAGTTCGTCGATACGTTGAGCTCCTTAAGTTCCGAGTTGAGCTGCACGATAATCGACAATTAATGCGGGCACCACTGACTGGACGGGTCCACTCAATCTGTGTGGTTCTTTCCTCAAAATACCATTTCAGATACTAATTTACATGGTCTTCACATGATGTTTCCAAGATTATGTCTGTATGTTATGAGAGACTGTGACCTCCGAGTTTGTTTCGGCCTTTCTTCTCAGAGTAGTCAGATAGGAAACAACAACCTCATCTACAAGTATGTACAAACCTACTTACAGAAATAAAATCATTTATCATTTAGCAGATTTGGAGACTATTTATGGTAGAGAGGTGAGGATGTTATTATTGATATAAATTCATGAGTTATATTATATATACGTTAAAATATAATTTCCATTTTCCCCATATTATGTAATATTGCACAAAAAGCAAATTAATTACCGGGGGGTAAAAATAATATTTTATTTGGAATTTATATTTTTATTATATTATTTTATTTATGTACTTTTTATATTTTTATTTTATACTAGCTACCGCCCGCGGCTTCGCCCGCGTGGTAGTCGTAAATTATCCCGCGGGAACGTACTACCGGGATAAAAAGTATCTTACTTGTTAATCTAGGTTATAATCTATCTGTGTGCCGAATTTCATCCAAATCCATTCAGTAGTTTTTGCGTGACATCCTTACATTCATATTGCTACCAAAAGCTTTTACAGAAAATTTAAGTATGTATATGCTTTTTTTTCTCAAAATATCCACTTGAGTACATCCACATCAACACATGACAATTTTTTTTGTAAATTTAATATATTTTAGTTAGTACATACTTTATCCCTTAGCCGGTCTAGATGTGGAGTCTGTGTGCCACAGGCTGGATACAACACAAGTCTCTCTATCTCCTGATTGAGACCTTCCACAGACGACCGCGCTGCTCTCAGCGGGGCAGTGCCGCCTCCGAAACGGGACCCTGGAGTTTAATTAAATACTTTAGTTTAACTGTGACTAGCTTGTGAAAACTAAAATTCTACATCATTTGCTAAATATTTGACCCATGAAATGAGGTTAATTGACCAGAGGCCTTAGTGCGAGTTTCATGTAACCATCTCGATCAAACGCTACGAGCGCGTTTGGTGCTCCGATTGGCCCTGGATGCATGACGGATCAATCGGAGCGCCGAACGCGCTCGATGCCTTTGTTCGAGATGGTTAAATGAAACTCACACTAGGGCCACTACTTACTTACAAAATGTTTCAGCATAATCAGGCTCATCAGCTTCTAGTTGCTCCTTACAAAACTTAGTTTTCTTATGGAGAAGAATGGGCAAGAAACTCCACAGTTAGTCTTTAAAAAATTAATTGTCAAGCCAATACTCACAAAGAGTATTAGTATTCATAGAATGGTTTGAGTAGTCCCCAGAAGCAGATGGTTTGTGTGTTCTTTGTAGGCGGTTGCGCAGGTAACGGTCAAGCTTGTCTTCTTCAGAACTCCGGGAGGAGCGCCCCGATGTTCCACCTCCATCATCAGTCTGTGCAAAAAAGTTTCAATAATTAAATACCTACTTAAAAAAAGAAATATGGAGTGCTACTACTTATTATAAATGTTTTGCTAATAATTTATGTTTAAACAAAAACTGCATAAATTAACTGAAATTGATTGTTTTCAAACTTACTAAGTAAAGTAAAAAATATGAAATTTCATAATCATAAAACTATTGATAATTTCAATATAAAAATAGCAACATACTTGTGTGGACTTATCAACTTGCAAATGGCCAGCATGTAGATAATAGTCCCTGGACCACTGTCCTTTGTGATAAAGTGTGTCAAGCGATGCTGTGCGCCTGATGACACTGGCACCAAACCTGCCCTTCCCTAGAAAATACATACTTTTTTTACATATTTTTTATTTTAACTTTAATCTGTTCTTAATACGAGAACATAAATACAATAAACAATGGATGAATTGTGTAAGACTTTGATGTGGCTAATAGATGTATGGAAGATGTGCTGTGGCTATTCCAAAAAGACTGGGGAAATATCAGCCTGATGTTGCTAAATAATTACAATTACTTACTTATTTTATCTGGTGATTAGATTTTTTTTTTTGGGTGGGAAATCATTAAATATCTTCTCCCGCTCTGGGTGGAGCAGGAGGGCGTGTCGGACTTTTACTGACTAAAACCCACCCGTGTTCCCTCAGTTGCTTGTGTGCCAGGGGCCACGGTATCTCTTTCGAACAACCCGCACCCCTGGCAGTAAATTATAAGAAATGAAGGTGGTTATTGAGATCAATTGTAATACAGACATGTAAGCTGCAGTTATCCCAAATAAATAAGGGATTGGGAAGTATGACTGTATTTGACAATATTTAAATTGCCAGTTTTAAATCAATGTAGGGAAAACTTACAAAGAAAATCCCATCCATTCCTACTGCTATAACATTTAATTAGTTGTACACGTGGCTACACATCAAGCTATACATTTCCAGTTTATGCTGATCTCGCACTGTACGGAAATCCTATACAATGCGAGATCAGCTTATACTGCAAAAGTATAGCTTGATGTGTAGCCGCGTGTACAAGACCTGTTATTATATTTAATGAGATTATTATAATTTACAGTTTTAGAACTCTCAGACTACCATTACAGGACCATTACCATTAGTCCTTGAATCAAAATATCTTGATAGCAACCAAACTCTGATGTAATGTTACAGATTACTTGTTATCACAGGTATTCAAATCATATAAACATTGTGATTCATGTGTTAAATTTACAACATTAGCATTAATTATGTTTTCGTTATTAACTTTTTTGTGACTTTGCCTGGTTTCTAGTGACAACTGCTCTTTTTACATAAATTATTTTAGTACACACGGCTACACATCAAGCTATACATTCCCAGTATAAGCTGATCTCGCAATGTATAGGATTTCCGTACAGTGTGAGATCTGTGTAAACTGGAAATGTACAACTTGATGTGTAGCCATGTGTACATGACTTTTACATGGAAAATAAATAGCTATATAGATAATCTGTAGATCTTACCTTTGTAGTTAACAGCTCCAGGGCTTCGCTGTCCAGACAGGGCGTGATCCGGTGATATCCGGCGCCACGCGTTCGTGGGTGAGAGCGTCGGGCTGTTGCTGGCGTTCTTCTTGAGCCCGCCGCTCTTCATGACGGATGAGACCGGCAGCGTCGCCCGCATCGGGCCTTGCTTGCCCACAGGACAGTCCGACTGCTTCCTTACCCGGCCCGACATCCTTGCTTCCTTTCACACTTCACTACTTTATAAACACCCCTATTTCTTCATCAATCGACACACTCAACAACTCACTGCGCAAGAAAAATAAGTATTTCATTCGCCGACGCCGCACCAAGCTCTTTGTAGAGGGAATAATCTTGGGGCACAGTAAAGCAAGCCCTGTTGTTACTAGGACTGTTCTTATTATGCAATACGGTAATCAACAGTTTCGGTAATTTAATGGGTTGTAATAACGGATGGATCTAATAATCAACTAGCACTTATTACATAAAAACAAAATTACAAAGCGAACAAGTCACATTTTTTCTGCACAATGGATGAATGAATGAAGCTGACAGATGACAAGGGACATCGCGCCATTCCTTTTTTCTTACAATAAATTTTAAATTACTGTAATGAATTGCATCGTTGCAAATTAGAATGAGTTAAAACTTGAAAAAACACTAAACTAATTATTACCTACGAGAATTATTCCACATAATCGTTAGCATTGCAATTAACAGCTGATTATTCCGCCATGTCAACTAAGTTGTCTATGCTCGTTGTGGGAGATTGTTATGGCCTCCTCCCCGTTTCACGAAATAAATTATCAGTGGTAATCTTTTAGAAGAGCTGATAGTACATGTCTAAAACGAAAACTTTAATAAATGAAGCAGATCAAATATTTAATAGCAATGATTATGGTAAAATGCCTTTGCAAAAGTAACTATTATTAAAATCAAGGTCAAGTATCCACAACTGGTGGCAGCTGGATGATGCTCTGTGGCCGCTAGACTGGCAGATTTTGGCTTGTAAAAATTCTAGTAATATTTATTTTAAAAATATGATGAAAAGCACGTTCCGCCATAGGTCTCCTTGCCATAGTGGCGTGATTTCCGATTTTATATAAGTACACACGGCTACACATCAAGCAGTTCACGCTGATCTCGCACTGTACGGAAATCCTATACAATGCGAGATCAGCTTATACTGGAAATGTATAGCTTGATGTGTAGCCGTGCGTACCTACGGTGCTCAGACAGTCGCTCAACGAGTCGCAAAGTTCCGCCTTGGAGTTTGCCAAAGAGCGATGGAACGCAGCATTAGGGTGTAAAAAGATCGGACAAAATTCGGATTACCACGCTGCGTTCCAGAACGGGTACAAAAGACGTAGGCAAGAAAGCTGCCAGGCTCAAATGGAATTGGGCTGGTCATATCAGCCGCATGCAGGAGGTTGCCGCTGGGCAAAGGTCTCTACATAATGGGTGCCTGAAGATGGATACGCCGCCGCGGTCGGCCCAGAAAGCGGTGGCAAGACGACCTGGATGCGTACCGCATATGCGCTGACTGGCTCGAGGTGGCGCGGGAAGAGTTCCTGGAAGGACTTGGGGGAGGCCTTTGCCCAACAGTGGGACAGAATTGGCTAAAAAAAAATTACATTTAAGCGAGCCATTGAGAAAGCGGGCACTTTTTTGCTTTCCAAAAGCTATTACGAAATATAAAATCAAATATTTCCGTAGAAGAGCTAGTCAGGCTGATGACGAGAGGATTATTTTTAATGCGGTCCTCTAGGAGTTTACGAAAAAAATATTCCCACAGACATATTCCTTTATTTTATTCTTACATCCACCGTCTTTCCCGTGTCATCTTTGTCTCGGATAGCGATAGGGTAAAATCAATCTTACCCAGGGGTATCGTATTGTCTAGTGACTGGGTTGTACGATCAGATAGCCAGTCGCTCCATGAAAAATAGTGGTAATCAGCTGCATCTGGTTAGACTGGAAGCCGATCTCAATGTCGTTGAGTAAAAGCTAGGCAGATGGATTTAAAGCGATAGGGTAAAATACGGTTTAAGGGCCGGGCCCGCCGTACAAGCAGAAGACTCACAGAAGCGGCCAAGGATTTAGATCAAGGCTGCCTAACCAAATTTGAAGGTGGGTTATTATTTTGATTCCGTGTCAGCCGGCGTGCCATCTAGTAAGTAAATAAAACTTGCCTACAGTTATAGTAGATACCTAGCTATTAAAATAAATCCGAACTCAAAAGTTACATAAAGTTTGAATAATCAAAAAAAAAGCCTATACCTTCCAACTTCCAAGAGGTATATAAAGTTAACAACGGATCAATTTTGGCGACAAATCCGAGGACGATAATAAAATCAAGTCTGAAACCATGTTTTATTGTTGGTTGTTATTCTCAAAAGAATATCGCCAGCTGAAAGCTTTTGACAGGCCAATTCAAGTTAGCGGGCCACCTGGTTTCCCGCGAGCCTAGGGTTGAGCAGCCTTGATTTATACCATCTGTCACCGCATCTCAAATTCAAATCTTTTAGGGTCAGTTCACACTGACTGAAAAATCCTTGCGCAGGCTCGAGCCCTCTCTAGCCGCAATTCAAACCTAGAGCAACAGAGTCGTGAGGATGCGCGAGCTGACTGTATCGTTATTCATACATAGCTTTCTACTTTAGGCTGTGAATACAGTCCTATTTTCAATGGAGAAATAATGAGAAATAGGGTTTCACAAATTATGGTTTTATTTTAAGGGACAATAGGATCACCCATTTATGAAAAGTGTCTTAATTAGATTCTAAAGTGCTAATAAACCACTAAAAAAAACACATTTTTATTTAATCGATTAGTGACGTGAAAATGCATTAAAATTTTACATTTTCAAATTTCGCGCGTAATTTGACGAAAATGCTGGACGCAGTGGACGCCATATTGCTCTGTCGGTATGACGTCAGTTTGCCGTATAAACAAATGGGCTGATATTATATAAGATAATTGTTTATAATTTAAAAAAAATAGTTATATTTCTACTTATCGTAGGTTTGCTGTTCCTGAATGCAAAATATTATTTAAATAAAAACTACTTTGGTTACGAAAATAATAAAAGCACAAAGTTGCTCAATTGACATGCCGTATGACGTAATAAAATGGCGGCTACTATTTCATGGTGTTCAAAAACAGATTTAAAAAATCTTTAAATTGTATTTTAAAATTTATATTGTTATTTCATGAACTAAAACTAACATTTTCCGACTGCATTTTGCCTAAGCTATCTCAATAATATATTTTTTGATTTTTTCTCATATTGAGTAAAATTCCCTATTGTTTTGCCCAATTGGTTGGATAAGAAAAAGAAAAAAAGAGAAGCGAGCTCAAGACATATATTAATATTAATTAATTACATCTAATTATTTTTTATTTAACTAAATTAAAGACTGAAAATAGTAATTTATCACAATATAAAGGATGGTACAAACTTTATTTGCAAATTAGTACCTTCCCAGTAAATAAAATGCACCCAATTAAATCATTCGAATTAACATCGATAAAATTAAATTGAACATTTTAACTGAAATAAACAATAAATATAGAATAAACAATATAATATATCACTGCAACTGATATGTACTGGAACTTGGATAACTAACAAAAATTTACAATAATTGAAAATAACTAAGGAAAATATTATACAAAAAACACTGTATACACGTGACACAAATCACACTAACATCTCATTTATCACGCGCCCTAAGATAATATGTATACAGTATTGCCTTCAATACGAAATCTACTCTCTAAACTAACCTACAATATTACTAGCTTGCCTAGTAAAATTTACAAAAACCTATTTATACAAATGTTCTTCTATTCGTTACTGGTCGGGTTTTGAGCAATGTATTTCTGCTGAGCAATCCACGCTTGGATCCTCTCTTTGAGTTCCGTGTTGGACTTTACTAGATCCATGGATAGCGGCGAGCGGTTGAACGGATCCGATTGATCACTCAACAGATGCCTGGAACGAAAACAATCATTAGACAAGATGCACTTATTCATATCATTAACTCGGCAATTCTACGTTTTGTTATTCCTCTATAGCGAGTCTTAAGAGAGGGATAACATTGAGGGTTTTACTTGTGAATAGTTTAACAAAAAATAGCTCCTTACATTCGGATGTCAATTATCTCGTCATTCTGATGCGCATCCTAGATCTATTATGCTGTTAAGCCGGGGCTGGCTGGTCGTAAGTTAATAGTAAATAGTAACAATACGATGATATGTGATTTCTTTAGAATAATCATCACTTTTGTAATGTGTTTTTCTGTACTTTTCTTCTTGTGTTTTAAATAAAAGTAAAATAAATCAGTCGTACCGTGCGATAGTAGTCCTGTCCACAGTGGTGCGAGAGCTGGGCAGGATGACGGGATCCATCATCAGTGTGCTCATGATGGGGTCGAGGAACTCCTCGGGCGCGTTGGCGAGGATCTCTTCGTCTCGTTGTCGCTGCACGGCGAACTTTTCCACGCAAGTTGCTACTTCCCGTAACGAGCCTATTAGGCCTCCGCCTCCGATGCGCGCTGAGAAATAATGTTGATTTGTCATTAGAACATTTTATAAAGCCGTGTGCCCAAACATGATGAGCGTCCATACAAACTTTAACCCTATTCCCTAAACCCCAGAGATGAGTTTTTCACCTTTGTTGTATAATAAACACTTGTGCAAAATTTCATGTTTAGACTCAGCGGTTTAGGCTGTTCGTTTACTGACAGTGAAATAAATTAAAATTCACAGTTGTTCCTACATGATTATTATAATTACAATATCGGTACCAAGCTAAACTAAGTAGGTTGCATTGGTGCATTAAAAACACTACAAAGTGAAAATTAACTTTAATTTCGGAAGTCGGTGACTTTGGATATGTATAAAAAAAAATTGTCACCACCTTGCGAAATTAAAGTTAATTTTCACTTTGTAGTGTTTTTCCGGAAGTCGGTTGTTTTTTCTTTTTAAGTTTTTATTTTTCCCTTTTTAGTTATAGTACCTTCCCCACACCAATTCGAAATTTCATCATCCTTGGGGTCAAAACAATGCATATTTATACGATAGCAGCAATCGCGTTTGATTTGCCGTTATTTTTTTTAAAAAACGCATCATCAGATCTATATGAAATTTGATTGGGACCATTTCGGAATAATACCCTTTCGAACAAAAAAATAATTTTGCAAAACCGTCTATATATGACGGAGTAATGCCCAGGGTTGGAAAAAAAGAGTTTTTTTTTTTAAATTATAAAACAAACAGTTCAAATTATTTTAAACAAATGTTTTTTTTTGTTCTTTATAGTTTAGAACATTACTTCAAATTAATTCGACCTATAATGTTTAATTTCTAGACTAGTTTTTTTAAAATTCGCCATAGTTAATTAAATATTTACAAAAAACGATTAATGGATAAACATTTATTTTATGTTGCGTATCTCTAATCAATACTTAACGCTTTACATTCACCCTGTATGTTCTAACTAATGTTGATTTTTAAAATTGACGACATAGGGACTTTCCTAGCGGGACCATACCGGCGCGCCGGTTGTCATGGCTGAGACCATGGAGGACCTCAGTGCAATGCTAGATGACCTCAGTAGACCTTCCGAAAGTGTGGGTCTTAAAATGAACATGGACAAGACAAAGGTCATGTCAAATGCCCATGTAACACCCACTCTCATAACGATCGGAGGCGCTACATTCGAAGTTGTGGACGAGTACGTTTACTTAGGACAAATTGTCCAGTTAGGTAGGTCCAACTGCGAGAAAGAGGTCAATCGTCGAATCCGACTCGGCTGGGCAGCGTTCGCAATATCTTCTCGTCCCAAATACCGCAGTGTCTTAAGACGAAAGTCTTTGACCAGTGTGTGTCGCCAGTGATGACCTATGGCACAGAAACGTGGTCGCTCACAATGGGCCTTATCAGAGGGCTTAAAGTCACCCAAATGGCAATGGAGAGGGCTATGCTCGGAGTTTTCCTACGTGATCGTATCAGGAATGAAGAGATCTGCAGGAGAACCAAGGCAACCGACATAGTCCGAAGATTTGCCAAAATTAAGCGGCATTGGGCAGAACTGATGGTCGATGGGGCCGAAAGGTTCTGGAGTGGCGACCGCATACCGGAAGTCGTAGAGTGGGAAGACCTCCCACAAGGTGAACCGATGACCTCGTGAAGGCCGCGGGAATCCGCTGGATGTGGGAAGCACAAGACCGGTCTAAGTGGAGGAGCCTGGGGGAGGCCTTTGTCCAGCAGTGGACGTCTTTCGGCTGAAATTAATGAATTTGACGTAAACGCTGGACGCAGTGGATTCCATATTGCTCTGTGGGTATGACGTCAGTTAGCTGTGTAAACAAATGCGCTGATATTTTGTATGATAAAGATTTATAATTTAAATAATGACTTATCGTTGGTTTGCTGTTCCTGAATGTAAGATATTATTTCAATAAAAATTACTTTGGTTACGAAAATAATAAAATTACAAAGCTGTTCATTTGATTAGTTTGTTTGACCGGTATGACGTAATAACATGGCGGCTACTATTGCATGGTGTTCAAAAACAGATTAAATATACTGAAATCTTTGAATTGAATTTTTAAATTTATTTTATTATTTCATGAACTAAAACCAACATTTTCCGACTGCTTTTTGCCTAATCTATCTCAATAATATTTTTTTAGATTTTTTCTCATATAGAGTAAAATACCCTATTAGGTAAGTATGGCTGTACAAAATTATAATGATTAAAATCATTAAGTTCATTTTATCCCATTGAATGACTTTTTCATGAAATAGTCTTTCAGACTAGAAATTTAAATTTCGCGGGCTACCCTGGTGCTTCCCCCTTAATGTCATAAATCAGTCAATATCTCTCAGGCTAGGTGGCGCGACGATCTTCGCACTGTAGTTAGTAGCAACTGTATACAAGTGGCTGAAGATCGAAGTAATTGGCGTACGATTGGTAAAGCCTATGTCTAGGAACGACTGCTATGGTCTGATGATTCTTCTTCTTTTCGTTTCGACGGCACATCTATGTTATTAATACTGTTTTCAGGCCTAGATGGCCACTCATTATCAGCGTATAAGCCCCTTCCTCCCTATAATGTTCCGTGTGGTGCCGGACGTAAATAATAGCACCATCCCATCTCTTCCCGTGGGTGTCGTAGGTGACTAAGGGACTTACTAGAGAATGGGCAGCAGCGTTCTCTATGCATTTTACCACCATACTGCGATCGCCAACCTGCCTGCCAAGCGTAGCGATTATGGTAAACCCTCCCATATTGGAGGAGGCCTAATTCCAGCAGTGGACGCCTTTCGGCTGAAATGGTGGTGATGATGATGATGAATGCTGCCTTCTGCTGGGACACAGGTCTCCTCTCTTCGAAAGGGAGTAAGACTGTAAGACTGTAATCTACCACGCGGAGCCAGTGTGGGTTGGTAGATGTCACATGTGTTCCAATTTTTGATTCTAGATCATACCAGTTTCCTGATCATGTTTTTCTTAACAATATTGAGACCACTGATGATGATGGAATCATTAAAGTGACGTACCTAAAACCGCTTCAGCCAAGGTGAACAGTTGCGCCGAGTACGACCGTCCGTCGTCTGAAACGGCGGCACAGAAGCGCTCGTTATTGCCCAGTTCCACGTACATACGGCATATGTCCAACACTGTGTTGGCTGGCTCGAATTCGTATTCTTTCATGTCCTTTACCTGGGAAATAAAAAAAGTTTGTAAGCATAGACAAGTCCAATTCATTCTATAACTAACTTTTGGATGAAAGAGTACCTCGTCTCACAGCTCATTTTAGAAGAGATCTTATTGGTCATTTTCAGGGGTTACTTACATAATATGAATATTTGTTACTATTTAGTTCATTTTACGACATTGCTTTGTGAAAAGCTCGTGAATGCGGGTTCTGGTTGAGTTTGAAAACAGCCTGACATACGCAAAATACTCTGGGCATAGTTACTGGTATACACCTGAGCGTCTGAGCTCTTGAAATCAATCACGATATACGCAAAAAATTCGGTGGGATTCCGTTAAGATGTGAATTTTAGACTGTATCTGTACCTACGTTACTAAGCTTGAGGTCTATGTTAGTAACCCTATGAACTTTGTCTGATTTTATTTGTTAAATTATTATAAGTCATTAAAGGTAGACTCACCTTAAAATTCTTCTTATTAGGCCCAACGAGATGCAGTAGGAAATAGTTGAGCATGGATGCGATGCGCTCCACGAGGGTAGGGTGACAGAACACGTATGGCGCGTGCGCAGTGAGGCGGACCAGCGTGCGGATGGTGTCGCGACCCAGGATGTTGTCGAACCGAGCCAGCATCCCGATGTGGGAGAGGTTCGACAAGTTTTGAGATCGTTCCTGTGATGATAGGTTTCCCCAGGTGCCTGATTCTCTGTGGAATTTTGAAAGATTTTATTTAGGAAACTAGCTTCGTTGAATTTCTTGTTCGCCTGGCCCACACCGTCGCGTATAGCCTACCCGCGTTATTATTTCGTTTTCGCTTGGTGTTCTTCCTGATTTCTTTTGTTGGTCGGCTTCTAAGAGCTTGAGGAAGGTTATGGGCTTTTTAAAATCACGCTACGACTCTTAGGAGCCGAGCGAAAATAAAAAAAGTCATAAAGTACGTTAATCGAAATCGACTAGCGCGGCAGGGAAATGTGGTTGCTATTTTAGTCAATTGTGGTGGTTTACGACTCCGACGTGAAGGAATTCGCGGGCTTGAAGCTAGTTTATGATGTGTATTGATTACATACATACATACACTCACGCTTTCTTCCCATGGGGGGAGATAGAAACAGCAGAACACCACCTGCTACGATCCTTACATACTTCTTTTGCCTCGTTTACGTTCATACATTCCAGGGCCACTTGGAACGCCGAACGCAGTCGATGCGTTAAGGTGAATGCGCAGTGGTAGAGCGCGAAATTCAAATTTTGTTACGTTTTTTGCAAATTTCAGGTGAGCGTCAGCTTGTTACTTGGTCAAAATATGATTTGCGACTATAACATGTACGTATTTACAGATTTATAATCATTAGAATCAATAATACATCTTTCTAAGTTAGATTTCTTCCACAAGCCTTATGGAAGAATTCTAACTTAGAAAGATGTATTATTGATTCTAATGATTATAAATCTGTAAATACGTACATGTTATAGTCGCAAATCATATTTTGACCAAGTAACAAGCTGACGCTCACCTGAAATTTGCAAAAAACGTAACAAAATTTGAATTTCGCGCTCTACCACTGCGCATTCACCTTAAGTCGAGATAGTTAAAAGAAAATCACACTAGAGCTTCAGAAGGGCAATTCTCGTAATTTTAAGAACGTTCAGTCTGATCTCAGTCAAAATCAGAAAAATAAATACCTCGAGTTTCCCTATATTATTGACATTTGACTGTCGCCGAGCTGAGACGGCAAGTAAACCGTGAACGTTTATAATTCCGAGAATTCCCCACACAAACATCCCCACCGCGTAGGTATTGCAATTTTCTATGAAACAGCTGATTTTTTTTTGTATAACCGACGAATAGTTTCTATGCCAGCGGGTCTAGCTAGAATGATATGCTAAATTCATGGTTACAGATTGCGCACTGGTAAAAATATTATCCTGTATACATTGTATGAATGCTACATACTGTGCAGCCTGCATGGTGCGTATCTGCGCCATGTTCCCGAGCGCCTCGTCCAGTAAGAAGATGGCATCGTTCATGAGAAGGTTCACGAATCGCAGGAATAACGGTGGGTGTACTGCCTCCATGTTTGATTCAGCTTCTTTTGCTAGTCGCCTGTAAATTATAATGTGGAATTTAATTATAGACAGTGACTTAATATTTAATTAGGCGTAGCAATGCTGCCAGTCTTCTGGGCACGTTTCCGGATGAGAGCGATGCGGGCGAGTAATTCGAAGCCAGAGTGTCTTCATGTTTTGTATTTATTTGTGTAAGTAATTTAATTTAGTACCTGGTGCAAAAAGTTAGTTGTGTAAAATATTAGTGACTAGCAGCGGCCCGCGGTATCACCCGCGTAGTTTCCGTTCGCGTGGGAATACGGCGATAAAATATAGCCTATGTCACCCGGGGATAGTGTAGCTTCCCAACAGTGAAATAATTTTTCAAATCGGTTCAGTAGTTTTGGCGCCTATTCAATGCAAACAAACAATCAAATCTTTCCTCTTTATAATATTAGTATAGATGGGTCCAATACAAATTATCGGCCGAATGGTAGGTTGAGAGTTAACCGAACCGAGTATTCGGCCAAACATTCGGCAGGATTTGGCGCGCTTTATTGTGCATCTCTAAAATTAATGTCTGTGTTTGTCGAGCGCGTGAAAGCGCACGTCCCTTTCGCCTGCTGACGCCGCCACCCCTGGACGTCGACGGCCCGTACTATTTTTGCATCATCTAGTTTAATTACTTATGCATCTTGCCAATCTTGCTACCAATAAAATTAATTCTTGGTTTTGCTAAAAGTGCCCACTTGTTCTTATAATTATGCTACTTCATATATGCTTATAGACTTTTTTTAAATACCATATTATTCAGTAGAATTCGACATTTTTGCCGGATGATCTGCCGAATACAAATGTTCGGTAAACTTGCCGAATATGCCGAATACTGAACATAAAAAAAATATTCGGTCCATCCCTATTAAATATTCACTTGTTTTAAGACCTACAACTTATTTTAAACATTTTATTTTACTTATTAATAAATAGTACAACCAGTTCTTGGTTCAATATCACGGTCACGAGGTTCGATTGAACAGGGAGAACTTCTACTGCGGTTACTAAAAACGCTTGATTAGTGTGATTTGTCCTATCCTTATACTATTCAAATACTATCTATATATTTGAAAGTAACTTTGTCTGTATATTACCCTAAACAAAAAAAAAATTGGCAAGGAGACAGATGAGACACTGGGAAAAGACATAAGCTACCTTTTGTCGCAGTATAGTAGCACGTTCTCGTGGGATAATTTCCGACAGCAACATAGGCGAAACCGGGTGCAGAAGCTAGTTACATTAATATATGTATTACGTTTATAAAGTTTTATCCGGTCATTTGAAGCCACCCTCGTAAAAATTGGAGAAACACAGATGATGTATTTAATCACTTCTGTTCCTACGACTTCATTTACCAAAAATCTCAATTTAAGTACTTACAACCTTTAACGTACACTATTGTATCCCATAAAATTGGTATACAATAGACTGTAATCTACCTATTTATAAAATTACTTACGTAAATGCGTCTCTATGTTCCTCCATTTCCCACAGGAAGTCCATGACGAGGTACATAGGACGTCTGTAGTTGAACTTCTGTTCAAACTGCACACTCTGACCAGTCATCTCGATGCCGACGAACACGTCCAGGAGACAGGGAACTAGCTGTAAATTAAGATAAAATGTATGTTCATTAACGTTTTAGTTTTTTATTATGATCATGCTTGGTTGGTCTCTTCCGATTTTTAGGGTCCCGTGCCTCAAAAGGTAAAAAACGTCTGTCAATCAAGACCCTTTTTAGGTATCAAGTTTAAATTAATGTCAAATACGTAGTCTTGGAGCTCTAAAAATCAAACTTCTAAGTTAATGCAATAAAATATCGATATATTCGAGTACATTTTTTTTTTTCTATTTGTTTTAGGGATAAATACATACAAACTACGGAAACCTTGATTATGCATGGGCCGACATAAGCCGGTTTACTGGCAGATTCTCGGAAAGGGTTATTCGACATAAAGTTTATAAAATATATTCAGTAAAAGTCTTTGATGTCAAAAATACAAACGTGTTCTGGTCTGGGTCATTGACATTTGATAAAATTTTCATTTTTGCCTCGTAAATTGATTTAAGTACTAACAATTAATAATCCAGTGGTCAGAACAATATACCTGCAATCGATGTGGGTGCTCTTTGAACAATTGTTCTCTGTAGAATGACGCTAAGCTGCTCAATGGTTGCTGATCATCCGGGTGATTCGGTAACATCGCCTCGAGACATTCTGCCAGTCGAGCTCTGAAACATTTGTCATTATTATTAATTAACTAACTTCCGTCCGCGGCTTCGCCCGCGTGGTGGTCGGATTTTAATACACGGGAACGTACTACCGAAATAAAAAGTATCCTATATGTTAATCCAGGTTATAAACTATCTGTGTGCCAATTTTCATCCAAATCCGCTCGGAATTTACTGCGTGATTGAGTAACAAACATCCATACTTTCACATTTATAATATTAGTAGGATTAGCTGACCCGACAGACATCCTGTCAAAAAGTTCATTCAAAAATGGACGTTCAGTTAAGCTTTTCAGATTTTTCATTCCCTAAAACTTAATTCAGACAAATGTTCATAATAATGAACATTTAAAATAATTAAAATATTTTATTTCACAAAACCTACACATACGCACTTATGAAATATCAGAATCTGGAAAGCAAGAACGGCAAGAAACTCCACGGTTACTCAAAATTATGAAATTAGTGAAATAAGAAAATAACAAGTCGAGATTGAGCATTTAAATTACGATGGTGTAAACGGGATAAAACATAAAAATAGATAAATTACATGATTAAATTTGTCGTAGTTACCTGAGATGCGGATTATAAGTGCGTGTAGAATCTCCCATGAACGTCAATACAAGCGTCAGAGCAGGTCGCAGCACGCTGACGATGTCGGCTTCCTCCGTGATGGCGCCCACTGTGCGACGCGACATCGTCACCAGCACCACTACATTCTCTAGGACGAACTCGGGGACACATCTGTGGATGATGATTACAGTGGTCTATCAAATTCAAATCAAAACCAAAAGTCATTTATTCAAATTAGGGTGACAATCAGCACTTTCCGAACGTCAAAATTACATAAGTCAGCCCCCCAAAACGCCAATCCTTCACCGCTTCCTAGTGCTTTAGATGAGAAGAAGTGGTGCAGCAAACTCCCCAGCAGCACAGGTGTCTGTTTAGATAACCTTGATTCTATACAATAATAGGTAAGCAAAGTAATTACCATTACGTGACACAGAATATTAAATTAAATCATTTGCTATACGTCATCTAGCCATGCCAATGTGCAACAAATACGATGAAAAAAAAACAAAAGAAAAAATGTTAACAAAGCATAACTCCAAAATAAAAACCTCCAGTCATAAAGAGTGTGACAGCTTGCATCTGTAGTGCTAGATTAGGTTCACATAGCTGTTACGAATAAATGTTGAGACCAACAATTATTAAAGAAATATAAAGAAAATGAGAAAGATGAGTTGGGTTTTCCTATCTGGAATTTCAGAAACAGCCGGTCTGGATTTGTAGCCCTTTATTACATGGGACTTAAACATGTTGCTTGTTTCCCTGCATGATCGAATCAGGAATGAAGAGATCCGCAAGAGAACCAAGGTAACCGACATAGCCCGAAGAATTGTCAAACTTAAGTGGCAGTGGGCAGGGCACATTGCTCGCAGAACAGATGGTCGATGGGGCCTAAAAAAGTTCTGGAGTGGTGACCGCGCACCGGTACACGTAAATTTGGGAGGCCTCCCACAAGGTGGACCGATGACCTTGTGAGGGCCGCAGGAGTCCGCTGGATGCGGGAAGCACAGAACCGGTCGAAGTGGCGGAGCTTGGGGGAGGCCTATGTCCAGCAGTGGACGTCTTTCGGCTGAAATGATGATGATGACTTAAACATGTGATCAGGACAGCTATGGATACTTTTTATTAACGGGACAGATGTGTTATGCTAACTGTTAGAACTAGAAAGACTCAATGGTAGAATTATGTGTTTACAGCGATTTTGATACTTAATAAAGGATTTTTGAAATATTTGCATGTCTACAAAATATTACCGTCTGTGTTTTTTAAAAGGTCCCAAATAGTCTAACGGACAAGATGAGTTTCACAAACCTCAAAGTATCCGGCGGCGGCGTAGTAACAGGCATCTGTAAGGGCACCATGTTGATAGGCGCATAGCAAGCCTGTGGTGTTTCGGGGTCCGGTCTGATTGCCACCTGCACTAACCACGTACAAGTGGTCGCTTGCAGACGATTCAGGTTCGTGAGCATTTCTTTCTCCAGTAACGCGCACCGGAGACTCACGAATCTGAAAAGTGGGTGAAAGGGCTACGGTAAAAAAAATTGTAGGTGTTAAGACATCTGGAATATTTTTTGATGTAGACTATGGGCATTCTTATTCTGGAATCTTTGCTGTCACCATTGCATTGACATTTGAGGCGTGTTGAGCGTTATGGACGCTCAACACACCTCAAAATAATATAAAGTGCTCGACTATCTTCAAGATGACGGGAATAAGGCCAAGACAAAGGAGGCATGTGAGATGTCTTGACGTACATTTTGATAACAAATTTCAAATAACACTAGCAGGCTTAACACGAGAACCATAGAGAAGCGTTTTGTCGACGGAGGAGCAAACAAAAATGACGTTTCCGTGTAGATTGTTAACAGTTCGGTACCGAGAAATGTAGACAAGCGATTTCTATTCTACGGTAGAGTAGTAATAGAAAGCGTCGTTCTAAGTCTGCTGAATAGCCTAGCTATTCAGTGATGTCCATCGCAGACATCACTGTAAATAGCATGCCAAAAAGACTAGGGCTAACAGGCGTCGCTACTTTACACAGGTGCTTGATCCACCTGCTCCTAATGTTATCAAGTCATCATCTGCCTAGCCTTTTCCCAACTATGTTGTCCAGTCTTACCGGATGCATCTGACTAACAGTATTTTAAATGGAGCGACTATGCCAATCTGACCGCCACAAACCAAAGTTTCTTGGTAATAACGAAATAATAACATCGATAATAGGTAGACTGTATTACTAACACTAGTTATAAGTTATTATACTACTAACAAATTGGATCTTAGTTATCTTAAATAAAAGTTTTTATTATTATTAATAATACGATACGCCTTGATAAGATTGGTTGTCAGACTTTCGGGCTTCTGACGACCCGTAACGACTGTCAAAGATTCACGAATGACAGCCGGGACCAACGGCTTTACGTGCTTTCTGAGGTACGGAGGGGGCTTGGTATGTAAAGATTGTCACTCATCCACGGACCAACCGCGGCAAGCGCAGTTTAACCTGATCCATCGAACCGTGCGGCTATTAATACTTAGTTAGCCACAAGCCCCTCAAGCCACCTAATATTATCAAGTATACACCAGAAAAGAAACCGACATGAAACTCCTTTATAAAGTTGTGAATAGTTACTTAGACATAAGATGGTGTGCCCGCTGTCTCATGGGATCGACGAGGTGGAGTGCCCCGGCCACATCAGCGAGTGCGCGCTGGGCCTGCCCTAACTCCTGGCCGCACCGCCATAGCTTCTCAGCGCATACGCGGACACCTGAGGATAGCAAGTCAGGATTTTAATTAAACATAGTACATACGAAGATATATCATTTTCTACCTCTCTCCTACTCCATGGGCAGATAGATACAATATTTGCCACCTGCACCATTGCCGGAAATTATCCCAAGGCGACATGCTACCGGGACAAAAAGCCTAGCCAAGCCTATGTTAATCCCTACAACATCAGCTATCTGCCAGTGAAAGTCCCGTCAAAATCGGTACAACCATTTCCGATTAGCCAGAACAATCATACAGGCAGACATAAAATAAAAGTTTTTTTGTTATAAGTAGCTGTACCGTCAACTGTGGCATCTTTACTTACCATGAGCAACTTTACTAATGAGAACTGTATTAAAATATCTCTCGATTACTAACAATTTGTAACCAATAGTAGATTATTCTACTTCTGTATCGCTTCAATATTAAATGGCGGTAACAGATTTTTAGTAATAGAGAGAAATTTAAGTACAGTACTCATGGGTAAAGTTGCTATGGAAAGGTAAAGATGATACAGTTGATCATACTTAAAAGAAAAAAAAATACTTTTTTTTCCAAATTTCAATTCAATAAAATTGAAATAGAGATAAAACATACTTTTATCTGCATTTAGTAAAAAACTGTTATTTTGAAATTACAAACAGATATATCAATTTTAATTATTTGTATATATTGGAAGAACAACAAACAATGAAGAATGACCCCAGATGAAACTGAATGATACTGAATGCCAGGACTCTAGGTGTTGTGACCACACCAACAGCCTTTCCTATTTATGCATGTAAGAGTTAATATTTACTCACCCAAATCAATACACTTCTGTGTCATGTAGAAGCATTCAGTAACAAAGTTGTAAGTGTCTGCAGTAGGCCGCTTGACTGACTGGTCATCCTCTGTCACTCTCGGTGGGAGTAAACAAGTCTCACTGTGCAGGCAATCCAAATGCACTGATTTGCCAGCGCATTCTTGTGGCTAGAGTAAAAATGTAATGTTTTTCTAATATTTACATATATACATACATACTCAGCCTATAACGTTCCCACTGCTGGGACCCAGGCCTCCTCTCCGTGAGAGGGAGTGGGCCGTAATCCACCACGCGGGCCCAGTGCGGGTTGGTAGATGTCACATGTCTTCGAATTTTTGGTTCTAGGACATGCCGGTTTCCTCACGATGTTTTCCTTCACCGTTTTTGAGAGCAGCAGTGATGAAATTATTTACACAAAGTAATGCGCCTGGCTGGGTTCGAACGCACGACCTACAACTCGTAAGTCGCGGCCGTCACCACTGGGCCACCACTGCTCTCTGTTCTAATATTTATAGTAACAAAAAACCTAACTTGCGGATACAATATGTAACAAAAACCCTGTCCGATCCAATAAAGGCGTATTCCTGGTTCAACATACGTACTAGTTTTTTTTAATAAAAATGTAACCCATAAAAACCAAAAGTTATTGATTTTTTATTTTTATAATCCATGCAAAATTTAACAATGAATATGGCAAATTTTCATAAGTTGATAACACTACACCCGCCGGCAAAATATTTTTTTATTTCAGAGAACACCGCCCTACACTACCGCGTTTGTAGGCAGAGTGTCTACAACTAATCGCTGACTCTTTGATGTCGCCGACTGGTTTCCTACCGGCGCGCTGCTTGTTACGAGTCCTTCGTGGAGATAGTTTTTGATCGGACGTCCGTACGCATCATGTAACGCTATCGTTTCGCGAACAATGTCGTATTCGTATCAGTAAAATTTTAATATATTGATGTGCTTAGGCAAGACCGACTGTAATTATGCAGCTGAGCGTAGAACGTATGAGGTGCGCTTCGCTAATGGGCCAGGGGGCCGATTCTACTAATTTGCAACGTTACACGTTAAACTGTGTTTCCACAACAGTTCGATTTCGATCGCCGTTCGATAGTTACATAAAAAGTCATTCTACTATTTTATAAGCAAAATGAAAACTAAACTTAAAACGAATTGCAACTGAACTGTAGCGGGAACACAGCGGGTAACCCGCGTTACCAACATGCCAAAATAATATGTTTTATTAATACCAAAAAGAAAAAAGTTGAATCTAAAAATGTTACTAAACACGAATATGTGGCACTAAAAGTATTTTCTATAATTAAAAGACATAATGATCATAATTTTATCATTAACTTTGTCCTATAGTAAACGTCACGCTCATGTTCGATTTTGTTAGTAGAATAGGTTTTGACATTGTTTCAATCGATCGTTGGCGTAACTAAAACGTAACCGCAGCTGTGTCGCAGCTGGACCGTTGTTCATTTTAGTAGAATGCGAAAACGCTTAAAAGTGGTGATTCGGTTGCGGTTCTATTGCGTTTTTTTAACAAATTTGTTAGTAGAATCGGCCCCCAGGTGTGACAGTACCGTCGGAGCGGGCGTTCCAACGCCTGTTCATCCGTGTGTACACCACAGGCAGTGTTCATGGGCACGAGTGGCAGACCGCTGATGCTGGAAGACCACGAGAGCGCAACGTGGAAATCAAGGAACAAGTGCTGGATATGTTTGCCGCGGACCCCACGTGTGTGAAAAGGTGTCGAATGTGTATTAGTGTTGGAGGTGGACATGTGGAGCACGATCGCCAAAGTATGCAATAACAACCAGTGAATGTTTTAATGAACTGATACGTATAGTCGGTAAGTACATTGCCAAAAGCCTATCACATTAAAAAAAACCTTTATCAGGGCTACATTTAATTTAATTCATTGTTTTTTGATAAACAGAATTAGGTCTGAAATCCGGATCACTAAGCCTACAAAACAATATCAGCTGATACAGACCTACGCGTAGGCATAAAGTATGACGTAGCGTAGGTTTCTTTCGTTATGCTGGGGCCACACTACGGTCAACGTCAATGCCCATTATCGCGATAAACAACGCGGTAAAGATTCCAATAACTAAAGCGAAAAATTCAGTGGCCACACTTGAACGGTCAATGTCAATGCTCATCATTGGCGATAGTTATCGCCTAACGTCAAATGGCAATGTGAATGCCGTTATAAAATTATCGCGATAAGTTGTGGCTACACCTACGGTTAACGTCTATCATCGCGATAGTCAACGGCGTTACCCGTTGGTGTGGCCTCGGCTTTATAAGTTTGTTTGGCGGTACGCGAAAAAGCAGGTTCATGACAAAGGATCATAAAAACCGTCTCGCTCAGGCGGCGCCTTTGACACAAAACTGTAGGTAGAGAACTTTGTCGAGCGATCAGTGTTGCCTTTGACCTGTTTTTTTTATTTATTTAATTTAATTATATTCACTGAGGAAAAAAAAAAATGTCAAATCCATTAAATGGTTACGTAGGTACCTATATGTGTAGGCAGTACGATGCCGAATAATACTCTTATGGATCGGACAGGGTTTTTGTTACTTGCTGTATTTTGGAATAATGTGGGGCCGGAGCAATTGTTTATTTGCATCGCATCATCGCACGAGCGATGGCAATAGGACAGCGCCTAACTGTAGAACATGCCACATTCGTTTTACGAAGTACACTGCATAACATTGATAATATCCAATTAGTGATGTACCGACTAGTCGGCGATTAGTCGGCGACTACTCAGCTAATCGGCTAGTCGGCCCATCTCTACATCCAATTACTCCAAACAATTAAACACTGCTTACCAATACAGCCCCATATGTAGGATCAATTTTGAGTGCCTTTATATCATCAGCTGAGTTACAAAATGGTTGACACAGCTGTAGCAACACTGCACCTAAGTTTAGCATAAAGCCATCCGACACAGTACTTAAGGTTGCTGCACTGACCTCGCCATGCTGAAAGTTAAATAAAGGAATTTTGTTAATTTGTACATCAAAAGAAAAAAAAGGAACCCTTATAAGCAGAGATTGGATATTCGGATGCATATTCACCTAAAGTTGAGATGTTGGCTAACATGGAATGCGCTTTTGTATCGAAAAAATCTTAATTTAGGTACTTAAAAAATTTGTTTATTTTTTGTTTTAACTAATACAAACCACCCCTCCTCCAGTACATACACATATTTGTATCGGGTTAAACATTAATTTTAAATTAATACACATCTGAATAGTTATGCAATCCAACAATCCCGGGGTTTTTAATAAATATTACAAATAATTTATAAAGCCACTTCCATACTTTCATAGGTAAAAATTATCTTTAGGTAAAGAGGAATGCCCATTTTAGGCCCACAGTGGACATCAGCCTAGAGAAAAAATAATTTATGCATTAATTTTGCCATAAAAAAATATGTATTTACTTTCTTCCAAATGAGTGCCACTACTATCTACAACAATTCGTTAATAAAAGTAATTCTATTGAAAAAAACAGAAAGTTTTTTGATTTTGACGCTGGCTTGATTTTGACGCTGGCAAAATATTGCCAGCATCAAAATAATATTTTAAGTATTATCATTAATCAATCGATTTAAATCGATTTCCGAACAAATACAATAACTCTTTTTTTTTTGGGTGGGAAATCATCAAATAACTTCTCCCGCTCTGGGTGGAGCAGGAGGGCGTGTCAGACTTTTCCTAAGTAAAACCCACCCGTGTTCCCTCAGTTGCCTGTGTGCCAGGGGCCGCGGTATCTCTTTCGAACAACCCGCACCCCTGGCAGGCATCGGCCCTTGCGGGCCCCACCAGTTGGTGCTGACATCTCTTTGAGGCGCGCGTGGAACACAACGCGCCGTCGACCCGGGCTTGGTCCTTACCGGACAGCGAGCTACCCATTACTCGCCATCCGCAAGCCCGCGCCTACGGTGGCCGGGAATCAGCCTGGGATTCCCAACGTTCAGGGTGTCTCCCGCGGTGACTACGGCCGTGAGGGCGCATATACTGCCTCTCCCTCACGTGCGCCGACTCCCTCTTCGCGAGCATTACTGCTTCGCAGAAGGAGGTGACGGCTAACCATTCACTCTCGCTCCGTACCATGGCCTGCACCAGGGCCGGACGCCAGAGATCGCCTCCACGAGGATACGGCGGTGCTCCGCCCAAGCCGGGCAGACCTCCACCGTATGCTCCACCGTGTCCTCATTGCGATCTTCGCAATGGAAACACCCGGGCGTTTCCTCCCGCCTTATGCGAAACAGGAACCTCCCGGAACAACCGTGTCCGGTGGGGACCTGCGTCAGGCGGAAGGTGAGGACGCCATGCCGCCTCTCAAGCCACTCCTCAATGAGGGGACTTACCGCCGCTATCGTGGCGTGCCCAGCACTGGGTTGCGACAATCGCACTCTCCATGTCGCTGTGAGATCCCGCCGGAGCTCTGTCCGCTGCGTCGCGTTTCACGGCATATCCACGGGACTTTACTGGTATTGTAATAAAAAAACAACTAAAAGAAAACATTTATGAAAATAAAAACTAATGTGTACATGTAAAAAGAAAGAATAAGAATAATAAAACAATTCTCGATTATTTAAAAAGTAATCGATACATAAATCGATTTAATGTATTTTTTTCGTAATAGTGATAATGACAACCCTGAATTGAATCTGATCTGACACTTCGCTTGTTGTTAACGGTCAATGTGAATGTCTCTTGATTTTTTTTCGATTTCTTTACTGCGACCTGGCTTTGTTATAAGGACTTGATTCGGATTTTCACGAACGACTTTGGCTTTGTTTTACGGATTTTGGTCTCACCTTCAACGACAACTTTGACTCTGGAATCAAGGATCACGGCTGCATTCGATTTTGGATACCGATCAATAACGTTTTATACAATGACGGAACAACATTGTGTGAATTGTGGTTTTAACCTGACCGAGATTCAAAATCATTCCTTAGAACCCGAAGAAATGAGCGTGATACAGCAGTGGGTTGCACCACAGCAGGTAAATATACAAACCATAAAATGATTTTGTTATGCCTATATCATCATCCAATTATTTACCGATAATAATATTGTTTTAGGTGTCAAGAGATAATCTTGTTTGCCACAACTGCTGGTTGGTAGTAACTGCTAGCCTTGCTCCACAACAAGAACCGGAAGGATCTGTGCGTCAAAACAGCTGCATTCATTGTGGATGGTCTGTTAGACGGATAAGAAAGTACTTAGATACAGATAGAGAAAGTCTCATTAGAAGATAAGAATTATATATATTACCTCCTGCGCCGTTTTTAGATGATTTGCTAATTGTATATGACAATGAATCTAATACAGATATTTAAAATAACAAATGTGTTTTTTTATACCCTAGTAACCACGATTGGAAAAATATAAAATAGGAACACCCCTCCTATTATATATAATCAATAAATCAAGCATTAAAAAGAGTAAAGTTCTGGGAATATATATATAGCCACACACTTTTTCATATAGAAAAGTAACGTCAAAATATTTTTTTTTCTAAAATAGTGGCGTCAATTTTAATATATTTTTTAGATATCCAATACTATTAAGATTTCAAATCACTACATTTTGATAGTAATATTAGATGTCCATCTTGGGCCTAGGACACTATGGAGAATAGGCATTCCCCTTTGCATCCGAATATCCGATCTCTGCTTATAAGATCACTGTCTTGTCCGTCTGTTTGTCTGTCCGTGTGTCACCACCGATTTTCTCAGGAACGGGTGGACCTAGCAAGTTGAAATTTATAGCAGATACTGAGGTCTATAGTCCCTATTAGGTGTATAAAAATCAAGGTCTTGAGTCAACACGATAAAAAGATATGGGCAAATTTTGATTTTCGCGAAAACTAGTAAGTACCAAAAGGATGATGAGAAGAAACATAAGTGTCATTTGGAGCGTCTAGATAATGTTTTACTATAGCGACATGCTTCAAATACGTGGGGTTTAGGTTTTATAATATATTTTTTCTTTTTTACTAACACATTTACTTAGTGTGCAATAAAAAGGATTAGAATATGGCGGTCTTAATAATGTTTTCATATAACGTAACGGTTTTTGAAGCAACCGATTGTATTTTTCCCTTCTTTTTATTAAGCATTTATTGCTGAAGAACTAAACACAAGTATAATATAATAATATAAAAAAACGTAAATCTAACACATCGGGTTTTCTGGTTTAGCGATCAGCGTGTCCTGTATAGGCCTCTTCCAGCTGTTTCCAGTCATTCTTGTCTCTAGCTTTTCTGGACCAGGTAGCGCCTCCAATTTTCCATATGTCGTCTATCTATCTATCTACTATCTAAATATGCTTTTTTGTTGGTTGAAAAAATGGTTTTTGTTTGAAAATTAATACATTTTTGCGGAAAAGTATTTTTTAAATTATAAATAAACCCAATAGTTTTTACAACTAATACAGGTACTTTAAGCTTTTTTGGGTCCCAATGAACAAGTTGACACGTATCCCATGGCTGTTGTAGGGTGGGGACGGGGTTCATGCAAAATCCCCCATGGTCCTTTACCTTAATTTTCAACTTTTTTTATTTTTCGGAATTTTCCCTTTACTTGTGCTATAAGACCTTGCTTTTAACCAAAATTGACAATTCTAGGTCAACCGGAAGTACTCTATAGGTTTTGGGTCGAAAACATTTATGGTAGTTCCCGTTGACCTACAATCACGAAATTTGGCAAAAAACAAGGTCTCAACAGCACAAAAAAAGGAAACTATTCCAAAAAATAAACTTGAAAATTAAGGTAAATTTTGGTACTTAAAAGTTTTCGAGAAAATCTAAATTTGCCCATCTTTTTTTACTATAGGTAATGGTACGGAACCCTTCGTGCGCGAGTCCGACTCGCACTTGGCCGGCTTTTTTGCAAGTAATGTAAGAATGAGTATGTTGGACAAATGCCAAAAATTTACAGGAAAGTGTTGTATGATTGGCTTAACTGAAACTTCACCAGGAAGGGCTAAAGTGGAACAAAACAAAATAAAGCCCTTTTAGCTATTTCTACTTTTGTCTTTGACCTCAATTAAGAGTAGCATATTTTATTTACTAACAAGTTTGAGAATTATATCAGCAACCTTAAAACAAACCATACACCCATTCTTTAACAAATGTACCCAATAAATAGTTTCATGAAATATTCACCTGCACATTCCAGAGTTTTCCTCTCCCAACATTTGATTTCAAACACTTTCCAATCCATGATAGTAACCTGTTCCTCAAATGCGGTCCACCCTTCAGAATAGTTAGGAATATTCTGTGCAAGTGGTTTGTTAGGTGAGACGATGCATTCCAAACTGACGTCTCTATCATTGAAACGGCTGCCTGTAATAGTCAAGGTTTGCTTACGTTTATTTCTATGTTATTGCGTATTTACAAAAGCTTACAACGAACATCATTACATTTTTTAAATAATATTTTTGTAAATAGTGGCCTAATACCACTAACCTCAAGTCTAAATTTATTAAAAATATTTTACAAAATGGTTTTACCTGATCCTGAGGGTTGTCAAAAAAGTCATGTGGTAATGATACATTTCTGGGAAGAACTGACAGACTCAGTAGTGCACCAATGACTGAATCCTGGTAAAATCTTCCATTGTTCTCATTCTTAGGTTCACATGCCTCCAATAAAATTGGGGCTAACCATTGATTGGCTAAAATTTAATTAAAATGAAATGTATAATAATCATGAAACATCTTTGAGTGCCTAGCTGGGGCTATTATTAAAATTGTGTGTCCGGTAAAACAATTTTCTGTTACAAAGACGCTAATGATGCAAAAACATTAATATATATTTGTAACAAATTCAAAGATTCATCTGTCACTTACCAGCAAAAAGTTGTAAACATGGCAGCACATAAATAGGTAAATTAATTAGATTTGCTTTGTTGACATCCGTGTGGATTCTCTTCAGAACAGGAAGCATTGTGTCGCGCAACTGTTCCTGGGAGCTCGGGTCCCCTAAGAAGCCAAAAATAATATATTTTATCAAATAATTGTTGAGAATAGATAGATATAAATTAAAGTTATAGAAGAGTGGTTATAAATTTAAAGTGTTTAAGTAAATAAATAAGAATATTGTAATGATGAACAAATGATTAAAGTAAAAACAAGAACAGAAAAGTAGTAAGGTAGAAATAATTTACCATCGGACATGAATGCTTTCACTATATCAATGAAAAATGTATGACATTGTGGGTCTACATGTTGTAAAAGTTCCACGAGTTGTACTGAAAAATCTTGTCCATCAAACAATGCTGGCTGTTTCAGAGCAGTCACTGAATTTCGGAATATAAGCTCTTTTATCCTTTGTACTGCAGCCTTCACAACAGGGGACATCACTTGCTCATAACTTTGTAGATTCTGAATAGAGCTGAACAAGTAAGGGAAGACTTGCTTTTGAACAACATGTTCCATGTAAACTCTACTTGTTTTCGGTATAACACATTTTTCAATGTCTGTAAGAAGTAACCGTTCAAACAAAGCCTGCTCTAACGCTTCTAAATCTAAGAACACTTGAGGCTTAGTGGCTTCAGCCAATTCCTCTAAAAATACCAATTGTCTGTCTCCAACTGGGTAGCCTTCTCCAGCGTTGGGATTAATTGTAAAGTGGAAAACGTTTTCCACTATGTTATTTATTGTTTCGGTGTCTTCGTCGCCTGGTGATATCTTGGAGGTAGTTTGAAACGCTGCATTGTCGTCAACACGAGGTGATTCAACTGGAGATGACACTTCAGATGCTCCAACCAGTCCAGCAAATGGATTATTTGGTTCGGACATCATAAAAATTTCTTCGAAACTTGACCAGCACTAACAATATCAAGTTATTTATTAAAATTTGCTTAATACACAGTCACATTCAGCGTCTAATAACATTTTGTTCATAAAGAACCTGGTATGTACTATTGAGATAATTCGAGATGATAGCAACTGTACGAAAATTAAAATTTTGTATTTTCGTGAAACGCTGACTTATCACAAATTTGATAGTAAAAATGACATTACGATTTCGATGATCATGATGACATTTACATTCGGTTTTGAAATATAGCTATTTTAAAGATTTTGGATGTTTTACAAAAATGTTTTAATATTTTATTTCGAATGGTTTAAGTGTATTATTAGTATTATTTAATAGATGTTTATTTCTGGGTATTATTACTGTTTTATATTTTTATAAAATGGTAACAAAATTATAATTATAGAATTTTTTTAGCTTGTAAGAAATATTTATTAATATTTTTATTATTGCAACACTATGATGATGAATTTAGTTAATCTTTATTTTTATTCGAAAGGAATATAAAAAATGATGATGAAATTTTCATTTATCAAAATATTAAATCTAAATATTAATTTCATATAAATAAAAAAGAAGGATAATGCGTGTATTTCGTAATTAAAGTGAAGTAACACTACTACTGACCGGAAATGTCGTTCATATTCTACACAGAGGGCGTGTTGCTACCGCAACACAACACTAGCGCTTCCATATCCAGCGTGTTAAAATTCGAAACTAAATAATTTTTGATCGCCGCTTTGTTCTGCTGCAGTCGACGTTCGATATCAATTTAACGTACTCGAATTGTTACGTCTTTATGCAGGACATGACCGAGAAATTTACATTTTATATGGCGTTTAGTAGTCGCTTATAGTGATTCGTTCATTAATGTAAGATTGGTAACAATTAATATTATTTACTCGATAGGCCATTTTATGAATGCGTGTCCCCTTTTACTAAGTGCTTGGTCAGCTAAAGGATTTACCATACACGTGCAACATCGCATCTTCGTTACACATTTTTGTTTAAGACGCGTTTGAAGGAAAAATGCATAGTATTTTGCAAATCGGTAATCGTATCATTCGTTATTGATCAATCTAATAATATTGCTACCTGGGCCAAAAGGGCGGCTGTAACAAAGCGATACAAACTGTCTGCTTGGCAGCCATGGCCGTACACAATTGTACAGAAATAAGATTTAAATTTCACATTCCTGAAACAACTCTAATTTTGTGCATGATATTCTTTATTTATTACTTTCGGTCCTTCCGTACCGTATTATTTTTCTTTATTTTATCAATGTTTATTGTGTACATGTAAATGATTATTTATGCCACTATGGGGTAATTTGGTGTCGGTAATGTGAATATTCTAATTTTTTGCACAAAACATGTTTTCTAATTTCTATAATTTATTTCTGCATTCTACGTTCAAATTTTGCATTATTATAATCCTACTAAATTAAGTTGATGGTTTAGGTAGTGTATGTAGGTGACTCGCCATATTTATACGTAGGTATCGACCACAACGAAATTGTGCTAGTGTGTGTGAGCAGTATACGCCTCGTGACCTCGATGAAAGGAAGGACAGATATCTTGCCGTTCTAGAAGGCTGACGTCATTCAAATCGTAGCGACTAGCGAGAGCGCAGCGCGCAGCTAGATATTGTGAAATGTGAACGGCCACCCACTGCTTGCTTGGCTTGGCTGTATCTACCTAAATTACTCTTGAAAGTAGTGGCTGAGAACAGTTATTGTACTGACTTCTGCCATACATGTTGAATTTCGAACTACGCAACACCTAAGTAATTTTGTGATTCCTGGAGTTACATTCCCAATGCTAATTGTTCCGACGAATATTAGGTATAGTATTTGAAAGAATATCGAGATTTATTCTCTTCGACTAGAAGATTATTACACTTAATGGCCAGCAAGCTATTACTCAACATTTTTTAATATTTATATTTTTGCTCAGTCACAAAGGGCGTGTTATGCATTTATACGTACAATGTGAATGTTTTAATGTGAGTTTTCCTGTTAGATTTTTTGCTTCCAATCCCTAATTTTTCTGGGAGAGTAGGTCTAATTTTATTCACTATGATTAAATCCCTGTGACGTGTTTTATCCCCCTAAATTGCTAACATGTTCTAGCTGAATATCTTCCTAATTTGGTCGCGTAATACCTACGGTAAAAATGGCGAGTATGACATAGATTTTCCCCGCATGACGTATTTGCCGTTTCACTCACAGACTTGTTAGTATTTTTAACACTTGCTGTCTCTTTCTCTCGTTCTATAGAAGTCTGTAAGCTATCACGCAACATGCTAAGAATACAACGTAGTTGAGGCAGGAACGCGTGTAATACAGATTTGACCATGACTCTTTTATTTCACAGAGAAATCAAGATTGTTTGGCCATTACTCATCGCCATTTTGCTATTATAAATAGCTAAAAGAGTTGTTGGTTATACACTTTTATCATTTAATTTTGGTGATGCTAGCAGTAGATGAATATCATTTATAATTGATTCCCTGTGATTGCTTAAGAATGCCTATCTTGTAAATAACATTTTAGAATACTTGATTAGGCACCTGCCATTAACTGAACTAAGCACCTTGAGCCCCGCAATACTCAGCTAAAAGCTTTCGTTAGGGTTTTTACTACTTTTTCTGAACTTAACATTCCACTTTTCATTATGGTGTTATTAGAACAATTTTAGTATCACTTTATTTATTTTTTGTATTTTTGTACTATGGTATGTATGCCTAACATGGTCGAAATTCCTTTGATGGAAGGTCGGAAAAATGGATGTGCGATAGTAGACACCTGCCTACCCATTTTGATATTAGCGCGGCGGGGATGTAAGTGATTTGAAATGTGTACTAACGCCATCTATTTTCTCCTCAAGGCAACTATCGAGTATTGGGAACCAACTACATTATGGGATCTACTTAAGGGTTTTCGAGACGCAAAAAGATGATAATTAATCTAACAATGATACTAATCATCGCCATCGTTTCAGCCGAGAGACGTCCACTGCTGGACATAGGCCTCCCCCAAGCATCGCTAGTTCTACCGGTTCTGTGATAAATAGAAATACCTACGTACAGAATACTAAGAATTCTAAAAACCACTTCAAAATTGTTTTACTATGTTATTGTTATCTTTTTTACCATATCACTCTAAGTAGGATGTTAAACAGTAATAATCGATGTTATTATCATAGAAATATTTTAAGTAGGCACTTTTTAGGTTCTACAATGGACTATCACTTGAACTATTATACATAATACGAAGGAGATGTTGTAACAAAGTAATACAATAGACATTGCCTTCGTTTCTTGCAAATCAATTGAAAAGCAAATTCTCTCCAAAGATATAAACTTGTAAATCACAACTATTAATATAGCAATTTTATCTCATTTCAGTGACACTTTTAAGATGACTGAAGCAGTGATGACCGCAGAGGTAGAAGACTTGGAGGATGGGGAGATCGAGAGTGAAGGTGAAGAAACAACTGAAGTAAGAACTGAAGAGAAAGGTATAGAAACTGTACCGACTATCGACGACAAAGTACCGCTAGAAAAACCAGAATCCCAAGATTTTTATTATTCAAAATCAGGTAAGAAAAAGAAATCTAAGTCGAATAAAGAACAAAAATTCAAGGAAAAGAGTAAAAAGAATCGCAAATATTCTAGTCCTACCGAAGACGATTTTGCTGGTAACATCGAAAAAGCCATCAGAAAGGCTATGAGCAAAAATGAAGGTGTAGAGGGCCACAATGAAGGTGACGTTGATGAACGTCGTAAACCTAAAAAACGGAAGAAATACGATAATAAAGATGGTCTTAGTAAAAAACGTAAAAAGCAAGAATTTTCAGATGATATGGATGAAAGCGAAATGATGTGTGTTAGGGGCGCTTCTCCTGTTCATAGGCAGTCGCCGGTTGAAGGATATGCTGATGATGATAGAGATTCATACGCGTCTGACAGCAGCCAGGAGTCTCGAGGGCAGCAGCAGCACCATCGGCAGCTGAGAAATAACAGGCAGCGTGATCGTAACAAACACTATAAGAACGATAGGAGAAGAAGTAATCATCCAATGCAAGACGCTGACGGTGTTTGTTTATATTTTATGCAAGGTAAATGCCATAAAGGCGATGACTGCATTTATTCACATGATGCACAACCTCCAAGAAAAATGGAACTGTGTAAGTTTTATTTAATGGATTGTTGTGCAAAGAGAGATAAATGTTTGTACATGCATGCTGATTTTCCATGTAAATATTATCATACTGGTCTTCCGTGCATATACAAAGACGAATGTAAATTCGCGCATGGTAAACCGCTATCTGATGTTTTAAAGAACATACTTTTAAAACACATAGAATCGGCTCCTAAAGAAATTTTAGGTGATTTCCCAAGACTTAACAGAGAAGGGGCTTTAAAAATGTTACAAACAACTCAAGGAAAATTAATACAACAATATTCCGACGCTTCAGAAGGTAATGAGAAAAACATTCCATCTCTTTTTGAATTAAATATACCAAACCCTCAAAACACAACAGACTCATTACAAGGAAATCAATATAATATGAGTGAGAGGCAAAATAAAATATCACCAAAAGTGAGACAATCGAGGTGGCAAAACGATTTGTCGAATAATCAGAACTTTAGTTTATCACCAAATAATAATACAAATTCAAGTAATGTACTTAGCATCAAGAATCTAACTGGAGTTCTGACACCACGGCAAATTTTAGACCTTACAAAAATGGGTATAGATAATTTAGATCAACTTGGTCAACTGACGGTATTACAATTAAATAGCATTGGATTATCCCTAAAACAAATAACTGAAATCCAGTTAAATACAATGAACATACAAAAGCTAGGTCTCATAAACTCGAACAATGAACCGCAACAGTTTATGGGTCAAACGTCTGGAAGTAAAGATTTAGATTTGAGGGTGCCACCTGTACCCGTACCTAGCAACGTTACGGCACCGTCTGACTTACCGGGTAAAGACATTGACATGCGTTTTCAGCCGTCTGTAATGCAACCGGCACTTGAAGATACCTCGTCAAGTAAGGGTGGTCAAAAAGAACCACAGATGAGTAAGGATATGATAGATATAGATCAGTATACAAAAGATGCTTTAAAATTCGTGTCAAAAGATAAGGAAAATATTGATATTTCTAACGAGTCGTATGAAACTGAGAAACCTGTCATTGCTAGCGAGTCGAAAGACGTAGATCACAGAGTTCTTCCTTTTTCAGACGAGGGTCCCAGAATTTTACATTCAACTGTTGAAGACAATCATGTGAAGAAAGAATGTGATACAGATATAAGATTTCTTCAGCCAGAACCATTATTTAAAAACCCTGAAAAGAGACGTCGTCGATCGACAACAGATGACGAAGACAACAATTTATTAATAGATGAGAAATGGTATTCAAGTGACGAAGAAAAAGGAACGAAGAAGAGGTCTCCAGTTTCATCACCAATACATAAATCGCCTCCACAGTCTTCCACACCACAGATTATAGAACCTTCCGCTGTTTTAAGTAGGCTTGGTGATCTTTCTAAAATAGATATTAGTGAAGAGGTAACAAAATTGCTGAACACAATGAAAAATAATCTACAAGAAAATAAAGTTGAAAACAGCACCGAGGGTGCGGCATCGCCACACAATAGATCAAGGGATCCCCGAGCTAGACGATCTCCAGAAAAAGTAGCAGATTCCAATAAGACGACTACTAAAAAACCCCCTAGAGTATCGATTTATGAGTGTATAGATGGTGAGCCCACGGACGGCAGACGAAGAACTGATGTCGATTTGCGGAAATCGGATTTCAACCTCCCTACTTTTGGCGATACCGATTTGCGTCAAACTAGTGGAGATATTGATTTTCGTCTAGGTTTGCCTTTTAAACCTCTACCTAATTACACACCTGCATCGGAGATAAACGGGTCAATCAATAGCCATCCGCCTATGCCATATAAAGTAGTACTAATTGACATACCCCGGCCAGATTACACAGATATTAGAAATAGTACTGCTAAGTCACAGGCATTAGTGGATCCTAGACTAAGAAAAGTTTTTAGACTATCTGTTGACGATTCTAATAGTGATAGTGAAAAGTCCATTAAGACATCGACAACCACGACTCCTGCTGGCCCTAGAATTGATCCTCGAAGAAAACCCAAAGAAGTTGAACCCATTGTTCAAGATCAAAAGTCCAGCTCATTGGATTTGCAAACTATACTTCAAAATTCGAATTGGTACAAGGAAATGAGTTCGACGCAAAAAATATTTGTAAACCAAAATTTAGCACCAGTGACTCAAATGATTAAACAGTATCAACAAGAATGGATACCAGGAAAAAAAATCGATCTAGCTCCCATTCAAGGTAATAGTGTGTTGTGCAATATATTTAACAACTTGGGGATCTCTTTAGGTGACAATGGTGAGTATTCCTATTTACCAAAACCCAAAGAAGCCTTACTCAAAACACCAGTTAATTTTAATCAAAATGCATTTGGTATGAACAGCAATATGGGTGGGCCTACGGGTGCAATGGATGGCGGTAATATGAATATGATGAATATTCCGCCAATGGGTATGGCAGGTATGAATAATATGAATTTAGGTAACATGCATGGATTTAATCAATCGATGCCAGATCCACGGGGTGGACCGACGCCTGGACTACTAGGAATAGCTCCAAATATGCCGCACAACTTTAATAAGTTTGGTGGACCTAATAACTTTGGGAATATGCCGTTTAATGGTCCTGGTCCCGGTAACGATTTTAACTTTATGGATGGTGATCAAAATTACCCAAGGTTCCCAAATCGAGGAGGTCACCGAGGTCGCGGCAACGACCGGTGGAATCGTGGAGGTTCTGGTAGAGGGCATAGAGATCGAAAAAACTATAATGATCGTGGAAATTGGAAGAATGATAGAAATTAGGTTTTGTATTATATCTTAAATGCTTTATTATATTATCAAGTTAACGTAATAAATTATTTTAGCTAATTTAGAGGAACTCCTTCCACATACAGCAAAATGTGATCAAGGTGATAATATTATTAATGCCAGACTTTTTTTGTAGGTACGTTGTATTTTCATAGTTAGTATAGGTATGGTTACGTGTATAGTTTTATGTCTAAGGTCCCTTTGAATATTGTAAATACGTTTTAAGTAGCAGGTAATTGATCAATTTCAGTATCATTATGTATGTAAAATAATTATTTTAAATACTGAATTAAGTTTATTAATAACTCATTATAAGAGCCAAATGTTTTAAGACTGAGTGCGTGCGTCGACATTTATATGTTGTTTTTCATTAATTTGTTTCGATCCTTATATAACATTGAACACAAACTTAAGTTTTGTATTAAGCAAGTGTGGGATAAGAAACTATGCTCGGTCATAGTGAAAAAGCAATACGAATAATATACCTAGATTGTTGAACTGTTATTATGGTGTGTTAGGTAAATATTGTAATAAAAAACATAGACGGGCCTACTCAACTTTAAAAATAAATTCATGTTTATATTTTATCAATCTCTTGATTTACATACCTTTTCTTTCAATATTTTATTTATTTGTGTAAAATACTTTCGCACACAAATATCATCTTTTTTGTATTAGTCGATTTGCGGCTAACCTTTTGAAAGGGCGAAAAAATATTTCGCTGACTAATTTTGGAAATATGATAGGTATACTTAAATATACCTACATCCTAGATAGGTACATAATGAAATTCAATTTTTATTAACCGACTTCAAAAAGGAGGACGTTATCAATTCGGTATATTTATTTAGATAATTTTTTTATGTATGTTCGGGCATATAACTCCGTCATATATAGGAAAAGTTTTTATTCAGTGCGCAAACTTTAACCATGAATTCGGCATACCATTGTAGAACCCCAGCGAAGAAATTTTTCGTCGGTTTTACAAACATTTAATCAGCTGTTTCATAGAAAAGTGCAATACCTACGCGGTTAAAAGGTATGGAACAGCTGTTTTTTTTTGTATAACCGACGAAAAATTTCTGCGCTGGGGGATCTAGAATGATATGCTGAATACATGGATACAGTTTGCGCACTGGTTAAAAACTTTTCCTGTATAGACGGACTTGGAAAATATATTTTTTATTCGAAAGGGGATTGGTGTGGGGTAGGTACCTTAGCTAAAAAGTAAAAAAAAAAAAACTAAAAAAAAAAAACAATCTATTTCCGAAAAAACACTTCAAACTGAAAAATTACTTTAATTTCGGAAGTCTGTCACAAAAAACTGAAATACATATCCAAACACACCGACTTCCGAAATGAAAGTTATTTTTCAGTTTGAATTGTTTTTTAGGAAGTCGGTTGCTTTTTTTAAAGGTTTTTTTTATATTTAATGTTATAATATATTTTTTTAAAGTTAGGAAATTCGTTGTATTTTATTTGTAAATTATAATGTAATTTTCATGATGAAATAAATAGGTCAGTTGGTAAATAGGACAGAGGGTAAATAGTTCAGTTCCTATTAAGTATCTAAAAATAGCGAAAAGTTATTATTCTTATTCATTACACACGAAAACTTAATTGTAAAAAATAACACCTACCACTTTAACAGATATTAAAACGAAGATGATAAATAGTAGTTACCTACAATATTATTCATATCGGTTAAACTGAAGTCATATCCACAGTGAATAACTCTTTGCTTACCATTTATCTATTCAGGTAGATACCTACCTAAATGCGAATGAAAACACCTAGGTATAAAAAACTCGTATCATTTCTGTTTTTGACACTTGTAACGCTGTTACTTGTAAGCCTGATCAAACACCTGATCAGTAGATTAACTGTTGTCAAATCTTATGTAAACTGTTGTTGTTAACCAAACATCGACATGACATCAGCCATAATCAATGTGCCTCGCAACGCAACAAAGTGCGGACTTCTGAGCGAGCGGTCATGAGTTCGATCCCCACCCGTTGCACAAGCTTAGTTAGGTACGCAATAAGTACAAGTTTTGCGAAACATGTTAATAATCTTAAAATAAATACAATCACTATTATATTGTTACTTAATATTAAAGTATCTAAATTAAAATAAATCCCATTATCTGAAATCAGGGGTTTGCTTGTGTTATCTTATTTAGGTACCTATGCATTTTCTAGAGAAGCGGGAATGAGGTCGTCCATCAATGATGAATTTAATGTATTCTAGTTCTGTCATCATCGGCGAGTGTTGGAATGACGTAAGTATGCATGGATTGGAGAGAAATCAAAAACATCGAGAAGATAAGATTATGAGCTGTCTTTATTTATTGATTGTAGCACTGAAGTTATATAGCTAGAAAAGTCTATTTTTAAACGGCTGCCACCAGTTTTTAAATTGATCGCTACTTGAGACACCTTCGAAAATGTAGGAGCTGAAAGAAAGTAGGTTAGGTAACATCAAACAAAGAAGAGGTATCCAAAAACTGACGGATAATCATAACTTACAAAGGTTCAAAGAATCCATTTCTTCTTGATCATCAGTGCAGTTGTAAAACAATACACACTGTTTTGCGGACAACTTGGGCTGCGAGACGAAGTAGTTGTAAAGAAGTTCCATTTCTCTTGCTGCTGTTTGAGCAGTGTTAGGAGAACAAACCAATATGACTCCTTGAACTCCGAGTCTTAGGGCTGGCCAACAGGATTCGAATCTGAAAATAATGTGGCCAGTCACGTGTCTTATGACCTTAGAACCTACAGGTACACACGCACACCTTTATACATGTAAACAGCTGTTTTCCTAACACATCTGTAGGTAGTAAGATGATAGTCACTTAACAGAACAGCTACCTACCTGTTTATCATGATAAGCCAGGCAAATCTGGCTACCTACGTTGGATTTTAAGTAGGTTATCGAAACGAATCTAAAGTGAAAGGAAACGATTTCCGGCAGTCTGCCATCTTATGTATAACTTACTTGTCATAATATAAGCAACGTAGTAGGTAGGTAAATGAATTACCAACTTGTTGATTCAACGAACAGTTGAAGCTTTCTTTCGATGGATGGCGCTTCTACAAAGTTATTGATCAGCAGGATGCTGGATTGACAACCTTTACAATAATACAGGTTTACATGGAATGATTCATGATTAACCTCACCTATGGTCACCACTGCAGTCCCAAAGTTCAATGTCGATGCTTGTCGGTTTCCCATTAACATTCAGATTGGGAAGTTCAAACTCCACTATTCTGACGCCTTGTGTGGACCGAGGTGCTTCTGTTTCTTCGACATTTATTGAATCTGATATGAAGTTGGCTATTCTCGTTTTTCCGCTCTAAAATAAAAATAATTACCTAACACATTTAGAAACACAAATCGCCCACAAACGAAATAACAATGAATCTTCTATTGTGTCTTATTCCACTGAATATATTGAAGGACACGTACTTCCTTTAAACCGTTTTACTTATATCACAAACATTTTAGCTACCTAAAATTATTTAGGCTCGTATTCCTTGGGTACCTAGGTAGTTAGTTATTGATAAATTGACATAGGTATGAAGAAGCGATAGCAATTGAAGACAAAATTATTGATTACCTCTGACGGTCCAATCATTAAAATCTTCAATTTGTTTGGTTGCATTGCACTAAGAGACACGGCCTTTATTTTCTTTTATCTATACCTATTTACAATCAATCAAACATAATTAATACACATGCAGTAAATAAACACGATACACACGTGCGAATCTTTGCACAGACATTGTTGTGTTGATCATTACCTAGGCAACTCGTTACGTAGCGACCGGAGCGTAGACGACTTCTTCTATGATTTTCTTTTCATTAGATTAAAACTTTATTTTGCTGTTTTTTCTGGTAAAATGTGATGTAAACTCAATTTAAATAATTTTAATTTTATTTATTGAATTTCTAACATCGATTTCCTGCAAAATAATGTCCTTGTTAAAGTAGGATGTTTTCCTGGTTTTCATTAAACTTTAATATTAAGGATGATTATGATACCTCTATTTCATTTAATAGCGAAATAATAATAATTACTTAGTCATCCAATTACATCTACATAGATAGGTAGGTACCTAGGTCTTGGAAAAGCCGATCACACCTATTTATTAAGAGTTGTCTTAATGAAAATTCTTAAAAAGATAAGTAGGTAGGCCTACTCAGTGGCGTACCAGGTACCTAACTATATACCTAGCTACCTATAAGTAACTATCTTAAAATTAAAAACATATTTTGGGGACATTCACATTGGGGAATTATAGAACCAAGAAAAGAAGAAACAAGTTAACTGGGGCCTTAGTCTGCTATTTTTATAAATTCGTCATTCCAACACAATCCCATTGTCATTCATTTGTCATTTTGCTAAAAGTTCGTAATCTGTTAAATTCTTATTGGTCGATCATTGGTCGGTCCAATGGTCTCGTAATAGAATTGTGTCATAATGGCATTTTCAACCCATTGGCAGTTTTGAACATTTATTCATGCCAGATTTCATTTAGCTATATATATTTTTACATATTATTTATTAGTGTTATATGCAATCTAAAGTAGTAGGAAGTTCGTAAATTAAGTTAGTCATTCAATTGTCATTAAGTACGAGATTACCAATAAATGCCATTTCTTTCAATGGAGTGTCAGTGGCTGACCATTGGAAAGCCATAATGACGGCATTTTATTAGTAGACTAGCTGTGCCCGCGACTTCGTCCGCGTGAAATAGTGACTTTTTGGGCAGCATATTTTGAATTACATAATAATATACCGTCGTTTGGGTAGCAAAAAATTTACTTTACAGTAATGCTTCTCTGTATACAATATTTGACGTATGGCCATCGGGGATGAAAGCATACAGGCTCCTAGGATTGCTAACCCGTGACAGAGCCACATACAACTGACCGTGCGAGAAACAGCTGATACTCAGATCTACACCCACAACTTTCAGCGTCTGACCTTGGGCTTTATTAATTGTCATCGCAAAACATAGGCTGACTGGAAACTGGACTCGTTTAAAACTAAATGGAAAATTGTTTGGAATGAGAGGAATCCGAGGAATGAAAACACTTTCACCTTTTCCACACCCTGTTAAAATCTCTGCTTCTATCAGATTTCGTTGTAAATTGGTCACTTTTAACCTGGTGCCATTGCACAGTTTTGGGGGGCTTACATTTTTAAGAAGCATTATGGGTACGCCTACTTTTAATTTTATTTTATGTGCTGGTAGTCCAGGAGCATTGAGGGATTCTAAAAATTCTACTGGGTAGCTTGTAGATTCTCCTTCTTCCATGACTCTGTTAATGGAGATATACTCAACATAATCCCCCAGAACATAGCTCAAAATTTCAGCGTTATACAGGGTGATTGGAAGATGGGTGCAAAGCTTTAAGGTGAAGATAATATAGACAATTTAGAACCATTTAAGCCATGGTTGTCTTAGACGAAGTCTTACCAAATTTTTTATTTTTTATTAAGGTTTAAAAGACGTATTGTACAATTTTTTTATTTTTTCTGAGCTTTAAATGTCTGTAAAAAAAATGTCTAATGACACAGAAGCCTAAAACATGTTTTGCTTGATTGCTTACACATTACTTTAATTAAATAAATAAAAAATGAATTCATTTATCATTCAATTTGGCCATAATTATGCAGTTTACATTAAATTTTGAGAATTTCAGAAAAAAAACTTAAAAATTTGGTTAAAAATATTTGGTAAGACTTCGTCTAAGACAACTGTGGCTTAAATGGTTCTACATTGTCTGTACTATCTTCGCCTTAAAGCTTTGCACCCATCTTCCAATCACCCTGTATAACTGATAGAATACTTTAACAAATGTTCGCCGTGATTCTTTAAATTGACATAACTTTTTTATTTATGAACTGATTGACATGAAATAAACACTAAATGTTAAGTGAAACTTACTACAATATATTAGTGAAAACCGCATCTAAATCGAATAAGCCGTTTCTGATATTAGCGTGCACAAACACACAGACAAACAGACAAACCGACAAACAGACAAAAAAAAAATAATTACAATCTCGGGTTCGGCATCGAAATAATAACAACCCCTGCTACTTTTTTTTTATATATCTCGATTGTACAGACACCACTTTTCTACAATTTTATTATATGTATAGATATAGATTACCAAACTTGTCAAAATCAACAATTATGAAATCAATGATAGACCATTCTGACACTATTGTAATAGCAGACTTGAGGCCCTGGTAAAGTACCGCTGGCCCAGTTAAAGGGCCATTACAATAGAAAAATAATTGTGTAATTAATCCACTAATAGAAAATACTAAATACCTACGTATAATTATGAATTTAGGTGCGGCAGTAAAAATGCAGGTCCCACGGAGATTTGAACTCGGATCGCTAGCAGAGGCCCAGAGTGCTAACCAATACACCATGGGACCACTAGGAACCGTGACGAAATTAGGGCGTGATATCTTCTGAATCGATTTTTGCATATTAGTTCGAGGGCAGCACATCAAGCCACCCCAATCTGTCAATTTTCTTTGATAGGTTTTCAACTTTATTACGTAAGCATAAGGTTCATGTTCAATTGGGAAAATTTGACAGTTTAGGGTAGCTTGATGTGCTGGCGTCTGTACCTATAAGTTAGACAAATCAAAGATATTGTAAAGCGGTAGTAACTTTACCTACAACAACCTAGTAGAAGTTTTTGGGGGGAACACGAAAAGTCCACGTTAGTCACTTATTTTCACCTTCACTACACTTGTGCACTCACACGTAACTAAATTGAATAATTCACTACCAAAATTATACAATTGAATTCGCTAGTTCACAAAATTTCATGAAAATGAAAATTCGTGCGACATGTTCCAACGCGACCCCGCCAAAAACTCCAAAAATATGATTATTTGTAAGGAAAAATGGGTACATTCCAATTTCAAACTTTCCCTCCACATTGCGAGTTGATTTAAATTATTGTGTCTCATTAAAAAATGGATCTCCGCCGGGAACATTTTCGCGCTATGAATTTTATACGATTTCAAGTGTCGCCTGATACCGGACGAATCGGATGATAAACTTCAAATGGCATTCATGGATGAAGGCCCTTCTAAGGCACCGTGTATCGTTGGTATAACGAATTAAAGCGCGGTCGACTAACTTTGGAGGGTGAAGAAAGAAGTGGTCGCCCTTTGACGGCTGTTACGGAAGAAAACGTGCTAGCAGTGAAAAATTTAATCCATGCAATAGGCGAGTTACGTATCAAGAGAATCAGCACATACTGCAGGTTGGATCGGGAAGCTTTCACGAAATTCTACACGTGCATGTTCGCGTGAGGAGGATAGTTTCACGCTGGGTGCCGCACAACCTCACCGATGCTCCGAAGCATGCCCGGGTGGAATGGTGCCGTGATATGATAAACAAATTTGAAGCAGGGTCGTCTCGGTGACATAATTACACATGAGTCTTGGATTTATCAATACGATCTAGAAACGAAGCGCCAGTCGACGGTTTGGGTGTTTCAAAACGAATCAACGAATGAAGCGATCTAGAAGCGGGTGGAAGATTTTGATCGCGAACTTTTTTAATTTGACTGGCTACTTGGTGTCAATTCCTTTACGGAACCAAAGAAGAATCAACGCTGAATGGTTTAGTACCAAATGCTTGGCAGAAGTTTTCTCTGTTGTGAGCAACAAACGACCAAACACTGGGCTCCGCGGGCTACTGCTCCACCACGACAATGCGCCTTCGCACACCGCGCTCAAAACGAGGGACTTCCTGGACAGCACGCCGGTCAAACTCCTGGGTCACCCTCCTTACAGCCCTGACCTAGCACCGTGTGACTTCTTATTATTCCCAAAAATAAAAAATCAGCTCAATGGGATACAATTTTCGTCGCCGGAAGTTGCGCTGTCAGCATTCGAGCAGGCTGTAAACGAGGTGTCTGCGGCGGACTGGAAAAAGTGTTTCGAAAACTGGTTCAGACAGATTCAGACGCATGAAACTTTGTATAGAGGCTAGTGGAGAGTTTTAAAAAAAATATTTACCTATAGAACTTTTTTTTCGCCATTCTTTCTGAGTGTCCCACGTATGTATCTATGTATGTTCATCTGTTCCCTCATGACTTTTAAACTTCTTATCATAATTTGACAAATTAGGTATCTTGATCGTCGGCTGGTTATAGGCTACGTGACGCCATATGGTGTCCTCTAGAGGAAAAATACAAGTGACTTAAAAAAAAAACATGCGGGTCAGTCTTTGGGGACTGCCGATAGAAGTGAAAACTAATAGTAACTTGTGAATTTTTCACGCTTTCATAACAATTGAAGTTTTCACTTCAATTGTTTTGAAAGCGTTCGGTGACGATGACGCGAGTTCCACGATTTTTGTTCACCCAAAAAGTGCTCAACGCGCCTAAAGAAGTTTTCACTTCAAAAATTGCCACCTCTCCTAACAAAACAATACATGACATTCGAACAAGTAGTAAGCGATCATAAGCTTTAGGGTAAAGTGGCTTACGGCCACGGTTTTTATTAGATGAGAATATTTTCTTGTTTCATACTTTTACAGCGTGATTTTTCAGTAGTTGAATTTTCGTTTTTGAACTTACTTTTTAGCACATAACATCACGCCTTGATTCCGCGAAGGCGTGGGCAGACATGTACCTATAGTAGGTACACTCACATTTCGCACGCCCCATTCGCCTATTTTCAGTTTTTTTAGGTTATTTAATCTCAATCATGTGTATAGGTCTGCTAACGCTCGTCGCCTCGTTTATTTGAATTAACTCTAGAATAGATAATTATTTATAGCTAGTAAGTAGGTACCTATAATAAAATAATAGAAATTTTCTATTTGCGTGTCATCCTCATCATTTTATCCGACGTCTACTGCTGGACATGGGCCTCCCCCAATTGGGGGGATTTGCCATAATCGCCACGCTTGGTAGGCGGGTTGGCGATCGCAGTTTGATGGTAAAATGCATAGAGAACGCTGCTGCCCATTCACTGCCAAGTCCCTTAATCACCTCCTACGACACCCACGGGCAGAAATGGGCTATTTGCGTGTGACCGACTCTAAATAGAAGATCATCATCATCACTTTAGCCGAAAGACATCCCCTGCTGGGCTTAAACCTCCCCCAAGCACCGCCACTTCGACCAGAAGGCGTCCCACATTGTGGACCGATGACCTGGTGAAAGCCACTGGAATTCGCTGGATGCGGGAATACAAGTTCACTTATGAAAATTAAAGTCGAGGTTAATTAGTTCTTTCTATAAGTTTAGTTAAATTAGTGCCAAACATTATGGTTACTGGTTGATAAGTTGTTCATTATTTTATTACTAGCTTTTTCCAGCGGATTCGCCCGTTTGGAGGTCGGACATTATACCACGGTTGGTACTACCGGGATAAAAAGTATCCTATGTGTTAATCCAGGTTATAAACCTTCCCCCTTAGTTATGAACGTGAAAATGCTTAAAGCTAAGCAGTGTTTAGCGACTGTCTGTACATTTTTGACGTTTAAAGTTAAACATCTCATAACTTTAAGTCGCGTTTATAAATAAGATTCTGTCTACCAAATTTCAACCAAATCCATTCAGCCATTTTTGCGTGATTGAATAACAAAGATCTAAACTTACAAACTTTCTCATTTATAATCTTAATAATAAGTATAAAGTAGGATTATCACAACCTTCCTATATGTTCAGTTTCCAAAGTAATGTTTTCATTATATTTGGACCTATCTACTCGTAGAGAATTTTTGACACATCGTTTTATTTTTCATGTAATATTTATTAAACCTCTGGCGATCCCACACGTCATGATTTCAGCTGAAAGACGTCCACTGCTGGACATTGGCCTCCCCTAAAAGGGCGGGTTTGCCATAATCGCGCCGCTTGGCAGGTGGGTTGTCGATCGCAGAATGTTGGTAAAATGCATGGAGAACGCTGCTGCCCATTCACTAGTAAGTCCCTTAGTCGCCTTCTACGACGCCCATGGGAAGAAATGGGATGATGCTATTCTTTTACGTCCGGCACGACACGGAACCCACACGTATCCCACACGTGATACCAGCAATTTGATGCTCTATTTTAGTTACTTGCACCAATATGTACACGTCAGCTGCAAATGTAAAAGTAACTTTTTATAGCCATCCTATCTGCAGGAAATCTATTAGTAAGGACGAATGATAGCACAAACAAAAACCTGTGGGGTGGGATGTCTAACGGTAGACCTAGAGAGGTTCTTGACTGATACTTAGTAACTGTTCCTAACAATCCTAACCACCAGGTCCAGGCAGTGAAATAAAAAGTGCTATATAATCCAGCGAAGGCATTCGTTCATTAGGTAGTAGCAGCCGTTACTTGGGATTACATACAGAGTATTCCTCATGGCATGCGCCACCATAACTGACCACCACGTGCTAATTGACATTTATTTTTTATGTCCTTTTGAATTGAATGAAATGGCGTGTTTTTTTTAATAAATTGGTTTACGGTTTGCTTATTCGTTATTCGTTTGTTACATTTTTTATGGGGGTTTCTGTGGCAGTGCATTATATATCTACTTAGATAGGTAAATTAGAGGGGCTTGTGGCTAATAACAGCCAGGTTAAGCTACGTTTGCCGCGGTTGGCCCGTGGATGGGTGACCGTCTATGCATACCAAGACCCGTCCGTGCCTCGGAGTTGGTTCCGGTTGTTATTCGTGGATCTGGACAGTCGTTACGGGTCGTCAGAAGTCCGAAAGTCTGCCAACCAGTCAGAGGTATCGTATTACTCAGTAGCTGGGTTGTAGAAGTCAGACAAGCAGCCGCTCCATGTAAAATACTGATATTCAGCTGCATCCGGTTATACTGGAAGCCGACCCTACCCCAACGTAGTTGGGAAAAGGCGAGGCAGATGTTGAGGTAAGTATATCATCATTGATGAGGTTGGTTACGAAGTTAAGTATATTATCGTAATAGATTATCTACTTATGTAAATATAGGTACTATTTATAGGTTTATTAAGTTACTAGCTTCCGCCCGCGGCTTCGATCGCGTGGAGGTCGGAATTAATCCCGCGGGAACGTGCTACCGAGATAAAAAGTATCCTATGTGTTAATCTAGGTTATAATCTATCTGTGTGCCAAATTTCATCCAAATCTGTTCAGCCGTTTTTGCGTGAAAGAGTAACAAACATCCATCCATTCATTCATCCATCCATTTTTACAAACTTTCGCGTTTTTAATATTAGTAAGGATTAATTTTGATTTCATGTCCCTATCAGGTGAATAGGTAGTTTTACAAGTAGTTCCTGGAAAAGTGCGCCGTCTAGGTATGTCAAAATATGAAAAGGTACCTACACAATATGTCTTGTAGGAATTACAGTTGGACATCTACTTATATAACATGCATTACTGTAGGCGCATCGAGTGCTCGGCTTGGCCCGATTCACGGCGTGGGTGTAAAATAATCTCATATAAGTAATAAGTTGTTAGTAAGAAAACCAGTCTGGACTCGAGATGTATTGAACAATTTAATTGTTGTTGTTGTTTCATTGTTAACTAACACTTAACAGAAATGGTTAATTAAGTGCTGTAACTAGTAGAAATGAACAACCATGTTTAAGAACAGCGCATAAATCTATCATTAAAACAGATAACGTACAAAATATACTCCCTGTATCTACTCAGGAAACCAACGTCCTCAAACTGTCTCATCATCATCATCATTTCAGCCGAAAGACGTCCACTGCTGGACATAGGCCTCCCCAAGCTCCGCCACTTCCACCGTTTCTGTGCTTCTCGCATCCAGCGGATTCCTGTGGCCCTCACAAGGTCATCGGTCCACCTTGTGGGAGGCCTTTCAACTTTCCGGGGATTGTTCGCACCCCTTGCCTCACCGTGGCCTTGACTGCTACCGTAGCCAAGGGTAGGCGGGACGCCGGGAATTAGGGGCCATTCATTTTTTGTGCTTGTCATGTTGTTCCATAATCACCACGCTTGGCAGGCGGGTTGGCGACTTGGCGAGCGCAGTATGGTTTTAGAAATGAATAGAGAACGCTGTCCATTCTCTAGTAGTTGTCAAACTGTCTATTTAGTAACATTAAATAACAGGCAGCGACCTTGCGGTCTGCTGTCCTGCCCCACAGCCTGCAGTACTTTGCATAGGTACCTAATCCTGGTGCATAGAACGCATAGAACGGCTGTCATTACCAACCCGTTATAATGTCTACTATGTAACTTCTTGCTGTCATATTTAGTAACGGAATTCTTGAGATGTGGTGTGTTATCTTTAATGTGGATCATAATGTAAATGCGCTTGCGTCGTTGACATGCAGGTTACGTGTTCTGTTTTTTTTAGGAGTTGTTTGGAAAAAGTTTAAAAGGGCTTGTGGGTAAGTAATAATAGCCGCACTAGTCGTTCGATCAGGTTAAGCTACGTTTGCCCTGTGGATTGGTGGCCATCTTAACATACCAAGACCCCTCCGTGTCTTGGAAAACACGTCAAGTCGTTAGATTTGGCTCTCATTCGTGGATGAACGTGACGACAGTCGTTACGGGTCGTTAGAAGTCTGAAAGTCTAACAAATCAGTCCTACCGAAGGGTATTGCATTACCCATACCCAGTAACTGGAGGTAAGATAGGCAGTGGCTGCATGTATGTGTAATACTGGTATTCAGCTGTATCCGATTAGACTGGAAGCCTTTACCCAACATAAGTTGGGTAAAGGCTAAGCAGATTGATTTTGTTTGGAAAAAGTTTAGAGATTGGTTGCCACTCGATTTTTGTGTATATATTACCGGCCAAGCCCGATTTCAGGCCAAACTAGTTTGTCCTAGGCCAAACTGGTTTATTAAGTCGGGGCACCCCGATTAAATGGGTTAGGTTAGGTTAGAACTGTGACCAAAAGGGCGCGAGCCGAGCGAGCGCAGCGAGCGGTGCCGCGGCAGCGGCCGGCGAGCGTTACTTCCAAAGGCCGTTAACGAAACGGCTAATTAAGCTAGTTGGCTGCGACATATCTCGCGTAGGATTAAGTCTGTTTGGCCTAGGACAAACTAGTTTGGCCTGAAATTGGATTTGGCCGGTAACAATCGGCTCGCGCCCTTTTGGTCACAGTTCTAACCTAACCTAACCCATTTAATCGGGGTGGCCCGGCTTAATAAACCAGTTTGGCCTAGGACAAACTAGTTTGGCCTGAAATCGGGTTTGGCCGGTAACATATACACTACTTGAAAAAAAAAATTTAGCTCACATGCCAAGGTTACGTTTACCAAGTTTTTGTACCTGTATAAATTCCTCAGCGAAGGTGTTGCAATCCATCCACAACATGAGATGGATAGCTTGCGAGCTAATCTTAATTAATCGATCAACCGCACAATCTCTGGATCTAGCAAAATTGAAATGTTGTATGTGTTGTAAACGTAGTATCAAGAAGCGGTTGCCTACTTACAGTAGTTCTGCGCACGTAATCAAGTTGAGATACGACATTGTAACAACATAAACAAGTCTTATTCACTGACTGAAGGAATAGACATTTACCTTAACTGGGATAGTTTAATGTTTCCGGCAACACACACATGGTGTGGGTAGTATTAACTTCTATTGTAACTGTAACTGTGTCCACACTGGCCTACGCTGGTTCGAACCGCATGTTAATGGCGACGCGTGTGTCTCAGTCTTAGATAAAGCCATTAGCATGCGTTAGTTGGTTGGTTGGTGATTGGTTTGGTGGTAAGGCTACTATAATTTTCTTCACAGCCATGTGATCAAATTCAAGCAATCCTTTCAGTATCCAAAGGTTCGTGGTTATTTGAGTATTAGGTACCTACCTACTTTAGATACTGTGATGAGTCAGGAATATCCTCGCATAATTCTGATGTAGCGTGAAGCTTGAAACGTAAATAATAATTTTAATGTAATGTTTCCCTACGTTCCCATAGACACAGCACACAAGAACTAATACAGAGCCCATAGGGCTCCTACAGCACCTATTGAGGCTTATCAAAAATTATGATGTCCACGGTCCTGTGTCTCCTATCGAGGAAACGCAGAACTATTGAGATGTTAATCATATTCTTTATCGTACATATAAATTACAAGAAACAATGTTCTGATATTCCCACAGTTGGATTCTTGAACAGCAAAACCTCAGTCCAGGTACTAGTAATTTAAAAATACAGCATGTGTTTTTTTGCAACATTATTTACATTTCTACTAATGTTATGTATATTTCATTCACTGCCAGCAGTGCTAGCTTAGATAGTCTTACCAACAACTAAATGCAACGTGACCTGGAATACAAACGGCATTCATTAAAGTAATAATAGTCTTATGTGATGCCACAGCGGTGAGCACTGGTCAGCGACAACAGTTTGCACTTCCGAATCACAAACTTGTATGAAAGCCTAAATAATAATTTGTCAGACGGAGGCTCAAAGTTTGGAAATTAACATGCCATTGAAATAACAATGATGATGTCCATTTGAATCTTCGCTTTTAACCCAGTGTTATTACCATAATTCTTTTAGTCACACCTTTTCGCATTGTCCCTGAAAAGATTTATAGGCAATAATGCAGCTGTTTTTAAACGCCATAAATCTGGCTGTCCATCGTCTGGCTAAGCCTTTAGAGTGTGTAGGAAGGGTCTGTGCTTAAACATGGAGGCTAATGAAATAAAATACTAACGCCGACGTTCAGAGGCGTCAACTCCTATTTCACTTACCGCAGTCCGCCCACTCGCTTGGAAGATACATTGTGCAGTTGTGCTCACACCACGCCAAATATACGTGGATATAATGCCTTGATGTATTGTGTAGGGTTGCATGAAAGGCTGTAGACAGCACAAGTTTAATTAAATACTGCGGGATATGTTTCTCTTACTCTCGGATTATACCTCTACGAGTACTTATTGTTAGACGGAAGCTTTTTAAGCCGTTCAGTGTTCTCTGTGGAACATGGACCTCCTAGGCCGATCATGTTATCTATGATAGGCCGAGGCACGAGCCTGGCGAACGGACAGGTACACCTATGGCAAGGTGTTCGTGTTAGATCAAACACAGGAGGATTCTACATATACTCACTGTATTTTATTGAGCAACAATCGAAAGTAATCGAAACGATATCTTTTATGAAACCCATTAGCGTAACATAGAAAGAAAACTTGAAAGCCTCATAAGGTTTAAGTAAAACTGAATCAGCTTATTAACAGTTTTCACTTCGTGCAGTCTTGTAACTCATTTCTCACAAGCACGTACGTAATTTATACATACAAACAAATACTGCAAATACTCTGGCTTGAACTGATGAGAAGCAGGTCAAACACTTCTTGTGTAATATAATCGTTTCCATTCCCAGATTCCCAGATCAATGTAATCAATCACGCTACAATAATGAAACCATGGTTAGCACTTCAATTGACGTAGAGCAAGAACTGCCTTTAGATGGTGAGATGAAGCCAAGCAATGAATCGCATACAATCATGATCAAGTTTTAATGTAATTTTATTACTCTTCTCATACATCGGGCTGAAGAATGGACGTTAGATATACATAGTTACTTTTTCGCTTTGTTCGTTTACTGATATCCAATTGTAATTTAGTCTGGCATTATAATACGTAATAGCGGGCCATAGCTATTGGCGAATTGATTGTATTACGAACGAGACATTTCTCTTATTTTTCTTGGCAAGATACAGATACGAAAGAGATGTCATGTTGTGATGTCTGTTTTCATACGAGCACAGTTTGATAGATTAGCGTTTTTATTATAATAGTGTTTAGTATTCACTAAGCATTAAAGCCTCGCAGACGTTTAATGGCTATAAATAAAATACATTACCAAGACTTGTTATGGTAAGTCTAAGTTTTAAGTTATATCGGAGGTACTTCGCGATATTATGTAAAAGAGAGGCATTACTTTCTCGTGTACTTTTAGCACAAACTTAAATGTTTTAATGTCTGTTATGATGTATCCACTGTGCAGTGTAATAAAACAATTTTCAGTTATTATCAAGAGAGAGCCAAATGGAGCCCATTATTATGTGAAACGAGAGCTTGTTCCCAAATGCGGCGTTTATGGAAATGTTCTTTATAAGAACATTAGCCATTGATGCATTAAGGTGGGCTCCGTCCATTACAGAGATATATTATAGAAACAGATTATTTACAAAGTATAATGAAAAGTGGAATAAAATCTTATAATGGCTTTGTTTTCAAATGAGCAATTTGCAATTGTGTTGTTTTTGTAAAATGTTTTATTTAATAGCGGTCTTGACCTGGCTCTATATTAAATTGGAAAATGTATGTAAAATTTATGACACAAGTAGGTATGTTTTTTATGGGATGGTGACACTGCGAGTAATAATCATAGATCTAAACGCTATTTAAGAATTGCATACGTTCGTCTCTGCTCATAGAAAAGAAAAGACGAATTTTAAGGCACACATATGGAAGCAAAGGTCGTCGCGCACACTTGGGAGTGGCGCAAGGAGGCAAAAGCCGGGGCGTAACTTCGCTGCTGCGAGAAATCGCGGCACAGCGGACAGAGCTCCAGCGGGATCTCATGGCGACATGGAGACTGCGATTGTCGCAACCCAGTGCTGGGCACGCCACGATCGCGGCGGTAAATTCCCTCTTTGAGGAGTGGATTGAGAGGCGCCACGGCGTTCTCACCTTTCGTCTGAGGCAGGTCCTCACCGGACACGGTTGTTTCGGGAGGTTCCTGTTCCGGATAAGGCGGGAGGAAACGCCCGGGTGTTTCCACTACGAAGATCGCCCTGAGGACACGGTGGAGCATACGGTGGAGGTCTGCCCGGCATGGGCGGAGCACCGCCGTATCCTCGTGGAGGCAATCGGCGGCGGTGATCTCTCGCGTCCGGCCCTGGTTCAGGCCATGGTACGGAGCAAGAGTGCATGGGTAGCCGTCACCTCCTTCTGCGAAGCAGTAATGCTCGCGAAGAGGGAGACGGAGCACGTGAGGGAGAGGCAGTACATGCGCCCTCACCGCCCTAGTCGCCGCAGGAGACGGCCTGGGTGTCGGGAATCCCAGGCTGATTCCCGGCCACCGCAGGCGCGGGCTTGCAGATGGCGAGTAATGGGTAGCTCGCATTCCGGTAAGGACCAAGCCCAGGTCAACGGCGCGTTGTGTTCTACGTACGCCTCAAAGAGATATCAGCACCAACTGGTGGGGTCCGCAAGGGCCGATGTCTGCCAGGGGTGCGGGTTGTTCGAAAGACGTACGGCGGCCCCTGGCACTCACAAGGAACACGGGTGGGTTTTAGTAAGTAAAAGTCTGACACGCCCTCCCGCTCCACCCAGAGCGGGAGAAGTTATTTGATGATTCCCACACTCAAAAAAAAAAGGCACACATTACATAATATGATTAACAATAAGTAGCAACATATTAGCAAATGCGGCTTTTACTTGCAATTAACAGTACAATGCTGTATTTCAATTGAATTACTTACTTAAAAATTGGAGCCAATCAGAGCCCCATTCTTACTTTTAAGAATGAGGACAAAACTTCTAGGATATCTTATTATTTGTCGGACCAAAATCACATCAATATAAAATACCATCATATCGAATATCTTATCACATTAAAATAGAATTTATTTTAGTCGTTAGATTTTCTTCTCTTTTCGTCATATTTACTTCCTCACGGAAGATGGCGCACAGTGGTCATGTCCTGCCTTGCACTCTTGCAAAGTCAGGTTTAGGGGAGACCCCTTCAGTATCCCCAGGATATGGCCCAACAAGCGTTGTACAGACTGGGTTTCGAATCGGTCTTTTGGGAGGTCGCGGTGCCGCCTTCCATGTGCAGATGGTCAAAAGTAATTTATTAAAATTAGTCCCCCAAAACGCCCGCCCTTCACAACACAACAACAGCGACCACCGGGACAGTTTTAGAGGAGAAAACCCGACACTCTCGGTCGTATCCCTTAAGTCCAAGCACCTATTGAAGGTTCCCCGCCGAAAAAACAAAGAGAAAAAGGTACCTGCTCACCTACGGTTCCTTGTGGACACAAGCTTACACGTAAAAATCGTTACATTGAATTTCTTTGGACGTAGCAGGCTATTTTATGGTCTAACGCAGAATTACTATCACTACATTAATGCCCCATGCTCCGTGATATATTGTTATGGCATATTGACTTTCAAGAACTTTAATTTACTTCCTATTGAACAGTGCATTGGCTCGTGTTGGAAGACATTATGGGATGACGAGATAATATTAAGGAAACTATATAAAATGAGAGTGTTTGAACACTGAATGATTTCTGATTGACAACTCATTTAAATTTCACGTGAATCTTTTGGTTGGACAAACCATAAAATCTGCCATTTCCCAGCTTTGTTGAGTGGGAAATCATCAAGTAACTTCTCCCGCTCTGGGTGGAGCAGAAGGGAGTGTCAGACTTTTACTGACTAAAACCCACCCGCGTTCCCTCAGTTGCCTGTGTGCCAGGGGCCGCGGTATCTGTTTCGAACCACCCGCACCCCTGGCAGGCATCGGCACTTGCGGACCCCACCAGATGGTGCTGACATCTCTTTTAGGCGAGCGTGGAACACAACGCGCCGTCGACCCGGGCTTGGTCCTTACCGGACAGCGAGCTACCCATTACTTGCCGTCCGCAAGCCCGCGCCTACGCTGGCCGGGAATCAGCCTGGGATTCCCGATGCCCAGGCCGTCTCCCGCGGTGACTAAGGCCGTGAGGGCGTATATACTGCCTCTCCCTCACGTGCGCCGACTCCCTATTCGCGAGCATTACTGCTTTGCAGAACAAGGTGACGGTTACCCATGCACTCTCGCTCCGTACCATGGCCTGAACCAGGGCCAGACGCGAGAGATTACCGCCGCCGATCGCCTCCGCAAGGACACGGCGGTGCTCCGCCCATGCCGGACAGACCTCCACCGTATGCTCCACCGTGTCCTCAGGGCGATCTTCGCAGTGGAAACACCCGGGCGTTTCCTCCCGCCTTATCCGAAACAGGAACCTCCCAAAACAATCGTGTCCGGTGAGGACCTACGTCAGGTGGAAGGTGAGGACGCCGTGCCGCCTCTCAAGCCACTTCTCACAGAGGGGACTTACTGCCGCTAACGTGGCGTGCCCAGTAGTGGGTTGCGACAATCGCACTCTCCATGTCGTCATGAGACCCTGCCGGAGCTCTGTCCGATGTGCCGCGATTTCTCGCGGCAGCGGAGTAACGCCCCGGCATTTGGCCTCCTCGCGCCACTCCCAAATGTGCGCAAGGACCTTTGCCTCCAGATCCCATGGCGGCAATCCAGCAAGGTGGCCCGCCGCCTCACCAGAGATCGTGCGGTATCCCCGGATCATCCTGATCGCCATGACCCTATGGGACGCCCTCAACTTGCGGGCTGGTTGGCGCCTCAGTTTAGGCGCCCACACCGGTGCCCCGTATAGGGCAATGGACTGCACGACCCTCGCGTACAGCCTCCGGCAGGAGGCATTTGGCTCTAGACTGGGCAGGAGCTGCTTCAAGGCAGCCCCGGCCCGCTCCAGTCTGGGAGCCAAACGTCGGAAGTGCTCCGTGAAGTTCCACCGGCTGTCGAGAACGAGTCCCAGGTACTTCATCGTCGACTCGACGCCAGCTATGTTGGGGTGAGCTTTCAGTATAACCGGATGCAGCTGAATGCCAGCATTTTATTTGGTTTTTTTCAAGCAACCACAACGAAATCATAGAAGGATGTGAATTACTTACCTACCTCACATTTATTAATTGAACTGCTGCAGCGAGATCGCTAATTTTGTGACCTCGAACACTGCCATTAATTGTGTATTTAAATCAGTAAGTAGTTTGCAACTCATGTATCTGAAAAGATATTTACTCAGAGATATAACCTACCGGTATCCAGGCTACATCATCATCATCACCATTTCTGCCGAAATAAATAAATAAGACGTCCACCGCTGGTCATAGGCCTTCCTCAAGCACCGCCACTTGGACCGATTCTGTCCTTCACCAGGACCTTTCAATGCTACGTCTCCCACTTTTCCCAGGCTAAATATACTTATACCAAATGACTCAAGCACGAAAACCCGGTCAGTCAGGATCTCGTGCTAGCCAACTCCAAAAGTAATGTTTTTGAAAAGTTTGCTTCCGTACCTACTTAATGCATCTATTACATTTCGTTGGACCTAGACCTCTACGGTACCTCTACGATAAGACGGTTATCGCTCAGCGTAAAGCAAGAAATTTTCAACTGAGGAAGCAACTCAAAGGGACTTGGTTGAGTTAGTCATGCTCTTCCTAAGGAGTGCATTCGTACGTGTAGCGTATATTTTGCACATATTTCTGGTTGTACGACTGAGAGGAAATCAATTGTTATGATGCTAGACTGCTAATATTCACATGTCTGTGTTAGACTACGTGTTTCTACATTATTACCTATGTCATCCTAGTGGAACAAAATATTAGATTACAAAGATTGCCAGATTTAAGGGTATAGACCAAGAAACTGAACTACTTTCTCCATGGGGCCAATATCGTAATCGCGAATGTATCAACTGCCCGATACAAAACTTCTATACCTATTCGACCTAAATGTATGGGATGAAAATTGTTCAGTCTGATGGTTTGTACCAGACCCTTAAATTTGGCAGGTCTTGAAAACTAACTATTTAACATGATGACTGACAACAAAATAAATTAGGCAAGTTTGTTTACCATATGTCATTAAACGCTATCAAAGTTTACTCACTCAAAATAAGATTAGACTATCACCAGTTGTTATAACAAACAGTATTATCAGCCTCTCACTTTGTTTACGAACTACACTAATGTGGCTCGTTCCATTCAGTAGTAAATGTTGTAGTATAATAAATGCAAGGCATCCGGGTTCGTCGTTCTATCCAGCCCGCGCACCTAAACTGTACCTACCGACCTAGGTATCCTAACGCCGTTCCTAGGTCGACGACCCTTCCTAGCCTCGGAGGCGGTAGATTCGCAGGATACGATAAATTTCAATAGTGCATTGACTGCATGTACCCGGTCCAGTCTGGATAGACAGCCACTGCAACGCAAAATCATATTCATTAATGTCTAATCTGAATGTCCAAGAACTTTGTGGTTGAGCAAGTGTATTTTTATGTACGAAATGGTCTTGAATCTTGAATTAATCATAAGTAAGGAAAAGTTTCATTCTGTAAAATTACAAAAGGCTTTTACTTTTTATTACAGTCTTTCTCAAACGTTGAAACAATCAGTGGTACATAAAAACTTTTCCTTTTACTTCGACCGGGAGGTCTGGTGATGAAGTTGTAAGTACGGGCAGTCTAAAGCAAGATCACAATTCCTCAGCCTGTGGATCGCAATCAACCATGAGTTGACCATTAGCGCCGTGTCATTGGAACTTTGATGTGTTTATTCAGCTGCTGTAAATGTCCTCTTAGGCTGTACAGGTACTGTACGGCTAAGAGACAAGCAAATATTGTGCAAAGTTACAAAATTATACTTAGTACATATACACAAAACGGGTAATGGTTACTGAGACGCTAGAGGTAATTGTTTAACAAGCCTTAACTTACATTTAGAAGGTGCTAGTTGAATTATACGATCCTGTAAGACTTGTCAAACAAACTACCCTGGTTTTATGGTGACCAATAGACCCATGTCAAGTTGTAAACTGGCTGTTTCGTAATTTTAACTATGGCTACGCTTGGAAGTGAGGGCATCTCTCCCGGGTGTCTGCCACTTATGTGCTCACATACCTCCTGCATCATTACAGTGATTGTTAGTGCACTATTGTAAACTGGGCTGGTTTTTGTGGCATGTAGTTAAAAGCGTTGTCTAACAACGACATTTACGGCGGTTGTCCACTATAATAAAATTAAGTTTAATGCCGACTCTAAATGCGAGAGCTAATATAACTCGATGACAATTCGTTGTTATTATAATAAGGGTACGTGTCCTTTATTTCTGCTTCTTTTTTAAGTTTTTATGATCTTTTATAGTAAGCCAAATTGGAAATGGCTGTACCTAAGGAGGTTGATGATCATGCTGTTTTTGTTTTTGTTAAATTAATGATAAAACCGATGATGGATTTCAACCAACTCTGCGTTGCACTTTGGTTGGCAGGTCATATTACTTTTTTTTGTTTATGAAAATTGCTATAAGTAAAATATAAAGCTGCAAAAATACGCACATTGAACATGTTTTAAAAGGGTCCTCGGTAATTATGACGAATTTAATTTGCATTTTACACAAAACTTGTTAAATGTTCAAGGAACTGCCGACAACAATGTAATTATGTTATTATGTGGAATTACGGAGCTGTGAGGGTGAACTTCTGAGTAATATCTGGAGGAGACAATTGTCGGGAGCGTCGTGCGACGCGGGCGCACGTCTCGTCGCCGCCTGCGCAGTACTCGGGACGTGCCACATCACTCATTAGCGTTTTTGCCTTAATTAACTACATGACGTGTACTGTACTTCAGCCAAATTAAATGTGAATTATGCAAATAAATGTGCCCGTTCTTGTTAAAACCTACAACAAAGTTATTTTCAAATTGTCTTAACGACAGGGCTAATATTTTACGGTCAGAAGACTTTCAAACGATTACAATAATTCAGTTAAAAGCCACATTCTTATTTGAGACGAAATAATTCCACTATATATACTTGAATAATGCTGAATATAAATATTACCATCGAACCATTCGATTGATTGTCCCATTGTGACATTGCAGACACAAACCCATTCGTTCTTCCTCAGCCGTTTTATGATGCATAAGTTTATTAGGTTTGAGCTCAGTTCAATATGGAATATTCGTTCTATCATAGATTTAATCTACGTAAGAGCTGAGGTTGCATCCACTCAGCCAGACCTTGTCTTGCACGTCATTTACTTATAATTTACTACTCTGCTACGTGGACGATGTAAAGTGTGACTTCGAAGTTTATCATGCTCAAAATCTCATCAATCTAGACTAAACTTTATCCCATCAAAGGTAGGCTCAAATTAGCATGAATGGCTCCTTCTCAAAATATCATCCTAAAGAATATATTAATAGAGATCTGTCAATGTAGGTATGAAAGATAATTTAGTACTTGTAGCGGGAGACACTTGGTATTCAGTGCGAAAGTCTGACTCGTGTCGGCGTCATAAATCAATCATAGATTGGATATGAATGATGTGAAAGATCCTACACACTTTTGTACTGTTATTTGCATACATAAAACAGGATACATGCACGTGGCGTATGATAGAGAAAGCATCATATTATCATTTTGCTGGTAAAATATTACGACCTGCAACTTTAATGGCTTGTTTAAAGCGATCATTAATAATTTTCTAGAAACACATACGCGTTTTCCAAATGAACGCGTACCTATATGCAGAAACTTGTGCTGTGAACTTCATGCTGGTCTTCTGTGATTGTTGTTGGTCCTTTTAGAATTTTCAGATCATTTTGAGATTATTCTTAACTTTTTTCGTATACTTAATTTAAAACCAATTTTATTGAACCTTTATTTTTAAGCCCCGACGGAAAAACGACGGGGTGTTATAAGTTTGACGTGTCTGTGTGTGTGTGTGTGTGTGTGTGTCTGTGGCATTGTAGCTCCCGAACGGATGAACCGATTTTAATTTTGTTTTTTGTTTTTGAAAGGTGAATTAGTCGGGTATGTTCTTAGACATGACACATTTCATCAAAATCGGTTTATCCGTTTGAAAATTATCAGCTCTTTTCTGATTGATGAAGGGATTTGAGCATCTTTCACGGGTCTGATCAAGTCGAAATTTGGTATTCTATTACTTCTATATTAGACGAACAAAGTAAACTTGAACTGATGCTGGAGTAACACCTGGAATGTCCAGGATACCCAAGTCACTTACCAATAAACAGCAGCAGCATCGTGTTTGGGCTCATTGAAAAGGTCTCAATGAATAGGTAATGGATAAATGGTGGTCAGGACGAGGAATGAGGATAAATTAGTAACAAACTTCACTGTGGGAAACATACGCAACGCTGGGCACATTTAAGCAAGATATTATATATTTTTTTACTTTTTAGAGTTTTTATATGAGTCGGGGGTGTTTTTTTTTTTTAATTTAACTTCTATTTCCTGCTTTTTAAACTTAATGTCTTGCTTAAATCCCATGTTTTTTTTATCTAAAATATTCTTAATTATAAGTTTATAACACAGTCTTCACAAACATGCGTCGGCGTGTAGGTATCTATATTTATATTAAAAAGAGGTAAAATATCTTTGTATGTAGGGATAATCTCTAGATTGGATCGATTTTGATGAAATTTGGTATGGAGATACTTTAAACCTGGGAAAGGTTATAGGCCACAAACCTCGCGAACTAATCTGCGGGCGGAAGCTAGAACGAAATAATCGCGATCAAAATACACATTTTCGTTAACTTTTTGTAGTATATAATAAATCTAATACAAAAATAGCTCTTGGAAATAGATAGGCCACCGATCTCGCAGCACTTCAATACATGGATTACGAAGCATTCATCAACGGCGACTGACACGCCATTAATGTACTAACCTCAGACTTTCCCGACATAGGTACAACTATTTTAATGATGCCCGGATGAAACCCCATGAATGAGCTTGTTAATAATGCTGGAACGAAGGACCATCAATTTTCTAATACCATTTTAGATGTAATAGCTTACGGAAGGTCTGTGGATTGCTTGTTATCATCAAATAAGGCAGAAAATTACTACGTCTTGATAGTCAACATTAATTCCCTCTTTAATGTTTTATTAAAAGCAAGGTTTGTTTTTTGTGCTTTCATTTCGAGTTTTTATTTGTAAAAGTGTTCTTGGTTCTTGTTAACTTCAAGTAAATCTGTGACTGCGACGTGAAACGGTGCTTATTGCCATTGCGCGAGTGAGGCGATTGCATCTGTAACTTGATTGTGAATCACTGCTACTTGCATCCTGGCCCTAAATGGGTGCATGCGCCAGCGCACAAGAGGCCTTGCTCATGCTAATGCACTGAAATGGCATCACTAAAATGCGAAGCATCGTAATTGTAATGGCCACCACTGACACTGCACTATCTACCATCGCGCTCAGTAAGTGGACTGATCCTATCGACTGCTGGACAATGAGCCACATCACTACCGGCTATTTCATTATCGATATATTGCTAGTATTGTTTCACATATCGATCTTATCATTTATTTATGTGTTTCTGACCATCGACAGGTTCACATTCTTATTCATCATTAACTTACTCGATCGTTACAAAGAAAATTAATAGTCCATCAAATGATTGCCTCGGTTAAAGTACTTGAATGCTATTTTCGTAATTCCAAATGATAGTCTATTGAGTATGTTCGTCTCTGACATCTAATTTATGTAAGATCTCAGCGTCTAACCAACCATTTGAGTCGCATGATTGACGGGTGTCGAACGAACACGTTTCAATTCCATAAATACCGTTCGGATGTAGTTTGATGATGGCTGTGATGCTGATTACACCAGTTGTACCTCTATGATTGATAACTTCCAAGCGAACGACACCTAAGCTAGCCCATTGACTGTTATTTACTCTCCTGTACACTTATTTTGTGCAGTCAAGAGTCAAGACGCGTATTTAAGGCTGCAATACAAAAGGGTATAAATTAACTCCCAGTTCAGTCCTAAATAAACAAAGTAAATTGAAAATAATATTTTAAATTCAATCGTAGTTTTATCGTGCATCTGCAAAAGTAACGAGTGTTTAATTTTCGCGGCTTCGGGAGCTGCAATAAAAACGTTTCGCTATTGAATGGGAGCGCGTAGGTACGCGGTAGTAATTGATTACCGTGGCGAACACGGTATCAGCTTATCTTCCCATCGGAACGCACGCACAATGTCCAATAAACTAGGTGATGTTATCTGTCGTTGTAAATGAATCAGTTCAGCTCAGTTCGAAACCCTAGACGAGGGATGAGGTGACGGGTCTACTCGCTAAAATACTACAGACAGCCAGTTCATCTTATTGTTCTGTTCGAGTTTATTCCTGACCTTCGGTTGAATATATTTCGTATCCAGTTGCATGAGCGGTCGTTACGAATCACTGAGTTGCTGAATAATGTGTACTTAGTAACTCAGCAGTTTCTTTTGTATTACTTTGAAGGGATCGAGATTTATTCACCTCCCTGTATGTCATTTTATGAATTCTTTACTGTTGCATAATGCATGCTCCAGTTTATCGGACAAGTTTATAAAATGCTGTAACCCTTAATGCTTTCGGGAATCCCAGGCTGATTCCCGGCCAGCGTAAGCGCGGGCTTGCGGACGGCAAGTAATGGGTAGCTCGCTGTCCGGTAAGGACCAAGCCCGGGTCGACGGCGCGTTGTGTTCCACGCGCGCCTCAAAGAGATGTCAGCACCAATTGGTGGGGTCCGCAAGGGCCGAAGCCTGCCAGGGGTGCGGGTTGTTCGAGAGAGATACCGCGGCCCCTGGCACACAGGCAAAACCCTAATTGCTTTTGACGCCTTAATTCAATAAATAAATGTATGTACGAAGAACTTGTTACACCGTATGTAAAGATAAAGTGATCGTTAAACTGCAATAAATTCCCGGAGCTTTAGCGATATTTAAATCGCACTTCGACTGAAACGCTTTTTATGGTGATTATTGTGATTCTTAACGTTATTTTACATTCTGGAGGCGAACATGGCAATAATAACATGGAGATGGTGTAAGGGTATTTGTCCAGTGCGACCGAGGTGCTAAAGTGTAATCCTAGGGACAGATACGAGGGCATTATGCGAGGCTGGCCGCGCTGATGTGTAGTGCCCGGCACAACGACGTGGTATTTACAATTAGATATAGAAAAATAAAAGCACGAATAATTTTTTATTCAACATTTGCTCTCTATTAAATTCAAAGTTTTATACACATAAATAGGTAAAACATAACGTGATCCGCGGATTCATTGGTTAAACAAAAAATAAAAGTATTTTAAATTCTCTTAACGGTAAAATCTTAATAAACATTTACATTTTAGTAAAGACTTTTGGTGGCCCGCAGCTGACTTTGATTACGATGATACGAATGATTTTGCAGGCAATTTACATAAACATTTTCAGAGAATTTCTTCTTAACATAAGTATGCCCATTTACTGTTTAGTCCTAGAGATGTGACAGACGGTCACGTACCATCTAGATAATGCGGCAGTGTGTGAGGACACGTCATTACAACCACATTACCGATTTATTTCGTCACACACGACTACTCTCCGACGTAATTTTTTTGCTTGACTGAACACAGAGCTACGCAATACGGTCGATCATAAACATTTACGCAAAATTATTGTGATTTAACTTAGTTGTAGAGTTAGGGATCTATAGATGGGGAGTTTAGTTGATTTCGTCTTTCTGCCTGTATTTCTTTTAGAGCACTTTTATAACGACACATGCACGAGCATGCACGAGCATGCTATGAATTAACTCATAGCATGCTCTCTGACTCTGGTCAGGCTTAGAGGGTCGAAGCGATCGAAGCCGGGGGCACAGTGAGTCATATAAGTTTAAATTTTTCATCCCTTCTTGCCTTCTAGCTCTGCAATTTCCGGGCAATATAACATCTATTGCATGCGTGTGCAGTCAAAAGTGACCAAGGTTTATTGCTCGAAGGCAGCATCCTCTTATTGTGTGCTAATAAATATTTATATTGTTCCATAGTTTCTGCCTACTATCATGGGAAGAACGCGTTAGTTTATGTTTGTTATTAGGTATTACATATTGCGATATTGCGAAACAATTGATAGACGGATTATGGAATCCGTCTATCAATTGTTTTTCAATAGGCATTGTCTAAGTTCCCTGTTAAATAACTCAAGGAGCACCTTGAGTTATTTTACATATTCAAAACGTAGTACCCCGTTTCTAAAACAACACCCTATTTAGAAGGATTATGGCACCCTATTCAGAAGACATTATAGATCTCAGTAGGTACCGAATTACTGATTGATACCACGTAAAGTAAAGTTGCAGCTTCATGTACCGGACTTAAACTAAAAACTTGGTGCAGGGCAGATCATATTTTCTCCTTTGACGGCTGCATATTTGACATACACATCCAACATTCCATGTTTACCTAAATCAAAAACCACGAGTCCGTTTATGGTCAATCCGTGAGACAGCGCCATCAATCGTGTTCTACATCTGATGGATGCCTTTATAGTCCTCTTTATAAATATTTACGAAACACTTTTTGCATGTACTCTGAACCACGTGCCAGTAGGCGTACAGCTCTATATTTTAACTATCTCTTATCCTCCCATATTGGGAATGTCCAGCCTTTTGCATAATACACGTATTTGATCGTGTGGACTTTAGTGCCTGTGCTTATTTATGTTTATATCCATGTTATCGTATAGTGATTTTATATGTTTGCTTATAAATGTAGTTTTAAGGATATTGCATTGAATTTGTACATTGGTATTATGATAGAAGATTCAATATGGAGCTGCTTACTACATTCATTTTGCAAAAAGTTTCATTCAATTGCCTTTGTAGGAATGTGCATTATGAAATCTATTAGGAAAGTTTGAAGAGCAACTTAATCTGTATCATTCATCATGTAGCATACTAACATCATTTTTAAGAAAGAAGACATGATTTTGTTTGAAGCTTTAACTAGACTTTTAAATATTAACTATCAAGATTGATTAGGTGATGCTGCCGTGACAGAACCTTCTTTCAAGCTCACTATAAGATAAAAGTGGTTCCACTTTTTAACAATGGTTGCTACCAAATGAATAAAGATTAAATACGAAAATGAAACGACAATTCTCAGATAACATTTATTCCGGTGCAGATGGCGTCAGCGAGGGCGCGCGTGAGTCGGCGGCGCAGGCGCACCGCGGTGCGGTCGAAGCGCGCGCGCCGGCCGTACCTCGCGCACTCGACCACCACCGTCGTGTTGCACGACTCCTGCAAACGTGATTATAACTTCACAACATTGCCCTTATTTATTAGAGAAATATTTGAAAACGTGAGCTAAATATCCGTCAGTTTTACCGGTACAGTTATTTGTGGACACGGTGGAATTCACTGGTGAAGACAAAGTTGTGATTATTTCGGCTGAGCGGGTTTGAATTGGTACAAAGGAAAAAAACTAATATAAGAGATACTACTATAAAAAGATGTCCTGACTGGCTTGCAATTAACATAGGGCCTAAACCACTAAATCTGAAAAATGATTTTTGAACAGTAGGTTCCTTTAGTAACGTGGATAGGCATCCACGTTACTAAAGGAACTTAGGCAGCCACAAAGAAAACATTTTAGAATATTCTATTCCTAAAGGGATAAAAAAAGAAAGTCAGCTTGTATGGAAATCAGTAATTTTTCAAGTAAATGCAACGAAAATTTATATTTGAGCTTTTAGTCAAAATCTATGTAACACGTGTTTCAGGCTTTTCGAATAATCTACCCAGAAAGGGATAAAATATAAAAGTGTGTATGGAAAAGTTTCAAATCTACGCGGATGAAGTCGCTGGCAAAGTGCTAGTTTATATACATTTGAGGATAGATAAAAACAGGGTGGCAAGGAAATCGACGCATAACCTGTTACCATGGTTTCAGTACAAGATTTTGGACGCCCCTGCGTTGAAATTACAGCTGTTCTACAGGAAAAGTTTTTATTTAGTGCGCAAACTTTAACCTTGAATTCAGCATATAATTCTAGACCCTCCAGCGAAGAAATTTTTCGTCGGTTTTACAAAAAATAAATCAGCTGTTTCATAGAAAACTGCAATACCTACGCGGTCAAAATGTATCGAACAGCGGTTTTTTTTTTGTATAACCGACGAAAAATTTCTGCGCTGGGGGGTCTAGAATGATTATGCTGAATTCATGGTTAAAGTTTGCGCACTAAATAAAAACTTTTCCTGTATACATTCTAACCGAGTAGATTGCACTTTTTTAGGAAACAGCTGAGCGATTTGTTTTTTGCGTCGACGTGTCTACGTCCCTGTATAGATCGTGGGACTAGTATCTTGGAAAACAGGCTTTCCTCACGTGTGGAGCAATTAGCTCAGTTTATAATTAGTTCATTAGTCAGAAAATAATAAAATAGTACTTAATTTTAGTTCTCACCTTATAATGATTGAGTTGTACTTCACTAAAGGGCGCTGACCACCCAACGGAGCCTGACGCCCCGAGGCTCTTCAAAGGGTAATGGTTGAATGCTGTTAAAACCTTTTTAGTCAACATCCAACTCTTACTGTAGTAGCCTATAGGACTGATCACCGCCGAACTTACTATGTGTTTTGCTAATTTAGGAGTAGGCAATTCACTACCACATCTAGTTTTGTACTTCTCATATAGCACTTCATCTTCTTCATTATCATCTATGACTTCGTTGCTTAAATTATTTGAATCTACTATTAACTCTATTTCATCTATTTCTAAGTTGACAGGTTTTTTAATCCGTACATCATCTCTTTTAACGTAAATTTTGCTCTTTAGTCCTCTACCATCCATGCTATATTTATCAATGTCTTGCATGAAATCAAAGAAAAATACATTTTGTATCATAATAGAGGAACGTTCTGAAGACTTCCAACCGTATTTATTTAGACGATTAAGTAACTCTGGCCACGTATCTGCAATTTTTGGCAATACTACTTCGTCAATATCCAGTGGAACAATATACTCAGATTCTTTTATATTTCTATATAAACAATCATTATAAGTTATAATATGATCTCTTCTTCGTTGCCAAAGAGACCTTTCTGTCTTATGCTTAATAGGAACATGGAATAATCTTACAAGACCCTTATCTTGATAGTGCAGTAGAACTCTCTTTGTCTTTTCTGTGACTTCATCTACATACATATCTATCAAATCTACACCAAGTATTTTATTGATTTCAATCCATTCAACTAAGCTTTGTGATATATCTTTGTTAAAGTTCATGTCTTTGACACAAATTGTGAACATTCTTGTTCTTTTATTGTTTTCTTTATCGGGTTCCAATCGGAAAGCATTCGTGGGGTTATCACAGGGTTCTGTTACAACTGAAACCACTGAAGGGCCGTACAGAGGTTCTGTTAGGGGGCAAGACAGTAGCAACGGGGTATCAACTTCTGATAACGTAATGTCCCACTTATGCCACCATATTTCTAAAGGCTTCGCTGCGACCACTTCGACTGTATTTTCAATTAAATCTCCGTTTATCGAACGCGTTTGACAGAACAGTGTATTTTCCGTTGAATAATTACGTCCTGTGAAAGAGACACATAAATATTAATACATTACAAGGAACTAGAAAACATGCCGTCTGGAATTGATTCTAAGGATAGAGCACACGGAGATAAATGTAATGATTATTATGAGAAAATAAAATGATTCCTACAGTTAAGTGAGATGTGAGTGAACGGAAAGTGCTCACCGGCACCGTTTCAACCATCTTCCCGACACTCATAATTTATATAGAGAAACTCCATTACTTGGATTTATATAATAGTAATTTGTTGAAATGATTTCCTCGGGTACACTTGCGGTGCTTCGCGAGGAACTGTCATTAAAACGGTGCTTCAATTACAGGTTTGCCTGATCAGGATGGTACGCCTTCCTAGTGGAGACGGCGATGAAAGCAATTCCCTTTTTGTTGGGCTAACGTTTTTATAGGTGTGTATGGGTTTTACAGTTGGTTGACTTCAAGATAGTCTTAGTGTTTAGAAGTATTCAGATGAATCGTAGATAATAATGTTGATTCATAAAGGTAACGTTAGGTAACGGAGCAGACATTAAACGTAGGAACATGTTCTAAATCACATAATGTACCTTAGATAAAAAGGTCTGCGTAATAAGTTTAAACAAATATAAACTGAACTTTATAAAAGTTTAATATTGCAAAGCAATTTAAAATAAAACGGTTCAGTCAGTTGAAAGCCAACCACTGAATTCAATAAGCACGTTTATTTTTAACCGCAAAAGGGAGCTATAAAATCGACAAACAATCTTTCCAAACCAAATACAAAACGTAAAAGCGAAAGGCAGCGGGAAGGGCCAGTGTTTAATCCGTCTCTCATTCCTCACCACAACATAGGAGTTGGGTGGGTTTATCTTGGCCGGGAAGGAATTTACACGACGCGTACGCTCGCCTCCAGTGACAAATGAGTGTGAGCTTATCGGGCCGCGCACTGTCGCCGGCCGTGCACTTTCCATCCAAGCTTTTGTTACTTTAAATCCTTTAATGTGTTACAAAAATACTTGTACAAACTATACTTAATACTAGCACCATTTTAATGAGACATCCTACGTGACTTATTGGTATCACACACATCTTACAACAAAAACCTCGTCCCTTGATTAAGTTGCGAACGTTGCGGCTTTTTGTTTTGTATGCAGAGAAAATAAGGACTGGCGATCGGCTATCACAGACTCCGGTAATTATGGCGTTGGTTTATCAGTACTTGAGATTTTCCTGATGTCTTTATTGACCGAGATTATTTTGTTTACCTCGCTTTTATTTTATTTTTTCTGTAAAAGTGGACGAGACAGTAAAATCTTTGGTGAGTTGTCTGTTCGAGCTACTCTTGAGAATAACTGGGAGGATTTTGATAGTTTTCATATTGTGGATTATACGGCACAGTTGAAGCTTGTAAAATGTTGTTTGTAAAAGAGAATAAGAATTTATGAAGTTAAAACGCCCAGGGTGTGAAATTATGGGGCGTGTTAAATAAATTCTGCATTGTCCGATACATTCGCGCATGCATGTTTATGTCATAAAATTTTATGTAGATATTTTTATTTTTAAATTGATTCCCAAGAAACTAGAGTTGTTTGCATATTTCAATATGTGTTTAGGGTAAATTTATATAATCGTCTTAAATCGTTACGTAGGAACGTATGAGTAGGAAGAATATAATTACACGCGTCCGCGCAGGCTGGGCCCCGGCTGGACCGGAGGACAGGAACGCTCGCGGCGACGCGCGTGCGATCCGCAAAAACAAATATAACTTAATTGCTGATTAAGTTTCTGTATAAAATTAAAACTTTGAAAAGATGAAGTTCACGATGCCTTTGCGTGGGGCGAAACCAGATAGCATCTTGTAAACGAGAAGGAATGCAAAATCTGATGGAAAAGCAGAAAATGGTTAGAACAGATTTAATATCTTAAGTGGTTTTGTGCTCTTTTAGAATTCTTTTGAGTTAATTTGCATATGTATGCATATGTATATTTACGTATCTAATATCATAAACTGCTAAGCATAGCATGTGGGCTTGATTACGAGTTATAATAAACCAGTTTTGTTTATTACGATTAGAGAGACTAATTGCGAAAAAATGGCGACGTGTGGAACCTGAATAATTCATATAACGTATGTAACTCTTAATTAAGTGTCACTAACCCTTTGCATGTGACGATGTCCTGTCAATTATGAAGGCGCTAATGTTTTGCTGCGGTCATACTATGTTGCAGGAAGACTAGCACAAATTAGACGGACCATATAAGTAAAACATGTATGCATTTTGCAATAGTATTTAAGTGGTAGGTAGCGGTTATTAAGTAACTTGCTGCGTTAGTCGTTAAGTATAGGGGTGGTTTAGTTTTAATGTTCTGTAGAAGATTAAGTTAGAAGACTAAGTCCTGAAAAGTGGTTTGGTCATATCCGTTCAGTTATTGTATTAAATGTTTCAATGTTGTATTGTAAATAAGATTTGAAAATTGTTTGGAAAATGTAATCAACGAAAGTTTAGTTCAACATCGAGCTCGATAGATGGCGTTACACGTCAAGTCTGCCTATATATTTCTTCTCCAACATTATGTAGGATGTGAACCGAATTATTTTATCAATTATTACTATCACAGCCTACCTCTGGATAGGTATGGTTTCAAAGTTTCTTGGTCCCTAACCTATTGACATGGTTTTTATTTTATTAGTCGAGTTAAGTTATATTTTTGTACTTTTTATTTTCGTTACAAATCCCTACTAATATTATAAATACGAAAGTAACTATGCCTGTCTGTCTGTCATACTTTCACGCTTAAACCACTAAACCGACATCCACGCGGGCGGAGCCGTGGCAAAAGTCTGTATTTCATACTCTTCCCATTAAAGTAATAGTTAAAGTAGTTTTGTACCGTGAAATGTGGCGAGTATTCGCACATAGCGCTGCGGAGACCGCTCGTCGTAGTACGCGGCATACAGTGATACTCGCGTACCAGCTACGTACTGCCACTCCTGCGCACTACGCCCTTTACTAGGCCAGCTGCGGTCCTGAAACAATGCCAAATATCTTATTTGTATGAAGAAATGAAATTTCGTCAAGTTTTAGTTGTGAAATCAAAATTTGGAAACGCGTGCAACTCTGCAACACGCCTGTAAACTCTGAACAATAAAATCATTGTTTTTCTGCTGGTCAAGTTCAATATTTATGAAAAATGTGTATTTCAGACTCGTCCAACCGCTGTCTTTACCTTATCAGTGACGTAAAATGGCGGCACGCCATCGCGTCAGCTGATCGGCTGCTGTGATCTGTTTTGGCGCTTACCCCGCGGTCAAATATTTCAATCGTTTTTATTTCAATTGTGATTTTGAATAGCGTAGAGTCGTCTCAACACCTCCGTCCCTTGAATTTGTATATATATATATATATTTTAAGTATATATTATAGTAGATATGTATGCATGTATGTGTATTATTAGTTAATAACCTATTTATGTAATATTATTTATAATTCATTATGATATATTTTATAGGTTTTTTCATCATTCCTCTCATCCAAAGCACCTGTCATCTAATCTCTGCACCACCCTTGGTTGACTGGTAGAGAATGCCTAAGGCATTAAGTCCGCCTTTGTACCTTTTTTGTGTGCGAGAAGTTTAAATAAATAAATAACTAGGTATTATAAAACACGCCAGTGACTCGGTTTATGAACTTACACTCGTGTTTTAATAACCCATGATTTGTAAGTTTAATAATCTATTATTATTATTTCATTGGATAACATGGGATCTTCTCGACGACGGATATAAAAAAAAATATGAAGAATTAAGTAATGAACATTTTGGATTATAAGGACAAATCATCTCTACGAGCGCGTAGATGAATACTTGAACTTCAGTGAACTTGAGTGCATCGTGTGCTGGTGGGATTTTGATGGCCACCCTGGAAGATGGCAGCAGAAGCAGGCACAGCACATCTTAACGGTAAGCGACTGCAATTCGTTAATCGCTCTGCTGTTCTAGGGTACCTTGTGTATACCTCGCATAACGCTTCTTAGATTGTGCTGACATGCATTCACGTGCTCAGCCATATTTTCTTCTTTCCCAGCAACGAGAAGCCTAGGCCATTTATACATTCATGTTTAACTATGTATATGATCCATGTAACAGGGGGCGAGCCAATTGTCATGAACCGGGGACAAATCCAGACTACCGGGTGCTGAGTGACATATGATGAAACCCAACGACACATTGAACCAGACCCGAAAATTGAACCTCATGCTCAACAGTAGGCTAACGACCACTGGACCAAGAAGGCAGTAAATTTTAATTGTAGTAATTTTTTTGGAACATAATGGTGCTCGCTGCTTTTGTAATTTCTCTTTGAATGAACTCTTCAGTATATTTTCGAAGTCGCCGGATGGAGTTTCCGACGTGCCAGCGTGCCAATATCTTGATTAGAAATGTGAAATTATGAAATCGTGGTGGACACACGTACTTCTAAAACTAAGACTTGGTTTATAATTGAAACTACACTCTGATAAACGACATAGTAATCCAAGAACATAAAACAAAACGTTGATAGAAATACATTTCTTCTGTTTCGTAATTAAAAGCTTTACATCTTTGATGTGTTTGTCGAAAACTGACAGACGTGATTATTGGCAATTACACGGTCATTGCTATAAACTTCGCGGTTCGTTAGTGCAGGACCGCCAGATGTCTATCTCGAGATTACTCACAAGACAATCTATATAAATAAAAAGAATAGTCCTGACTGACTGACTGACTCATCAACGCCCAGCCTAAACCCTTGGACCTAGAAAGCTGAAATTTTGCACAGAGGTCTCCTTTATAATGTAGACAAGGAATAAGGCAGGATTTTTCGAAATTCTGTTGGAATACAACAAAATATATCCGTCCCACTTAAGTAGTCTGAGAGTGTTTCTCTCATATACATATTTACATTGTTCATAACTTTACTATAGTTTAGACGCTAGTGTTCCGCCTGGACTAAGCGAGAGCGCACACACACCTCTCCTGCTAAATAAATATAATAAATAAAACAGTATAAATTATAACTGTGTCTTTCACTGGTACTGAAAACCCAACAAATTCAACCCCTAAGGGAGTTAAATAGGGGATGAAAGTTCCGCGCGGGCGAAGCCGCTGGCAAAACATAGTCTGCAATAAAATATATAAAATATATGTTACTCTTTGAACGAACTCTTCAGCATATTTTAGTGCGTGGGCTTTAGCGACCACAATTTGCCGCAGATCACCATCTGCTTGCCTCTTCAGAAAGTATGTCATGGTCGACTTCCAGTCCAACCGGATGCTACTGATTACCAGCATTTTACATGGAGTCACTGCTGGTCGGTGAGTGGTCTTAGGGGGGCCTATCTGATCGCCACAACCCAGTTATTCGGTAATACGATACCCCTTGTTAAGACTGGTTGTGACTTTGGCTTCTGACTACCCTTAACTGCGGTCAAAGATCGACGAGACATGGACGGGTTTTGTTATGTAAAGATGGTCACCCACCCACTAACCAACCGAGGCAAGCGTAGCTTAAACGTGCAGCAGTTATTAATTAGCCACAAACCCCCCTAATAGGTATACAGTTTATTTCCAACCACCTGGTTTGTCAGACCTTTAAAAGTATGACGTCAAAATTATTTTAATTACACATTAAGTATTCACAGGCCGTTAATTCATGTAACATTGTGACCCAGTCAAGACTCACGCGCACATTGTTAATATTTATGATGTAACCCAAGCAACAAAAACTAGTACTATAAAAAACCATAGAACGTTTTGTAAAAAACTGCCCTTGGTCCTATAAAACCCCAAAGAACGTATCTTTTATTCGGAAGTGGCGCATTTAGATCTCTGTTTAGTGACAAAATAATTTTATTGCAGTGTTCCAAATGATGAAACAGTCCAATAAAATCTTTGTAACAGTGATGCAGGTCTCAAAATAATGATGTACTGGCTACTGTAGGACCTTTTATAGTACTTTTTCATACTATACAAGAGTTTAGTTTCCTTTACCTCACATTTTTCACTCACCATTCATTATTTTACATTCGCGACAGTGCAGAGTGCAAAAAATAAGTAAAATAATTTTACAAAAGGATACAAGCAATCGGAGGTGAGTAAGATTTTATTTTGTTATTATAATATTAGTCTATTACGGTGGAAATGATGTGCGACTGCAGCTTTACTGATAAACTAGGGATAGGTTTACTATGAATTTTAAGTGCCCCCCTCAAATTGTTGAGCTTTTACTAAAATATTTATCAAATAAAGTGATTTCGATATTCTAAGAGCCATTATAGTACTTGCCGTGATAATGTCTTCACTGTCAGTCATCGTGAATTCAACCTAAAATTGGGGTTCTGTGTGAGCATGACTGAATATATAATAGTGTTTTCTTTTTACTATTGTTCTGAAGACAGAATGAAGGTAATGAAAAACTAAATTATAAACTGTTTACTGACGAATAGTGTGAATTAATCATGTAACCAGTTTTTTTTCGTCGGGAAGAACTTACGTAGTTATATCAAGTTTTACGAACCTAGTGTTTATATTTCTTTATATGAGGTGCCTATGTGTGTATCTAGTAGCATCACTGAACTTTAGAAGCAATACCTTTATAAATATAAACTGCAGTCAACATTGTGTTTTTTCAGTGTACCTAATGGACGCCGATATGGATATCGATAAATTTCTTAGTCGAGACGATTTCATGCTGCTTACAGCAGCGGAATGGCCGTGGAAAATCACACATTTTATATTAAGTGCAAACTGTGTTAACTGTGGATTATCCTTCCGATGAATGTCGGCTTTGCAATTAAATAGCATTCTCATACATAATAAAAACTTTTTACATAATAAAATCTAGAAATTTTGTTCACACAGTAAGCCCAGCAAGTCCAGCGCCATACCTACACATTGTCTTTCAGGGGATTCCCCGCACTATTTCGCTTGCTCAACCGTTCCCCCACCTTGCGCCCCGCACCGCTAATCCTCGATCCTCCGCTCGGAAATACACGACATACACGTTAGAACGCGCTGTTTCGCACTCAGGATAGGTAGTGCTTGTTTTGAATAATTCCATATCAGAATAAAATTAAGAAAATACGCTAGTTTACTTCCTGAACTAAGCCAAAAGGTACCCAATTATTTAATTAAATGTTAAATGTAATGTGTTTACCTATTTGTTTTAAATTCAAACTTTTTAAAGATAAACATTTATTTCAGATGCCGTTCAAATTAGTGCAGACGCTTGAAAGAGGCAAACACACAGGTTTAAGGTTGATTTTAACGTGAGATCAAGTCAATTAAAGGTTTTTCTTTTTTAGTTCAAAATAAAGAACCATTTACTTAATTTATAAAGATTTTTATTTATATACCATCTGCGTAAATAACCTTAGGAATTAGTAAAATGTCTTTATTATACAGTATGTAATAATGGCACAAAATAAGTTGTTGAGTTGTAAGAGATCTGTCTAGTTCCCACGGGAGAAGTTGTAACAGTCTTCTCTGTTTTAAGAAGCGTTCGGGGATCGTTAGGTAATGTATTCGGTATTCTATTGTTAATTAATCGTACTCAACTTTTTGTTGCTTCATGCGAAATATTATTTTTCGCGCCATCACGAAATTGTTGGTCTTTTTCGAATGTTGAATCATTGCTTGAAGATTCAGAAATATCGCTGGAGTAAGGACTCTCTTCAGAAATAATATCTTTGTAAGACACATTTTGTACGGAACCGTTTCCCGTAATTGTGATTCCAACTTGATTTTGGCTACTATTACTGCTTTGTTTGATGATGACGAAGCTTTTTCAAAACGTCTATTCACTTCTCTTCTATAAGTTCCACTGCGTTTATATCTTTTCCAATTCTCTAGATCCATTTTTTTTTGTTTTTAGGGCAGAATGCACGTCGCATTAAATCCGTATCAAAATTTCTGAATATTGTTGTAAAAGCGAGCCAATCATTTTTTTGGGACTTAACTGTAATTTAATAGAAACATTTATCTACATGTATGTGCCACTTTTGCGTCATTATAGTGATAGATACTCATTTATAATACTAACAAGCACATTGCTAGGCACCAAAAAAAGTTGTTATACAATAATTCTGCTCTATTATTGTGTCTGTGTGATATGCTTATCGATAAAATTATGATATGCATCTAAAAACTATTATAGTACACTTACGTTCTATTAGCGTGATCTGAAATTAGACTACATCACAAAAACACTCTATTGTAAAGTCTTTGTGACTACTAATGCACACGTACTATAGCAGCGATCTGAATATCCACAATGTCACAATATCGCCCTGTAGTTGAGTGTTCATCACTGCTATAACGAAACTACTATTGTAGTTCGTTTGGAACCCTTATTACGCTAATCAGATAAATAAAGGCACCTGTAAACAATTTTATAGAGCAATATTATTATGTACTAGTTATACTAGAACTTGCTATAGTACTTGACTATAACGGTTGTATAAAATGGCGTAGTAAACGTTTACATCCTTTGTTTATAGGTATTTTTAGCTCTCTTAGCATTTAGAGCAATAATGTACTGTCGAACGCTTTTATACAACACTCTGGCACCGCTAAAACCTTAATAAATCGTTTATAAAGCTTTTTAGAGTTATAAGCTGAAATTATCGGACTGAATTGCTGGTTGGGAAGTGCATGTAAGTATGGTCGTTGTATGTAGGTACATATGGCCTAGATGCAGTTCAATCAACTCAGCCTATCGCAGTCCACTGGTGGACATAGACCTCTTCCATGCTGCGCCACAACACCCTGTCCTATGCCTTACGCATCCAGTCTGACCCAGTCACCTTTTTGAGGTCGTCGGTCCATCTAGCTAGGGGACGTCCTACACTACGCTTTCCGATACGCAGTCTCCACTCCAGGTGTCATCTGCTTCACCGGCCATCGGCCCTCAACTCTTCACCTCTCGCACGTCAAGTGCACACCATGTGTTCCGATAACAATGGAATGTCTATTGTGTCTGCTAATTAGATGCGCGACGGGTTTGCGTACATATAAAGTACATGTATAAAGTTGGTAGGGAAATAATATTAGTCACAATTATGGACGTCGGGCACAGCATAGATCAAGTAAGAGACAGGAGGAAGAACACTGCGTGTTTAATGTGATAAATATTTTTAGTTAAGTAGTTAGATTCAACTTCAAAAGTTACCCACCCAACAAAAACCTCGACAAAAACGGCCAGCCCACCGTCACTTCAGTTTGGTTACCCTGCAAGCTATGTCGGTAACTCCAGTACTTTTCGGGATAACTTTGTTTCAGAGGGTCTACTCTCTAAGTCCGTCGATACGGGCCCGTCCGAAAGTAGTTATCCGAAAAAACACGAGAAAACACAAATGACAATTAAAAATTTTCGAACGAGAAAAAAACACACCGAGAGTAGGGAGAACTGTCAAATCAGGTTTTCATCCATTCCTAGTTCGGGCTACAATATAATCTTATGTCCGTAGGTGATATGGAGTTGGAAAAGCCCGTAGCATCGGACGAAATTACGATTTTCGTGTAAGTAAGTAATTTATTTGCCAAAATGTAGGTGTACAAAGTAGTATGATGTTATTATAAAGGTGGCCCATTTACATTCTACCCCCCCCCCATGACCCCATGATTTTATCTTTCAAAGAGATTGCGAGCATCCATAGCGGACATATGCTGCACCCTAATTGCGTAACACGCGATTAATCATAATCTAATTTCATCTCATTTAGTTTCATTTTGACAATTCAACAATATTCATTGCATTATTTACGTTGTTGAGCAGAGAAATTTTTCGAAAATATGAAGCAATGGTTTAGTCATCTGTTTCAAAACGAAACAGATTATGATTAATCGTGAGTTACGCAATTAGGGTGCAGTTCATTGTACTATAAAACGTCAGTGTGTAAATACGAGTATAAGAGTTATTTTCGAGCATTCCCAATCACCTAGTTAGCATTTGCATTAATGGGTCTAATATAAATTGCATGACTATAAAATTATACTGTTAGGGAAGGCTTCAAGTTACAACCGAGCGGTTTTACTGGTATTATAATTATATAAGTGCAGGACGGTTAAGTGATTAATGTAATGATTAAAAATTTATTAGATTTTCTTAACAAGATCTTTATAGATCGATTTGTTGTTTTTTTTTCACCTATGTAGATACTACAACTTGTTATGTGGACAATAAAGTCAAAGTCAAAGTCAAAGCATTTATTTCAAATAGGCACTTAAAAGGCACTTTTGAACGATATAGAATAAAGTTTTTTTTAAAATGATAGTTTATTTATGGAACTGCTACTTATGTAGGTACAAAGTACCAAACAATAATTAAATACGGTTAATATTCACTTCTACGAACGGATATCCAATTACTTTTTTATTCAGTATGTTATTACATATTTTGCGCCGTACTTTCGGGGCATATTTTAAATGAGATAATTAGATGTTCGATATTGTCGATCGAGTGTCTTATTAGTGTGTAGGTGACCGGATATTAAGGATTCTTCACGGTGTTCCTCGAAGCAGCGTGACTAATCGTAATTAGTTTGCTTGGACGCTTTTGATTGGCCGGATTAGATATCAGTAAGCGTTTGATTGGTCGGCTAAGTTAGAAAAAAATATATGATTGGTTGGCGGAGCGCGTTGATGTCTAATACAGGCTAGCTTGACGGTGCAGAGTGTGACGGATTAAATACTTAGCTAGGATGCAAGGATCATGAATATTTACTTGGCGAAGTATAATATTATTATTCTTTCAATTATCGTGCATGTGAGGACTGTGTAGATCATGTTTTTTTTTTGTTTTTCATCTCTTTTCAGTTAATTTTTAATGTTAATCTGGCAGTTTGAGTACTATATGCGGCCTACCGAGATGTCCTTTCTTTGGTATTGTTCGTCGAATCGTTGTGCTCCATATGTTCAAGTTGAGCTGCATGATTACTGACAAATGCGTGCACTGACAGGACAGGTCCACTCAACCTGTGTGGTTCTTTCCTCAAAAGACCATAAAGACACGAATCTACATGATCCTCAAATGATCTGACTACGATTCTTTCTGTTTATTTTTTATTTTTTGTATATACACATCGACATAGATGAATTTTATTTAAATTAGGACTTGAATATTTACTTTGTAAAGTATTATATTGCTTTAATTATTGTGAATGTGATGACTGTGTTGGTGTTTTTCTTTTAGTTTGGTTTCTTTTTTTTTTCTCGTTTAGTTTTAATCATGGTCTGGCAGTTTGAGTAATTTATGCGGCCTACCCAAATGTCCTTTCTTTGGTATTGTTCGTCGGATCATTGAGCTCATCAAGTTCTGAGTTGATGATTACTGATAAATGCGTGCACTGATTCGACAGGTCCACTCAATCTGTGTGGTTCTTTCCTCAAAAGACCATTTCAGACACCAATCCACATGGTCTTCACATGATCTGACCAAGATTATGTCTGGACTTTAAAAGAGACTGTGACCTCTTGAGTTTGTTTCGGCCTTTCTTCTCAGAGTAGTCAGATAGGAAACGCCGGCCTCATGTAGTTTAAAAAAAATATGTTTGACGTGTAAAAGTGTTTGTACAAACCTACTTGCAGAAATAAAATCATTTATCATTTATCATTATTTATCTGTCTGAGGTAGAAGCTTTTTGCTAAAACTGCAGTATTTAAAAATGGAAATAAAAACAACAACATATTTACATAGAATTTAGGCTCCTAAAACACAGGCTTTGAGCCTAGTTTAGGAGGCATCAGTTCGCCCTTTAATATGACTCTATTGTACAGAATTTCCCTAATCTTTGTGTACTTATGTATGTTTTTTCTGTGTGTATAAATAAACATTTATTTTTTGTATTATTATATTTTCGCGATTGTCAACAGTTGCTCATTTAAGTTGGAAAAAATTATAACCTTAAAGGGTCCAAGTTTTAGGTATTTTGTCTTGTGATGATCCTACATGGCTACCCAAGAAGTAGATTCTATCAACCAAATGGTTGTTTTGATAAGATGATCGTCACATTTTATTTTATTACACTGTGTAAGTTAAAGTGTAAGCACCACGCTTATCGCTAGATCTTGGCAAAGTAAAGTAAAATAAATCGGTGTTGAATTAAATTCTCACAACACTACTATTATTTGTGAATTGTAACGAAGTCGGTGTGAACAAGGCAATAAAATCGGCCCGTATGCGCAAGCGCAGGCGCATTGACTACAATTTATTTTATAAGTGTTTGAATCCGACACATAAAAGTTAATAGTACCAGTTTTTAGAACATTGAAATTATTTTTAAATTATTACACTAAAGGTTTAATATTCATATTTTAATCAATTAAAATTGTTTAGTTCGATATTTCATGTTTTATACTTCCTATTGCATTTAATAGCAGGGCTTTTTAATGGAACATCTTTGTTACTGCCAAATAATCTCCTCGATTATAAGTTTTATGGGAAGTTATTATTTTATATATATATTTATATACAGTTTTAACATCATAATGCAGTGCTAGTAAGCACTGCGTTATGATGTTAAAACTAAATAAGCGCATATTTGTCTATAACAAATAATGGAAGCAGTGTAGTCGTCGGATGGAGTTTCCGACGTGCCAGCATGCCAGTATCTTAATTAGAAATGTGAAATTAAGAGATCGTGGTGGAACATCAAAACAATAGCGCACACACGTACTTCTAAAATTAAGACTTGGTTTATTATAATTGAAACTATAATCTGATAAATAAGATGTTAATCCAAGAACGTAAAACAAAACGCTGATAGATATATATTTCTTCAGTTTTATAATTAAAAGCTTTTTTACCATCTTTGATGTGTTTGTCGAAAACTGACAGACGCGATTATTGGCAATTACACGGTCATTGCTATAAACTTCGCGGTTCGTTAGTGCAGGATCGCCAGATGTCTATCTCGAGATTACTCGCAAGACAACCTGCAATAAAGTATATGTTACAGAAAATATCTTGAGTTACTTGAACATAGATTTAGCATAATCAGCCTGTATTGTTCCCACAGCTGGGACACAGGCCTCGTCTCGTTGAGAGGGATCCACCGCGAGGGCCCAGTGCGGGTCGGTGTATGTCACACGTCAAATTTTGATTCTAAGACATTACGGTTTCCTCACTATGTTTTCCTTCACCGTTTTGAAAGCAGTGGTGACGAAACAATTTGCACAAACTAAGGCGCCTTTCTGGGTACCCACTGTTCTCGATATAGATTTGCAATAGTTAATACACAAACAGAAACATGAAAATACAGTAAAGTCATAACAATTTACGACACAAATAACTGTACGTAAATGTTTAATGCCGTCTATGAGGTAAACCTCACTGAACGAAATGTAAAGAGCGGCACTAAACGCGAGCGAACTATTCATAGACACGTGCAGCGGCAGGGACCGCCAGGGACCGGCAGGTTTCGGTACAATTGTGCATAAATACTCCTCGGACGGCACCATAGTGAATAAACTATCGCGAAGAAGTAAGAGCTAAATTATAATAAGCCATAAAGCTGATTTAAGCGTTTGCTTCAATTCGACGCTGAGTATCCGTCGGTTTAATTTGCATAAGTCTAAGTTAGCCCAGTCCGAGTCCGTCTCACGGCCAACGCGTGATTTTACTGCGCCGCACCGCGTTGATTTATAAGCCGAATGCAACGCCGACCAGATAGGAACTCTCTCGTACTTTGGACGCTCAAAAAAGAGAAATATTACTATTTCCATTAACTATGCGAGGTGTAGGTCCGCTTTAGAAGCACCTAGTTAAACGTTTAGAGGTATAAAAACATTTTTTTATGGTAATTTTAGATCTCCTTTTTAGCTCGTAAGGTGAACCATAAAAGATTTAATGGATATACAGCAAAAAATACTGGAACGAATAATAGTTTTGAAAGGTAATAAAAATAGCGAGTTAAATAAAAATGTCAATTATTTCGTGCATTTTTATGAGAAAGAAGAGAATTTTTATTATGACTGTTGATTGTTTGAAACAGATAAAAACATAATGGTACCGTACCTATTATTAGCTAAATTGAAATTGTATCCATGCTATCTTGAACTCTGCATGCTCTACTAAACTACTTACTAAAATCGTTTTCAAATATAGGCCGATCTTTTCACCTTTGTAAATAATCCATCAGAGAAAGTGTTACTTAATAAAAAGTTCCTTTGTGATTGCTAACGGTATTTCACAATATGATAGCACCGTTTTCTGTCACGTACATGAGATTCTATAGGATACTTCCACGCCTACGTGACCAGATAGTTCTGGAATCAACAATGGATTGTTTTTACGTGTAATGGTTTATATCAAAAGGTAAGTAATCCAGCGTTGACGAATTGGCTTTTACTACATCGTCCATTTTCACTCTATTGACACCTCAATTGGCGTGGCCACCTACTGGGCCTTTACATTTTCAATCGACATAATAAGTAATACGTATAATAATATAATTTATTTATTTTTTATTACAACAATTTGGTAGTATGGTGATACATTTTGTGATACTTGTTTTTATGAACAGATTTTGAACATCTGTGTCGGACTAGATATAAAATATCTATATTTCGGACACCAACGCTCTTGCCCTGTTGTAAGCGACAGTTAGTAAGTAACTTTAGTTGACCTTTATACACATTTATAGAGACAACATTTGACCAAATAAATTGAAAAGAAAATCATATTTACTCCCGTTTTGTCATTAAAGTGTTAATTTTTATCGGGCATAATATTTCGGCGTTGGATTCCCCATAACCGACAATAATGCACCGTGGGCTGTCCGCCGCACTACTAATCCTGCTGTGGTGTTTTGATGCCATGGTGCGTTTCTTGACAGTGACAGTGTGACGTCCTTATGGGTCACAATATAAGGACATCACAATTTGTTTTATAACATGGCTCAAGTTGGGAAACTGCCTTGTTCGGACTTATGGTCACAAAACCCATATTAATTTGTAGAAATGATAATGAAGACTGGTTTAAAAATATGAGGGTGGCTGCAGTGGGTGGTCACCTATTTCTTTGACCACGGCATGGCATGAGTTCTCTCACGTCATGGCAGGAAAAAGCAGTGGAATGCAATATACACACTTCAAAAGAGTTTAGGGATCAAGTGCGTACGTTATTGCTAGTTACTAAAAGTCAGGCTTTGAGTAAATTTCGTCATTTGAAAAGGGACAACTGTGATTGTTTTATTCGTTTACTACGTTGACTATTCGTTGTTTATTTTACAGAATAAAAACTTTTATTTTTAATACATTTTAATGTCAGGATTAACTAAGGTGAATAATCCAGCATAAGCAAACATCGCGAAGTTTTTATTAATGCAAATGTTAATTACGGCATTTCGAGATTTTGCTTCGGCCGCTGCACCGTCGATCTACGCATACGAAAAAAATTTATTCAATCAATCTAAATAAATATTTTTGTTTAATTTCAATAGGGCAATATTTTTTTAATTCCTTGATCCCTAGACAGTTTCGATGTGTGTATTTCATGCTCTGATGGATCCATGCTTATAATAATCATTGGTTTATGGTAGGAAGTGGGAATTTACGTTTGGTATTAGAAAAGGTTTGCATATTGCTGGGTATTTGCGTAATTATATAGACACATCACTCGTCACGCTACTGGGTCTGGAAGGTCTAGGTTCCTATGAACGTATTTGAATGGTTTGCTCTTCAAGTCCTGTATGATAAGGAGTACCTAGCTTTGCGTCTAGACATAAATAATGTTGTTTTCCGGCACTACTAATATTTTAGGACGAAAATTATTTTTTTACATTACACTAGCTGACCGTACAGACGTTGTCCTGTTCCCTAGAACTCGATTGCAGCGCCACCTACCGGGTTCAATTGTAAATTTAAACTATCCAGAGACCCACACAAACCCATACAAAAAATATCATCAAAATCGGTCCAGAAGTTTAGGAGGAGTTCAGAGACGTACACACGTAAGAATATTGCAACCACGGATTACAACTTAGCTGGCAAAATGTAGGTGGAATATGGATATGCCTTTGCCTAACCATTCGATTATTAAGTACGTGCGTGACATTGTTTTTATACTTGGTAGTCATTAAATTAATCCTGTACAATTTTAAATGGCGGCAATATTGTGTAGTCAATACGAAAGATGAACATCATTATTTTCAGCTTTTGTAAGCATTTATTATAATAGTACTAAATCGTCTTGAATATATATTATTATCAATTGCTGTACCTACATTATGTCAGCAGGCACTTTTATTGTTGCAACTTGCCACATAAATTAGTGGGACCATTAAACATCATTGGTGTTACAACGATAAATGAAACAAAGGGAGGTAATAAAAAGATAATGACGGCAATAAAATGTAATAATACACCGAACGCGAAATACGTGGTCTTGTTTCACACGAACCAAATATCGATCGCATCTGTACAATCTTATTGTAACTTTAACACTAATAATATGTAATCAATTCAGCTGTTCACCCACACAATATACCAAGAAATAAGTCCGAGGTGCGATGTGTAAATCACATATTATAACGAACCAAAATCGTGAGCTATTAGGTACATTTTTTGCGGAATTAAATATCAATTTTGCTCTAGACCGACATTTTCGTGACAGTAATGCTTAGCAAGATAATGATAATCTTTATTTGTGATCGTCTGCTACAGTACAGTTTGTGCAGACATTATTAATTAGTCTAGTTCGTGGGAGATACGTCGCGCGTCGTGGTGATCTTCTAGTAAAGTCCTTAGTTTTAAAAGAATATAAGATTAACCTACAAGATAATTCCCTGACATTACAAGATTGATTTGATTGGTTAAGGTTTTAAGTAAATAGAACATGCACTGGCACATAAGAATTTATTGGTTTCCTCTGCCACATATGACAGACACTTAAAAATCGAACGTAAATAAACAAAACTTACTTTTTAAAGCAAACGTATTTTGTTTATTCGTCCTATTAACACGCATTGGACGAATATGACATCCCTACGAAATATTTCCGTTTTGCGTCCGTAATGTTTACTTAGGTTATAAACACCAAATTGGTTGAAAGAAATGGACTACGAAAAATAAGAATAAAGCAATTTTAAGTTTATGTTTGCTTTATGTACCTACTCGTAAAATTGCTTTTACCCACGTTAAAAATAAACTTAGTAATTTATCACTTTTGTTGCACAAAACTTGTAAACGACACCAACCCGGTTAATTATGGAACACGTTTAGTAATTGCAATAACATTGCTTACCATTGGATTAGATTAATCTGATCATTTGCCTCTGGATGCGGCGGCATTTATTAATGGCCGATGTTAATGCCGGCCAACCAACTGCTGCAACTTCGCGTACTTTTTCATCCAAAATATGCCATCTGTTTTCTTACCAGGCAGTGCATACCGCGAATAGATTATTGTGTTTATTTTTATGTGATTGGCGAAAGAATGAAATGAATGGTTTATAAATGGCATTCATTCTATTGTGCACACAAATAACATTTTATCTATATAGCGAATAAAACGTTTCGCTAAATTGTAGCAACATTCGTAAGCTTTTGCAAGTTGCTATTTTAACTTTGTTTTGTAACTGCTATGTAAGCTGCTGTTAGGAATAGATAGGTAATACCTAAAACCTTATATAATGCTACAGAACAAGCTTTTTACCGAAAACTTTCACCTAATACGTTTTGTACATCCTTTCTACACGTCTGTACTAATTACATTTTCACGTTCCTGTTCGGAAGTTTTGCCTCCATACCATATTTCTTGATATACAGATTTATGCATTGTAAAATATTCTCAGTATGAAATGATGCATGCACGAGCACGACGGAGATCCTGCCTATAAGGCAAGTAGAGAGTTACCGACCTCGGGCGATTTACCGGAAATGGGTATCTATTTCTATTTATGCATGCAAATATGCTTGGTTACCGTATCGGAACTATGCAAGTATGCGCCGATATCTGGCCAGCTATCTGCTTATAATATCTGGCTATAGTATGTGGAGCAGGAGGCAGCGTGCCAGTGGCGGCATACTATTAGAAATGCCCGAAGAGGATATTGATTTCGATTTATTTTCCATTCGTGACCGGCATCGGAATAGATTATCGCTACACAAAACGAGTTGAAATAAAACCATGGCGTGCTCGCTGCGCGGAGGCTATCGGCGTTTGTGCGATACCACCACTCGATTCTTATCGTCGACAATTTGTTTAAAGCAATCATTTTGTTTAGATGACGTGAGAAATAAGAAACGATATGTTTTTATGTCTATCTGTCCGTAGGTGGACGCGGGCTCTTTTGTATCTTTCACTTCTGTTCCACTGTATTAATAAATAAGAAAAGCTGTGCAGTTAATGTGTGAGAAGGGTAAGCACTACGTTTATTAACTCGACGTTCGAGTTGACGTTTCGAAAGATCTTTGTTGGTTTTGTCAACTTTTTACATTATTAGCGGAGGAGAGTACTTCTTTTGAAGTCGAGCGAGGGTTTTAAAATACCTTTTAAGGCATAAAGATATCAGATTGCTCATTAAATATAATATAAACTTGAGTGCTTTACAGTTACGGTCAATTCTAAAAATAGTTGGGTGAAGTGAGTTGGCGGGAACAGGAAGTTTGCTGCATACATAGTAAGCGACAATAGATCGTATTTTCTTGGAGATTTTTTTCTCATCCATTATTGTTTGAGATATTTGCATACGTGATATGCGGTGTGCGGCGTGATGGTGTTTATCTCAGCCATAACGGCTCTTAAATTAATTCACATTCGATGGAATTCACACTTGCGTAATGCAGCTTTTTGTAATTGGATAGTTGAAATAGATTGATTTTAATTTCGGCCTCTTGGGTTTTACAGGGGAATAAAGAAAGATATAATGAATGTTCATCGAAATCTGTACTCATGTTATATAAGATTTCAGTAGGTACTTATTAGATCAATTAGATGTTACACACATATTATTCATCGCTTTATTTGTGGATTTATTGCCATCATAGGATATTTTTTGTGATCTTTGTATTTTCTGGCAGTTTGTTAATTTACATATTATAGTCTAGCACCGGATGCTATAATTTATTTGTAGTTACTTCATTTTATCAAACAAAATTAATTTACAAAAGAATTGCGCTACATATTTCACGAAATTATGATCATAAAAATTCGGTATCATTAAAATGTGGTTTAATTCCGACTCTAGCTCATAAAATGTAAAATATCTGTTAATTTATATATTTTGCTCCGGTTTTTTGCAAGGACTATATACCTATATGTGCACACGGCTACACATCAAGCTTTACATTTCCAGTTTACGCTGATCTCGCACTGTACGGAAACCCTATACAATGCGAGATCAGCTTATACTGGAAATTTATAGCTTGATGTGTAGCCGTGTGTACCTACTTTTAAGGTTTTTTTTGCACTCAATACGAATAATCTAGCATTTTACGAGTAGTCGTTTTATATTCTTAATGTCTATATCCAGTAATATTGGAATTAATAAAAATTAAGTGTGCATTAGCGTTAAGATCGTAAAAAGATTAAAATATGGAAAAGTACTGAATGAGAACTAACAATATGAGATAGCTTCGGGAAAACTGGTAAGCTGTCACAGGTGAGTGGCGTGGGGCGGTCCATCTCTGCCTGCTTGCCCTCCGAGTAGGCCACGATGGTCCTCATGGTGGACATGGCGCGGCCGAGCTCCCCGCGGTCGCTGGGCCACTCGTTCACACACGCCAGCCAGCTCACGCAGGACACCGTCACACCCGCCAGCAGGTACTTCACAACACGCACGAACTTCCGCCCGTTCACCGGCATCGTACTAATTATGCCATTACGATAATTGATAAAAGAGTCTCATTCATGAAGTGTCGGAAGCTTTACGAGGTGCGCGTGCGTGGTCGCGTGGTGGCGGGGTCGCGCGCGCGCATGCGCTCTGGCCGCGCTACCATGGCGGACTGCGCGCAATCAGCTGATAGCGTATCAACAATACGTCCCTGGAGGCTAATCGTTCTAAACGCCAAGACGTGGAAATCTAGTTTTCTATACCAGTTTTTACTTGCGATTTTTCTTTTGCGACTACGCAACGTGGATGCACTTTTAAACGCGACTAGTTTCGCTATAAAAAGATGAGATTGTGGAAATCTCACGCGGAACAAGAAATTTTATGGCAACTCAAGGGACAAGACTCGTTCCATCTAGCCATTTGTTTAATTACCTTAGATCGATTATATACGGTAGGCACTGTAATTATGGATTGACTTATGTGTTCGTGGTGGGACTGTAGCTTACACGGATGTCGCATCGCGGGGCTCGTCCAAGTTCACTCAACTTTACTCCTCGGCATCATTTGAATAATAACACTGATCGAAACCAGAGCTTGAATAAATATCACAATATTATTCTATTTATACCCAGTGTAAGAATAACCTGTAATATCACGAAGTCGTAAAACTCGTGTAATCTTTTATTGCCCTCACTCGAAGTTAATTGCGTACCTATACAGACAACAGCAGAGACATTATTAGACAACATTAGTTTGCTTGTTAAACATAAAATAAAAACAAATGACATATTTGTAACTTATCTTTTTTCTCATTGGTAGATTGGTAGTCTCAGAATAAAAGTAAACTTAAGTTACGGTAAGAATAAGCGTGTTCTCAATAATTATACGCGACGCGACTACTTGCACGCTCGTAAAAGTCGTAAATAACTTACGACAATTTAATAAACACATCAAGTTTTAAACGCTTTTTCAATAGCTTCTGATTGCATCTGTAGTATTAATTTGACAAGTGGCACAGCTTCTGTTGCTCATTGTAATTGCTGATCGTATTTATACCCCGATACGTCGCTAAACCTGCAATTAACTAGTATTATGAAATCATTTATTGTCATCCGATGTTCTGTTTGACATGAAAGAAAACTATTATGTCGTCAACTTGAACAAATAGAGATGCCATTCGTTGTTTTATTTAATAACATGTTTGGAACAAGTGAAGTCTTTCCTATAATCATGGAATTCTTCGTATAACAAGGGATTCAACTTCAGTTGTTATTAGTTTATTACTATTATTTATACATAATAATGCATCCGTTTGCATTTAGATTACTGCGCAACAACACGCCATCTTCGGCTGCTTTTATTGCACTTATGTAATGTTTATTTTATGTCTGTAAGTGCGATTGAAGGATACTTTGATGCTTTCTGCTGTTACCCTTTGAGCGTAATCAAGCGGAGCATAAAACGATTTCCTGTAAAATGGCTATCAACAACTTATATTCCCACAACGAGCGGTCTATTGTGCTCTAAAAAAAGGTTAATTTAACATTTTGCGGTTTCAATCCAGGTGTAAAATATACCAATATAAGTTCGTAGAAATAATAATGTTTTAGTAAAGTAAGTAGGCTGTTCGATAAAAGTAAATAAAGGCAATATCCTTAATGTCGTTGGGTCGTTTGTTTTTTATGTTTATAAAGACAAGTAATTTCTCAAGCTTCGCAAAGTGATTGATGCTGCATCTTGACATCGGCTGAACTCTTGTAATGAACATATAAGAAAGAACTTATAAGCTTTTAACTCTTTGCAATGTTGAGTGCAAATAATACAGATTTAAGCAAGCAATCATCATTGTCTTGTCCTCCGTTATTTTTTTGCAACGCCATCTTGGTATTCACCCTCATTCTCGCCTTATCTAATACCTTTAAACGAGCAATTATTGTATATATGTACCAATTATATATAATCTTAATCTTGGAAACGACTCCAACGATTTTCATGAAATTTAGTATACAGGGGGTTTCGGGGGCGATAAATCGATCTAGCTAGGTTTCATTTTTAGAAAACGTCAAACCAAAAAAGAATGTCATCCAGATATTACAGATTTAAGCAAGAATCAACACTTAGTCGACATCTCGGTAGTCACTCTCATTCTCGCCTTACAATCATTCTTTCATCAGTTCTTTGGTCTTCCCTTACTCTTACATCTCTTCATCCACATTCACACTCAGAAGTTTCCTCACAATGAGATAAATGTAGATAGCTCAAGCAATATATGGTGCAAAAATAAAGTCGATACGATAAGAAGAAGAAGAAAAGATATGAATGAGAAAGGAAATAGAATCATAAATAAAAAACAGCACTAAGGTCCTCATTTTCTAACACAACACAATATCTTACACAATCGCAATAAATATGAAGCCTGCGCACGCTGCTGAGTGCGAGTGTCGCAGTACAACGCATGCACTATTGAAATGCAGGCTTTATCGGCGCGCGCGCATCTCGTTCGTTAGTCGCATGCGCGGACGCCGTCTATTGAACCCACTATCGGCGTTAGAGAGGCAATAACCAGCCGAGCTGTGCTGTTCCCACTTTTATTTCACTTGCAAATGCTCGACGAACTTTAACATGCGTCTTATAATGAAAGTTTCTCATTAGTGTTCCAGTCTTTAGCGCAACGTGTGAAAATACCGAGATGTTGGCTATGCTAAACATTTTACGTGTTTGTACTAAGCATTAAACTTGCTTTTTTACATTTATTCCTGTGTTAGCTTATGTGACCAAGTAGTAAGGTTTTGAACTGACTCGGCATCGGCTAAATTGGAACTTCAAAATCCCAAAATATTTCATGATCTTTAGAAATCGTACACATATTATGTCCTTAGCTAATGCAACTAGCACCCTAATTGCATGACACACTATGCTTGCTTCATATTTTCGGAAAATTTTCTGCTCAATAACGCAATGAATGTTGTTCATTAGATTAGTGTTGAGTAATTACCACGCTGAATTAAAATTCTTAACTCCTAAAACAAGCCTAGCTCAATATAATTATAAAGAAAGCTAAAAGCTCTTCCAAGGCGTATTGACTATATTAGATGTTAACTAGTCCATACAATATAAATAGGCGAATAAAACGTAGTACAATGTTTCTTTAAGCATTACCTGTCTATTGCGGATTTTACGAGTGGCTCCTTTTAGATTGAGGCTGGAGTACACAAGAGTTAATATTGATAGGTATTCTTTATGCACTAGTGTTGTTAAGCTGTTCGCAGAACTAGTAAATACGAATAAAAACATAAAGGACTACCATTACTACCCATAAATACCTCGAGGGATTAGGGAGGTGTGCAACATTATTTTTAATATAAGCGAAACCTGAATATAGTTTGTTCAGAATAAGTAGTTGAGTCAATTCCAATATTTTTTACACCATGTTAAATTTTTTTCCCAAAAAGTTTTGCAAGTGTGATGGAAAATTTTATCACCAATTAATTACAATACAATTGCCGTACGATTAGGTACCTAATGCCTTGTTATTGAATGAGGACATTGTGACGCTGGACACGCGGGCGGCGCGAGATCTGCGTGGTGATCATGTTTGTGTAGACAACCAGGTAACATAAAAAGCTCATATCTTTGTGATTTTCCATGATATAGTTTTGAAATATTGTACATATAATCATAACATAAAAATACTAGACACGTGTTTCGGGTTTCGCATATCCTAAATTTATTATATTTTTTCAAGCGATTTGAATTTTTTTATTTATTTCATTACTAAATGGGCCTGCTCTTGACCTCGATCAAGCCTGATGGAAAACGATCGATGAGGTCTATGGTGGATCGAGCGTGCCCAGAAAATGCCCATTCACTCTTATTTTGAAGGTGGACGGGTTAAATGTGGAAGGGAACACATACGCAGGCAAAGAGTTCCATACTTGAGCTGTGCGCAAAATAAATGTGGAGGAGAAGTGCTGAGTATGACTGGTCGGGATATCAACCAAGTGCGGATGGTAACCTGCAGTGCGTCTGGTAGTCCGGTAGTAAAAGGGCGATGGTGGGATCAGGTCGTGGAGCTCCTGCGCACACTCTCCGAAGTACAGTCTGTAGAAGACCGATAGGCAAGCAACATTACGCCTATGAGCCAAGCTGTGAAGCTTAGCCACCAACGTTTCGTCGCCTATGAGCCTTTTTGCTCTGCGTTCCACCGAGTCAGGGGCAGCAAGCTGGTATTTTGCTGAGCCATCCCATAAGTTGCTGCAGTACTCTTTACAAGAACGCACTTGAGCTTTATCCAGGTTCAAAAGCTGTCCAGATGTGAAGTATCGCCTCTTTTGAATGAAATGGCTCATTGAATGAAATGAAATGACTATAAAACAAAAGGTTGTTTTATAGCCATTTCATATAACTGCCAAAGGATGACTGTAAGTTGTGATTTGAATTTACGGACAATTAAAATGGATAGGCAATTTGGTTAGTACATTATTTCCGTGACTACACATAATTTCAACAATTTAGTTTTTAGTTCATAGCTGAGCTTATTGACTTAAATTTTTAGACCCCGGGCTTCTTCTGGAAAATTCCTAATGGTATCATCCGGCTGGGGAACCGAATTCTAAATATCAGTTTTTTTATACTAAATACTATAATGCTGTGCTATTCAAATAATTTTGTTTCTATGTGCACATCAGCTTTTATTACCTAGCTTAGTCTGACTTCAGATAATCTTGACTTAAGTCTGGATCCAGCCTTAGAGGCGTAGGTCAGAGTCGTGGCTCTTCGTTTCATTGTTAAAAATGTATTTAATTGGCGTCGTGTGTTGCAAATTGTGCGCGCGTGGTGGGAATGTTGCCATCCTCACGTTCTAACACTGGGCCCGACAGGCCGACACCCCGACACCATACAGGTATCATTCTGACACGTTAATTGGAAGCTTTAGGCTCAGAAAAAATATATGAAAACGTTATTTTTTGCAAAGTTTTGGTTTAGGTTCCCACGGTGTGTGCAGAGTGATGTTTAATTGCCAATACACAATTTTGCGGGTTAGCTAGAGCTTCAATGTTTAATAAAAATATAAAATAAAAAAATAAAAATAGCTTTATTAATTCCTTACATTGTGTGTACATCAATCAATTATTTATACTATTTGTTTTTGGTAATTCAATGAAGTTAATATTATGCCTAATTGACTGTTGATCATTTATATTAATTTATTACATATTTTATTCCATCATGCTATACAGTCAATAGAATTTATTATTATTAACAATTACAATGATTTAAAATAACATAGTACATTTGATTCTTCATGCAGCATTATTTATAAGAGTTTCATCATGCAAATTTTTAATTTAATTTATTATTATATTAAGAATATTAAGAACGTAAAATTATTCGCATAATTCTATTATTATTAATGATTGCCATTATTTTATTTTCTTCATGCAAAATTAATTATTATTATTAACACTTTAACATTATATAGATAGGATTTTATTCGTTCAAAATTATCATTGTTATCATTAATTGCTATTTACTAACATGAATATTAATTTAATATCAATAATTATTTAAATGTAAGGACCGCCTGTAGCGGTAAAAGCCTCCTCCATTATTTTCCATCTCGCTCTGTCTCTGGCCAGCCTGCTCCATATTTTTCCTGCTACTTTGGCTATGTCATCGTTCCACCTCTTGCATGGTCTACCTCGGCGGCGTTTTTTGTTTATCGGGTACCAGTTTGTGGTTATTTTTGTCCATCTCTCGTCATTCATTCTTTGGATGTGTCCTGCCCATTTCCATTTTAGCTTAAGGGCTTGCTTAACTACGTCCTTGGCTTTGGTCTTCTCCCTAATTAGCGTGTTTTTAACTTTATCCCTTAGTTTTATTCCCATGTAGCTCCTTTCTATAGCTCTCTGACAAACTCTTATCTTTTCTAATGATTCTTTTGTTAAAGACCACGTTTGGCACGCATAGGTGAGGCACGGCATTAAGCAGGTTTCCATAGCTTTTGTTTTTATTTTGGCAGGCAGTTCACTTTTAAATATTTCTTTCATGGACCAGTATTTGTTCCAGGTGTTCTTTATTCTGCGTTTTATTTCTTTCTTTGAGCAGTCTTTTATAGAAATTAAGTGTCCCAAATACACGTACTCGTTAACCCATTCTAAGGGTTCCCCGTTCAAGGTTAAAGTTGTTTCTTCTCTATTTGTCATAACTTTTGTTTTGCTTTGGTTCACTTCAAGCCCAACGGTCTTGCTTTGTTCATTTAGTGTTTGTAGCATCCCTTGTAGCTCTTCGGGGTCTTCCGATAATAGTACCAGATCATCTGCAAATCTAAGGTGTGATAAGTACTGTCCATGTAATTTCAGGCCAACTCTATTCCAGTCCAGTGATCTAAATATTTGTTCTAAGACTGCAATGAAGATCTTCGGAGAGAGAGGGTCACCTTGCCGCACACCACGTTGTATGTTAAAGACTGGCCCATAAGATTCAAGTTTGATCCTTGCTTTACTGTTCCTATATATTTCTCTGATTATGTTTAGGTATTTTTCATTCAATCCTTGCGCCGCCAGCGCCTTCCACATCGAGTTGTGCGAAATAGAGTCGAACGCCTTTGAGTAGTCGATAAAACTAATGTAGAGTGGCTTATCGTATTCGTTGTATTTTTCAATAATCATCTTGAGAGTGTGTATGTGGTCCACCGTTGAACGATTTTTCATAAACCCTGCTTGCTCTACCGCTTGATTATCGTCTATTGTTCTGGTTATACGGCGCAGTAGAGTTGAAGAAAATACTTTATAGAGACATGGCATAAGGCTTATGGGCCGGTAGTTCGATATTTGTGTTGGGTCTCCTTTTTTGTAGAGCAGGATAATGTCTGTACATGCCCATTGACTAGGAAGTTTGTTTTCCAGTAGGATCTGATTGAACAATGTCGTGAGCGGCTTGATTAAGTTGTCTTGGAAAAGGAAAAGACAACTCAATGTTTAATGTTAGGTATAAAATGAGTATGAAAGCTTCTCTATTGATGTTTGTTTGTATTACGATCTTACACACAAGAGTGAGTAATTAATTAATTAATCCTTAACCTATGTACATTTGCATTATTTGCTAGTTGTGTTTACTCAGTTATAAACTATTTGACTTTCTACCCTTGGGTTACTGGTCACGGCATAAAAGTTAAAAAGTTATGTTTTTATAGTTCTAAATCTTAATAAACATGAGTATTTATTGAAATATCTTAGAAGTTCGAGCATGCATTTTAAGATGAAAATAGACACTATAATACTAGAAACTTCATAGTTAAGTAGTGCCTACTTAATTATACAATTGCTAAACTCATTACATACAGTTTTATATTACAATAGTGCATGCATAACTAATGACATTTGCCTAACATGGCTTCCATAGAAAAAAAAAAACCTAGCTTTTGTGCACGTTTAGTGTTCCTGTTTATTCACATTCGCTGCTGCTATGCATTTGTGCAATACACTGAGTACGTAATATTGTTTTTTTTTCTACAATACACAGTGTAGTGTATTTGTAATCACTCACATAAGCCATATTATTCTTTCAATGATTATGTACAACAAATACACTTAGGTAATATAATAGAAATTTCTGAAAACAAACCTACCTACATTTAATTCTGAAAGTGTATACCTTTTTATGAAAATCTTTTTTCCCGGAAAACGTTTTAGTTTTGAGGTAAATCGAAAATGTATTAAAACTGTTTAAAAGCTGGATAGCGTAGCAAACGCTTTTGTTTTGTTAGTGTTGACTTCGTAGAATAAAAACTTAATTATTCATTCTCGAACACAGAATTTTAATTTAAATAAAGGTCCGACAACTGTTACACAGAACAAACAAGGCAAGGCGTATTATTGCACACCGCAATTTACCGATGACATTCATACAGAAGACGAGACAATCAACAAGAGGTTATTTCTCCTTTTTTAATTACGAGTACCATTGCAATTTGCACAGACACAATCATAAAACGTCTTTTTCTATTTGCTACCAACATAACCATTAGTAAGAGTGTCGAATTTAAATTTACTGAACAAAAATAAAAGTTGTGTTAAAACATAGGGGACCAAAACACAGCAAAGTTATTTGCACGCAATTCAGAAATAAATAGCTTCGTAAATAGTGTGCAGGCCAACATTATGTCGGAGTTACCGGCGTTAAGAGAGAAAATGCCCTGTGGTCAATATAAATTGAATCTACAATGCGGTATTGAGTGGTCGTTACGGTGATATGTAGGGGCACATTCACTTGGAAACGTTTTTAACAATACTCCGCACGGTACTCACAAATTACAACCTGAAATTAAAAGAAAATTCACCGGATTTTCCATAATTTATGACACTTTTAATGCCTGTACAATCTAGATAAAATTTTATTAAATTTCAACGTTACAGTTTCCATTACAATATTTTATTATCTTTACAATGTTGCACCACATACCGGAGTGCGAAGTTTTAACAAAAACTGCAAAAATATTGAACAAGAATCAGAAATCTGTTCTGTTATTAAGTTGTTAGGTGTACATCAACATCAAAGGGAAACTTTTTGCTCATCACGGTGATTGGCTGACATTGGTCGTAGAAACAAGCGAACTATGTTGCTACCCATAAAAATGCCCATGGAACGAATGTTTCCGAAGCGTTTTCTATTTAACGATTACGACTTGATTACAGGACATATAATTCGGAGTAGAAAAAAGGATGCAAGGTGAGGTTCAAAGCGGGGCGTAACTTTTTGCGTGCATCGTAGTTGCAATCTCAATAAACCAATTTGCGACGGGTCCCAGCACTGTGACGTTACTTATAGGCTTTTGTTTCGGCTGTCCCCGACTTGCTACAGGTCTGCAGGACCATGCCCCGACCATCTAAGGACTTAACTTGTTATTTACTTAATTTGAGAGCACTCCCGCTTATCCTTTTTGAGACTTTTAGGGTATATCTATATCTAGTGTAGTCTGTTTATGTTTTCCGATTGTTTAAAAAATATTTATTTCATTTTATTCCTTGAAAACGAGTGCTCAAATCTCAAAAATACGACCACATCTAGATTTCTTTATGTCATCTACCATTGAATTTAAGTACAATAGTAAAAATATATTGCGTACTAAACGGTTATTGCGCTTCGTGAGCTCGTGACGATATCCACAAAGATACAACTTTATACGTTTCGGTGTGTCTAAATGATCATACATTACATTTTACTCGATAAAAATAAATATCTGAGTGTATCACTTTTGAAGACACGATTCTAAGTAGATCAAAATGCGGTAAACGTTTCAAAGAGGATAATGGTACGTTTTGGATTAAATACAATGGGAAATGAGGCTTAATGAATGGTTTGGTAAAGCGAGGAAGTAATTTTTCTCGAGTATGAAGGAAGAATGCGGTTTAAGTAAATATTAGGAGCGTGTAGACAGATGCGTGGGATCATAACTGTCGCCATTCTTACATTGTGGGTTACTCGCACAGTTAGTGCTTCACGCCGCACGCCATTTTACTAAACTATGTGTGAACATTTAACTGTTTGAAGAGAAGCAATTGTGCTACATGTGCGAGGTACAAATTTTATGGTGTTTTGTTAGAGTAGGTGAGATTGGATGGCTCTATTTATCACTTCTGTGATGAATGTAACGGTAATGATTATCTTTTCACAATACACAATCACTTTTTTAATTAGCTATGTAATGTAGGTAGGTCCAAAACACAGTAATGTTTATGCTCTATACTAGTACCGTATCCACAGTAGACACTATTGTGGATAGTGTCTATCTAGATGTGTGACACAGCAATTGATGGACGTTGCTGAAAATCCAAGCTCGTAGTTAAATTCCGGGCTGACTGTATTTAGATTGCTATCGACACGTTAAGAAGAACAGACATTGTGATCTTTAAAATAAAATTAAATGTATGTCTTTGGTAAGCGCCTCACTGGAGAACGGCTGGCCCGATTTGGCTATTTTTTTTTATAGCTAGCGTGTGGTGCCGTACGTTAAAGAATAGCACCATCCCATTTCTTCCCATGGGTGTCGTAGAAGGCAACTAAGGGACTTACTAGAGAATGGGCAGCAGCGTTCTCTATGCATTTGACCACCAGACTGCGATCGCCAACCCACCTGCCAAGCGTGGCGATTATGGCCAATCCCCCCCTTTTGCGGGAGGCTTATGTCCAGCAGTGGACGTCTTTCGCCTGATATGATGATGATAGCGGAAAATAAACATGGAAAAGTTACCGGAATATCTTTAATTTCGAGAAAAACTAAATGCCCTCTTTTGTATGAATTGTTGAAATTTGAACAGGACCACGTCTGTCAGGTTAGTTCGTTGGGTATGAAATATATGTAGGTAGAAGTCGTAAATAAGCCACAGTAATTAGGTACCATAAAATAGGTCTCAGGTCACTATTTGGACTGCTTCTTTTGAGGTAATCTTTCAACGAGCTTTCATCAGCAAACATCAAGGTATATAACATAATATATTGTACGTGGTATCACCAGCTATCTAAGATAAACAAACAACTTTAACATTGTAGCGGTTATTCGGCACACTTTAACTAACATTGATTAATTACTAATTACCTTGATCGAGCATTGAATGTTAAGATAGTGAGACTCTCACTCAGTTCTACCGGTAGCCACTTTGTGAATGTTCCCTTTCATTTATAGGAAATACTTAATTTTTTCCTATAAAGACTTTGTAGATTTATACTTTGTAGCTTTATAAACTTGAATTGTGTGTGACACCAGAACTGTCAGTAAAAAAAAGCTGGGAATAGATTTATTATTTGTTAATTATTTTGCATGCAATGTAAAGTCAAGTGTAGATAACCCTTATTGTTACAAGACCGTGAATATGAAAGGGCCTAATGCATCAAACAGCCAAATACTTTCCTAATTTGCGTTCGCATGAAAAATTGAGCATTTGCCTACACACACAACATTTCATCATCTGCCTAATCTTTTCCCAACCGTGTTGGTGTCGGCTTCTAGTCAAACCGGGTGCAGCTGAATACCATAATTTTACATGGAGTGACTGCATATCTAACAACCCAGTTATTGGGTAATACGATAGCCCCTGGTAACACTGGTTGTGAGACTTTCGAGCTCCTGACGACCAGTAACGATTCAAAGATCCACGAATGACAGCCGGAACCAACGGCTTAACGTGCTTTCCGAGGCATGGACGGGTCTTGGTATGTAAAGATGGTCACCCATCCATGGACCAACCGCGGCAAGCGTATCTTAACTTGGTCAAAAACGCTACATATATAAATTAATAATTACCTAGGTAATTTAAAATGTTCACATGCTCACATTAACATTACACAGTTTCACGACATTTTAATACAGCGTGCAAAAACAAAAGGTAATTTGAAATACGTTAACGTAATTAGATATGATCTTGATGGATGCTGTGAGAACATAACGTATTACAGAACACACAAAAAAGGTTCGCATTGGTAAATAATTTTGGAGGTTATTGATCCAACACCAAATTGGTTCGTCGGTTTGTAATTGACTATTGGCTTCGGTGATCTAAATAATTTTGGTGAGGTAAAGCCACGGTTTTCTCAGACTCTGGTGGCCGCCATGTAGTGTCCGCAATTTATCATCGGATGACGTCACTGAAACGTAATTTATGGAGGCAGTTGGTGTGTTTTTCTAGAGAGCGTTTTTTGACACCGTAAAGTCAAACCCCTGTGCCACAATTTTTTTGACGGCCGTCCAGCTGTTATGTGGCAGCCAACCATCTTTACGAAACCGTAGCTTTACAGGGTTTTCTATGAGGCTGACATTGCGTTTATGATTTTGGTTAACACCACGAATGAATAGGTAGGTATATATGCTTATTTAGCGTACTTGTAGAGTAGTTAGAAGATGATATTTAAGCAATGAATATATTTGTCTACGAAATTAACCCTTAGCGTTGATCATTCAAAGTACATAAATAGTTTTCTCACAAATGACAAGATTTATAAATAATCTAGTTCAATAACTCGCATTGCTGGGAGTGAAATATTTATAAAATACGTTCCAAAAACGACAAACAGCATCAATTTTATAATGCTAATATAATTTTTAATTAACGTCCAAAAGACGTGGACTTATTGCTAAGCCAATGTGCAAATGTGAGCTCGTTACACCGATAAAGTAGTCACAATCAATCGTTGTACATATTAAATCAATATCTCATTCACACTTCTATTTATAACTAACATGTAGGTACCTATTGCTGTTAAGTACATGTCAAAACAAATTGCCCAGTCTAATCAGAGCCTACGATCGCAATTTGCGATGTCCAGTAATAACCTGAGTGGTTTTAGATTAAGGATATTATAATTTTTTATTTCTAGTGGTTTTTCAGTCACTATTTTTAACCGACTTCAAAAAGGAGGAGGTTCTCAATTCGGCGGAACCTTTTTTTATGTATATTCTCCGATTACTCGAAGATGGCTGGACCGATTTGGATTATAATTTTTTTGTTTGAAAGGTAACAACCGACCTCCAAAAAAAACACTACAAAGTGAGAAATAACTTTAATTTCGGAAGGCGGTGAAAGTTATTTTTCACTTTGTAGTGTTTTTTTGGAAGTCGGTTGTTTTTTTTGTTGGAAAAAGTTTTTATATATCTACAGTTGCTCGCGGCTTCGCGCGCGTAACATAAGCATAATCAGCCTATAATGTTCCAATTGCTGGGATAAAGGCCTCCTCTCTATAAGACGGAGTGGGCCATAATCCACCACGCGAGCCCAGGGCCACATGGATGTCACATGTCTGTCTGTTATGACTTACACTTTTTGTTTATAAGACATGCCGGTTCTCTCACAATGTTTTCCGTAACCGTTTTGAGATTAGTGGTGATGACCATTCAGATGTACCTGGGAGGTAAATTGGTAATGTGTAGTGTGTGCGTCAGCATGCATGGAACAATGCGAATGTATCAAGTAATATCAATGAAATAAACAAAGTAAAGTGGCTGCCTAGGTTCGAAACTTCGAACTCACGACAAAATAACACGTAAAGCAAGTATAAAATTATCCCACAAATTAAGGTGCAAGCAAGCGTAGAGTATGCCAAATTTCATCCAAATACGTTTAGCAGATTTTGCGTGATTGAGTAACAAACATCCAAACTTTCACATAAGTTTATAATATTATAAGTTCTGTTGTTGTGTACAGATTCTACTCAAAAATATTTTATCTATACGTAAGTATTTTGTTTTATTTATTGTATTTAGTTTTATTTAATAATCTGTTGAAATTTAATACTTAATAATATTTCAATTTAATTTAATTAGACATAAGTACGATAATTATATTTTATTTTTATAATTTACATACTTACCTTCATGTTATTTGTTCAATATTCAGTTTTGTTACCTTATGTGTCAATTTTTTTTATTGTTGTATTGTGTTAATGCAATGTGACGAAATCTATCAATTTTATTTTAAAATTTAATCTCATTTCCAATATTTTAATAATTTCAAAATGTAATAGAATCGTAAATCAAGCTCATTGTTATTCGTAGTAGGTATTAGCCTTTTAATAAGAATGTTGTGCATGCCTTTAAGTGATGTATTTACACAGTGCTGTAGATTCGTCATCACCTAATGTCACTATCTTTGTAAATATATCGTTGGTGTGCCTTGCTTAATAAATAAATAAATAAGTATGCGTCAAGATTATTTAAAAGTCTTATATGGATATGATGTCTATTAAAGTTTTATTTGATTTGAAAGCGGATTTTATGTTCATCAGTGGATACTGAAAGATTTGTACTGTTAGGTATGCTGTGGTAAAACCGCTAATTATTGTTATTTCTTCCTTTTCTTATTCTGAATAAGGTAGCTTTTACACAAGTTGATTGCTTACCTCTCGCCGGTTATAGCGGCAGATAAACAGAGGATGAAGTGTGTTTTAATGGATGGTAAATGAGGCTGGGATGCACGTGCCGTTGCCTTCAACTGTATCTACATAAGAAGTGATCGCAAATGCAGGGTTGGATGTATTTCCCAGAGCGAATTAGTAATGATATTGATTTTACATTGAAAACGTGGACGGGTTTGTTTGCTATGTAATAACAGTCGAAGGGTCGAGCGATTAGTTTTATGATTTGTTTTATCTCATATAAATAAACGGAATTGAATTAAGCTACGCTTGCCGCGGGTAGTCTATGGATGGGTGACCGTCCTAAGACACCTGTGTCCCTTGGAAGCACGCTAAGCTGTTGGTCCCGGCTGCCATTCGTGGATCTTTGACTGTCGTTACGGGTCGCCGGAATCCCGAAAGTCTGACAACCAGTCTTACCAAGGTGTATCGTATTACCCAGTAACTGGGTCGTGGAGGTCGGATAGGCAGTCGCTCCATGTAAAATACTAGTTTTATTCAGCTGCATCCAGTTTTGCTGGACCCCAACGCAGTTAAGAAAAGGCTAGGCAGATGATGCATATACAGGAATGGATGTATTCCCAGAACTAATTAGTACGGATATTGATTTCACGCTGTAGGCTCAGTAATAAAGCGTAGAACGTTGCTTTGGATATGTCATGCAAATCATCATAAAAAAGTAACGAATAAAATATATTTTGAAGCTGCATTTTCGTGCATACACTTACTTAAAAAGGGTAAATTATGCGTACACGCATTATCAAGATAAGAATCTCTTCCCACGCCGCAATCGAGGTATTTTACAGACTTGTATGTAATATTTCATTCATTTTGGAGCTTAACATTTTATTTTTGAGTTTTGTTGTCCGTTTTAATTTAACTTTATCTCCTGACATTTGCAATGGTATTGTGTCGCCCACGCGTGGGTTAAAAAGCAAATGTATGTTGGAGCGTTGAACTGATGATGCGAATAAGTACCTACAAACAGGGTGAATACCTACGGATGCAGAGGTGAAACAAGATGAAACTTTAAAATGGATTTTTACGTTGAACTATTATAGTTTTTTAATCATGCCGGCTTTGATACAAGTTGATCCTAGTACAGGAATTATACTTTGTACTTCCTATATTATTTCTAAGATTTATAAGTAGGTACTGTATTTTACTAATATTTTTTTTTGCCAACAATGGCACTTAATCATTAATCATTTCAATGTTAAAATCCCTTTTAAAGTTTCGCCCCGATTCACCTCTACATCCCTATTCACCCCGTTTGACGGTATGTATTGCTTAAGGGGAACCTAGTCTCGGGCTCGAACTCACTGATGGGCCTGGCTAAAAATCACGCTGTCTCACCAGGCTTCGTGTCCGACAGAGATAGTATCAGTGATGAGCAGTTAGACGCTAGTCTACACGCACAACGTTATTAAGTGAGATGCAGGATCATTTATAGTAAAAAATTAAGCAAAGTCCTTTGGAAGATCGGGTTTTATGAAAAAACCAATGCATAAATCAATGACCAATAAAGTTTATTGAACTTTTCGATAATTGAACTTTGTCGGTACCGACTTGGTTTTGGAGATTTTACACTTCTTTTATTACTTACACACGCCCAAAGTTAAGTAAAATTATCAAGAAAAACTAATCTTTGTTGGCTCCTAACTTTTTAATAGGTTTTTATTTTAGTATTCTGTTTCCGTACAGACAATATTAATATTATTTTATTTGGATGTGCCATGTCAGACACTGGAGTAAAACATCCCGAAGTTTGTATGCAGAAAAAGTGGACTAGGTTCACCTTAAGGGTTTGGCTTTCTTTGCCGGCCGTAGGTGTGTTCAAGTTAAATGTACCTATGTGAAGAACTTTAATCAATATGACACAAGAAATGTGTTATGATTTCATCATCTATTTAGCATTTCCCAGTTATTTTGGGGTGAGCTTCTTTATCTTACCAAAAGTGACTGAATTGGAGCGCGATAAGATTGTATTGCAGGTTTTAAAGTTGTACGTTTACTGAACATTGACTGCAGCGTTGTACTGGTGATCACAAACGTCACTACAGAGGTTGAAGTTCTGGGTTTGATTTTCTGGTCGGGCAAAGTGTCATAGGGCTTTTCCATCGGGAGATTCTTAGTAACGCGAATCTGGAATTGTACCTGGTTGATGGCAATGGTTGAGAGCAGTGGTGGCCCAGTGGTAACGGCCGCGGCTTACGAGTTGTAGGTCGTGCGTTCGAACTCAGACAGGCACTTTACTTAGTGTATTTAATTTCATCACCACTGCTCTCAAAACGGTGAAGGAAAACATCGTGAGGAAACCGGCATGGTCGTAGAACTAAAAATTCGAAGACATGTGACATCTACCAACCCGCACTGGACCCGCGTGGTGGATTACGGCCCACTCCCTCTCACGGAGAGGAGGCCTGTGTCCCAGCTGTGGGAACGTTATAGGCTGAGTATCTATTTATGTATGTATGATGGCAATAGCCTCGCCACCCTATGACATGGGACTTGAACATAATTAGCGAAATGTGGGTAAACAATGGTGAATGGTATTCGTCCTTCATTTTTCATAAAAAGAATTAAAACTAGTTACTGTAAAACGTAACGTGATTAAAATAAATCATATCGAGAACTTATTATTAGCAGATTATTCCGTTTGAGCACATTTAATGCAGCTAAAGGAAAGCGAAAAACAAGAATTATGTCCAATTCATTTCAATATTTCATAAATATAGTATTTACTTAAATAATGCAATGCCATTACCAGTCTACATTACCAGTCGACAGCGATGCAGATGAATTTTTGACGCTATATTTTAATTTGTGAATAGCTTTAGTTAAGGTAGGATATACCTACCTAATTTTATTATATTTTATTAATTAATTAGTGTATATTTTTGAACAAACATGTTGCAAATACAATAAGGCACTGGCTCCAAAGTTAATAACGCAAAATAAGGAACAAATGTAGACATTCACATTGTCAATGCATTTAATATTTTTCTATAATCATAAATATTTCTGCAGATTGCATGAAAGAAAGCAAAAGGGGTAAATTTCAATACGTATATATCTACTGGGAAGAGAAATAACTAATATTGAATTTTTCTACAGGGTGGCAAAGGCCCCACATGATTATCTAACGTAGAATATTTCTTCGGTGATTTGAAAAAAGTCTGCTGCTCAATAGAAAAGTTAAAAACCTACACGGTCAAAATTTACGGAACAACTTTTTTTTCTAATAACCGACGAAATATTTATCCGGAATAGATCCACCCGGTATAGATACCCACAGTTATAGCGCTCTAATATGGCAAAAGTGGTTATTGCGCTTTCTCTCATTTTCCCTAATAGTTTTTCATTATTAACAAACTTTATTTTTAAATGAAAAATATAAGAAAAGATCAGTGAGGCAATGGTTGGCAATAGCCATGTTAAAAAAAAACAACAATTAAAGCTAGACTACGGTCGTAAAATTATCGTCAGATGAGCATCCTTGTTAGTCGCCACTGCAAGGTCTCTAATAACCTGCCGTTGACAGTAAAAGGGTCCCCAAGTCCCTAGTTTATCGTCTGTTATCCTAACATTTATGTTAGGTACTGATTTTTCCATTTCATAGCCAATTGGCGTTCATTAAAATAGGATAAGTAGGTAAATAATGAGTATGTCAACCAGTTTTTCACCCTGCAAATTCAGCTTCTAAATAACACCCACGCTTAAAGTTGCAAGATAAAATTAAATCCAACAAAAAAAAAATACCCAGTCACAAATACACTCAATGGACGTCATAAGTATTCTTTATAGTGTTTATGTCATAAGAGAGCAATAATATTGTAAAATAATAGTGACCATTGCCATCGGTCGTCCATTCATACCGTTTAGACTGTATTTCTCGATGTGGAATCACATTGCAAATTGAAAGAGTCGTGATTGTCCGCGGGTGGTGTGGCTGGAGCCCTTGGTACTGCGACCTATCGCGCCTACTGCCATCGCCACACAAACCCTGCTACAATAAATAAAGAAACTTGAGAGCACCCAGCGTCCATACATGATTTAGTTGACATCGAAATTACTTATTCAGCTTATTCTATTCATAACGTCGGGTCGGCTCCGGCTGGATATTAAAATCTTAATTGTTTCCAACGCTCATATTTTTGCGGCGCCCATAACAGCTACGTTTAATGAAATGCATTGTTTTTTAAATTATAAATTGCGTTTGTGGATCATAAAGTTTTGATTCTGAGCGCTACTTTGATATGCGATATATTCGAGCAATTAACAAGAGATAAAAGATAAGAAGCCGTGGGTGTAAGCTGCCTTATAAATCTTCATTTGGTCTGAGTACCGATTTGTTTTTTAAATAAATGGTTTAATTACGGCGGATAACTTTCAGCTCTCGCAGACTTTTTCGTGTGTAGAATTCACAACGGTTCAATATAAAAGTCAGAACTCATTAGGGACTCGAACCAGTCTCGCATAGAAAGTTGGGAGTCGCCCACCGGCACGTGCCGAAGTCTTTTTTTAAACTTATCTCCCTGACTCACATGGCTTAAGGATTTGTTTGTTTTTCATTGAAAGTTATGAGAGTGGGCCGCGGGGCGACAGAGACAACCTTTTACTGTAAAAGGTTAAACGGGAATGATAATAAGGACAATTCGTATCGGAATCCGCTGGAAATCTTTAGTGTATCTTGTCACTTTACAATCACATGCATCACCGAGCATCAATTGGAGTGATCGCCGCGCACGCGCATCGACGACGCTGCTGAGACAGCTACCATTTATTTACCAAGTGGTATGGAGACTCGCCTATTCAAATGTCGCGCACTGATAAATTGCTCCCGATTTGCATATAAAAGGCCAGGAAAAAGAAATTAAAGTTCAGATTCTAACTTTGTCTTTATTGAACCCGTTTATGGGACATTGATTTCTTCTATTGGTATAAAAACTAATAGACGTGTCCATTCGAGATGTCGCCATGTAGAGCGTGGAATAAATTATTTCTGTAAAGATATCTTCACTCGATTGTTTTATTGAGATTGTATTGTGTTAACATTTGTTTTACTTATGGGTAATTAAACGTTAATTGGTCACGAAATGTTAGTAAGAGATTTACTAGCAGTTCAAGCTGCTTAATGAATTTACTATAGTGACTATATTGCATATTATGTAGGGTACCTATATTGAAATAAAAATATTAGTCCTGTACGAATAGTTCACAGAACTTTGTAAGGATTTACAGATCTATGGTAATCCATAGATCTGTATATCCAAATAATAGTAATCTAAATAAGCAAGAAAATCAACAGTACCAAAAAAAACACAACAACAAAACGCTTTCGAAAGTTCTATGGCTGGGTTAGACGCAGAATGTGCACTTCGCAAAATGTGCACTTCTCAAAATGAGCACTTCTCAAAATGAGTGTGAATTTTACCACAATGGGTCAAAATCAAAACTAATTATTATTACAAATAATTGTTTTTTTTTTGCTCGATTTTTCACGTCACGTCATTTGTTCACGTTCAGGAAATGTTTGACTATGTATTTTCAGTACACGTCAGCTATACTTACCTACACAAAATATAGGTACTCCAGCTATTCATTGTAGTATGCTGTGAACTGCATCCATTTGTATTTTTTTAAATAAATATATATTATTACAATATATTCTTATCGTATTAATGACGCTTACAAAGAATACAGTTCTCTAAACAGAAATATGGGTACATATCATTTCGTAAGTTTTGTACTAAATTTACTCAAAAATAGGAAAATCAGGAAGCATATTAAATGCTATATTCATATATTTACTTATCTTAATAAATATAGGAATACGAAAGCGGTACTCCTGGACACGGCTCGCATTGTCAGGAGGTTCCTCTCTCTGGAGCCCTGACCGCCGGTAGCTTGGACCTTGTTCCCGATACCGGTGGGCTACTATTTTTTATATTTTTAAATGTTTTTATATTTTTATAGTAATATTTAAAAATATAATTTATATGTATATTTAATTGAATATAGGAATACATCATTTCATAACTATATACACAAAAAAAATCATTAGACAGGTAGGCCAGTAATTATAACCTTGGCAAATCTGCTATTTTATAAAGGATAAAATTTTAACCAGTGCGCAAAATGTAACCAAAAATTCAGCAAAAAAAATTAATCAGCTGTGTCATACATTTTGACCGCTTATGTATTACACTTTTCTATGAAACAGCTGATTTTTTTTGATAACCTTCGAAATATTTCTACGCTAAGGGGTCAAGGATCATATACTAAATTCATGCTTCCAGTTTGCGCACTGGTTAACATTTTACCCTGTATCATCAAAGATAGCGTATAAAGTTTTTAACAACTGATTACCCACCCCGCCAACTGTAGGCACACCACGATAGCGCCGGTAAGTCCCATCTTTGAGGAGTAGCTTGAGAGGCGGCACGGCGTCCTCACCTTCCACCTGACGCAGGTCCTCACCGGACACGGTGGTTTCGGGAGGTTCCTGTTTCGGATAAGGCGGGAGGAAACGCTCGGGTGTTTCCACTGAGAAGATCGCCCTGAGGATACGGTGGAGCATACGGTGGACTTCTGCCCGGCTTGGGCAGAGCACTGCCGTGTCCTCGTGGGGGTGATCGACGGCGGCGATCTCCGCGTCCAGCCCTGGTACAGGCCATGGTACGGAGCGAGAGTGCATGGGTAGCCGTCACCTCCTTCTGAAGAAGCAGGAATGTTCGCGAAGAGGGAGGCAGCGCACGTGAGGGAGAGGCAGTATATGCACTTCACCACCTTAGTCGCCGAAGGAGACGCCCTGGGCATCGGCAATCCCATGCTGATTCCCAGCCACCGTAGCCGCGGGCTTGCGGTCGGCGAGTAATGGGTAGCTCGCTGTCCGGTAAGAACCAAGCCCGGGTCGACTGCGCGTTGTGTTCCACGCGCGCCTCAAAGAGATGTCAGCACAAACTGGTGGAGTCCGCAAGGGCCAATGCCTGCCAGGGGTGCGGGTTGTTTGAAAGAGATACTGTCGCTACTGGCACACAGGCAACTGAGGGAACACGGGTGGGTCTTAGTCAGTAAAAGACTGACACGCCCTCCTGCTCCACCCAGAGCGGGAGAAGTTATTTGATGATTTCCCACCCAAAAACAAAAAAAGAAACCCTACCAACTGTAGCAATAAAAAAAATCTGTCACAAAAATATAAAAAATGGCAATTATTTAAAAATATATTTAAATATAACAGTGGTGTCATATGTATGTACAATGATTAATTTACGTGTTATTATTTTAGAAAAAAATAATACATTCCTGTTGGTGTGTTAGGACTAAATAATAAAAAAAAGCATAGTGTTTTTATTTTGACGCATTGTGATAAAATTCACACTCATTTTGAGAAGTGCTCATTTTGAGAAGTGTTCAATTTGAGAAGTGCTTATTATGAGAAGTGTTCAATTTGAGAAGTGCTCATTTTGAGAAGTGCTATTTTGAGAAGTGCACATTTTGCGAAGTGCACATTTTGCGTCAAACCCTACGGCTTAGTAGCAAAAAGACTAATGAAAATAAACTACTTTTTCATATCAATGCACAATTTACGTCCAGCATACAAACCCTGTTATAAATAAAGGCATATTCCTATTTCTCACGATTCTTAACACCTTATTTACGCAGCCGCTACTTCACTCGCATTGCGATACACTGAATTAATTTAAAATTAAATTACGATTCCTGTTAAGGTTTTATTCTGGTAACATCTGCTGCATCGTGATGCACTGCCTTCCGTTTTATAGACCGAGTATTGAACCATCTAATCCTTGAAAGGGTGACCAGTTTTTATTTAGTCCCAGTCTTGCGTAACTCGCTGCACAACGATCAACTTTTTGTCCTAATACATATCTAAACGGGTTTCTAGTCACATATTCTTGTGGTACAGACAATATTGACCTCTATGGCTTTTATCTATGTATTAAATATTGTGTTTTTTCCTTGATAGTGTTTGCTTTTATATTTAGTTCTTTTATTAATATGCAGTCGACACGCAGACCCTGGGAGAGATTGAAAAAAGCTTGGCAAACGAGGATCGATGAATTCCAAAATTAATTTTCACAATATTGAGCGCGTATGGTTTATCCTCGTATAAATTATTAAAATAAGTTGCACAGATTCAAATTTGAATTAGGAATGATGCGTGATAGGTAACTTGATCGTATGTGCCTATGTAGGTATATTAGGTATATACAAAAATCTTCTAATAGGGCTTGATGGTTTTTATTGTTCGATAGATAAATATCTTCACAGGTCTTGATATTATTAATAATATAGGATATTTCTCGAATTGTTTATTATCATGGACCTTTATACTAAAACCAAGTAGGTAAGTAAAATCACTTTGGACATTTGTAACTTAACATACATAAATGAACACTATTTGTTTTATCGATACATGAAAAGGGATTCGGTTTAATCAATAAAACTCCATAACCAATAAATTGACACATAAATCAAACTGAAGTAAAAACGAAACGAGAAAAAATTCAAAAAATAAAAGCATAATTATTTCAACACGAACATTTACCATATTTTCGTAAGGAGGAGGCCAGGGCGTGCGCAACGCTTTAGGCTAGGAGGCTGCGCGGGCGCCGACGTCCGTCATTGAAATACGTTGCCATTGTGAGGCGCTGGCTGAATAAATATTTTAGTTAGCGTACCACCCAGGACGGCGGCCACAAAGACCACATCCATGATTGATCCATGAAGGGCAGAATTAAATTTATCGATACAAAGTCACAGACTGCCGCGGACCCTGCGTATGCTCATTTGTTTTTATTGGGACAAGCACGAAATAATAATTTATTGATTGCCCGTGATTGGCTCGCTCTAGGCGGTTTTGCGAATCTATTTTTATTTCTTGGACTTAAGTTCTATTTGAATCGAATTAAAGTTATTTTCGTATTTGTACAAACTCGAGTGTTTGAATATTCATTTCATTTTTCTTTTTTAGGTAAGTGAATTCTGATCACTGCAGATAGAGGTACCTACTTAGACTACGCCTTTCAAGTTCATAATATAATAGCTTGTTTACATAACTCGAGAACAAAAGAAAAGCTTTTCGTTTTCTTTTGCCTCAGAGAGGTTTTCTTTTTAGGTCGTTTGTTTGTGTACTGTGCAAATATGTTTTCTCTTCTGTTGTTGACTGAGCAATTAGCTCTCTCAGTACTTCACAAATATGTATTCTTTCTTTTCTTTTCTACTTTGTAGACGTCATAAGTAAGCAGTGTTTTGGTGTTGGTTAAATATGTAGTCTTTGTCCAGCATAGGCGTTCGATGAACGTATGCGCAGCGTTTCTTCTGCAGTAACGCGGCGATAGTGTTGCGCACCAGCGATGCTAGCGCAGCATACTTATGTGAGAGAATGTGCGCTGCGCATACGTTAATCAAACGCCTTCGCTGGACAAACGCTAGTGTGAAGGGGCTCTAAGAATTGACGTAAAGCAATCGACACTCGGTTGACAATCGGTCGACGTCACCAAGTGGTTGCGGTGGACTCTTCACGTGACCAGAGGGCTGACCTATTTTTTGGCCTTAGAATCAGCATTGCCATACAACGTGGTTATGCTGTCAGCCTTTTGGGCACTTTTCCTTTTGACAGCGATGCGGACGAATTTTTTTATGCCTGTTATTCTGTATGATTCATTATGATCTCATTGATATGACTTTATACCATGTAAATATTAACAAAATAATAAGTACCATTTAAAATTAGACTAAACTAGTGAAATTCTGGAAATTTATACGAAAACAAAAATACATTCTCTCACATCTACCCTGTCTATTTGATTAAGTACCTGCAATTTGTTATTTTTTTTTTGTTTAATTGACCTACAGTATTACACAACACACAAACAACAAGGTTGACTGGAAGAGAATTCCTTGTTAAATCCGTATATGTACAACGACGGTACCTTTACAAGTAAAAGATATTTCGTATAATAAAATGCCAAAATTGCCAAGAAACTGTTACAAAACTTAACCCACGTAACACCAGCACGTTCACTTTGTTACTGTATCCAGAATAGTCATAATCTTTGAACCCTGCACGTTACAGTACGTGACTTCGACCAGTTACACACATTATGTGCGACTGCGTATTATTTAGAGAACAATGATAGTGAATAGAAGGCAAATAAGGCTGCACTAGTGGACTGACCCTAGGTACAGGTCGCTTTATTGTTCCAGGGTAACAACTAGGTACCGTTAGTTTGGTCCTATATTTGAATGTGTTTGGAGCAAGACAATAGACGATTCAACTATCCATGAGAGTTTCGGATTACACAGGTTTGGATTGAATCAACAACATGATCTACTATATTTTTCCACAGTTAGGTATGGATATACTGAAAAAGTTTGGTTATTTTTATCCGACTTCAAATAGGAGGAGGGTCTCAAATCATCAGTACTTTTTGCGATAAAAAAAAAATTGTTTAATGGATCAGGAGTGGACTCTAATTTCTTCGGAATTAACTTTAATTTCGGAAGTTGGTGTCTTGATCTGTATTAAAGCTTTTTGTTGTTGTTGTAAAAACGTTTTTTCTGCGATATCGACAGCGAACATTGGGCGTGCAGGTGGTAAAACTATACTAAGTATACCCTTTAACAGTGCAATGTAAACATATTTTTCCAGAAAATAAATCAAATATTTGCTCCAGAATCTTTGATACCACACAACAAAACAGGTATCGGCACATCCTTTGTCCGATACTATTTAGTTTCATACATAAAGTTAATGGTACTTTACATATCTTATGTCTCCGTCCACTTCATTAATAATGCACCAGATTTCTTAAACATTGTTGGTTCTTGGTTGTCGAGAGGGCTCGGCTAAGGTCGGCTTCGATCGGGGCCGTCAATCACCCTGTTTTTGCCCGGCTGCGGCAATAATTGCACGTCATAAATCCTCATTGTTGACACGACATGATAAATGTAAATATGGATGGAGTGGCTAATGAACCGTCATATGCATGTGTAACTATGTACGGAGGAACCTGTATTCTGATTAGAATCCGCTGGGAAATAGATGGTGTATGATAATGGGAGTTAATTATGAGTCTAATGTGAGCATAACTTAGTGCTCTAGGGTGTTGGTTTTGTTGTGGAGGAGGCGTGATTTTGTAAAGGAACATCTATTTGCATTGAATGCCTGGGCAAGTCATTCCAGGTCATAAAAAAGTAAGCACTCAGTGGATTTGCAAAACTGGCTGACGAAGCATTAGCGGGATAAAGTGGGATCGCTTAGTAGTTTACATGACGAACTGAGTGGGTCAGTAAAAAATAGAGATACTAGTCTATGACTCTTCAATTACTGGAAGCGGATTTTTCCAAAGGAGCAGCCTTATAGGTACGCGACTACGCAGCCCTATGAAGAGCTGGAGTTTGGTATTCAGGCTGCGAAAAAGTCAAAATCCTATCTTAGTGATAAGCAATCTTAAAAACTTTCATCTATCGGTATCTTCGTTACTACATTATTATATATACATGTAGTAAACTAGCAACGAAGATTTTTTGTCCGTTTTTATGTTCCGGATTGGCGTAAAGACGCCTAAACGAATTTGGATGATATTTGGCACATAGGTTACTTTAATCTCGGTAGAACGTTGCCGTGAGATATATATTCCGACATCCATGCGGGAGAAGTCACGACCTAAACCTAGTTCATTACAAAAGCTATACTGAAAGCTCCGCATTCTGAGAATTATCTTACGATACCATTTTATTAGCATTAATGAAATTTAACTTCTTTTTCCTTTTAATTTCGAATACAGGCATGTAAGGCTAAATTAAGATCTAAAACTCAATTACTGTTATTGAACCTATTCCATGAAAGTACATGCGATCACGAGAATCATTGAAAATTCACATCATAAGCACTTTTATTAGACTGAACTATTATTTGTACACTCGGGAGCTTTAAAATGGGAGCAATTTAAGCATTTAAACGCTACTAATTCTATTGCAGATAATGACTACGTACACTGGAGTGAATGATTACCGCGAAAATGTAAACACTGCCCGTTTTAATGCGTTTATTTATTTAGTGCGAAAGGAAGTGGTAGAATTAACTCAGACATGTTCTAAGCTGCCTCATTCGTTTATTTCTTAGCGTTTTACAAATTGAAGATGTAGTTAGAAACCGAATGCATTGCTACAGGCTATGGATTTAATTATTATAGGAGGGATTTTTACACGCTTTATATTAGCTTCACTTGTATGTCAGTATGTCAGTATGTAACTCTCCGTGGGTAATTGAGCGCGATTTTGACCCACCCTAAACAGTCAGATTTCATTGAAACTTTGTAAACTTATCGAGGACCGATGACAATTCAATAATTTAATAAAAAAGGAAAAGATATATAAAAAACACGTTTTTGTAGTTAGCAGAACTAAAAAATTGAAAATAAATAATAGTTTAAAAAACTAAAAACACGCTTTAAAAACCAAACTAAAAAGAAGAAAATAATTTAATTCAATTAAAAAGCGTGGGGTGCTTGACATTAATTGATATTAAAAATACTTCAAAAAGCACCCTACGCTTTTTAATTGATTTAAATTATTTTCTTCTTTTTAGTTTGGTTTTTAAAGCGTGTTTTTAGTTTTTTAAACTATTATTTTTTATTTTTATTTTTAAAAGTCTTTATAATAAACATAACATTACAGAGTGCATACAGTAAGATCTTATTCTAATTGAATACAACCATATAAGTGGCAAATTCTTGAGCTTCCATAACATACATTTTACACTAACTTCACTATTCTTATTTATAAAATAGTGGAGGGATTGGCTACAGCTGTTGTGAGAATTATAAAGTTAAACTTAAAAAAATAATTGCTTCGAGGTTCACAAAATAAGTATTATCTTTATCACATTATATTGAAAGCTTCCAATCGTCCAAATAACACGTATCGAACACGAACTTACCTTTTTATATTTTAATAGCTCTCTTTTAACACATTTAATCAGTTTTACATTACAAATCCACTTAACAACAACGTGTGAATCTGTTCTCATTAAAAATAATGTTTAAAAAAAGCTGTTTTTTTACGTAAAACGTTTAGTTTCACGATAAAATGAACAAGTGAGACGGAGCTTACTTTTTAACAAAAAAGTTGAGCGTAGTGTGCGGAGCGGGAGAAATAATGGGTTAATTTGATGCATTTTGCCGTGAAATAACTATAACGAGTGACTATAATTAGACCACAGTATGTAGCTAATGGTTATACACGGTATTCTAATGATGGTTCTCGGGGTAAGACTGTAAGACCCAGTGGTACAGTTTTCGAAGACATATATATTACGCGGCCACAAAAACGGAGGCGATCCTGTCAGTAATTGCGCCGGCGCAGCTTTCACGAGCGAAGTTTTTGCGCACCGTACCGCATCGTTGGTGTCACGCACGTAGCTCGGATTGCTTGTAACACACTAAACCAATTAGGTGCTGTGTTTTTTAACAAAGAAATCTGCTTTTGTTTGTTTTTGATGCCATATGCCTTGTTAAGAGCAAGGAATTTATTATTTACATTTAATGTAAAATTAAAATAAGCTTTATATTACTGGATCCTGTAAACCTATTTGGAAGTACCAGGTCTGTATTTATGTCTGTTTGGGCAAGAAACTTGCAGCTTTTTCTAAGATACATATAAATTGTACCAATGGCACGATGGGACGTATGATTAGTTTGACACAACAAACCATACTTGCCAGCCCAGGAGAACCCTCATAGCACATGCCAGTGGTAGCAATGTTACCAGTTTAGAATTAACTAACGAGTGGGTGAGTTTTTATGAGGATTTCCTTCGCCGGTTAAAGCTTCGTATTGAATATCGAAAAAGGAATTGGAAAACATCGAACCATTAGCCGTTGGAATGGTTTTATGTAGATATAGGTACGATTATGAATATGTATGTTATGAAAAGGTGTCATTGCTTGAGCCTGAGAGCTAGAAATAACTGAAAAGGAAAGACAGTGAGTAGATAATCTACTTTTTCTAAGAAAACTAAAGCCAGTGCTTATAAGAAAGAATACTCTAACATAATTTAAACTTAACCACACACGCTCTACGGTAGGCTAAAAAAGATTTCACAGGCTATCGTAAAAACGTCCTTTTCCTTTTTAATCACACAAAATCTTCGATAAGTACCATAAACTATGACTACTTATCTGATATTCTCTAAAGATATCTTGCTAAAAAAGAAACAACAGAATAACCCACCACTACATCGCTCTCCAGAAGGATTTAGCTTACGGAGAACTAAGGCTGTGTGCAGAGCAGACCTGCACTCTTATTGAGGAACACACTATTAATCAGAATCTGTATAATTTGAAGGTTATTGCTAATCCATTCTTTCATTTAGGTATGTTGGAAAAAATGTTTGTTTAGCAACGTAAACAGCGCCATGAATGTAGTGGGACTGTCAAAATTAAAATGATTCCTACTGATATTATATTACGCAATTACCTTTTACGCAAACTACGGTGCTTTTTAAACTGTCTTGAGATATATCACGGCACGATGGCATGCACATTTTCAAGAAACTAAAAAGAAAATGTGTCCCATGCCGATTTCGGCTACGGTGACTGTTTTTATTTTCGATCGTGTGCTCTTATGTGGCTAATGTAAACTATCTTGACTGTAAAGGTACGTGCACAGTGCGGATCGGTTAGCTGTTTCCCAACTACGTTGGGCTCAGCGTCCAGTCTATCTGGATGCATCTGAATACCAGTATTTTACATGAAGCGACTGCCTATCTGACGTCCACAACCCAGTTATTGGTTTAACACGATACCCCTTGGTAAGACTGGTTGTCAGACTTTCGGGCTTCTGAAGACCCGTAACGACAAAAATCTACGAATGACAGCCGGGACTAACGGCTTAACATACTTTCCGAACCCCCAGTGGGTTCCCGCATTGTCGTTGCGAGGGGGCTCAGTACCCGTGGTCACCCTGCCACGGTGAAGCGAAGAGGAACCCCAAGGTGGGGCCGCTCGTCATGGTTTTTGCAGTAGGTTGCGGTGAGGTGCATCGCAACTGAGGCGGCTGAGGGTTACAGGCTGCGGCGGAGGAGGAGTGCCGGTACTTCTGAGAAGCGCTCTTCGCGGAATAGCGGAATAGCGGACGCGGTGGGGCCGCAGGGGAAGAGGAGTGTCGGTATAGCGTTGGCCGCTCTCTCTATCCCCTGCGGTCGAAAAGTGGTAGGCGGCAGGGCCACTGCGCTGACCCGTCGCAGGGGACCAAGGGTGCCAGACACGGGGTCGTCTGGGGCACATATGTTCCTTTGTTCCTGGGGTAGTCAAGGCGTGCCATGTGTCCTGGTACACCGAACTGGTGGGGTCCGCAAGGGCCGATGCCTGCCAGGGGTGCGGGTTGTTCGAAAGAGATACCGTCACCCCTGGCACACAGGCAACTGAGGGAACACGGGTGGGTTTTAGTCAGTAAAAGTCTGACACGCCCTCCTGCTCCACCCAGAGCGGGAGAAGTTATTTGATGATTTCCCAACCTCAAAAAAAAAGCTTTCTGGGGCACACGGGTTAGAATGATATTGTATTAGGAGGGTGGTTTATTCTTCAGGAAACAAAAAGAATAGCATAGCAAAATAGTCTCACAGTCAAAACGTAATTAAGACACTGTTTTGGCACTAGAAGAAACTGTGCTGTCTGCAGTAGACAGAAGTCAGGACAATTGTTCCTCTGGTGTGCACACAGTCTTAGTTAAGATTTACATCGACTAAAGGTCAAGTGCGATATCATAACGCTTTGAAGAAGAAATATGAGTACAGGCAGACTGTAATAAAATATATTTCTGACACTCGCCTGATGTAGGGGCAGGAGATCGCATTGTAGACTTAATCTCTCGATTTCTGTACTGGGAATAAATCAGGGACTCCGTGTATTGTCATTCTGGGATCCGGCACTTATTCTCAATGAACCGAGGGGATATTTAAGATTTATAGGCTGAGCATGATATATGATAGTCAAGCCTTTTATTATGGCGTTGGCTGTATGCTACTTAGATGATTAATGAAGTAAGAATCAGAGTTATTGTTTTAATTCTACTGTGCTTGGAGACTTGTGCATCTTTTGAGTGAAGACTCGAGGTAATATTCGTGGGTAACAGAATATAATTGGTACGTTGCTTTAGCTTTGAAAAATTTACCTTCCCGACCTTTACTGTAGTCTTTCTTTATGGGAAGTAACATGACACTCTTGTTGCTTGAAATGCTTGACCTCAATGACTCGCGACATAACGATGCGAGATGTCATACTTATGATGTAATCAGATTATTTGTATGGCTGATTCTAGAGAGACTCCGGACACTCTAGAGATCTACGGATAAAGGACAGCCTATACAGTATAATGTTAAGATTAAATAATACAAAGCCCTCCAGATCTGTTCTATTCAATTCTTACAAATTGCACAAGATGACAAGACGATACGCTTCGTATACTTTATGCTAGGGTCAACGGGATCCCCGAGTCAGCATTTAAGTTAATACTCAGAAAGTCAGAATAGATGCAAAGGTAACCTTATTCAGTACGTAATTTATTGATTCGTCTTGCTCTTGATACTTTTATTCTACAACTTTAACTAAAGCCGTTTGAAAAAGCCTTTAGAGCCGTCTTGAATGAGACGTTATATATGTTTTATTCTATCAGGAATATCAGATGATCCTACAATCAGATAATGAGCGAAATTTAACCTTATGTTGTCCTTTTTCTTTCATCATGGGTAGTTAGATACCTATAAAGGATCTTACAGCGCACTAAAGAACTAATAAATGATAAATTTTGTTTGATTGAACCTGCAAGCCGACTGCATACAGGATAATAATGGTATTATATCAAAGAAGATTTGCGGTCCTCCTAATGATGGTCATTATTGTCTAGCGAGCCAGAAGTATCCATTCCTCTCTTAGCCTCACTGCCCTCTGATTGTGAGGGCCATACATCTCTCGTCCTATTAGATATAATCTGCGCAGTGACTGATAGTCGCCAGGATTTAAAGGTTGGGCACACAGCAAACTTTATGCTGCATGCTTAAAACGCAGAAAATGTTCACCACTTAAGCAAGCTAATAACGTGTTTTCATAGCAAAAAACCACTGTGAAAATTATCTTTTGTTTTCTAAGAACTTGCCAGTGATGGCTGTGAAGCTGTAACCACTAGCTATTACAGATGGAGTGTTAACAGCTGTGAAGTTGTCTATAAGTAGCAGATAGAGAGTTACGCCAGCGCCCAAAATACATATTAACCTAAATGTATTAATTTGTCTGATATCTAAATACAATTCCTGAAATTTGGAAAACAAGCTTCTTAACAGCATTGGTTACCCTTACCAGGCTCCTAGTATATTTTCTCATACTAATTTTTACAAGCAACTCTGCTAAACTGGTCTAAAATCTGGTTTTTTCTAAAACTTTTTAGAAATCCTAGAGTTTACGCGCTGCATCAGCATTTGGTGTGACCTAAGCCTGTAAGATCAAACGCTTAGATATCTTAGCACCGGTCTCCATAAAGGAAGAACTGGTACTTATGATGACATAACATAAAAATATGGTCTAGTAGCAAATACTGACTATGTTGAGACATAGCCGTAATTAAGGATCCCTCAGGCAGTTCATTTGCGAAGGTAATTAGAAATAAATAACATGTGTAGAGCCACCTGTTACTTGTTTTGCAATAGTAAGTAGATAAGTATTTGACTATTATTATCCTATTTGATATGTGTAAATAAACATATTTATTAATAGGTATGAAGTAATGTTATCTAAGTTGTTATTTGCCTGTTAAATGCGATAATATATAATAATTATACATAATTATTTTTTATTTCATTTAAACGTACATATAAATTATATTTTTAAATATTCGAACATAATTTTTTTTTACATAAAAACATTTTATGTATAATTAATAATATATTATATTATAATTATTACTCTTACTACATAATTCTCCTATTATCATATTTAGCATCAACATTATGAGTTATAACTATTATTTATATCTTAAATTAACTAATGGCCATTAGTCATTATAGGTTCATGGTTTTCGATGTTCCTATTGTTAATGGATGGTGTACCTAATTAGCACGCTAATTGTGTAATATTAATCACTATCTGAATATTTTTTAAGTATCTAGATTTAGATCTAGATCCTTAAAAAGGTCCTAGTTTTTAAGGATTTAGATCTAGATTTAGAAGGATCCATAGCAATAGATCCTTCTAAATCTAGAACATATGGAGCACCGTATGTTCGAAAAAATCGTCTATTCAACAGCGTAAATAACTCAATGAATGTTGTTGAACTGTAAAAATTAAAGCAATCCTATCCAATAGGTACGGCTAAATAAACTACTGGGTACTACGGTTCTAAAGTCCAAAAAACAAAAGCGTCTGGGCATTTTACGCCTCCTATATGTTCTATACGTGGTATATGAATGATAAGTAATAAGCTCAACGGTCACCTTCACTCCAGGCAATAGAAAAGAAAAACCAAAGACTATCAAGCGTGTGTCTTCTACCCATAGTCTATGAATGATAAGTAATAAGCTCAACTGTCAACTTCACCCACGCCAATAGAAAAAAAAAAACAAAAGACCATCAAGCGTGGGCGCGAAGATTCGCGCGCACAACGAGGGCACACCTCAACAAGCACGAACACATGAAGCGCACACGAGCCCTTTCTTTCAACCAGTCCACCAAGCAATAGCATTAATTTCAACTGACAGCTCAATTACCTTCGGACCCTCCATCTCATACAGCACCCACTTTGATTTGTGCATTACAGATCGCATTACAATAATTTTAACCCGTCTTCTTTACGTCACACGCGTATCATAAAGGTGAGCGTGGCAAGCATTTTGTCTCTTTATTGTGTTTGTAATTGCGTTTCTTTGTGAGCTTTGTTTTAATGGTTTATTTTTTAGAAGGGTTGATGTTTAACTATGTCTGCAATGGGTTTATCTTCATGTGTTGATTTTTTTCTGTTATTTTTGAATTAAACGTTTTGGATTGCTCTGTCAAGAGATGTGCAATGCAGTGATACATAGTTTCACGATTTTAATAAAGATACAATATTTATAAGGGATGTAGTCAGTTGATGCTAAAAACTTATTGAGAGTATCCATGAATAATTTTAGGACATCAAAGTGGGAATAATTTCGGGTTCAATTAAAATTAAATACAGTCAAAATCTGTTAACGACATCGAAGGGACTACTCATATTGAGTCGTAAAAACCGATAGTTGTAACAACCGGTGACAGGTATTAATAGGAAAGATAATACATACATGCCTATTTTTATTATCAACTAGCTTTCGCCAGCGGTTTCGCCCGAGTAAAGGTCGCAAATTATCTCACGGAAACGTGACGTCCTACGTGTTAATCCAGGTTATAATCTGTGTGCCAAATTTCACCCAAATCCATTTTGCCATTTTTGCGTGATTGAGTAACAATCAAACTAACTTTCAATATTTTTTAAATATTAGTAGGATATTTTTACAAAAATAGTAACTGCTCATCTAAATGTCTATGTGTGTGTTCGGATTAAAAAAATTGTAAAGCTAGTATGTAAGTAGGTAGGAATGTTAACAATAGGAAGGGATGTCTGAATAGTGTTGTTACTACACAATGGGCAATTAGCTACCCAATGGAGCGTTAGTTTTGATACTATTGCCGTAATTATAATCAAATTGAACCTGAGCGCACCTGTATTTTAGTCGGTCATTTATGCACATATATACTTAATACATACCTACCTGTTATTTGAAAACTGCAGAGTAGGTAGGTACGTCAGAGTGTTTACGAACTCAATAATTTTCCTAATAACATAAAATTAATGTAAAGAAAAATTTTGGTAAGTAGAATTTTTGTTAATAAAGCTTGTCATCTTAGATTAAACTCAGGGGCAAGTAGAGGTTAATGCAAATAGAGTAAACATGAAAAAGCCAGTCCAGTAGTATTTGAATACAGGCTGAAAAATAAAAATAAAAGAATAGTTCAACAAAAGCGCCATCTACCGGAAATGTGCAGAACTGAAGCCGGACCAAGCCTTACAAAGCTGCGTCGTGTCCACGTTCACAGTTTAGTGCTCCTGTTCAAGCTCAATGCTTCGAAAGATGATCGGTAGAGGGCGCTAGACGCTCTTGTGGTCACAAAGAAAAATGTCCAGGTGAATGCAAGTTCTTCAAAATCCCATTTCCATAAATACTCGGAACAAAATAATAACAACCAGCACCCTAATTGCTAAACGCACTATCGATCACAATTTAAATAATTTTGAAAGATATTGCTTACCATTGCTTCATAGGTAATATATATGTTCGAACAATTTGTCTGCTCAACAACGTATATAACGCAATGAATGTTGTTGAACTGTCAAAATATAAGCCATTCCAACTGTTAGTTATAGTGTGTACTTCATTACCCTGCAGATTAACCACAATGGAAGTAAAATAAACTGATAAAAATTTATAGCTAGGATAAAAATAAAAGACTTTTTAGATTTTTTTACTAAACACGGATAAAACCGTCGAAAAATTATTCAATAGGATTTCCCGCTTTTCCTCTCAACATAGCCGTCCAGTCCGGTTTTTTACTCTTTGTTTTTCCGGTTTTACCTTTGATAGACCAGTAGCCGTTATAGTATTTTTGGTTTATTTTCACAAAGCCAGGTTTGTGGAGGTTTATATTTCGTATTTTGGCTTCGACACTGAAAACTGCCTGATAGACATACAAATAAAATAAATAAGGTCTAAATTCTGACACGTGTTTTCAATTATAATCTTTGTTGGGAGTTGCTAACTGAAAATTGAAACAACAAGAGTTTTCACTGAGAGATTTAGAGGCTCTTAAAATGATGATTATCTAAATAACCTAGGCCGTTACCTACGTCGCTTCGTCGCTTAATGGGTGACTTAGACAAGATGAACAGACTGATTTACGATACACTTAGAAATATGTCAAAAGTTCAATGGGAAATAACGATAAATGATACCTAACTGACATTTCAGTAAGTAGGTTTGTACTCGTACAAAAACTATTACACACGCGTCAATCATTTTTAAAAACTGTGTGAGGTCATCGTTTCCTATCCCACTACTCTGAGAAGAAAGGCCGAATCAAATTCAGAGGTCACAGTTTCTTTTAAAGTCCAGACATAATCTTGGTCAGATAATGTGACGACCATGTAGATTGGGGCCAAATGGTAAACTTACTACATCCAACAGTGGGATGATGTGGGCATAAGTGATAGATTAGTTATAATACTAGAGTAGTTTCTTCCCGTCAACAATGATGCAATAGGTACCGCTCTAGACCAAAGTAGTGTTGTGTGTTTATATCTACAGTGGGACTTCATTGTTGACGGGAAGAAACTACTTGGGCAGATATTTTGAACCTCATTCAATGTAAACCTTATTATTATACTAACTTTTCCAGCGGCTTCGCCTGCGAAGAGATCGGCAATCATCCCACGGGAAAGAAAAAGTATCCTGTGTTAATCCAGGTTATAAACTATCTGTGTGCCATATTTCATCCAAATCCGTTCAGCCGTTTTTGCGTGTGTGAGTAACAAACATACAAACTTTCACATTTATATTTAAGTAAGAAAGTAAGATAGGATGGGATTTCTATACTCAAAACTAACACAAACACACGTTTATAATGCCAACTACCTAGTTTCATTCAAGTAAACAGTTAGCTTTAACGCGCCTAAAAAACTTAAAACAAAACAAACGATACAAGCACATTTATTTTCGCTCATACCGCTGCTCAATTCATAATAAGACTTAATTAAAACAGCGGTGTTGGCTTGTTCACCGCGCTACCGGCGCTACCGTGATCTATTTAAAATGAAATAACTACCCCTTGCATCCCCGAGCGGTTGGAGCAAGAAATTTCTTGCTTTATATATTCATAAGCCTCACAAAGAACCAATGTAAGTAAAGCACGGGCAGAATTTCAAAGCTCTTTCTTAAGAACATAAGGAACATGTACGGTTATAACGTGTTCTTGTACTGGAATGTTCAGGTAATAGTTTAATGTTCGTAAACATGATCTGAGGTAATGGTATCTCTGACTTATGTATGTTGAGTCTTCTTTTACTTACCTATTGTTTTAATGTGGGGAATGATTGTGAGGTCCCTGGATTTAGAGGCTCTTCCTATTTTTATATCTATTGAAGAATTTATTATAATAGAAATAGAGTTATTCAATAAAAAAAAATATATAAAGATTATTTTAATTAAAATTGTAAATATACAATAGACTAAGTAAGAAAATATTTTAAAGATGGTTCAGTAGATAATAAATGATTAGGTCTTTTGTTGCCATATTTATTGAAGATAACACTAGTTGCGGGCCGCGGTGTCACCCGCATAAGTATCGATCTAGTGGAAATATCGGAATAAAAAGTATTATATGACCTAATCCAGTTCGTGGTTATACTGATGTTTTTTTATTATGTACTAGCAATTCAACTGTGTGAAATTTGACCCTCAACCAACTGCATCGCATCCTTTTTCCACTTAGCGTTCTTTTCGATTTTTTTCTTTTACTTGGCTCCTAAAGGTTTTTTTTTGGGTGGGAAATCATCAAATAACTTCTCGCTCTGAGTGGAGCTGGAGGGCGTATCAGACTTTTACTGACTAAAACCCACCCGTGTCCGTTTAGTTGCCTGTGTGCCAGGAGCCACGGTATCTCTTTCGAACAACCCGCAGCCCTGGCAGGCATCGGCCCTTGTGGACCCCACCAGTTTATGCTGACATCTCTTTGAGGCGCGCTTGGAACACAACTCGCTGTCGACCTAAGGGTCGTAACGTGACGCCAAATAGTCTATAATATTCCTCAAAAATTGAGCTATCCAATGCAAAAGCTTTTTTCAAATACAACTGGTAGTTCCAGAGATTATCCGCTACTTACAAACTTACAAAAAAACAAAAACGTTTTTATTTATTATTTATTTATTTATTTAAACTTCTCGCACACAAAAAAGGTACAAAGGCGGACTTAATGCCTTAGGCATTCTCTACCAGTCACACTCGTCTACTAGAACAATTAGGCAGCCGAAGTTGAAAATATTGACGTGGCGAAATCATTTGTAAATTGAGATCACCAACCCAGCGCAATGCAAAAGCGATTACACAATTCAGCTAAACTTGTGACGCAGATATCTGCAAAGACATCTAAGATCGCATCCATCCAAAACAGCAATAGAATAATCTAAGATTGCACAATATATTCCTGAAGCAGGAACTGCAAATCAATCGAAGCAGTTCTCCTGACACAAGACGTATTAGAATCGTCTGCAGAACTCATTGCTTGCTTGGCTTAGTCGATAAGTGGGTCAGCGTATATACTGGGACCAGCATTCTAGGAAGCCGTTCGTGGAAACTGTTGGTTGTTTTGATTCTAGCTATTCTGCATATATTATGCTGCATATACGATGCAGCCTTTGTTTTAGTTAAGCTGACTAAACTTGAGAGTATTTGCTTTCGTACTTAATGTTTTGCATCGAGGTGGATATTGACATGAGATGGGTAAACTGGAAATCGGGTAGCTATTTTTGTCCTGGTTTTAAAAGTCTGGGAAGAGTTCGTTTTCAAGCATAAGGAAAATCGTCTGGTAATTTCTGACTCTCGGCCTTGTATGGCACCCCTACCTAGAACTCTGACGCATCCTGCCATCGTTTCGTATTGACTAAAACGAGCCATTACTCCGAAAGAAAAATACCGTGGGAAATATACCTACTGGATCTACTATCTACCAACTTAATCTAGGCGTTTTCCAGGAAGAATCGGTGCAATTTCAAATCAACATTCTCTTAAATAAATATTTAGAAATTGTTTGTATTCCGAGAATAGCTTGAGTAATTATTACTTTGTTGAATACTTTTGACAACTTCGGAATACCAAAATTATTACCTAGGCGAAAATGTCTAATAATGAAAATACTTTACTTCGGCAGAATGTGAATTTTTATTTTATGCAATAATTGTACAACAAACATTTATGGGGACATAAACATGTGAAGCACATACTTTGCACAGAAGCGGAACTCGACAATATTATGAAGAATAGTAAAAACTGCTATAAAAAGTTCCCAACTGCAAATGAAAACAAGCTGAAGTTTAAAAAAAAACCCGTAACGAATATTCCGGCGCAAAATTCATTTCAATTAAATGGCGTGGTAGTTGTATGTTAGTTGTTCCTGAATTTCTGGCTAACGGAAATACCCCGAGGCGGTGATGTCGGGCCGGTGTTTAGACGCGGTCTGTAATCGCTCCCGCTCCCGCCTCCATACCGCTTGTCTGAATGGGGGAAACAAATCGATATGCATCGTTTCCAGCGTTCGTTTTTAATTTCGTCGTTCGTCATGTCCGACCGACCGATGCAGCTCTACAAACGATAGATTAGATTTTTTTTACGAATATACACAGGTTTTCATTGATGTTACCCAGTCAGTCTTATCCGTGTTTGTTTAGTTTGACAACTTTTATACAGCGTGTCCTTTTAAATAAGCATTGAAATATTGGGCGTTATTTGGAATTGGGTGCAGATGTAACAATTTTTTCAGTTTATATTTAAATCAAATTGAATTTAAAAGACTGGTATTAATAATGCATGACAGAATAGCCTCAAAAGCTTTCTGATTGATTTTGGTTTTTTAAAGCTCAGGTTCTTACACTCACGAGTCGTAATGCTATGTCATACTACAAGCAGATATTCGCGGGTTAGTTTCTCTTTTAACGGCAAGCTATGCATATAGGGGAACGAATTTCGCGTATCGACCATGTCGGATCAGCATAACCAATAGCCTGTCAGTTGTCACTGCTAACAATATAAGTCAACCCGTTCAAATATGTTTTATGTGGCATTTTTTTATGCGTTTTATTTGAGAGTGAGCTTATCTCAATTTTTATTGGCATTATTTAAAAAAAAGCGCCTTTGTGACATAGTGACAATTTTATAGATGGTTTAAATGCAACAACAGCTGTAATGTTATAAAACATTATCGACATTGTTATTAATTTAATAAAAACAACCGACTTCCGGAAAAACACCACAAAGTGAAAATAACTTAATTTCGGAAGTCGGTGACTTGGATAATTTTAATTTTTTGCCACCGCCTTCCGAAATTAAAGTAATTTTCACTTTGTAGTGTTTTTTCGGAAGTCGGTTGTTTTTTTTTTAAGTTTTTATTTTTCACTTTTTACACCAATTCGAAACTTCATCATCCTTGGGGTCAAAACAATGCATATTTATGCGATAGCAGCAATCGCGGTTGATTTGCTGTAATGTTTTGAAGAGTTCCATTGTCTGTCTCCGAAACTCATCATCAGATCTATATGAAATTTATATGGGACCATTTCGGAATAAACCCCTTTCGAAAAAAAAACATATTCTGCAAATCCGTTTATATATGACGGCGTTATGCCCAAAAATACATAAAAAAAATATAATATAAACCTGTCGAATTGATAACTTCCTTCATTTTGAAGTCGGTTAAAAAAACGTAAAACACCTAAAAATTGCAATCAAAAACGTATTTTATTACGTGAAATTGTACATCTTTTACTTACCCAAGACTTCTTCAATTAAGAACCGGATAATAGCCCATAATCGTCTTACGTTCATATCGTATTCCTCCATCCATACTACTTCGAGGTGAATTATGATAAAACCCAGTACAATTATGCTGAGGTTAATTTCCCTAGCGAGGTGGCTTGATTGAGACAAAGGAATCGTAGGAAATGATCCCTTCTCTCCTCGGAAATAGTGGAATAAATGTATTGCGTGCAATTCATCTTAACTCGGTCAAAGTAGTACGGTTTAAAGCTCTCAGGTCAAACTTAAGGAGTCGATTTACGACTATATTTAAAGTTAAAGTTTAAACTTAAGAAAATTCTTGTGAATGTAAGCGACTACTTTAGATTTAGTATGCGGATATGGAGGACAGATGGCATAAGAAATGAAGAGGACTTTAGCATGGAGTGTTCGTGCAAGACGTCAGAAGTAGCACTGAGAAGTAGAAGTTTGACAAATGACGACGAAAGTGCGTGATTTGCGATCCAGACCTGATCACACCTGCCCCTCAATATAGATGTGTGTGTGTGAAAAAAAAAATACTAAAAAGTACATATACGGATAAACACGTTTAAACTGAATACAAAATTGCAAACCGTTTTATCTAATTAAATACTTCTCATCTTTTCACTACAGTATACGTTAATTTCAACTGTTTGTATTTTCACGTCAGCTTCAGATATTACGAGTTGAGTAAGAACCGAGATTCTGAAACAACTTTAAAATTTTCCAACTTCCATCATTTTCTGTATCAAGCACACGGCGTTTTGAAGACTAACTTCATTACAATTCCCTACGTTGTTCATATTATGCTTATTATCGTATGTAGGTCAGCTTCCGTACGTATTTAACGTAACAAGTTTGAACTAGGCCGACGAACAAGTTTACAAATAAATTAGTGAACACCCAATTGCTCCCGCGGCCCGCGTGTGAAAGAGTTGCAGGAACAGCCACGACACTTCATTATGCACAAGCAAGACCTTCAAAATAATTCAAATGGCTGCCGGAGGACGATTCCCCTCTAAATAATTCATAAGGCTTTGGGTTATGTCACAGCTGCCACTACAACCTTCTGATGGAAACTCTAAGTGGAAGAAACGGAGATAGTCTTTGATTTCATTTAGTTCGCTTCGCCAGACATGACCCTCCATCTGATAATTTATATCAAAGGATTTGTCGCATCAAAGAGTTTCTAAGCTCACTCGAGATACATCTTGTTTCCGCCATAAGCTTAAAATAAAGTGACAATTTCGCGGTGCTAAACGCCAGAAAGATTTCGTTTGTTCGCCTGAGTCTTAATTAAGTTTAAGTAGTGGAGCTATAACAGCGCACATAAACTGTATAGTGTCGGTAGTTTGCTTCTATGTAGCGACTGGCGTATGTTAGAAAACACATAAAACGCGGTGAATTACCTGCTCAGCTTTAACTAAATCTGTCTGGTTGCTATACATAGACATTTTGTGGAAAACATCTAAGTTTAAGTGGAAGCATTTTCGCAAAAGTTTTTAGTCGCGAAGGAAGTGAAGTTCATCGAATAGCTGTAACAAAGATTAAGATAGGTAAAAGTGAGGTAGACGTTTTACGAGTCGACGAGTGCGTAGATATATCCTCCTTGGGAGTACATTCGCACATGGGCGGGTGATAAAATCAGCATAAATTGTGTCGCGCTCCCGGGCTGCGGCGGCGGCACCCGACGGAGTGACTATTACATATAGTATAGGTAATGCGTGTGGAAGTAATGGCTTCTAGTTATGCTAATACGCATTGACGTCAGCCAGACCATTCATCATTGTCTTCATAATATTTATAGGGTTTCCTTTAAAATTAAATGATGCAATTATAATTATGATAATTTTTAACCGCCTTCAAAAAACAAAGTACTTAAAAAAAAACTTTAAGTACACGAATTTGATTTCGGAAGTCCGTTTAAAAAAAAAAAACGAAAATACAAAATCAAAGACACCGACTTCCGAAATTAAAGTTATATTTCACTTTGTTGTGTTTTTTTGGAAGTAGGTAGTTGTAGGTATCTATTTATTATTTTCTCTACATTAAAAACGAGTAGCAGGAATTAGTTGGAAAATATATTGATTTGACTCCTTGTCTATTCTTTGAAAACTTGGACGTAATTCAAACTGCCTTGGGACATGAGAAAAAATGATCAAGAAAATATTATTCATAGAATCAACCTACTGTTACAAATCAAAAGATGTGGATTTGAATTAAAAAGGAACCGTATGATATAGTAACAGTTTTTAGTGAACCCTACACAACAAATAATACTGATGACGTATCACACGTCCAGTTACGACGCTATAATGCTATTCAACAGCGGGATTGGAATCCCGAATCCGGGCCATGTCCACCGCTTGATTGTGCGTTTGTCGGCCATTGAATGTCAGGGGTTCGGGCCAGCAGGCCAGCGACATAGCAATTTACTGGTAGACAACCATAACGCAATTTGCGTTTGGGTTATTTGTTTTTGGTACTGCGGTGTGAATGACTAAGCGGATGCACGGTTTTTAGCGAAAATTCTGTTTTTTGTCTAGTCTTGTTTGATCTACGAATGGAGCAAGGAAATGGGATGGGCAGGTTATGACTAGAGAAAGCTGCTATTTTACTAAATTATTGAATGTTAGGTTCCAGTCTGACCAGCCGTGCCATGGTTAGATTCAAAACTTTTTGGAATCATTGTCATCAATAATATTTTAACAGCAAGACTTGATTGATTGGTTTATGCTGTAAATTAAAATACATATCGGTTCCGATTCTGTAGTTCACCACCGAAACTAAAATTGAGTAAACTAAAAAGAGAATAATACCTATCTCTAAATAACAGACCGCGAAAAAAAAAATCAAGTTTCGCTTTAGAACTGCCAAACTAAATTATGTATCGATTGCCTTGAATATGGCATGATTTTAAGAATGATGAATTTAGTTATCACTAGGTACGTCGAAAAAAATCTTCAACTTAATTTGACATTAATCATTTATCTTTGTCAATCTTTGCCAATCATTGTCTCTTTCTAGGAAAAATATAGCAAGATCATAAATTAAGTTTAGTTGGTGCACAACAGAATTATCACCAGTATCAAGTACATTTCGATATCAAGTTCAATGCCACATTATAAGTTTAATTAAGTTGAGAAACTTTTATAAATATCTAATGTTTTTGTTGTGTGTGTATTTGTATCGAACTGAGATAAGAAAACTTGTTTAAAAGTTACAAAGAACATTTTGTTTTGTCTCCGGTATAGTGGAGTCAATAGATTACTTTTACTTTCGCTTTGAACTGCTATCGGATCCAGTAGAACTTATCTATAAGTTCGAGTACAAAGGACATAAACGCTGAGCTGAAATTAAAATGGAAAGTAAAGAGAACACTGCAATACTTTGATTAAAGAAAGTTTCATTTATTTTGGCGTGCTGTTTTTCTTTTAAAACTTTAAGAGGAATATTTAGTAACATTACAAAACATCACGCTTTGTTTCCTCGAAGGGTTGGGCAAAACTGTAGGTACACTTACGAGAGTGTATGTTTAAGTTCCATGTAATAGACGACGAGCTAATTGCCATCAACCTGGCACATATCCAGACTTCGGGCTGCTACTGAGAAATGCCTAATAGAAAAACCCAATAACATTTTGCCCAACCTGGGAATTGAACTCAGGATCTCATGCTTAGCAGTAGCGCTACGACCACTAGACCAACGAAGCAGTAATTTTTTTTATAACTAACTTTTGGCAGCGGCTTCGGTCGCGTGTATGTCGAAAATTATCCCACGGGAACGTACTATCTTGGGATAAAAACTATCCTATGTGTTATTCCAGGTTATAAACTATGTATGTGCCAAATTTCATCCAAATCCGATCAGCCGTTTTTGCATGCTTGAGTAACAAACATCTAAACATGCACCACCCTTGGTTGACTGGTAGAGAATGCCTAAGGCATTAAGTCCGCCTTTGTACCTTTTTTGTGTGCGAGAAGTTTAAATAAATAAATAAACATGCAAACTTTCACTTTCACATTTAGGTATAATACAGGATAACTTTTTACCCAGTGCGCAAACTGTAACCATGAATTCAGCATATCATTTTAGATCCCCCAGCGCAGAAATTTTTCGTCGGTTTTACAAAAAGAAATCAGCTGTTCCATAACAGCTGACTTTTTAGTAGGATTTTGGGGACTATCTAATAGTTTGTAGAAAATGTTTTATACTATTGCTCGGTTGGGGTTCTAAGCTGTACAGTTTTAGATACATTTGGATGGATTTTCAATCAGACCGTCACAGACCTTTAGATTTCAAAAGTATCTAAATAAAATATTAATCATAGTGCTTTATGGTTGGTTCGCTGCGATAAGTCTAGTATTCTAGTTTTTACGATTTTTGTCGCACTGCCATAAAATGTACCCCAGACAGAAGACCATTAAATCAAACGATGCAAAAAAGACGAATCTCGCTTCGGAACGTCCCTGAAATGGCATTTCTTTTGCCAGGTGTACCAGTAGTTACACCAGACAGCAAAGTACGTGCTAGCTATAACCATGATAGGTATCCAAGTATAATTAAATAGAGTTCTTTAGTGGTCAGCAATAAAAGAGTGCACTAAATTGGATTGGTTCTTTGAGAAATGACGTCAAAATCTTGTCGTTATTTTTTTTCGTATCGGGTCTGTATAATCAAACCATAATCAAAATCTATTAGAGACATGAAATTTTATTGAGATTTATGTTCAAAGGATAGGCTAGTTATTCGTTTACTTATAAAAATATAAAGTACTAGCTGTGCCCGCGACTTCGTTCGCGTGGATGACGGAAAGCAATAATGTGTCTTTAGTAATTATTTTTCTAAAATAAAGTAGCCTTATTTACGGATTATAACATCAGCTATCCGTCAAAATCGTCTCAGCCGTTTCGGAGATTAACCGGAACCGACAGACAGACAGTGTGTTATTATTACCGTCGTATACGAGTATACCTACTTTCATATACATCTAGTAAAAAGCTGTTATTTTACCATACAAACAGACACTTCACTTTTATTTATTCGTATAGGTCGAATATCTTTGGATTGTTCTTATTTTTCTGTCTAGAATAATATATCAGTGAAACTAATGGAAAGTTGCTTTCATTCTAAGATTTATCTAATAATTTTGATTTATTAGTTTTAGGATATTACATTGTATTTGTTTTATAATATTTCAATAGTTTGTTAGTATAAGAAATTACTTTGTTTATGCAAGCTTTGTATATTCAAAGTAATTTAATTCTAAGAAAAATCACACTGAAACGCTTCGTTTGTACATTATGTAATTCAATGGTTTATAGAAATACGTAGTTATCTTGTTTGTTTGGCGTTCGTTTTCATTGAAGTGGGAATCACTGAGATCAATATAACCCTGTTCCTGGAAAATACTTTGATAACGTTATAACATTTTCTCGGAAACGTTAATTGAATTTCATTATGTTTGTTTCACGAAGGCACATAAAGGCTTATGTTACCAGCTACCTTTATGTATACAATTCTAGTTTACTTGCATATTGTATCGCCGAGCGATTAATTCTAACACTTCCTGGAATGTAGCTCGGCCAGAGTACATAAGGGCAGAGTGGAACACAATGTCAGGGATGACAAGCATGTTGCAGCTTGCGGGTTGAATCGGGTCGCTTCTCCCCGCACGTTTGATGCTCCAGATTGCAAGGCATTCGTCGTCATTGTCTACGCTCCTGGACTATAAATATTTTGATACTTTCTTTCCTGTTTGTTTCTAGATTTCTTCCCCCTTTTAGATTGCCGTTACAACTAGGAAAATGGCTGATTTCATTAAATTGGGGTGAATGGTGCTTTATTTTCATCGTGTACTTAGATGAAAATACAATGGGGAGACTTTAAAATTTGTAATACATTTTCTGGCTTATTATTAAGGCTTTTAAAACATTAATTACCGCATTTCCTTTGTGTATCTTTTTCAATTTTTTTAATGAATATAAAGTATATTATTCTCCTCTACAGACTTTTAATCAAGCGCTGTAAAGGCGTCCATATATCAAAGTCATTGTACCCGCCAGCAATGCATAAACGAAGCTCAGGAACTTTGGCCAATGATTAATTAAACTTTTTTGTATAATCCTCTTTGGTCCCGATTTCCTTTAAATTTTCTCAGCCTGTTCGAGCATAAGTTTCTCAATAAGTGGTGACCCGGACTGGGTTGTGGTGGTAGGGCCGTTTTCGCCTAATTCTAATTAGTTCCAGGTCGGCGGTACATCAAAGTTGGGATAAGTTCTTTCGTTTAATTGACCGTAAACTTGAGGCGACGCGGATACTTTCACCTGGAAGGGCTCGGTGCTTGTCCCAAAGTGATTAATGTGCTTCTTGTTTCAATTATGTCCTATTTTTACTTCCTGTTTCATTTTTATTTAATAGACAAGTAGATTAAAAAGGTTTTATTTAATTTGATTAATGGTTCTGGAGACAAATTATTATTTACCTAACCAATTAATAAATGCAAATAAAACTGAAGTTCTAGCATCTACATAATCTTATGTGAAATGTTCTCTGAAGCGCAAATAACATGCAGATAATTGCAAGACAAAGCCTAGGGCTGCAATTATTAACTTGTCATGTTCAGTTATCGGCCATCGACGTTGGAATAAAGTTGGTTAGAACGTATTGTTCTTTATGTGGGTTGTGAACTTAGTAAACATCGGATCTATTGTTATAACGGCCAATGGTTTTATTCAAGTAGTATTCAAGAGTCTTTCTTTTTACACGCTTTATATTAGCTTCACGTGTATGTTTGTAACCGACTCCTTAGGGCGCGATTTTGACCCACTTTAAACGGTCAGATTTCATTTAAACTTTCTAAACTTATCGAGGACCGATGACAATTCAATAATTTAAAAAAATATAGAGAAAAATATAAAAAAATAAAGAAAAAAATTCCGCTTTTGTAGTTAGCAGAACTAAATAATAGAAAATAAATAATAGTTTAAAAACCTAAAAAACACGCTTTATAAACCAAACTTAAAAAGTAGAAAATAATTTTATTCAATTAAAAAGCGTGGGGTGCTTGACCTTAATTGGTTATAAAAATACCTCAAAAAGCGGGTGTTTCCGTTTTCATCCCACGTTTTCATCCCAGGAGTTAAAAATAATAATAATTATTCCGCTTTCAACCCGCAACAAAAATGGACTCCCTTTTCAACCCACGGCATAGTACATAACTGTTTAGTAACTTATGTAAGTAACGTTAGCAGACAAACAAACTTTGTTAGAAAAATCTTTATTCATAATTAACACAACTAAGTCTTTAGAATATTGATATCTAGAAAATCACAGATTCGTACTATTATCAATTCTACATTTAAAAAAAATCACAGATTGTAAGTATTATTCATCCTACATCTAAAAAATCACAAATGGTAATTATTATCAATTCTACGTCTAAAAAAATCACAGATTGTAAGTATTATTCATCCTACATCTAAAAAATCACAAATGGTAATTATTATCAATTCTACGTCTAAAAAAATCACACTTTGCCCCACCAAGCCCGCCACCCTGGTGTGGCAAAGTGGACTGCCTAAAATTTTGCAGTGGAATATGCCCCACTATTCTGATTTGATGGGGCGGATAACACTAGCATAAACACTTTGTGGATTCTGCCCCACTAGGGTTGGCAGCTCAGGATTTACGAGACATTCACCGCCTCATCTAACCCAAATGATTCACCAAAAATAGAGGGGATATGGCGCTCGGCGGCCGCTGCCGCGGCACCGCTCGCTTCGCTCGCTCGCCGTCGCGCGTTAAGGGTCACTGTTCTAACCTAACCTAACCCAAATGATTCAAAAATACATGTTAACCTTCATACACAAATCCTGAGCTGCCAACCCTAGTGGGGCAGAATCCACAAAGTGTTTATGCTAGTGTTATCCGCCCCATCAAATCAGAATAGTGGGGCATATTCCACTGCAAAATTTTAGGCAGTCCACTTTGCCACACCAGGGTGGCGGGCTTGGTGGGGCAAAGTGGAATTACCCGTCTGTGCCTGTGTGTGTGTATGCGCGTCTGTGCCAAGGAAGTGACGTCGTAAATAAGTACCTATTCATCAAATTATAAGTATACAAAGTTTAAATAGTTTAAGATTATTTTTCTGTCTGTACAAAAAAACAATTATAAACTGCAGTGGGTAGAAACCGGAATATATTTTAGGTAGAATACGGAAAAAACAACTATTATTATGATTGTGGGTAGAACACGGACTAAGATTTGGGTAGAAAACGGAATAAAATATTCGTGGGATGAAAACTTGGGATGAAAACGGAAACACCCCAAAAAGCACTCCACGCTTTTTAATTGAATTAAATTATTTTCTACTTTTTTAGTTTGGTTTTTAAAGCGTGTTTTTTAGTTTTTTTAACTATTATTATTGAAAAAAAAAAACGTACATAACATCACGCTTACTTGTATTCCCCGAATGGCACGGTAGAGGTATACCTAGAGAACACCCACAAGTCCCATGTAATATAGGGAGCGACCCTATTGCCATCAACCGGGCGACAAATCCAGACTCTGGTCTGCTACTGAGAAAATCTAGAAAAAAATCTCAATAACACATTGCTTGAACCGGGAATCGAATCCAGGACCTATGCTCAGCAGTCCACTAGACCAACGAGGCAGTCAGACATTCTTTTAATAAAAACTTTTTTTTAATAAAACTTTCTCGGTATTTCATCTAGCAAGAACGTCATAGTTTCCGTTCAGTTTCCCGCCATCTTCGTCGACATCAGCGGAATTGTTCCTCGGAAGCTGGTGAACCCTTAGCGAATAGTTAAACTTAATGAGGCCGACCCAATGTTGCCTACTCCTCCACTCAGATTGTTTCCGACACTAGAGATTTTTTTGTCGGATAAATATGACTATGAGTGCTACTGATTTTGTGAAGATTTTGATTTTAGATGAAAATCGTGTGCTTAATTAGGGCTTCATATCTGTGCTAGATAGATTTGGTAATATTTTAATTAAATTGGTTCAATTCTATACTAGTTACTTTTTAATCTGGGTATCGTGTTGTCCAGTATTTTTTTTATATACGTTGCCCCACACTAGGAATTTCTCCTGTATTATGGGTGCATTTGCAAACATTTAAACTCACATACACAAACAGCCAGACCCGGAACAACTACTTGTAGGTAATAGAAATATTTGTTCTGTGCGGGCGATCGAGCCCGCGACACGCAGCGCAGCAGTCAATCGCTTAAGGCCCATAGTATCCTCATCTCCCGGGGAGGGTGGTGCGCTTGCAAATTTATGTTTTGGCTTCCAACAACACGCTTCGCTTGCTTGCTTGCTTAGCTTGGTTTTGTAGACGCAAACCTACCTTGCTTCCTCCCTCAGAGGCGGTAAGGTGGCGTGGTCTTGAGGGAGAGCGCAACGGTCGTGTAGATCCTCAAGGCAAGTCTGGTGATGTTCCTTCTCGAGGTTGCCACCCCGTTTTTGGTCTAATTCCATATGAAATAGACGTAACAAAAATCACCGGGCGATTTACCTCAGGGGTGGCGAGGTCATGCCCCTGGGTGTCCACCGTCGAACAAGAGCAGATGATGGACAGCAATGACCTCCCGCGTGTTTGTGCCGTGCGCGGGGACCCGTACGGAGGGATGAAGGAATCCTGGTAGTTGAGTGGAGCAGGTTGCACACAACACACTACTTTGGCCCGGATTTCCCCCTACACGGGAGGTCGTGGGGTAGCTACCCACGATCAACCGGCTGAGGCATCCCATAAGCGGGTTGTCAAGCGAGGGTCGGCTTAGTGGGGGAGGGCAGCCGGCGCGGCGTGGGGTCTCGGGATGAGTTGCGGCATAGTCTCGTGTCGTATACAGTCCTGTGATCTTCCGTTGCGTGCGGGCTCGTCAATTTCTTACTAGGCTGATCCTATACCGAAGGAGTAGCTCTGGCGTTCGCTTGTTGAACAAGCGACGCCCCCGACTGAGGGCTCCGTGGCGGGTGGAGAGCTCCAACGGTGAATCTTTAACATCCAAACCCATGGATAAAGAGACTAGCTTCAAAACAACAATCCCACAAGCTGCGTCCCGCTCGTCGGATGCGCTTGTAAAAACCAACGCACCAAAGGCCGCGTCTTCAGATGCGCCTCCTATAACCATGACAAGGGTTGCGTCTCAAGATGCGCCTAAGCGGCAACCGCCTAAGGCTGCGTCCACAGATGCACCCAATACACTCCAACGCTCGGCTGTGTCCAAGGATGCGACGAGGAAGGCAACCGCAAGGGATGCGCCACAACAGGCTGCGTCCCAAGCAATCCCAACCTCATCTGCGTCCATGGATGCGCCCCATAACACAATCCTGCCCGAAAGGCCAAGGACAGTTTTCGCTCGTGGCGACTCGAGGAGTACCGCAAATGTGGATGCACCCAAAACACGGGTTGCGTCAGCGGCTGCGGTCTCGGAGAGGGACCCGACGAGTCTAGCCAAAGCCCCACTGGCAGGAGGGTCGAACTGGCAAACAGTGCCAAACAAAAAGACGTCCCACAAGGCGGTGTTTGCAACGGCCGAGACGCCAAAAGGCGAGGCTGCCACCTGCATTCAGCGCAAGCGGAGCGCGAGGCCAAGAGGACGTAAAAAACAGAAAAAGACCAACACGGAAACACCGGCCCGGGCGCAGAAGCGTTCGCGTCCCGAAGATTCTGTCACACCAACGGGGATTAGCAAGAAGAGCAAGCCTGCCCGCTCCCGTATGGTCGACGGAACTTTGGTGAGCTACGCCGAAGCGGCCGCGTCGTTCAAAAATAACGAGCTGTGTGTCGCCGTCATGACCGAGCCTTTCTCGGACATGACGCAGGAGCAAGCGGAGGGGATCCGTCAGACGATCGAGAACCAGCTCCGGGCTCTACTGATGGCAGCTCCTGAACAAACAGAAACAAACACCGCGATCCACTTTAGAGGCCGGGCCCACTTCGCTGAAGGCGTCCTCAAAACTTGGTGTGAGGACGAATTCACACTGGCTTGGCTCAAGGGGGTTGTCAACAACATATCGTCCCCGCTCCCGGGGACCAAGCTCACCGTTCGGCCCCAAGCTGATATCCCTAAGAAGGCACTGTGCATGCTCTATGTCCCGGAGACCACCGAGGACACAACAGGACTGCTCAGGATGCTGGCGAGGCAGAACCCAAACCTGAAAATGAACACCTGGACTCTGACACACGAAAGGGTTAGGCAGGAGCCCCCGGGTACCTGTCTCTTCCTTCGTGTGCCGGAGTCCATGGTCAAAACCATAAAAGACCAGCAGCGGCGAGTGTACTACCTCATGGGTAGTCTATACATCCGGTTCCTGGAGGAGGGTGGAACCAGTGAGGCTGCCGTGGCGTCGACATCAGCAGCAACCTCGAGTGCGCCAAGGGGAGAGCTGGTTCCGCCGCTGCCTGGACGTTCCCCGTCGCATCCTGCGATGGGGACCGTTGGGGAGGCGGTGGGGCTGGCAACTTCCATGGCAGCATTAGAGGTTGCCTCAACAGCAGGGTCAACGAGGGATCCGCCCTCGTCCGGCCTTACCTCGGACGAGGACTGCTTTCCGACAGGGGAGAGAAGTGAGGGCGAGGACAGCAGCCTCTGCTCCTCTCCTCTGCGGGACTAATATCCTACAGACCAACCTCCAGCACAGCCAATCTGCGTCGGCCACCTTGCGCAGAGTGCTGGAGAATAAACAACAACAACAAGGGAACACCATCGCCCTCATCCAAGAGCCGTGGATCAGGGGTGGCAAAATATGTGGTCTTGGTAACATCGGAGGTAAGTTGCTGCTAGACACCTCCGTAAGTAATCCGCGCACCTGCATTTTTGTCCCAAAACATGTACCTAACCTTTTAATTAACGAATTCTGTTCAAGGGACCTGACAGCAATCAGGCTTTTCAGAACTGAACAGGAACTCCCGGACATCGTACTAGCCTCGGCATACCTGCCAGGCGACGAGGAGGTGCCTCTGCCAGAGCTCGCCTTACTGGTTGAGTACTGTGAAAAGGAGAAACTGGAACTAATCATCGCGACAGACTCCAATGCGCATCACACGCTCTGGGGTAATGTCAAAACCAACAACCGAGGTGAGGTAATGCTTGATTTTATTCTTAGCAATAACCTTGTTTTACTTAACAAGGGCTCTGAACCTACGTTTATAAACGCGAGATCGCAAACAATAATTGACTTAACTATAGCAACCATAGGTATCTCCAACTGCATACAGGACTGGCATGTGTCCAACGAGATATCATGCTCGGACCACAGATGGATCCGCTATACCATTAACTTCAACCTAACCAAACCACAGCCAAGACGGGTTCCTCGCAACACAGACCAAGCCAAGTTTATAAAACTAGTCGAGGCTGAACTAGGCAGATTACCCGCCCTTCCGGCTGAAATACCAGTAACCAATTTAGACGAACATGTAAACAACATCACATCTATCCTTCTATCCAGCTATGAACAGTCGTGTCCCCTCACAGTACCAAGGCAGGGTGCCCGCCATTCCTGGTGGAGTCCTGAACTGGAAAGACATCGACGCAAGCTGAGAAGACTGTTCAACAGAGCTAGGAACACACGGTCGCCGGTAGACTGGGACCGCTATACAACAGCTCGTAAAACTTATAAAAAACTGATACGCCTCAGAGGAAAGAATAGTTGGAGGCGCTTCTGTAGTAACATTGAAAGCAACAACCAGGCAATGAGGGTCAAAACCTGTCTTGCTCAAGAGACAGACCACTCAATAGGATGCCTGAAAAAACCAGACAACACGTACACCACAAACGACGCTGAGACAAGCGAACTACTCCTAACCACCCACTTCCCAGGATGCGAGATTGCCACCCAGCAAAGCTGGGAACCACATAGTGAGACGGAAACGAGCAGATCAGATTGGGAAGTGGCGTTAGAGGTAATCGATAAAGACAAAATAACATGGGCAATCAACACCTTCTTACCTTTCAAGGCAGCAGGACTGGACGGTATATTCCCAGCTCTGCTCAGGTGGAGCCAAGACTTACTGGCTGAATACCTCGTCAAGGTGTTTCGAGCCTGCCTGGCCCACCGCTACATCCCCTTGAAATGGCGAGAGGTAAAAATCATCTTTATACCGAAACCAGGTAGGGGCGACTACACCCAGCCCAAATCTTTCAGACCCATAAGCCTCTCCTCATTCTTTTTAAAGACACTGGAGAGGCTGGGAGATAGGAAGATCAGATCCCAAATTTCGGTACAAAGACCTTTACATCCCAATCAACATGCCTACTGTGCAGGCAAATCAACTGAATCAGCACTCCATAGCGTAGTTTCACGCATAGGAAATGGTCTCAAAGCCAAAAACCCAACCCTAGGCGCCTTCATTGATATAGAGGGCGCTTTCGACAAAACTAAATTCGCCAGCATCGAACAGGCACTTGCCACGCACGGTGTTGCGCGAACACTCATAGAATGGATTAATAACATGTTAAAATACCGTGCTATTCAATTTACCGTGAACACCACCACACGAGGTATCGTGAGTAGAGGCTGCCCACAGGGTGGGGTGCTGTCACCACTACTGTGGAATTTAGTCGCAAATGAGCTTATCGCAGAGCTCAACGCTAGTAGTCTGTACTCGGTGGGATACGCGGATGACATAGCAATTCTAATATCGGGAAAATTTGAGGGCACCTTGTGCGATCTCATGAGAAGGGCCTTCAAAATAATCGAGAGTTGGTGCACGAAACACGAACTATCGGTTAACCCCGCGAAAACAGAACTAATAATTTTCACTAACAAGAGAACCTTGGGACCCCACAGGCTTCCAAAACTCTTCAACACAGAATTAACACTTAAAGACGAAGTCAAGTACTTGGGGGTGATCCTTGACAGCAAACTGCTCTGGAACAAGCATCTTGACTACAAACTGAATAAAAGCACAATTGCACTTTACCAATGTAAAAGAATGTTAGGGAAAACATGGGGGCTCTCTCCGAAGATTACTCTGTGGCTATATAAAGCGGTGATCAGGCCAATGTTGGCTTATGGCGCTCTGGTTTGGTGGACAAGGACCGAGCTCTCGACCACCATTACCAGACTACAGCGCTTCCAACGAATGGCCTGTTCAGCTACCACTGGCTGCATGAGAACCACCCCAACAGCAGCCATGGAGATAGCCCTTCAATTAACTCCCCTTGACCTGTACATACAGCAGGAGGCGGCACTAGCTGCCATCAGGCTAATGCATCTGGGCATATGGGGCAAGAATTTAACCAGTCCACACGCTAAAATCCTGGACCGGGCGATTGAGTACCAGCCGCTCATCGCTGCCCCGTGTGATAGAACACCAAACCAACCTATGCTCAACAAAAACTATGTTATACAAACAGTAGAGGAAGAAAGGGATCAGTCAGGAGCCAATGAAGTGCGCATCTACACAGACGGCTCAAAAACACAAAACGGTTCAGGTGCTGGCGCACACTCCCTTGACCTCAACTTTAACTTTCACATACCGCTAGGCAAACACAGTTCAATCTTTCAATGTGAATGTGTTGCCTTAACACAAGCCGCAACGGCAGTAAAGGGCTTAGGCATCCAGAATTACGGAATTAAATTCGTATCTGACAGCCTATCTGTGCTTAAAGCCCTAGCAAACAAACAAACCAACAACAAACTAATTTTTGAGTGCCATCTAGCTCTGGAGAGTATATCGACGTCCAATCGTATTACCCTCCAGTGGATCAAAGGGCACAGTGGATCCTTGGGTAATGATGCCGCAGATGAACTTGCGAAGAGAGGTTCAGATACGAACGTGCTAGGCCCGTACCCACTTCTCCCCCTGCCTTTCTCACAATTTCGTGCGTGGATTCGCCAAAGATCAACCGAACTTCATAATAACCGATGGTCACGGGCTACAGACTGTAGACAGTCAAAATTGGCTTTGCCGACTCTAAACCCGCGATTAACCAAAAAGCTTCTCAGCCTGAGTAGAAATAACCTTAGAATAATCATAGGAACAATTACGGGCCATAACCCCCTTAACAAACATCTTCATAATATAGGCGCCACAGACAGCCCGCTTTGCAGAGGCTGCCTTGACGCCGAGGAATCAGCCGCCCACGTCATCCTGGAATGCGAGGCCGTGGCTTCTCAACGTGAAGAAATCCTCGGAACAGTGAGGTCGCTCCGCGAAGCCTGTGAAGCTCCCAGGAAGCTTCTGTGCTTTTGGGCGGAGCTAGGCTGGCTTTGTTAGCCAGAATCCCCACGCACAACGGACCGAATGGGAGTCTACGTGCGGAAAAGGGAGTCCCATCATCATCATCATCATCATCATCCTCATCTCCCGTTTGTATGCTAAAGCACGACAGCCGCCCGCGCCCGCGCAGGGCACCTCTGAGCCTTTATCTCAAAATGGGGATATTCCTTTGATTAATTTACAATTGTGCTTCGGCGATTCTGTGATACCTCTAACTATCTATTTTTCAGTGTATTTTTTTTCCCAAATAACGAAGCCGTTTAGTAGGAGTATGGAATAGAAGCCAAAATATTGCGTGTTGGAAAATATTTTTTTACAGCAAAAGTATTAACCATATAAAAAAAGTACTTCGGGCAAAATGATCTATATGAATCTATAGCAAAATCATATATTTTTCAAATCTTCAAGACAAGCCGTTAATGAGCAGTAGGGCTCATAAAGTGACCGTTTTACGCTACCAAACGGGACGTAGGCCCTTAACCACTGCGCCAACCGTGCCGTCGAAGTAAAGTAAAGTAACTGGGTTGTGGATTTTTAATTTTAACAGTCTGTTAGTTGAAAGACCACGTTTTCACTAACACTAGGCGACACATAGGTGAACGAATGCCTAAACAGAGCGCGCTGTTGGAATTGGATCTTTCGTCGGTAAGCCAAGCGTTGTAAATCCAACAGCATGCTTTTATTTAGGCATTCATTTTAACTGGGACCTATTGTTTGTGAAAACGGGAGTTAATTTTGTTACATAAGATTCCTGCAACGAGCTGAGAACAAGCTATTCAACCTGATCTATTACGTGGACTCACGTAGATCATTCATTGAAATTTAAACTATGAATGTACTTTTTTTTTGGATTGTGGAAAAAAATATATTTTCAATGTTACTTGTTTAGGTGTTTACGTCTATTCTAAGCACAATAAACCGATAAATGTAAGCTTTTATGTTACAACATAATATGAAACACCTCTACAGCTACGGCAGCTACCGTTTGAGCACAAATTGTAATGGCTACATGTACACATCTTACAAAGGTAGGTGCTTAACGTGTATACCGCTTGTGTTTTATTTTTATGAAGTCCGTTGGATTTAACTTTAGTCGTAAAAAGGAGTAGTAGAGCGAGAATCAGTTTAAAAGAGAGCGTTTTTGTTTTATAATCGGATGTAGAAGTAAGTAGGTACTACTTTAATCGAGTTTTAAATCTTAGATGGTTAGAACAGGTACCATTTTGATAAAAGATAACATTGGTAAAGCTCTCGCGCTATCAAAATTATGTGGCAGAACATTTGTTGGGAGATGAATTCAAAAGGACTCAAAAACTCCACAAATCACTTTATTAAAATTCAAATAATAAAAATATAGCTTTCAAGAGCAACGTTGACGTTTTTCTTTGACACGCGCTCTTGTCGATAGCTTGTTTCGAATTGCCGGCCGGTCGGCCGCCATGTGTCAGATAGCTAAACCATAGATACAACTAGGCGCGCGTACAACATTTATAACCACCGATAATCTCTACGAACCCAAATCCCTACGAAAATTCCTAGTGTCTTTATAAAACAAAATAAAATAGGTATGAATAAAAATACGCTAATCATATTTGTGATAAACATATCCAGCTCACCATTAGCAAACACAACTGGGACTGCCATTTAATTGATTGACAAAACCTAATCACAGCAATTCCTTTGAGAGTAAATAACTAAACAATAGCAAATCCCACCGTCTACTAGCCCAAGGGAAATAGAATTATAAAGTAAACAGACACACTGGCAGGCAGGACGAAATGAAACGTCTAACACCTGGTTTTGAGCTAACTTTATTACGCGAACGTCTGGGAACGTAACGCGGACGGCGCGTAAAATATTTTTCCCTCGGAATGACGCGCTCCCTCGGTAGCTAGTCGTAAACTGCGACATTTATTACGTTTGATATCGTCAGACAACGTCTTTAGTGCGCTGCGTAACGTGTTCCGCGAACGTTGCACGTGGCAACAAGTTGCTGTAGCAAGGTATTGAGGTATGCGTGCAGGTGTGACATTGTAGATGCTGGCATAGATGTAGTTCCGAGTTAAAATGTTTCTATGAGCTAGCACTTTTAATTCTTTTGGTATGTTCTAAGCATCTTCAGAAGAGCCATTTACAAAGTCGCTGTTTGTTTTTTTTTATTATTTATATCTAAGTAGGTACATACAAACAAAATATACTCAACAGAATTAAAACACCTAATAATATCATTGGTGATTCAAGCGAGATCGAACAAAGACGTGACAGCATTCAGCATTGAAAACGGACCGTCAAAGTGAGAGGCGCCCTTTCAAATGCGGCTACACAAAGAGAACAAAATTTCCACCATCGGATTTTCATGTCAGTCACGTCGGAGATTTTTTTCCGCGCCAAAATGAATTCCTTTTCGACAAACAAATCACCACAGATCCAATCAAAGGCGACGACAACGGCCAGTATATTATAAAATAAACTTGTTGCTCATATTTTTAGTTTGTGTATTCCCTTCTTGTTACATAATTAGCTTTTCTTTTCGCTAAAGTTACGGCTTCTTTTTGTTTAGTCCTACAGTTTTGCTTACCAAATTAGGGTAGAACTTTGTTTTGGTAGGACTTAGTTTTCCTTCTTTCTTTCTTTATAATCCATAAGTAAGTTTACGACATTATATATCTCGACTAGCAAACTGTATAATATTAAAGTGTTTTGAAATGCTTAAGATTTCAAGTTTGCAGGTATCAAGAAAATTTCGTCAAAGTTATTTAGTCATTTCTCAAATGATTCTGCAAAGCCTTGAGCACTTAAGTATGATTGGAATCTTATTGGAGAGCTTCAGGGCGGATCATCTCATCAATACTTTGATTGAGGCTCCGAACCACGACGGATTAAGACTCGAATTCATTTTTAAGTGGAAGATGGAAGGATTTCAAGTAACTTTCAGATGAACTTGATGAGTATTTTAAACTAAGTAGTTATCGCAGTTTCTAGATATTCTTTCTGAGTACAGTGGGCTGCATCAATTGGGTACCCCAGTTGTATTAAAATTTTAATGGGGTACCTACACTGTAGGTACCTTTTAGAACTTAAATCAATAAAAAGTTGTCTCGTTTCATATTTATTTCCTAGTTAGAATAAGTAAGTGATGTATCAAACGTATGATGCAACACTTACTGTCTCTTTAAATGGTCCCCCTGCCATAATTTTCATAACACAGTTGGTGGTAGTTCCCCTGCCGTTACTAAAATAAAAGCATAGGTACTTACGTTGGCACGTTTACAGAATAACAACTTTCCCGAACGCATTTCATGAATCTTATAACAATTTGACGTTTAGGGACTACGCAGACGAACGTCATTTTATAGATCCAATCGTATCTCGAATTTACATTTTGTTGGTCACCGATAAGTTGTTTCTAATCAAACGGTTGAAAAGTGAACGATTTTTTATTGCAGCCACTCTTGGTTGTTTTTTCTTATGATGTTCCCGCAAAAACTGGCTACCAAATGTCGGGCGTCTACGTTCGAACCAAAGCGTGCGTAACTGAAATTCTTGTAAACAATATTGTACCGAACTATTCCTTCACTTAACTCTTGCTGTAGTTACATGAAGTCCAAGATCTGACGATACAGCACGTCTGTGGTCCGCCGTTGGCCGCTGTTCACACTTAATCAATGTTTATAACACTCCACAAGTTTTCCTATCATTGCAGTTAGGGCTTATGAATATTTAACGATGTACTGCTAGTAATAGGAAGCTAATTTGAAACTTTGCACGAGTTGGGAACTCGAGTTCTGTTCCTCGGAGTTGTAATTACAGATTCAATCTTATGACGTAATTAATCTAGAATTATGAGGTTCACAAATAGATTCTTGGAACTTGATAGTCTGAGTGAGAACCACGTCGTCCTTACTGATCCGCTGCTGAACCCTGATCAAGGGATCTGTGTAAACGATTACCTGTCGAATATAGACTGTAATAATGACTAAACTTTTGCCACGTTCAATAACTTTTGGCTTCCGAATGAAATAAAGTTTAGCTGAAGATTGAGGGAAGGTATAGAATTTTTGGTATTGGCTTGACTATTGTACGAGACGTACCGTGGTCGAGAGAATTTTCAGGGAGACAGCGGAGGTGGGCACTCGGCCGGATTCTGGAGAGTCTGCAATCCGCTCCGGTCGGAGCTCCCCGGATATTGAAATAAGTAAACAGGCGGGTGATTCATTTAACTGCCGTGCGAGCGTGTCTGCCTTGCAGGTAACATTATACTTTTCTACAGTATTTACGAGCTTTTACGCCAAAATAACATAACAGACCTCTCTTAACAAGAAATTTACTAGTCATTGCAGTTTGAGTGATTTTAATGTAACATCTTTCTTTGAGTGTGTTTTTTTATGTAAAAGTAAAGATGAGGATCAGCGTGGTGTGCTTGGTGACTTACGCACCATGTTCACCAGTAAGAATGGCGCTAAACTTGCAATATTCTGCAGTGAACTTCGTTATAGCCCCAGAGGGCTACAGAATGGCGGCATTCGTAGTCATAGACCGTCTTTAACAATAGTAATGCCTTAGATAAGATAAATAGATAACATTATTAAATTGGCTGGCTAAATTCGGCAGACGCGATACCTAAACACGATTTGGTTAGGTCAACGACCGCTATTAGTGTTGTTACTTACGGCATGAGTTGAGAAAAACTGTTTTCTTATGTTTTATCGTATTATTATATCGATACACATAACGTCTGTGAAGTTTACAAAAAAAAAACTTATATTCGACGTGACTATAATAATTTAATTTAAAGTCGGTGATTCGATTCGAGTAACTTGATTTTTTTTTCTGAGGACTTCTCAAGGCATGGCTACTACAACAAATAATAATCGAATTAATTAAATATTTAAATAATATACCAATCTTGTCTACGGAGTTTAGTTATCCCTGTAGTGTTACATCCTACCAATATTATAAACGCGAAAGTTTGTAAGTATGGATGGATGGATGGATTTTTGTTACTCTTTCACGCATAAACTACTGTTCGGATTCGGATGAAATTTGGCACACAGATACATTATAACCTAGATTAACACATAGAGTACTTTTTATCCCGGAAGTACGTTCCCGCGGGATAATTTTCAACTTCCACGCGGGCGAAGCTGCGGGCGGAAGCTAGTTAGTTATATTTATCATTAAAACAGTAAGTATTTAGTGGGACTCGTCTGTGAACTAGAATAAATATCTAATAAGAGGTTTAACGTGTCGTAGTAGCTTAAAGGAACGTATTTCTCCTAGAATGAGAGCCTCCCCAGAGACGCAAGTACTTGATGCCAGGAAAGGCTCCAGTTTATTGCATGTATGCCTTTAGTGGTGCCGGCTTGCTATTACATCTCTTTATATACTTCCCTCAGCGACTCTCACTTCCGGGAAAACATTTGCGCATAATGTGTTAAGTGTTTTGTTTTAGTTTTTTTTTAATGGAAACTGTATGTACTTGGCCTGCTTTCTTGAGAAGAAAAGTTGGATGTGAAAGGTTTGACGTATGACATGGGCTGGCCGGGCATGGCTGGGTTGGCTAATCAGAGAGGTACCAATATGTCTAGTAGTGGTTGTAGACTATTTAAAAAGATAACTAGGTATACCTAATAAACGAGTAGGTATATTAATAAAACGATATTGCCGAATTTATGGCAGATCATCACTTGAGAACGGCCCGAACGATTTATGAAATGAAAACTTTTTTAGACGCGTTGAGCGTTATTTGTTACTGGCAAAATTTATGTGTTCGCGTCACCGTCATGCTAATGTGACCGCGTCACCGACATACTCATGAAACGTGTTGTTCTTTCCAAAGTTTTAAGTTTTCACTTTTGTCAGCAGTCTCCATGACTGCCATTTTTTTTTGTTGTTTCGGTAATTGTCAATACAAGGTTTTTACGAAAGATTTTTTTTTAAATCCTCTGGAAGAGCTAAAAATTCAACCGGGTGACGCCGAGCATGAACAGCTAGTTAAATAAATAACTCTATCGCTTTATTAGAACAGCCAATACCTAAAATAATATTAGGTAGTTATCCGGAATATGTTAAAACGAAAATCTATCCTCGAGGTAAATCAACGACTCAGTGCGTTTTAATCACCACATACTGGGTCATGTACAATTTCCAAGTGATCAGTCCACCAATGAAAGCCTCGCACTAAATATTCGGGCTCCGAGCGTATCTGGTGTGCTCCACAAATACCTAACCGGTCTATTTGACGGCCGCCTCCTCTGTAAACACGCCGAAATTGATTTTGAAGCTTATCGTACTCGAACCGCAACTCCCGCGTGGTTCCATGATGGAATTTTGTAATTCGAACGTTCTATGTATGTGTCTATGGTATATACGTCATTAACTGTTTGATGTTGTTCTGAACTAGGATTTAGACGCATTATTAAACGTACGCTGTGGTGCTGGCCGTGTATAAATTAAATTTTGAAATTAGAATAGCGTTCTCCGGCGTATCAAAACAAAAGAGTATAATTACATAGACGAAGTTTTTACTGGTAGTTAGTTCATTATATGAGTAAACGATATTTATGTGCATGAACGCATCGTCGTATTCCGGTAACCTGTTATCGAAATTGAACCAACAATATCACTAAATAGTAACAAGAAACATCATTGATTTCAGTTGTTGTTTTACTTATGTTTTTTTTTTGTCTTGCGTTATCATATTTAGAGTGGACAGTATGCCTTCCATATTATTTCTGAAATGAACTATTTACCTTAGTAAATGTAGTTCGTACCAGAGCCACAATACGAGAAACAAGAGCGAATATACTGAGCATCTAAATTATACGCCGGAAGAAGTTGCGAAACTTCCTGGTTTCTTCAAAGGCACACTGTTAACGCCATAATTACACCTTAGACAGTTACTGAACTTAAAATTCGTTTTGAATTGCAATAAAGAGTTTATACTAGGTGAGTTTTTCGACAGTCGAGAGACGAGAAAGTCCATGCGAGAATCTTAAGCAAGACTCGACAGATGATAAATACATGATACAAATACATGATGACATAAACTCTCTTGTTTATGTCATACAAGACTCGTCGTGCGATTTTCTATAGTAATTTAAGAACTCGATATGACGCTGTAAGTTTTGACAAGCGAGGCGATTTTAGCCGTTCGAGTTTCGACATACATACGTACGAGTATCGTACAAACTGTTTACACGCGTCAACTCTTTCCCCCTTATTACAAAACAAGGTTTTTATTTAGATAAGGTTTGAACCACCAAACCAGTTTTTGAATTAAGAACCCAATAGGTATAGAAATTAAGTTCTTTATATAAAATTGACAACTTAGTCCGTTGCTAAGTTGTCATTTTTGTATTATGTGCGTTCTCCCCACGCCGGCTGGCGACGGCGCATTTATGGCGGTTTTTCGTGATTATTTCATTAAATACAAACAAAAGTAAACATTGTTTTCATCCAGGCACTAGATTGTTGGTATTTCAAGTTTGTATGCTATTTTTTTCACAGTTATTTTGGTATTTACTTATAAAAATCGACACACCGTCACCAGCCAACGATCTAGTGCTTGGCTGTTTTTTTTTTACTTTTGTTTGTATTTAATGAAATTATCACGAAAAACTACTAAAATGCGTTGTTGCCAGCCCGTTTGGAATGAACGCTCTTAAGAACTTTACCGAAATCGAAATAAAGTTGGAAATGTAAAAACTGGCACAGAGCTTGCGAGGACTAAACTCCGATTGCGTTTTGTAGTCAAAGGCGATTTATGTCCTTTCAATAATCTTCTATTCAAAGCGAGAAATTCTCCTCCTGTAATTAACCCATGAGAGTCTGTAATTCTTCGGAAGTTTTATACAGGCTGTTCGTCAAGTTGCTCAAACACCCCTCTTAAATAAGCCGTGGGTGTCACGGGCTATTAAGCAAGGGATTAGTTTCAAGCTGGGGTGAAGAAAATGGTGTAATAGTTGGTAGATTGCGATAGCTGCTGCGTATAGCTGTGATACATGTAAGCTACTTTTGGTGTTAAGCTATTAAGAATTGAGATGTTTTTGGTTAATTGAGGGAGCAGCATTTCAGGGAAAATGTGCTGGAAATTGGAAAATTAAGAGAAAACTGGCGTAGCGTTTTCAGAATGTTTGTTTTCGGTTTAAAGACATTTATTTCTCAAAGAACAAATTACAGTTCACTTAAAGAGAAACTTAACTAAATTAACAATAGGTTGTACTTTATGTTACGACGTTCAAGCCGTTCAAGAGACTGAACACTATAATATCATTTAAAAAAAAACAATATATAGATATAGAGCAATTTTGCACTTAAGTGTAAATAAAATTCAAAACAGTAGGTACAAGCTAAACTTATGTGTCTATACAAAAAAAAAAGAAAAAATAATAATACAAATAAATATAAACTAAACTCATATGTCTAAAATGTAATTCCTAAGGCCTTTTTTAAATGTTGGTATGCTTGTACACTCTCTGGGTTTTTTAGGTTTTCTGTTCCTATTCATGTGGAAACGTATGGTAGGTACCTAAAACACATTTATTTTTAGATCTTTAGAGAGATTTTTGAAGTAAAAACTTCTTTACGCGCGTTGGGCATTTTTTGAGATGGGAAAAAATAACTGAACTCGCGACACTGTTACCCACACCACTGACAACACGAACGTACGAACGAACAACGTTGAACGTTGTTTAATCTGACGATTCAAAAAATATTTCCTCACGATTCAAAAAATACACACGTAATTGTTCAAGTTTTCACTTCTGTCGGAACTCCCGGGGTGCGCCACTGTTTTTTTTTTATTCGTCTTTTAAATAGGTCAACTATTAGGTACATTGGTCTCAAACATAACTGGCAAAAATTGGGTGTACTACAATTTCACCTCTGCCAAACTTGGGGAACACAGGCATGATGTTATGTTATTCATCACAGAGGATAACCTATACTTGCCGCGGTTGGTCCGTGGATGAGAGTCCGTCAGTCGTGCATCTTTGGTTAGGGGTCGTCAGAAGGCCGAAAGTCTGACAACCAGTCTTACCAAGGGGTATCGTGTTACCCAGTAACTGGGTTGTTGAGGTCCGATAGGCAGTCCCTCTATGTAAAATACTGGTATTCAGCTGCTCCGGATAGATTGGAAGCCGACCCTAACATGGTTGGGAAAAGGGCTAGGCAGATGATGATTAATGTTTGATTTATGAAAAATGCAACAAAAATAACAATCGAAATTAATCCACCCGGCAAACAATCAGAATTAATCCATCCCTATTAATTTGTATACAAATTAATAGGGATGGATTAATTCTGGGTATACCCATAAACAGAAAAAGTTACAAAGCCATTAACTATTCACAAACCACCACCAAATCTATATTAAAGTCTTAATTGGTGGACAATGTGTGTTTGTCAGTTATTTCTGCGCAATCCCAAGCGGAGTTAATTAAGCATGGTGTTCGCCCGGGGAAAGATTTCATGCTCATATTTACCCCGGCCGCGCATTTACAAAAGCTAATACATTTCGGTCGAGCCTCGGAATCATGGCAAATGAGGGTTGGTTTTCAGAACTGTTCAACAAAGCCTATTCAGTTTATGACTCAAATCACTTTCGGAACATTATTTATTAAATTATGTAATCATCTTAAAAAACCCCTATGTTGATTTTTTTAAGGGTAGACTTTGGAATATAATAGTATAGCTCTATAGCATGTTCCATATTATTATGAATTAATGACAATAAATGCCAAAATTTTACATCATCTAGTCTGTGGTACACCACAGCCTATATGATGTAAAATTTATAATATAAAAGATTAAAGCAGAATTATATTCTGATTTCGATTTTAAGTTTTTGTTAGTGTAGGTACATGTACAGTAAAAACAACAATACAAATCTGTTTTAATCTTTTTTAGGTGAATACTTATTTCTGTAACACGAATTCAAATTGAATCCTAGGTTGGATAACATGATAACATTATGCTTTGTAAATGTGCACGTCGGTAGCTGCAGAGGCCGCCGCATTTTATAGCCCTGCGATCATTCTACAATTATTTATGCAAAAGGACCAAGGAACTAAATATGGAGTTTCAGTTTATTTCTAAATATTTATGGATAATCCCTACTCACATTATAAATGCTAAAGTAGTCTGTTGCGCTTTCACGCCTAAACTGCTGAACCGATCGCCTTGAAATTTGGCAGAGATATAGCCTGGGATATGGAGAATAACATACGCTACGCTTTTTTTATGCGCTTTATTTACGCGATTAATGATATCCATGCGGCCGGAGCCGCAAGCAAAAGCTAGTTTATAATAATGTGAGACTGGCTGTGATCGCCGCAGCAGCATATCGTATGCAGCTAAATACCAGTACTTACATGGAGTCAAGTAACAAAATCCTCCGAAATTATGGATTTCGAACTAAGAAAGTAGATCTCCTGGAGTGTAAAAGTGGGTTGGTACCACAAACAATAGGGCACTTAATATCGTATCCAGCGTGTCCTGTTGTCTGTATGCTGCAGGAGTTGATGGACGCTACTGAAAGTGTCAAGCTCGTTGGCAAATTCCGGGCTGACTGTGTATAGTTTGCTATCGACACGTTAAGAAGGTTGTGGTAGTGTCCATAGGCTCGCGGGGTATTACTTTGGAACTTTGAGATAAGCTGGCGAAATGAGGGAGTAGTAACTATTTGCATACCCCTTCTGAGAAACACAGGCTTGATGTTATTGTTATGTTAACTGTTTCTAACACCTGGCTTACTTTATTGTTAGTGAAATGTACTTTTTGAAGGCCAACCCCTGTTTAGTATCTGTATCTATTTCGAAACAGATATACCTACTATCCTTTGTGCATAAAGCTGTGGTTGCATTGTACTCGGGGCTAATTTTGAATGATCAATATTGTTCACGCAAATGTAGTTGTGACAATCATGTTTTTGGTCAACACTTAGCTGTAGATGTGTAATGTTATCCTACTAATATTATAAATATGAAAGTTAGTGTGTTTGAATGTTTAGATGTTTGGTTGTTTGTTACTCAATCACGTGAGTGGGATAATTATTGACCTCAAAGTGGGCGAAGCCGCTGTCAAGAGCTAGTCGTTAATATTGGAACGGATAATCCTATTGACGGGTATCAGTAATTCTATTCTCTTATCTATACTAAGATTATAAAGAGCAAAGATTTGATTGTTTGTTTGTTTGCGTTGAATAGGCTCCGAAACTGCTGAACCGATTTGAAAAATTGTTTCACTGTTGGGAAGCTTCACTATCCCCGGGTGACAAAGGCTATATTTTATCCCCGTATTCCCACGGGAACGGGAGCTACGCGGGTGAAACCGCGGAGCGCTGCTAGTTCTTCATAATGTCAATCAGATTCATAGAAAGTATTATTACCAATTTTATGAAAATCCTCAGTTCGTGTGTAAAGTGCTTACCTATCCGACAGTATTGGAAGTTTTATAACGTATAATTTGAATTTATTACAGACACGCGATTGTCAGAATCTGACGGTTTTTCAAGTAAATATTTCAAGAAAACACAACTTTGGCTTGGTTGGATTATACGTACGCCTTTTGTTTTTTTATTCAAATGAGTAAAATCAGTATATATTGATAGATTATATATTTAGAAGTATATGTTAAATAAGATATAAACTGATCATCTGTATAAATCTTTGCAATAATAGTATTGTAAAGGATTAAGCGTGACGTGCCAAAACTCATTTGGAAATGATCCCTCTACATGTCGAGATATAGGTAAACCGTTGAGCGCGGTACGTTTAAGCTGATTGCGAGCACATAAATCCGGGCTATGACAGGGGACAGGCATGGCCGCGCCCGACTTTTGACGCGTCAACTTAGCCGGAATGGACCTGCCTGATTATTCCAACGAGGGATGTTAGATGTTACTGTAAACTAGGGATGGGACACGTTTGGCATCTCAATGTTCGATAATTTCCGGTTTTTTTTTCCGATTTTCCTCTCTAGGCACCAATTCTGTATGGTTATAATGATTCCCCGCGCAATCTTACTACGTTCAAACTACGTCAGTATCGTGTTTTGTAGAAACTAATGTAACAACTGTAACTAACCGTAATGTCATATTCTGTATGTTCCAAGAATTAGTAGATGTCGTGTGTGATCTAAGAAATTGACGTGGTTTCGAAGTAAGGAATCGATAAGTGGTCATAGTGAATTAGGGCCCTGGTCGTGTCGGATTGCCTTCCCATCGGACTGTGAGAATGAGGGAAGAGAGAGTGCATGATCTGTATCTGTGCACACACTCGTACACAGACACAGATGTATATACATATATAGACATATCTCCAGCGTCGAAGGCTAGTTTCCTTTGAGATATGTCGCCATGGCCGAAATACGGTCTGGAGGTCTATATATTCGATAATTTACGGAAAACCGGGCTTGAAAGGAATTTTGTAAGTAAAAAATGCTTCCAATTTTCTTCATTAACATTTTACGGCTCATTTAGTGTTGTTTTTAATGTTTATTTAAGCTCGATAAAAGCTTCGCTCCATTCAGAGGTATTTATTTATCGGAACCTTTCAAAAAAACCTTAAAGAGTTAAGTCACTAAAGGGGAAGCTTTCAAGTTTTTTGCTGAAAGTGTGTAGCGAAGCGAAGATCCTTGTTCCTACTAACCTTTGTATACTAAGATCCTTTATGAACCTCCAAAGGAATAAAATACTTTTGGGAGCTATTTCAAGAGAGGCAAGTTGCACCTCTCTTTATGACTGAGACGTTCTCTTGGAGCTTTTTTGAGCTTCCGTTAATTTAGTTAACGTATATTTTCATAGCCATTTTTTCAGGGAAATAATCTTTTCTTTATAACCTGTGATTTGCCATCAACTCAAAGTGTAACTGTTCAAAACAGAAGGTCATCGCTACACAGGAAAAGTTTTTATTCAGTGCGCGAACTTTAACCAAGAATTCAGCATACCATTCTAAACCCCCAGCGAAGAAATTTTTAGTCGTTTTTACAAAAAAGAATCAGCTGTTTCATAGAAAAGTGCAATACCTACGCGGCCAAAATGTATGGAACAGCTGTTTTTTTTTGTTGACTATCGTCTAACTTCTCATCGCTGATACTACCTCTGTCGGAGACGATGCCTGGGGAGACAACTTGCTTTTTAGCCGGACCCACCAGTGAGTTTGAGCCCGCGACTGGATTCCCCTTAAGTCTGTAAATTCATCCGTGACTTGCGAATCATATTTGCTTAACTTACAGCCTGACGGTGACCTGCAATTGCAAAAATACGTAAGAATTTCAATTTCGCGGGGTAGTTTAGCGCATCCTTCATAAGACGCATTATTTCGTAGTATTGATTGAGGCTAGCAACATTATGGCCATTCATATGAAAAACAATGTAACTCGCAAATTCAGCTGTAATGACGGCAGACGGTTTATTCTGAACCAGCCGTACGCGTGGTCATTATAGTGGACACTTAGCCGTATGTAGGAACACGTTAGGTCTACCATGTGGAACGTACAGTTCAAGTAATTTACTATTAATTACCATAGAAATCGATCCGTGGGTTCCAAATAATATGAAAATAATTCCATGTTTCTCATAGGTCATGAATATTGTAATGAAAGAACCCACGAGGGTGTTTGTTCGTCACGATGACCGCGACGAAACTGTGCTTTTACTGGAATCTTATGAATATATTATTTAAAATATGGCCCGGCCTGAATTATGTGACCACGTGTGTTTTACATATAGATAGGTTTTGTATTAAAATGATAAATTCACCTGAGCCACCAAAATTTGATTCATCCCTTGTTTCTTGTAACAGTCGTTTATATCTCCAGGTTTGGCTTTGAAGAACATGAGACGTATAAATAAGATATTTACTCACATTTTGGTAACAGGCAAGGTAACTTAAATCTAATGTTTTTAGATCACACATAAACTCACGCCTTCTTCCTATAAGTAAGGGGGTAAGCAGACACTACAGAACGCCACCTGGAACGATCGTTTCATACTCCTTTTGCCTCGTTTACGTTCACACATAAGGCCAATTCTCGTAATTAAAAACGTTCACAATCTAGTCGAAGTCTCATCTCAGCGACAATCAAACGTCAAGAAGTTGTCAAAAATGTATGAAAAGTCGAGGTATTTTTGACAGATTGAGACTGAGATCAGACTGTGAACGTTCTTAAAATTACGAGAATTGCCCCGCAGTTTAAATACAAGTCGGTTAAAACGTTCAAAATCTAGTCGCAGTGTGTCATCTCGGCGACAAGCAAATGTCAAAAACTTGTCAAAAATGTATGGAAACTCGAGGTTCGTTTGACAGATTGAAACTAAGATCAGACTGTGAACGTTCTTAAAATTACGAGAATTGCCCCTCAGTTAAAACACAAGTCGGTTAAAAACGTTCAAAATCTAGTTGCAGTGTCATCTCGGTGACAAGCAAATGTCATAAACTTGTCAAAAATGTATGGAAACTCGGAGTATTTTTGACAGATTGAGGCTGAGATCAGACTGTGAACGTTCTTATAATTACGAGGATTGCCCCCCTCTGGTCGTACACGCACGGCAGTTGCAAATACTACGCACCTGAACTTTCTGAAGGAACATCGCCAGTAAGGCGTTGGGACTCCAGCGTTTTCACTTACATCTGCCTTGCCCTTCATTTATTCTCTCAAAATGACAAACATCTAAGCAAAAGTACTCTTTTAATTTTTATCTCTGCATCTTCTTTTAAACCGCACCATTGCCTTATCACAACAATGTTAACCAATTGCAAAATAAAACAGTAATCGCGGCCCATGCTCAGTGGACTTACAGTGTGGAATATTTGATGATACTTAATAACACCTAACCTAGTTTACAGCACAATGGCTGAAATGCAGTAGTTTGCCGTACAACAAAGTGCGGGTAGATATGTGAAACAGGTAGATAATCGGATTATACCACGTCCGCTGTTTGCAGTTCTCAGCGGCCACAGCGGGAGCACGTAAAATCGTTACGTTTCGATCCGGACCGAATTCTCCATCGACAAACATTTGTGCATATTCTGCTGTAATTGGGATTCATCCATTTTTGTGGACGTAATTATACACATACTTACCAAGACTTTAGAGTTTTTTTCAGATGTTTCAGTACATATCAAACATTTTCATTCTCGATTTTTAAAAAGACGCTTTGCTATAATTTTTAAGCAAGTATACTCGTAGTTTATCCCTTAAACTATACTTACAAAAACGATAGCTAGCACAGCGCTAAGGCGAAATGGCGATAAACAAACGTGACGAAAGCAACATTAAAGAAAACGGTAGAAACCAAAGTAAAATTAGGTCGCTACGTCAAACAAAGAAGGTAGCTCAATAGAAATCGATTCATCGGTTTTCGAACAAAGGCACGAAATTAGGTGCAAAGGCTTCCAGAGCCTCAAAGAACCGGCCTATAAAATCCTACCGCTTTTGCTCAATATACATACGAATTTCCAAAATTTCATTAAAAAATGTAGGCTACTGACTTAGTAATCACGTCATTATCATGTCAGCTACCTGTCATCAACTCTTGGACGCAGGCGTTCCCCTAAATGAGAGATATTTCAGTAATGAGCTAGCGCGGCAGGGGAGTCCCAATCGCGGTAGGATGTTATTAGCTCACAGGTGGATCCTGCCCACTCCCCAGGCGTAATCTCTTACGACGCCCCGGGGAATCCAAGGGGTCTTGTTCCCGGAACCTTTGGGTACATGCCAACTTCCTAGTTCCAACATGTAACTAAGTTTGATACAATAACATTGAGTTGAGTGATCGATTTAGTCAATTAAGTTGTTATTGTGATACAGAATTTGAACTAGAAACTTATATTCATTCAGATAAGCTGTATTCCACGTAAGCAAACTATTTCCGTCCCACTATCAGTAGTTGGACGGAAATAGTTCACATCTATGTTTCCAACTTATCAAGCTGGAGCTTTGACTATTTAACTGGAAAAAGGCCAAGCAAATTGAACTTACATGTAGCTTTCAGGATAATGAACATTACTTGTAAAATTAAAGAGAATCCCATTGACCTCACAAACCGTAAACATAAAACATGTTTCGCCAAACTTTAGTTCGAGTTAAATTCAGAAGTGAAATATGATAATCCATCGTTTCGTGATGCACAGGTGCTGCTAACAAAGTTCCGGACAGGATAATGTTCATTGTTCGCCCACAATAAGAACAAACAAAGTAGCGAGTGAAGAAGCTAATTCGCATCGGCTTACAAACCAGCTCTTTGAGCCCCGACTGCCACGGAAAGCTTAAAAATCAACTAACCGACTCCATTCACTCAGAGGTGTTACTTGAATGCAGCGTTCGTTCCTCAGTTCGTTCATTCTCCACAATTGAAATGGTAATGTGGCTCCGCTCCAGTTCTAATTGCCATGCAAATGTTGGAGCCCCGTACACACTGATGTGTTTATAGCTAGGCAAGGAAGTCGAATCTTCTCAAAGAGGTGATCACGCTCCAAATGGTTCTTTCACTTGTCACTAATGAGAACGGCATGCAATCTAGTACTAGTTTTGTCTCAAGAACTATGTTACATATGAGGTGCTGGTTCTATATTAAATTAGTGCAGTTTGAAGCTCTCGTAGTTATGCTGCAAATATTTCTTGCTGCTGTGTAGGAGAGTAGAAGTTATGTTGCTTGAAGGAACTGAGAAAATTAACTAAGATTAAATATTAGCAGTTTCTTAGTAGGTATTCTAAAGGATTACTATGTTTATTCTTTAGATATTTGATGTTTTCAAAACAGTTATTAAACATTGATAAAATACCTCTCTTTATCTATTTAAGGATCAATATTAGAGACACATTAATAATTACTATCCATTCGATTTATTTGGCTTCCATTGTAAACATTTAGTCAAATTTTCGTAAATTAAACCGATTTCAATCACAGTCATCCAATTATTGTAACACGTTAAACCGACACAATGATCTAATCATGGGGGGGGGGGGGTTTGTAAAACTGTGGCGTTCGAACCGGCGCATTATGAGTGAACATTGTAAATGCGGCGTATTGTTTGTGATAACTATGAACAAACCGCTGCTCCGACCAACAAAAGGGATTTCAACAAATAAACTATTCCATGCGTTCAACAAAGTTAGGTTAAACGCGGTAAAACTCAACTTTGTGTACTCCGCAGTCGTTGGACTTGTCACAACTGTTTTTACGCAAATAATAAGCTGTTTCTACGAGCGCTCTCATAGAATATGGTGCAAATAGAATTTTCAATATTCACTCTCACATTCTATCCTTACGAACGTTCGGTTTTTCAGTTGCTTCAAAGTGCTACTTGGCATTTCATTACTTATTCAAGTGTTTTTATAAGAGACTATGAAAGTAGATATCTAGTTTTAATACCGCAACAGTCGACAGCTTAAATACTAATGTAATGGATATTATGTTGAGACGATTCCATTTTGGGGAATGTTTAATTTCAATTTACAAAATCATAATATTTCTGTTTTCTTTTCTTATTTTTGGCTTTCATATTTCTACATTTCGAAATGAAAAAAATTTGGAGAGTTTTGTCAGCTGCATTCTAACCGACTTAGGAAAAAGGAGGAGGTTCTCAACTCGTTATTTTTTGTTTGAATGTATGTTTGCTCAGAACTTCATCATTTATAAACTGATTAGAAAGATTCTTATTTTGTTTGTAAGGGTATGATTATAGAATAGTAACATAATATACATTTGGTCAAGTTCTGATTAGTGGTTTTTGAGTAAGTATCAATAAAACGTAATTTTCAGTGTTCGTAGTGTAGGTTATGTTGATAATGTTACAATAACTTCCTGTAAAAATAAACAATACAAAGTGAAAACTAACTATAATTTTGGAAATCGATGGCAAAAAAATAAAACGAAAATACAAACCCAAAGACACCGACTTCCGAAATTAAAGTTATTTTTCAGTTTGTAGGTTTTGTTTTGGAAGTCTGTTGCTTTTGAGTTCCATAAACTGTTACACCACTGCGTTTAATTGAAAAAGCAGGAAGCAATAAGTCCCTATATGACTTACCTAAATAATGTTAATAAATGGATAATATATGTAGTTTATAGGTAATAGTGAAATGTCAGGAAGTTACTCAGGTAGTTCTAAAGTTGGGTTCCACCAGCGGGGATACTAAACACGGCGATACGCCGGATGCACCGCTATCCTCCGATACACCATATATTATTCCTACGTGTGCATTCAATATGCACGTGATCCTGGAATTTCTAGTCCCTCGATATGAGTTATGCGTAATAACTTTTAGTTTGAGGTGTATATGTCACGGGCTGTAGAATATACCTCAGGGAAATGTAGAAAAATAGACAGTGTTTCAATATTTGGTAAGTGGCAATGGCAGTCGCGCTTTGTATTTTTAAGCGTAAGAACAATACGATCTTTTTTTTTCTTTGACTACGGCAAAGCAAAAAGGAGAATTATGACTTTGATCGGTATGTATGTATGTTCATCTGTTCCCTCATAACTTCTAAACTTCTCATAATTTGACAAATGAGGTATCGTTGGAAGGCTCGCGCCCTTTTGGTCACAGTTCTAACCTAACCTAACCCATTTAATCGGGGTGCCCCGGCTTAATAAACCAGTTTGGTCTAGGATAAACTAGTTTGGCCTGAAATCGGGTTTGGCCGGTAACATATACAAGTGTTCGGTTTATTGAATTTATGACCTGATAGGTAGTTTACACCGTTGCGTTGTCCATTGTAATCGAATATCGGAAAAATTGGACTAAGAAAAAGTCGATTTACTACGGCAAGTATAATGGTAGATTGGCATTTCAAATTGATTATGTTACTTTACCGAGAGCTTTGGATTTTTTTAAATCTAGATTTTGTCGAAACATTTTGTGCATTAATAAAGAAGTGGGACACGTAAAACTATCTATTTGTTTGGGTTATGTGATGCAAAAGAAAGAATGATAGGTAGGTACTGCTAGCAAAATAAAGATTCGCTTCGTGCAGAATTTAATACGGTGTGCGTGAGTGATAAAAATGGAAACTAAACCTACCCATCTAAACTAATATAATAAAGAGAAAAGATTAGATTTTTTGTATGTAGGTATGTTTATTTGTTTCGCTTTCACGCTGAAACGGTTGACCAGATTCGGATGAAATTTAACACATGGGTATACCATGATCTGGATTAGGATGATATTTTTTATTACGATATTTCCACGGGATCGAGTAATGGAAAATGCGGGGCACCGCTTAAGGGGAATCTAGTCGCAGGTTCGACCTCACTGTCTCACCAGGCTTCGTGTCCGACAGAGATAGTATCAGTGATGAGCAGTTAGACGCTAGTCTACACGCTTAACGTTATTGAGTAAGATGCAGGATCATTTATAGTAAAACAGGCGCGTAAACAAATTAAGAAAAGTCCTTCGAAAAACCCACTACATAAATCAGTGACCAATAAAGTTTATTGAATTTTTTCAATATTTGAGCTCTATCGGTACCGAATCGGTTTTGAAGATTTTACACTTTTTTCATTACTTAAACACGCCCAAAGTTAGGTTAAATTAGCAATAAAAACGAATCTTTGTTTGCTCCTAACTTTTTAATGGCTTTTTATTTTAGTATTCTGATTCCATACAGACAATTATTAATAATGACACGGAACCATAACATGTTTAATTTTTTATGTGCATTGTCGAACAGTGGAGTAATACATTCCCGACTTTTGTTTGGAGAAAATGTCGACTAGATTCACCTTATGAGGATTTTTTCTTAAATTCGGACTTTACACCTGTTCATTTAATTTTAAATTACACGTAATCAGGCCTATTTTCCATTGTAGTAAGCGAGATTGTGTTTCCACCAACCGAGGTAAGTAGGTATACAAAGTCAGTTGTAAGTAGGTATATTCGGTGCGTACGATTTTCATTGCAAATTGGACAAGTAGATTTTTATTCGTTGCGTGAAAATAACCGTGCCTCAACTTCATTTCCGAGCTCATAGGAATATTTTTGCATATTTCCTGCTATCATGAAGCGTCGATTTGCTCCAGTTCTTAGATTGAATTTTTGCTGACAGTATAAAATGCGTGGATTCCATGTCTCGCCCACGAGTGCGGCAGGCGAGCTTCCTCAGCGATATTGAAACTTAATGATGCGTTTTCCAATAGTTACGTGACTCAAGAAAATATTATTTCGTCTTTATTCTGCCTAAAATGGGTAAAGGTTATCATTATTGCGTCGTTACCAGATTCCAAGTGGGTCTTTATCAATAAGTACACTGTTTGATTTTACTGATCGATTTTATCAACTTTCTTTTCATAACATAATAAAAGATCACGCCTTGTTTCCACGAAGAGTTGTGTGTACCAATAGTACCAAGCACATTTCGCCAGTTATGTAAATAACCTTGTGCCATCAACCGGGCACAAATCCAGACACCGGACTGCTACTGAGAAATTCTAGATAGAAAAACCCAATAACAATTTGCCCGACCTGGTAATCGAACCCAGGATCTCATGTTTAGCAGTGGCACTTGCGATCACTAGACCAACGATACAGTCACTTAATTTTAGTTATCTAAGGTATTTCTGTTTACGCTAGCAACACCAAAACTGCTGCTGTCAAAACGGTGAAGGGAAACATTGTTACGAAACCGGCATGTCCTAGAACCAAAAATTCGAAGACATGTGACATTTACCAACCCGTACTGGGCCCGCGTGGTGGATTACGGCCCACTCCCTCTCACAGAGTGTCCTGTGTCGGAATAATATTATAGGCTGATTATGCTAGCAACACCATATTATAAATCTACACGAAAGTCAACTCAATTAAATTTGAATCTCCAAAGAAGTCGCGGTTCTTACAGTCGTTTTGTGAAATTGAAAAGAAAACGTCAGTTTGCTAACTAAGCGCGGCTAGTTCACGAGAGTTGCAGAGTTTAGCGGGCTGCTCGGGTTCGCTCGCGTCCGTCCGGCGCCTGCGCCGCTGGTAACGACACCTTGTTGCTGCGAACCTCATTCGAGACTTTCGCGAAGGAAGGCTCCGCACAAGTTTGCTCAGTTCATAAACGGAAAGTTTGCACCAATCTGTATAGAGCCCGCCATTTAGAAATGACTTCGTCTTATAAGATTATTTTTAGAAAAGAGTCTGTGTTAACGATGTTGTCTTAGTTTCTGAACTGAAATTAGCTTTTAAAGTTGAGAGCTTGGTGAGAAAATATGATGCGATTTTTGCTTTTCATTGGTATTTAGCACGTGTGATAAACTGATAGTGCGCGATATTTATAAGAACAGAGGGGCAATTCTCGTAATTTTAAGAACGTTCACAGTCTGATCTCAGTGTCAATCTGTCAAAAATGCCTCGATTTTTCATACATTTTTGACATTTGCTTGTCGCTGAGATGAGACTGCGACTAGATTTTGAACATTTTAAATTACGAGAATTGGCTTTCAGGTAAAATTTACCGCAACGCAAAATCAATAATCATACCAAGTGTCATCATATATCGATATATGTATAGACTTTAAATTTGAATGTGACAATAAGGATAAATATATAAAATGTTATGTCCTTTGTTCCTAATGAATTTCTCTATCCTCATTACGATTATAAAATCTTGTTAAAACGTATATTTAAGAAGCAATTTTTTAAGTAACTGCTGTGTACGCCTGCCTGTAAGTGACAAATTCACCATAACACAATGCAAATGTTATTTTTATTATGTTAATGTTTCTAGTGAATAAGTCGTTGGTGTACCTTTTAAATAAATAAAATAACATTCGTTGACGTTCCCACGGACGTAATAAAATCGCGGCCAGATTTTTTCGTCCACTGTTTCTACAATGCACTGCTTCGCGTCGAGATTTGAAAATCGAACAGTAGGTACCTAAAACACACTGTTCGATTTTAGACGCGTTGAGACGCATGCTGTTGGATTCTCAATTCTCGGGTCTACACCGACAGTTGAAAATCTATTGCGCGAAAAAATCCCACCGAAATTTTATTACGTATCGGTACTGCTTATTAATACTAATGCACTGTTGTGTATGTCTATTTAAATAGACATTTTTAATAGCTATAAATATGAAGTGTCATTGTTTAATCATTGGATAAAACACACCTATTATGTACAACTTTAAAGTTAGACTAAGCGCTTGCCAAGCGAAAATTAAGTGCGTAATATTTAAGTTTTCACCTGATACATCGAATATTGGTAAACTATCAGGATGTTTGACCTCCGCCACTCAAATAATGGGGAGGATACTGTCATTCCGGAATCGTAATAGAGGGGCTATGTATTATATATTGCAAGTGCACACAACACCGCAATACCGCGGTGTCCACAGCGTAATGATAGAATGTCCCCGGGCGCTGCACGTGACGCGACTGCCAAGCTCACCAGAACCCTGCTTACATCGCCATCCGTTGCTTTATTTCGCCTCTCTGTATTGCCACAGATATTGATAGGTATTTTTTTCGTGATATTGGTGAGAAGAAACTCAGTTGAACGTGAATGCAGAGGTGACCTCTATACAATTTTTTTTTTCAATCAGCTTTGTCCCTCTGTCTTCCGAATATTTTGGAAACTTGGTTGTTTCTACCGGGAGTCGAACCAGCAAAAACATAATTAACGCGTATTTTAAGATATGAACCGAAACTGAAAGGGGCTTTTTTTAATCTTTGCCCCACATTAGGAATTTCTCCTGTATTGTGGGTGCGTCTACAAACACTCAAACTCATATACACAAACAGCCAGACCCGGAACAACTACTTGTAGGTCATACCAATATTTGTTCCGTGCGGGAATCGAACCCGCGACACGCAGCGCAGCAGTTAATCGCTTAACCACTGCGCCAACCGTGCCGTCAATGCAGTGATAACGTTGACAAAGAAGCAGGCTACAGTTACTAAGTAGGTGGAATGATATCAGTAATTTGATACCATACCCACAGTCCTTTCATATTTTTTTTACTTTGGACAGCAGCGATCTAAAAACAACCTTATAATAACGAGAAGAAATATTATAATTTAGGCAAACTTGTCAGTCATAGCTGCAACCCAACAGCAACCTTATCGCAAAAAGTATGAAGATCACTGTGGTTTGGACAGTGATACAAAATCAGAGGTAAAATAACTATGAATGGACTGTACCTACAGCGAAATCATCAACATCTGCCTAGCCTTTTCCCAACTATGTTGGGGTCAGCTTCCAGTCTAACCGGATACAACTAAATATCAGTATTTTACAAGGAGCGATTGCCTATCCGCAACCCAGTTATTTGATACATAAATATTGAATTACAAGATGGAATTAAAACATAATCTTCAAGCTATTTCTATCCACCTTGTGTAACCACATATCAAATTCATTGGCTCTAACAGGATCTCTTCACAACCATTTATGGACATCGTATGAACCGAGCACTTCACATCACGTCACGGCCGAAGCTATAACGAACTTTTCCCGGCCGAAAGCCGACAACTTCTATAAATAATTGAACAGCTAACTTCGCTGGCGACTTCAGATGATAGCTCCTGCACTATATTATCAGGAGAGGAATCGTTTAAGTGTTCCTGAATATTTGCCAGCGATCCAGAAGTTTCGTCTGTAATTTGCATTTCTATATTTTATGAGCGAATAAATTATACGAATGTGTACCTAAGGTCGTAGGTACTTAGGTCATGTAGTTGCAAAGTGTAGGGCATTTTGCAATGTGATTTTTTTTTAGCTTTATTAAGCTAAAGCTAAAAAGCTATTATTATATTATATCATAAAACTTATATTTTATGGTCGCCATGATTATAATTAGATTTTCGTCTGTATGTTTTTATTGTAGATATGTATGCTCCGCAATATCTTCGGCAATTTGTGGATCGATTTGGAAAATTATTTAATGGTTAGGGAATGCCTCAGGGATGGGCCCATATTTTTATTAAATTTGTTTGGGTGGTTTTTGTGTTAGCTTCGATAATAGGTACTGTTGTACGGTGGGCTGCATCAATTGGGTACACCAGTTGTATTAAAATTTTAATACAACTGGGGTATCCAATTTTTGCAGCCCACTATAAATAGCATGTAGTTTTATGCAAATTGGTGTGGGCTATGTGCCATAATTAAAAATTTAAAATAAAAAAACTACTAAACTGTTAAACTGACATTATTTAACGAATGTGGCAATTATCTAGTGATATTTACACATCTTACGAAGTTCTGTGAAACAAAAATATTTACTTACTTCTGAAAAGCTTCAAAAGGAAAAACCCGCGTGTTTCCGCCATTGGTATTCCCAAAAACTGGAGCAGTTTCTTTTATCAGCCTCTTTTGAAGATCCTTCGGAATGAGCTATTAAATAAATAGCTAGTGGCCCTTACCGCATCGAATAAAAGAACACGACCTTCCCTCTATCGCCAACAATGTTCGCAATTGAAAAATAAATCGGGTTCCCTTCGAATATATTTGTTCAGATATTTTGACTGAGACCCTCATCACTTCCTTTGTACTCTATAAATAGATTCACTATCCAATTTACCCAACCAAACTACGATAGGTGAAAATGAAACTCGCCATGTTAAATTCACATATTCTTTATTTTAAAAGTTCTTACGAATTATAACTAATTGGTAACTCAAATATCACAAAATTAAAACCACGTATTAAAGTAAAAAATAAATATTTCAAAAACAATAAAAAGTAACAAAATCGAATACACATCAATATCAAAAGTATAGGATTCAAGCTCGATGGGAATGTATTACGTAATTCCTATGTATTTACGTACTTGTATAATCGTCTAATATGTACTGTACTGTAAAATACTGGAGTTAAAAGCTCTGGGTTTATAAAATGCGTGAGAGTATTGCGTTATCACAGTGTTCGGCAAGTAAATACAGCGTGGTTAGTGATCTGTTTCAATATTACCCATTTTACTTATCAAAGTATATTTTACCTACTGCCTAAAATTTGGTATAAGAACGATGCTAGACCGTTTAACACATTGTCTAGATTGACTACAGAAACTTTCATAAGTAAAATGGTCGGTGTGAAAACTTATTCAAAAACATTTAAAAGTTACACATAATAAACTACAATCGTGTATATTGTTATACTGAATAATTATCATAAGACAATCAAACGATTAACTATTATTATTATAACTCAGTCTATTTGCTTCCACAAATTCATTTTAAAGTTTTTGATATGCGACTTTGTACAAAATGATATTTGCGTCCGCACAAACTTTGGGTTCATTATTCACGTTAACCTTTATGTAAACATTGTTGTGGTTACAGCCAGCAAAACACGGGTCTATTACGAGTTTAGATGATCAAAATCAAAATAATCAAAATGTCGGTTAGGTCCTCACCATTTCTGTTCTGATTGACACTGGATTTTTTCATTCGAGCCTCAAATTATTTTACGTTGATTATATTATTAGAGGCCTGCTTTCTATGTTTCCTACACAAACATTGTCTCCACTTACTTCAATTATCACCTCTACCTCTTATTGGTACTATTAAAATGACTAGATAAATTGTTTTTACTAAAGAGTCAATTTGATACGACAGTTCCTATACTGGATCTAGTGATACGATGCTCCATTATAATTTTCTAAAACATTTATTTTTTATAGCGTTCTGTTCAACTATCGAAACGGTCATGACATTTAAACCAATTTTCTTTTCGAATAGATTGTAGTAGAATTGAATATACAAAAAGAGGATTCAAGATGACGACAAAGGGATTTACATCTCACCAAAGGAACATGCTCTAACCAAAATAACATTTAGGGTAAAGGACACATTTAGAGCCTTGTCATACAAGCGTTGTCTGAGGACTGGCGACGCGACGACATTTTGAGTTACATTTCAGATCCGACCTTCATGATTCTAACCAGATGTATCTGCATTATGTCTGGTAAAATAAGTCTTAGGACCAAAGACTTCAATTTATGACTAGGTACAGGTTTGTCGCAAAATGTCTATAATAGTTTCGATTTCATCGCCCAGTTCTTTGTCGATGACCATTATCGTTCACAGATCGCTTCAATGATAAAGCCCTGAACATAGTTGACGTAAGGGTGTGTTTACATTGGCGCCTTGGTACAGGCGTTGATGTCTCCGATGCTCTTGACACGCCGATGTCTCTTCTGCTTTAACAGCGCGTCGTCTGCTGACTTAGCCGGCAGGGGCGAGCTCACTCGGTGAGCATGGTCCGCTTTATGTCCGTACCTTTGGAAAAAAATTAACTAAAAAACCTTGCCGAGAAAGGAAGATATCCCTTACGGCTGTTTTACGCGAGGACAGTTTCTCATGTGCTTACACTAATCGAGTAAACGACGTATTAAGTACAAGAGTGCGATATATGTACAAAAAGAATGCAAATTCAAAAGCAGATGACGAGGCAGGCTAACCATATAATTTTAAGAGCACTAAGTGTGTCCTCAGTGCTCTTAAAATTATATGGTTACTATGGTAGAAAGACTGTCGTATACGAGGGGGCTCAACCCTATCTCTATACCTAAAGTAATTAAGGAATTGAAATCACTTCCAACTTTTAAAAGACTCATCATCATCATTTCAGCTGGAAGACGTCCACTGCTGGACATAGGCCTCCCCTAATTGGGGGGGGGGGGGCTTGCCATAATCGCCACGCTTGGCAGGCGGGTTGGCGATCGCAGTATGGTGGTAAAATGCAAAGAGAACGCTGCTGCCCATTCTCTAGTAAGTCCCTTAGTCGCCTCCTACGAAACCCACGGGAAGAGATGGGATGGTGCTATTCTTTACGTCCGGCACTACATGGAAAAGACTATTAAAGCACTATTTACTAATAATGTTTAAATCGAACGTTTTTACTTTATTTTTATAGGTTAATTTTACTTTTTAACTCAGCGAAACCTTCGCTTAACTAAATTATTTTATTTTTCCTCATATAGGAGTGAATAATTGTATTATTTTTGAATGTAATAAATTGTCTTAACCATATAAATCGCCTGGTGATTTTCACCTATCGACGATCAAGAAACTGTTCTTGTGTAAAAAAGACTTCATGGGGTTTTTTTTAGAAGTATTTGTATTCGTATAAGATATTCATGGCTTTTTAGAAAAACAAAAAAATAACTAAAAAATCCATCTTAAGACAAAACAAAATGCCAAACTTATTTTATTAGCCTCACCCAAAATGCAAATTTCGTAAGCCTAACAAGGTTATCCCTACAAATTGAAGTAGGCGTTAGTTAAACACCCACGCGAGCATAGTGTGCTACATTTGAAGTTAGATTACGTCGGGAAACAGCAAACCTTTGTCTCTCACTCTTGTGAACGTAATTAGGTCATCCAATTCTGTTGGCTTTAAAACACGAGCTGTATCTAAAGAAATAAAACCAAAGGAAACCGTCTATTGAATTTCCGCGATTTCTTTCGCGTAAAGTTTAATGCAATCTATAGAAATGTGGACTGTTGAACAACTTCGTTTTTTGTGAATACCGTGTAAACAAGCGAAACTTTTTCTTTGTGGTAATAACTACAGTAAATCTGGAGAAGAAAATAAATCATGTAATTTGAAAAATAATGGTATAGTGGACCACATTGCGGACATTATCAATTTCACTAAGAGAAAACTAACATATCATTTCTGCTATAGTTCTTTCCAGTTCGACAATGCGCTACTAATTGAGGATGTATTAGAGACTATATTTTTGTCTCTGGGAACACAAAGCAACTGCGATGTCTCTGACGCTTATTGCAGATTTGCATAGTCGTCAGTGATCACGTTCCTTCCAAACTGAAATACATAATACGGCATCACTTACCTATGAGTAATACTAGAGTTCTCCTTGATATCGTTCAGTCTCGTCAAACTATCCCTCGTCGACACACTGGACTGCGAGTACAAGCTCAGCGGCGTGTAGATCGGCTCATACTCCTGCAGCGTCGGCGGCGGCGCATACGTCATGCTCAGCTGCGACAGCGTGCGCACGGCTATCGGCGGCGAGTACGAGATCTGGTACGGCTGCGTCAGGCTCAGCACGCTCGAGCTCTCGCTTGAGCTAGACGGTGACGTCCGCTCGTGCTTCGGTTTTAGTACCCCAAGAGCTCGGGTTATTGAGCCCTGAAAATAACTTGCGGTTAGTTCTGGGAGTCATCATTTTTAATCATTTTGAATAGGTTGTTACCAGTCTTACCCTCAAACTATGCCTCCTCGAGTCCCCACTAAGATCGATGCCTGGTAATCCAGTAGCAACCGACCTTGAGAACGGTCTACCCAACATCCTGATTTGGTGCCCAAACAAGTTTCTGAAAACCAATTACAATTTGATTTCACTACACAACGGAAGCAGTACAAATTTGAGATAACATAAAGAAGCCAGGCAGAGCGTAGTTTGCGTTAGTTATGGTCACTTTAATCTCTCAAATTTGCACTCATTTGTGTTTAATATCTGCTAACACAAAAAGCTCACATGCAAATTCTCGTTAAGTTATATTTTACAGTCGCAATGTTGGACCTCAATACTGCATTTTTATTCCTAGCAGAAAAATAACGCAAACATTTTCATATTCACAGATTTATGTTCACTGGAAGCTACAAGAGACAGTTAATAAAAAGTGAATGGTAATTCAATAATATTTTGCATAGACATCAAAAGCATGATGCACTTTGCTTGAAATGATACGGACCATGCTGATTGTGTACGAATATATGGATATAAATAAAAAGAAATAACACGAGTAGGTAAATATTAATGGATTGGATGACAACGAAAAGTACTGGATCCAATATTGGAATTGATAGCAAATGATTTGATATCTATATGTTTGAAACAAACAGTACTCTTCCTTGTACGCTTGAATGAAAATAACAACAACAATATAATCAAAATGTCATAACTAAATCCATCAAGCACGAAATGTCAACGTGTTGGAAATCTTTACAAAATAAAATGGAACGTTACATGGAAGGAGAAAAAGTGGACAGAGTCTGATTATTATGTAGTGCGGTCTAGTGATGATGACAGAGAGGCATTCATGATGTATCGATAAAATGATCGTTACCGTTCTGTCTCGATGCAAGGATCGCCAAGTTTAGGGTGATGGATAATAAAAAGAAACTGACTCGATGTCCCTTAGGTTTATCTTTTTCATCAGGATTTATTCACATTTATAGTTCAATCGATATCGTTACAGGTGATCCTAATATACAATGTTGTCAACTTTACAGTATGAATGTATACAAGTCAAAAACATAGTTATCTTACAGTATTAGTAAATGCTATTATTGTTATAATCCTAAAGCTAAGTGATGGTTCTGTCTTTACACCTATGAATATTCAATTGTAAAGATTTTAAAACCTTCGATTATTATTACAATTACTCCAAACTGTCATCAAATTGAAATGAATCCTTTTTAATAACGTTAGTGAATGCAATTAATGGGATATGAGTTACCCCCTATGAATAATACGAAGCATTTCATGCTTATATCTTTATAATATCAACTAAGTTGTATACATTTACTATTTTACCAAATTGATCAATCTCGAATTAACATTAACGTGACGAATCTAATCTACGGCAAGATCGGGACTCTAGGGGGTCACAATGTCCAACATTGAATCTAACACTGACGAAGGCGAAATACAAAACAAAATGACTGTGAACGTGTCCGATCGCTCCAACTTTTTGATATCCTTTACTTACAAACCACGATCCCTACGATAACTTATCAGTCTTCACCGCTCGTAAAGTTTTCCATAAAAAAAGTTTCAAAAAACGAGCAAGTTTTGACGGTGTAGTTATTCAACATTTTCTTTCGCAAAGAAAATATTTTGTGTAAAAATAGCGAATTTACAAACATTTTGATACAGGAAATTTTACATAGATACAGGTTTGGGCACCGAAGCTATAATTTATTTTTTAAACGAGAGTTTTTTGATTTTCGTTGGTTTATCTTTGTTTGGTGGACAACATGGATGCTCGGGCAGCCTCCACTTGCAGTTCTTCCACCTGGCAAAATATCGTATACCTGCAGGATTGCACCTCACATTATAATCAACTACAGATGCGCACGTACGGGAGGGGACTCTGCTCAGTGCCACTGTGCACTGGCCACTACTGAGTACTCAAACAACTGGTAGCATGCACTGTGCGTCTCACCACAACATCGTTGCACTCGGTCGCCACTCACATACGTCGTTGACTCATTTTAACAATGCACTTATGGGACAAACAATCTAAGAACTTGGTTATGATATATAATAATATACTGTGCTCATTGTCATCAAAAAAACTGCTAGATATATTCATGTATATAATAATATTGTAAATACATAACTCATTCATATCATACTTAATATAATAAGAAAATATAACATTTACATAGATACAATATACAAGTGGTGCGAAATATTATTGACTCGTAAGTTGATTGATGCGATGGAACATAAAAAATATTAATCGAATTGGTGTCTGAAGCAAATATTATATTTTCTGTGTTGGTATTTATATGAGTGAGTGGTTGACTCACCTGGCTGGTATGACGAGAGCATCGAATTCGGCGACCAAGTGTCTTCTGATAATGCTCTTGGAAGGAGGAATGCCGAGCGCTGTCGCCATGGTCTCGCCAGTGAACGACGGTTCTAGAACGACGAGCCCGCCGTGCACTCCACTGTCTGTTGTAATAAGATTACCAACTACGTGACCGACTGTTCCGGCGCGGATATCATTAGCAAATAGACAGTATCAAGCCGGGAACAAACATACCTTTCAGATTATCCGCAAATTCACCTAAATCAATATTATGAGCCCATCGCATAAACCTCTGATTGGTCCAGACTAAGGGATCGGCGTCGACGTTCTCGCACTGGTGCCGCCTGACAGCCAACGCCTACAACAAACAAAGATGCTGTAAAAACTTAACGATGATTGATCAGCTCGGGTAATTTATAGCGTTGGAAATAAGAAGGGAAATAATAAACGTGATGTAACAGGTTTTTAGCTAACTGTCGAGCAAGCAAGAGCGGAGTGCACGATGATTAATGGGTGTACATTACGGGGCACGGCAATGCGAGACGGAACATTTTGTTCCAGCTCATTGGATAATCGCTCATTTGCTTTTCGTTATCTCACCCCCACTTATCGGAAGGGACGTGGAAAGGTTTTCTCATTTCGAGCCACGCAATTTGTAAATGAGATGAAGAGTGTAATTTATGTCATTGTCATCTTTAATCTATCTTTCTTTCTTTTTATTTATCTTTTCTTCGGGAATACTTTTTTCGTGTCCAAAATTGATTAAAATAAAATGAACTCCTGTTTTAGCGCTACTGCTATCTGCCTCCTAATCTCTTACGAAATCTGGTTGCACTGTCCACTGACCTGTCGATCGTACTTCATTATTCTAAGCAGATGTATGCCGTGTACGATGGAGGCCTGGTGGAACTTCCTCGTCACTCCGAGGTACTTCTCCAACTCCTTCTTGCTGATGGTGTCCAACATGCGAGCGTCAACCAAGTTTGCCAAGAATGACTCCGCATACTGTTGGACGAAATTAACTCAAATTAGGGTGCCTGATTTCTTCTTTGGGTATATCTAGTGGGCCAATTTTCATCTTATTTTCACTGATACTAGAGGTTTTGAAGATTCGATATATAATTTGGTCAACGAGGTTAATCAAAACGTAAAATCACAATATTCATACCTGTGACAATCCCAAATCTGGCAGCCATTCAGCAGCGACCCAAGCGTGCGTCAACTGTCCTATACTGGGGTTCCTGACGAGGTCTGGTCTCCTCCGCTCCTCTATGGCCAGCCTCAGCTTCTTGCGATGCATCGGCTGCGAGATGCCCAGCCCCACCTCCAAGTCCGCGTCAGACAACTCGAGCAGAACCTGCCCATTCAAAGCACGGATCTAGAACCAACCAGAACACAATATTTGACGCTTAATGCGCGTCTCTCGTTCTACTACATACATCCCTACCAAAAAAAAATAATTATGAATTTATGAACCGATCACGACATGAATAACTTCGACGTTCGTGATTTCATTTTCATATTACAAGACTGAAACGCCTACTGAAAAGTCTAATATTCAACATATAAATAAGCAAATTCTGCGATGAATTTATCTGGGGGTGGTGTATCGGTCCCCGATTTCCATACAAATCTAATAAAATGAGCGCATTCCGAATAATGAATGGATTTGTGGGTAATGAAAATGGTTTTTTTATTCCATTCGTTACATACGAAAATATAATCCGTGTCGTTTCCATCGAGAGTTATGACCGGCAGAAATGTAAACATTGATTTTAGCTCTCACGTAATTCGTGCTGAAAATAACAGTTTCATTTTAACAATTTCAACAATGCACTTTGTTAAATAAGTTCTTTTTATATAAAATATATATTTTTGTATTATATTATTGAGGCTTTTCTAACTTGTTAAATAAATTGAGCACTAAGTGGTTAAAACGATTTGTGCTAATACTGTTTGAAGCCTCATACAGTTGAATGCAACAGAGCATAAGTGACCTCGTTTTGCTAAAATCTACGGAAACTAAGTTTATAATAGTTAGAAAGTAAGTTACTATGTCTTTACAATATTCTACTAACGTATTGTGCTTACCTGCCAATAAAATCGTCTATTGAACACTTATTTCAAGTATCGTTGTGCTTGTCTGGATACAATCATAGCAGAAGCATAATGCCGTAAAACAATGTATGTATGTGACTACAATGGTGTACAAGGCAAAAAAAAAATCACAAGGTTGTACACACAGCGTCAGTATGTGCTAACCCTTCAAGTTTTAAAATGTTACACTGCTACAACATTAAATTCGTTACGAATAATCTAAAGAATACTTCAAAATAGTTCATTGTTTCGACTTGGATTCGAACCATCGCATCACCGAACGTCATCATACCCATACCGGCCCATAAGTTTGACAAACTAGCCTGCCACTCCATATGAATTGCGATGAAATTGTTTTCTACTATCGTCCGAGTCACTTGTCTCTGTCTAATCGATAGACTAGGTTATTTTAGGGTATCTTACTTACGTTTTTTTACAAAATTAATTCCTACCTTCAAGTTATATCTACAACGTTTGATGTATACGTGCACTTAAAACGTCTTTATGCAGAGACGACATGACAGATCACGTGACGTTTAGTTAAATAGTTTATGTCAATCTAAAATACCTATTTCTGTCGCTTCCTATTTTATCGTTTGCGTTTTATGGATGTCACTTGTGTAGGGACCCGTTTGTGTCAGTAGCTAAAATATGTATAACAAGTTATCTGTAAATTATCAAATCAAATTGTAAATTATAAATCTTTGTAGTAACATAAGATCAAAGTTTTGTTAAATAATAATAAATATTATGAAATGAGTATTTAATTATTCTTGATTTTTTAGGTGTTTGTATATATTACTAAAACAAAATAGATAAATACTTTATATACAAAAAAAATGCATGACTAAAAGCACATTTCGTGCCTTGAATGTGAACCCTCAATCTTATGAATGGCAAGCGGTATTGAAACCTCCGGTCTAATAAGACATTAAATAATTTTCCGTAAATGTTAAGCCTATTCAGTAAAACAATACATTAATTGCAAGAAAATGTTTTTGCAAAATACAAAAAGTAACTTGGGCCTAGCACGGATTTGAACGCACATGTCTCTTGGAGGGGTAACCACTTGATGGAGCTGTGTGTACATACTTTTGTTGTCAAAACCTTATTTTCAGTTTGCGGTTTGTTTTTAGTGGTACTAAACAAAGGCGATGAGAAGAAGTGTTATTGAAAGCACACACTTAATTAGACCAACTTCACTTTGATATTTTCGACTATTGCAGCGAATTACGACACAGTCAGTGCTAGCTCAAAAGCCATGCAGTGACCACGGGGCATAATGAATAGCATATAATATCATGTTATATTCAACATACCTTGCCACTCTTGACGTTATCGGCAACAGCAGCAGCATACTGCGGCATGCCCAGCGCCAGCTCGAGCCACGCGATGATAGCGGGCGCGCGCCAGCGGGACAGGGGCAGGGATGCTGCCTCCCGCAGGGCCGCCTCACTGCCCAAGGGCGACCACGCGCGAGTGCTACCAGTACCCGAGTAGATCGGCTCTGAACAACAAGCTATATTGAAAAACATTGAAACATATTCATTTGTGACCTGAAAAGGTCGCCCGAAGGTTCCCAATGTTGTTGGTATCTATAAACGCAAGGAAGTTAGGAATAAACAGTAAGAAAAAATTATATATGAGAGTCAATTGCCAATTCAGATCTATGGTTGGATCGGTAAAGAAAACCAAAGTTATTGGGAGGGCTAAAAAATTATCAACAAAAAAAAAATGAAAATTTTTGACAAGGTGCAGATTATTTTGAAGATAGTCACTGTATATTTTTCCCGCTATGGGCTTCCAAACTCACCACTCTCATGGCCACTGATGGCCGCGCTGCCCGACTTGGTGCGGTGCCGCGAGCGCGCGAACACGCGGGAGATAGAGCCCCAGGCCGACCCGCGGCCGCGCGCCCCCTTGCTGCCCGCGCCGCTGCGGCCGCGCACGCCGCCCAGCAGGGCTGCCTCGCACTCACCTGGGCTGGATAGCTGTTCTACTGACCTAATGGAAGCATAGGAGATGAGATATTGACATGGAAATTCAAGCTAAAAAAAGAAATATTTACTTTTATTTTTGCCTGGTGCTTTATGCGTACAGTGCGTTGCAAGAATAAGTTTTATCAGCTTTTAATGTTTCCACTGCTGAGTCACAAGCCTCCTCGTGAAACAGTGTGATGGGTTTTAGAAACTTTATTCTCTAGCAAAACAAAACTAACAGAAATCCTGTGGTAGAACGTTTTCCACTTTTGTCAAAAGTTTGCAACTTGCTATTTACAAAGTATGTAAATAAAACACTTGACACTGGAAAAAAATTTCAAAGGCACTAGAAATGGCGCTACAAATAGAATGTATTATGTAAACATTCACAGTGGATGTTCTATGTTCTCTTCAAATATTCAACAGCTTACCTAGGACTATAAAAATCATAAGTCATGTATTCAAACTAAGCTGAGAGTCAGCACATCGTCTAAATTACATAAGACAGTCCCCCAAAATGCCCGCCCTACACCACGACTTTAAAGGAGTCATTAATTTGCATCAGGTGTACAATCTATATAATCACTCAAATACGGAATTTCGATTTGACACTCAATCTGTACGGCGGGTTTTTACGCAGCAGCTGTTAGCTCTTAAAATATTGCAAGATGAAAGATTAAAATAAAAGGTAGCCTGCGCGAACAGTTGCGGAAAATGAAAAAGAATTAAGCCGGAAGAAAATGTAATTTCGAGCAACTATTGCTGAATCGTGGACCGAATCGCGTAATGCTCGATAAATTTTACTGTCAAAATTCGATAATATCGCCAGTAGAAATAAAGTAGCCCGTAAAAGTAATAGAATGCTGAATGTTATCGCTCCATTTCCTATTAACTTTTAGAGGGCTGTAATATGCATCAGGTGAACGATCTATGATAATTCCAACTTGTCGGAATTAGATTTCACATTGCAGACAACCTTTTTAAACAGCATTCCTTGATGCGGAGGCGGTGGTCCTTTAAATATTGCAGACGAGACGAAAGATATTAAAAAGTAGCCCGAGGAAATGAAAAAGAATTAAGCCGGAAGAAAATGAAACTTTGAGTAACTATTGCTAAATTGCGACCCGGATTGTGTAATACTCGATTAATTTTATCGTAAAAATTCGATATTATCGCCTTTCGTAATAAAGTAGGCAGTAAATATAATCCACCATCCCGCACTGGGCCGCGTGGTGGATTATGGCCCTCTCCGTCTCACAGTGAGGGACCCTGCGTCCCAGCAGTGGGAATATAATAGGCTGATTAGTGATTATGCTAAACGTAATAGAATGTTCCAGTTTCTTTTGACTTTTACTGCTATCAACTGTAATAAACCGCTAGGAGCCATTCGTAGATTGCGCTAATGTTAGCAAATAAAGATATTACCTCATTTGCAAGGCAATAACATACGTTTTTGCAGGGATTATTCGTTTTAATATAATTAGGTCGCTTAGAAATAGACCCTTGAACTCCGAGAAACAAGAAAGTTTGTTTGAAGAAACTTTTCGTGGCTATTAACAGGATTACCGCTATTTTTCCGCTGAAATTAGCACCTAAAGGGACGTCTTCAAAGTATGGTTCGAGGGTGAATTGTGGAATTAGATCATGGTAATGAACATCTGCTCAGCTGAATACTAATATTGTCTGGTTCCCCTTGTAACCTCTGTCGCTTCCTACGACAAACTATAACCCACGGGAAGCAATCAAATACGTTACAAGAAAAGATACTCATGTAAGAATATAATCATGTTAGAAATGATATTAATATTTTAAGCACATAATTATATATTGAAAATAAACATCCTTGATATGTGCGTAAAAACTGGACTTATAACAACAGAAAAGCAATTACTTTATCAGATTTTTTTTCCGTGCAGTAGAATTTGTTTCTAATCCATGCGAGCAAAAGTAAAAAAGTCTAAAAACGAATTGTTTCTGGTTTTTTTAATTCGATGGTGTCCTAAGAATTTATTTTTAAAATGTTATAAGTGTTTTATGCCGAGCTTCTTCGTTTTTGTTTTAGTCTTTATCAGCGGAATTTTGTAAATGGCCTTCTATTTTTTTTTACATTTTAAATAAGTAAGTTTTCCGAATAGAATATAATAGAAATAAAAGATAGGTACAAACCTTGATAGTGATCCCGCGTCGATGGAGCGTGTGAAGGGCGAAGCACTGTTGTGTGGCGATAGAGTTGGACTGCAGTCGCGAGGGGTGCTCACTAAGAAAACAGAATTTTCGTATATTGACAGTTATTTTTATTTATTCGGACTCCTTCACCACTCTCTGACAAATACTCTTGAAAAATCTCTATGTCACAAAGATCCTGAGACTAACGAGGGAAACATAATACATATTCATTAAAATGATCTTTAAATAGAAATCCGTAATTTTAATAAACACAAACCAAACAGTTTTATACAAGAGCACTTATAAATCCCATTTCCAAACTGTGTGAGGGAAAATAGGAACAGAAAATGCGGTTCACGATCCTCTTCGTATTGAACCACCAAGTATATTGTCGCCATCGAATACTTAGCCCTAATGTTACATGTATATGTAGAATAGCAGAGGCTTACAAACTACTTTATATTACTCAAGCTTTTATCCCCCGGCGGGATAGAATGTCCCGATGCATCTATCGAAGGCTCGTGTAAGAAAAATGTGTTTGGCACAAAGTACTCAGGCGTGGAACCAGTATTTTTGTATCGTTTTTCCGTACACCATTCTCACAGTCCTGTAATTTGGACGCGTTTGAATGGAAACTCGACTTCCGTTCCGATTTTTCGAAGCGACAACAGAAAAATGCACGTTATTTTATTATTTCCTCCAAGATAAAGCTTTGAAGTATGCCAATATTATACAAGGGCATCGTTTGATATGACATAAAGGTATGTATAATATAAATAACGGGCTTAAAGATTGTAAAATAACAAGCGGCGAACTCGGAAATCTTTTACGAGCAATACCTATCCATTTCCTACGGTTGGATTTTGACGGTTTACGCAAGAATAAAGACAGTGGATGTTATTTGTGTTAATAGATGTCAACATTTTGCTTTGAAATGAAAATACATACACTATGTGTTTTATTTTAAGTAATAAACCTAAAAATGTACGGTCACGAAAAGAGATAAGTAATCCGGGTCGTACGAAATAGTTGAAGTTTAGTAAGAAACGGATGGATTTTTTCGAATAAAATTTTATTTAATTCATAGAAAATAAACAATTTGTGGCGGCATCTACAAAGCCACATGCGAACTACGCATCAAAGACTTGAAACACAAAAAGTGATGTGGCGCCATCTACAATGCCACATGCGAACTACGCAAGGCTTGACGTCACACTATTCCTACATCGCGCAATCAGAGTTTACCGCGCGACTGGCATACAATGCCCACCAGACATAACGCCCGTCTGGTCGGAAGATCCTCCATTTTCTATAGAGTATGAGTGAACTTTACACCCTGTTCTTCATACCTCTATAAGTTAATTTATAAAATAATTTTAATCGATTTCTTAGTAAACTTTAACTAAATCCGACGACCCTGGTTACTTCCTGCCAGAGGTGCGGGTTGTTCGAAAGATTTACCGTGGCACACAGGCAACTGAGGGAACACGGGTGGGTTTTAGTCAATAAAAGTCTGACACGCCCTCCTGCTCCACCCAGAGCGGGAGAATGATGATTTCCCACCCAAAACAGAAACGACCCTAACTGAACCTACCTAACAGTAATATTAGTTTAGCAAATGAAAACCGCGTTAATAATCTCCCATTTTTCCTCCACTGATGCTATCGATTTTCAGAAATCCATAAACTCCCACAGAGACTGTTGATAAAATTGTCAGTTGCTTTTTCCATTTGCAGATATACAAAGGAAAATCACTTCAGTTATTATGAAAGCATATTGTGTAAAAGCGAACTCCAATATTTGCGAAATAAAAACTCAATGAGTTTGTTCCGGTTTTATGAAAAGAATGAAACAAAAACATGGTAAATTCAAATGGAATGAAGTTCTGAATATCCGAACAGTCGTTTTGCAATACTAACGTAGTTGTCAGGAGTTTTATTGTTTGATGTACGCTGAGCATGTTTCGTAAAACAGTACAATATTGACTGCTGCCTCCAGCTATTTTAGTTGTTAAACTGTGCACAATTTAGAATGCACAATGCGTTGCAAATTGTTATTTAGCATATTGTGGACTTCCATCATTTGCATTTAACAATGTTTCAATTCACAGCCATTTTTTGTTGAACAATTACTGGTTAAATTTTATGCTATCCACAATAAATAAATGCTGGTGGAAATTGTTCATTTTCATGAAATTAAAAAGCTCACAAAAGCTAAACTATATTGAGAAGTGAAAAATATAAATACATATAACTGCAGATCTGAACGTTCATATAGTCGTAATACTGAACTGTTTGTAATCCAATTAATCCAAATAACCACAGAAACCGTAGTGAGCTTGTGAAATAAAATATGTCCTCGATCGTCATTTATTAAAGCTCGTTGTCGCTCAACCATACGAAACAATTTGATTTCATCGTTATGAAAGTTTGCTCTGTAATAAAAAACTCGTTTCACCCGCGGACATTTTTGCTGTTTAAATTTTTCCCGGTAAATGTCCTTTGTTAAGAATGAGATGGCAAACTTCGTAATGTTTAAAAAGATGAGATTTTTTAATAATTACTACAAGAAACCTCCATCTAAATGAGTAATTTCGCCGTAAAATATTGTTTTGACTGTAAAAGTTGAACGTTTCCCACACAGCGACAGATATCATTATACTTGTTTTCAACATGAGCGAGTTGCAATCCGCTTTATTTTCCAGCTGAATCATGGAAATCATATTTCACTTCATAACAACAATGCCGCGGCTGTAATAACGTTAAAAAGGATTCGTTTAAGTTAAATTCATCAAAAATTAACGACGAAAATTGGACATTCGGATTTTAATGAACGTGATTTTGTGTTTAATTTGTAATTATTAAGTAAATTACCTACCGAACCGTGGCCTCAAATAGTCGAAACATAAAGAGGAAATTATGTGTATGTTGTGGTGGAGTAAGTGTCTGATTAAAATAAGGTATATTGTTATCCTGAATAATATTTTCGGCCCCTGTTGTGTATCGGACAGATTGGCACAGCAGGAGTCGAGAATAGAGACATACTTCGTAATAAATGTACTTACATTGATAGATATGATGTGCTGATGAGACGAGGGACGCGGCGTCCGTGTCATACGCGTCCAGCGCGGGCGGCGCGCCCTCCGCCGTGGAGTCCGACAGGTTGCCGCCGCACACCGACGTGGCGCCACCGTCGCTGCTACCTGTCATCGAGGCCATAGGGAGAAGGTTACCTATTTTGGCTCGAATGCATGCTAGACAATTGTGTAGAATACTTGAAAGATTAGGGGCCTGTTTCAAAGCGACCGAATTGGGAGAAATGGATTACTTATATTTTACTGAAATTATCTGCCAGAAAAGTTAACCAGAATTGATCCAGGTGGTGAAAAAAATATCTAGTATACATACAGAGTCAAGTTAAATTAGCAAAATAAGATTTCATCACTCGATGGACGAAGGTCAGTGACTGTAATCGGTCAGCCGTTTTTGTAATTTTTCGTGGAACTTAGATATATTTTACGAGTTCTAAAAACTTTAACGAAATAGTCTTGCCTTAATGTATTTGTCAGTGTGATCAAAAGGTTTGAACAAAGTTGGATGGAGATTTATTTTTTTCATTCGTTTTCGATATCAATACCTAACACGTGGGTAAAGTATTGCCAGCTAATTTAAATTGACCCTGTATAGTTTCACGTATTATTTGGCTACTAAAGTAATCTGTAGGTACGACAAAACCTCCTTTACCTCTAACACCAGAGTCAGCGCTGCAGCTTCCCCTGTCGCCGATCAAGCCGGATGGTCCCCCCAGCATCATCGGAGGACCCATGCCAAGTGAGGCCACACTCTCGCCTTCTGACAGACATCCCGCTGCTTGCAGCTGTCTTCGAGCCTATGTGATTTATAGAAAAATATCGGTTACGTTAACGTTATCATGAGTGAATAGGAAACTGCTTGAAACTAGATGGAGGACCAGTGGTCACCTAGTGATAAGTGCTCCGACTTAAGAGTTGTAAATCGTGGGATCTAACTCTTGATAGATTATAGGCTCCAACCCAGAAAGGCAGTTTACTTTGTGTAAATTATTTCATCACCACTGCTCTCAATACGGTAAAGTAAAACATCGTGAGGAAACCAGCACGTCCTAGAACCAACAATTCCTAAAAGATATGTGACATCTACCAACCCGCACTGGGCTCGCGAGGTGGATTACTGCCCACTCCCCCTCACAGTGAGGAGGCCTGTGTTTCCCAACAGTGGGAACATTATAGATTGACTATGTTTATGCTTGCAACTAGATTGTCACGGTATCATTGATCGACGTCAACCGACTGCAGTCTGGTTGCACCCTTATGCATTAATTAGTAGTAAACACAAATAGATCGAATAGTTTTTTATTTTTTGGTGGGGAATCGTGAAATAACTTCTCCCGCTCTGGGTGGAGCAGGAGGGTGTCTCAGACTTTTACTGACTAAAACCCACTCGTGTTCCCTCAGTTAACTGTGTGCCAGGGGCGACGGTATCTCTTTCGAACAACCCGCACCCCTGGCAGGCATCGGCCCTTGCGGACCCCACCAGTTGGTGCTGACATCTCTTTGAGGCATAGATTAAATAGTTTAGGTATATTTTACTAGCCTAAACAACATTGCGCCAGGTGAAAACAAAGGCATAAAATTTTCGCTCGATTATCAGCATGGCAGCACAGGTATCAACATCATTTTATGAGCCCGTAAATATTCACTGCTGAACATTCTGGCTGTTTATGGCTTCTTCCATTATTTCACCAATATTCCGCAAGTACAATGTTTAGCAAGCCTAAAGCATGTTACCAGACAGGTGGATGCTATCGGCCATCCTCATGTAATCCCTCAATCATCGTTTACAACACACGCGGGTAACAGCACGATACGATCCAACATCACATCCCAAACTCGATTATAGTTATACCTCCATCGGAACACCCTTTTAATGCTTCAATTAATTTCGATTGGGGCTTTAATTTGGACAGGATTTGTCCGCTCGAATGGGATGTCCCGTTGCGAGCCCGCATCAACGTAATGGTATCGAATGTTCCGCGGTCGCAGGTTAATATCCGGATTATGCCTAACGGAAAATCGTGTAATAACAAGCAGTAAGACGAGGAAACAGTTGCGTTTAATTTTCCCTGCAATTTAGATCAGACGGAGCAATTTGAAATGGTAATTAACACAAGCGAGTGATGGATGGTCTTGGTTCGAGCGCACATCACGCCACCTATTCATCATAGTACTGCGCTGTCGATAAAAGTTTATTTATTAATGGTTGAAGCACTTCATCACTGAAGTTGTTCATCAAAATCAATTTTGTATAATATCGATGTAGTTACACGGTAGAATGGTCAGCTCTCGGGTATTGATTCGGTGATTTCGCAGTAGATAAAAGAGAATGTTATTGAATTTGAGCATTGTATTTATTATCATTTCATTTACATTGTTTAACTAAATAAATTTTTAACCGTCTTTAAAAAGGAATAGGTTATCAATTCGACATGTTTATATATTTTCTTTATGTATGTTCGGGCATAACTCCGTCATATAAGTAGGTATAGACGGATTTGCAAAATAATTTTTTGGTTCGAAAGGGGTTTATTTCGAAATTATCCCATTTCAATTTCAAATAGATCTGATGATGAGTTTCGAAGATAGACAACGGAACTCTTCAAAAAATTACAGCAAATCAACCGCGATTGCTGCTATCGCATAAATATGCATTGTTTTGACCCCAAGGACGATGAAATTTCGAAATGGTGGGTACTATAACTAAAAAGTGAAAAATTAATACTTTTTCTATAATATCACAATGTAAATTCGACGAAAACACGTTGGTTTCATGTAGCATGTGTAGGTAGGTATAAAAGTTTCAAAGGCACAATTTAATTAGTTCAGTAAGCCTACCTCAAACAACTGTTCCCGTGCATGCCTGAGCTGCGTGTCCCTCGCACTGAGCGCGGCGGCCAGCTGCAGCGAGCGCTCGGCCTCGTCGCGCGCGTGCCGCAGCAGGGCGGCGCGCTCGCGCTCGCGCTCGGCTCGCTCCGCTCCTAAAGCTGACGACGCACCACCTCGAGAACGCATCTGTACAAATGTGGTACTATACTATAACAAAAACAGTAAAAATAGATGCAACATCAATTTTTCGCAACCATTATTTGAAAATGAATGAGGTGGAAAAAGGGTGAAAAGTCATAAATAATGCACATTAAATTGTAAGTAATTTTTATTCAAGGAGAAATGTTCACAAAGAATATTAAGAACGTAGTTGGACTTGATGCGTTTCTGAGAACTTTATTAAAGTCAAGACTCCATGAATAATGATTAAAAGTTAGAACTTAATAAAAAGAAAAAGAGTTCCAGACTCTCAGTAGCTCAGAACAATGTAGAAGAATAACTTGTGATATGAGAGCATTCGCCGAGAAGTTTCTGTATGTGTAGAATTCTATAAGCTGGAAAACAACTGGGCAAGTTCTGTGTGACCTAGATCCTATCCGAGCATAATGAGCCTTGCAAACGTTGCTAGATCAAAAGATATGACATAATAAATTGAGTCACCAAAATGCTGGCTTCACACAGTAATGACTACGTTAATAATACTGGAATATTTCTGTACAAAAAGCCTACCCATCTATTTTTTAAATTTTGTAACCCGACCTTGAAAGTATCAAACCCTTTTACGTGACAAAGCATTTCCCTCGCACCATCTGACAACATTATTGGATTACTTGTTATGCTAATATTCGCCCTCGTAATACAAAATTATTAAATTTAACCTGTTCATAGTTTCTTATGAAGTCTCGCAGCTCTTTCTCTTTGTCTTCAAGCGTGGCGTAGAGTTGTTTCATTTGGTTTAGTAAATCAAATTTCTCTGCTTTCAACCGCTTTTTGTCTGCCTTCAAAGCTGAAACAAATGTTTATAGTTTATACGTAGTAATTATATTTTTGTATCTCTCTTTCTCCTCTTCATCTGCAATCGGCTTTCTTATCCGTAATCAGATTAATTGGTAAAATTAAATCATTTTGCGAGAGTTATCCCACTGAATTCTCTCTCTATCTACAAAAGAGTAGTTTCTAATCTCTCTAATCTACTTTTCGTATCACAAAGTTAATCATGAAGCAATTTCGTATGTAATTAATTAAAGAGAAAATGAAAAAACAAGGATTTCATGAAAATATGTGCTGTAAGGGGAAGTTGTCGTTTAGAATAAAACATAGGTTTAGTTTTGCAATACAAGGTATGAATCGAAAGGTTGAAACAAACAAGCTTCTATGTGGAGATACACTAGCGAGAGCCCTGCCTCAATCCCGAGTGATTCAAACTCTTTGAGCGAAGCTGCTCGCTTTGGTAACCTATGTCCTTTGTCGCTCTGCTCTCTATGCAGATCCCCTCAACTCGGACATTTGTACGTTCCCAACGTTTGATAGGAAGATAAAACGCTTCCGAGATCGATCTACATTTTACTGTTTTACAAACGATTTTAGAGACTGTCGATCGTTTTGACGATTGCCATCACTTTAGAAGTTTCGAAATTGGATTTCGGTTCCGGGCTCAGATTTTATTGGCAATCATAAAGTTCATGAATTTTTGAATTTTTGCATTTCCGGGAATTAGTCGAGAATCCTTCAAATACTTGACGTTCGATTGACGAGTGACGTAATAATAATTCAGTAGGTATGTTACTAAGATTACTTAGTTTGTGGATTAGAGTGGTTTTTGCGTAGGAAGGCAACAGTCCTTTGATTGTGGTTTCATCGATCACGTGTAACATTTACATAAGGTAAACATATTAGGTATACCTTTGTATGTAAGGCCAAATCAAATATGCGGCCGTTTGTTCTCGTTATGTGTTTGTTTGCTTATGTATAGCCACTTCATATGTACTGAGTATCTTTGCGTGGATATTTAATTTAAATCCTCACTTTATCAATGGGCTTTAACCACCTACATAATATATACCAAGTAAATATATTATGAGCTAAAATTATTGAAGATTGTAGCTGTGAATGTTCAAAATTAGCCAAGGAAGGTACCTAAGTGGAGAAATAACAACTCACCTTGTTTTCACCTTGAAGGGATAGGCAGAGGTGTACATACGGCGACACATCAAGCTATACATTTCCAGTTTACGCTGATCTCACACTGTACGGAAATCCTATACAATGTGAGATCAGGTTATACGGGAAATGTATAGCTTGATGTGTAGCCGTGTGTATACTTCCTACCTATAGTATACGAGTAGTATACCCACAATACGCCAATTATGGTAGAAATTACATTTTGGTAATTGTGGTCTAAATAAATATTCTAATATTTCGTACCGGGAAAACTATACATGTTTATATAGCGATAAAAAACATAAAAAACTACCATCAGAGCAAATTGCTTCGTCCAAATAAAAGTTGAGTCCAGTACCTATACGATAATGAAACAAGTTTGCAACTAGACCGACAGCACATCGAAGTGTTCTGCGTATAAACTTGATACAGCCGCTGAACGTGACTTCATTATTTTGCTTGTTTTCCATCGATCGACCACGAATGGAGACGAGGCAGCCCCAACTATAGCCGACGTAAACGATACTGTCTAACTTGGCATAAAATTTCAAATTATGATTGAGCCATTCATAATTTTATCTAGCTCATTGGAATTATTCCGATGAAGTTACTTGATCTAATTTCTCATAACTTTTATTTGATATTGTTTGCAAAACCGCGAACTTTTAATAACATTTTTTACTTCATCGGTTTTACTGTTATTGCAAACAACGTAGGGCTAGAGATGATTGTATAGTGACCTACTTATCCGATAATGGCGTACATAAAATGAGGCCAATGGAAATTCAATATGCAGAGTGTAATAAAACGAATAAAATTCAAAACTGTGCTCTAACTCAGATAAATTGAAGAAGTTGCTGTCTAGGTCGTTAAAGACTTTTGAAATAGCTTATTTGAAGTTATTTTCAGTAAAATAGTTTCAAACTTCAGAGTTTGACTTTCAAAATCTTTTGAGCATACGATGCAAATTAAGATATTGTTATCATAAGTTCTATTCATGGTATATAATTGGTGAGTTTATATTACATCGCTATATTAAATATGATTGATGAGACAACATCAAAAGTTATCACTAAAATTATTTCTTCCTAAACATCACTACATACTTAATCAGCCTATAATGTTCCCACTGCTGGGATACAGGCATCCTTTGTGTGAGGTAGTGGACCGTAATTCACCACACTGGCAAAGTTCGGGTTGGTGGGTGTCACATGTCTTTGAATTTTAGAAATTAAGACATGCCGGTTTCCTCACTATGTTTTCCTTCACCGTCTTGAGAGCAGTGGTGATTAAATCAAATCGGCGTTTTTATACAGAAAGTAAAGTGCCGGTCTGGGATCGAATTTACGACCTACTTCTCGTAAGTTGAGGTTTATACCACTGGGCCACAACTGCTCTTAAAATGATCACAAACCTACATACGATACCAAATATGGTCAGTCTGTCATCTTAGGAGAGTTATTTATCCTTATTTGACACTTGATAAACAACATATTCATGTAATTCACACTTGTTTACCCACGGGCCACTTAAACCTAATGAATAACGAATCCAACGCTCGTCGTATTTCTGACAACTTTCGTCAGCATAATGACGTTAGTGAAAATGTCAGTCCAAGTAACAGGAGCACACCCTTAGAAGGACGTGACCCGTTTTCTGATTTGGGTCTGTAAGGCAGTGTACCTTGCGAGATATTATGAGCATAGTTTATCAAAATGTCGGCTTACTCACGCTTCTCTGGCATCGGGCGGCACTCAACAAATTGCCCACTTTTGTGGGATCGAATCGGATTATTGAGATAAAGCCACTGTAGGTGTAAGTTCTCTATTTATTAGAATGTTCCATTCAACGGTATTCTGAATAAAACTTCTAGCGTTGGTTCTATCTATGCTTGGAGAAATTTTGTAAAAGACTACCTAAGTTATGTTTATTTGGTACCTATTTACAGTCAAACAATTTCAAAGGATTTCTAGTAAAATTCTGCTATATTCATTCGCTCGTAAAGCAACTAAAACTTTTACAAAAATTATGTCAGTTTTATTCACGTATGATACGCAAACTTATCGGTATAACGTGAATGCCCCCGTAAGCTTGAATGACTCGACATTTTCCACGAATAGATTAAAAAATTTGGCCCGTAAAATTCAATAGACACACACACACGTCCGACAACCAACATACATATCTAAATTTAATTTAAGTATGTATGTAGGTATTTTTATTCTCATATTGTATGTGTTTATTTAGATTAGAGTATAATTTTTGATTTTATGTTTTCCATTCTACTATATCACATGTTTTCTACATCTCTTTTATCTTCTGTTCTATGGTGTTCTGGAAGAGATTTCTGTAGAAATAAGCAAACTTTACTACTTTGTACGTATTTTTCTGTTCCTTTCTTCTTGTCAGTTTATGTGTGTGCATTTATATGCACACACATATAAACTTAAATAAATAACTGACGAAATGTGGGTGTACTATAAGTACACTTCTGACCAATCCTACGGGGAAACTAGGCGTGATGTTACGTTCAAATTGAATAAATTCATCACTTTTATAACTTCCTATTACTTTATACTTTCAATATTCGTAATGAGTTTTTAATCTGGGTAATAACTAATCTATAATACTTTATTCGATATCAAACTTCACTTTTGACTGTAATAGCCAAGTTTAATACTCGTATTAATGTCTTTACCAAACTAATGCCATAAAAATATAATGGGTAGTGTAATGTCGCCATTAATTTCTTTAGCAAAGTAATACCCGACATAAACCCGACCATTATGTTTTTGGGTAAGATCTAGTTTGATATATGTTTAGAAATGTTTTCCGTGGGACAGTGGCTGAACGTAGCAGAACACTGTGTGTGTATAATCTTAATAGTTTGTTTGTTAAAAATGCCAGAATGGAATTGCGACATTTGTGATGATAGCAGGTTTTCGTGTCGGAAATTAAAGTTTTCTTCCTTTGCCCTGAGGAGTTTGACTTTGAAGTCAAACTTCTTAGGGCAAATGAAGAAAACTTAAACAAAGAGATTCGATAACTGGACGAGAGTTGACAGTCACGTCACGTTTACGCACATTTCGTTACACGAGAGAGGAAGAAAGATATAACTTTCCCTCTCTCTGTCTGACTCTCACACACTTATTCTTTATATGACCGTACACGTGTACGGTGCAACAAACGCAATTATTTAAAGGTTTAAACTTCTCCTTGTCAATAGCCGTACTCATGGCCGATCAGTTTCTTCAATTAAGAAATGATCGCATGAAAATCAGTTACCATATGAATCTTACATATATTTTGTGCTCGCAGATGCTTTTCCTATATTACGAAAACATGTTGTTTTCTTCACTCTCGTCCGCACCAACTTTGCGAAAATGCAAGCTCATTCTAAGATGAGTCAAAATTTGCCTGATTTTGTAGGGAGGAAAATGCTGTCATAAAAAATAAACCACTTTGTAATGAAAACCTGCAAATAAACCCAATCATCTATCTATAGTAATCATCATCTATCTATATATATATATCACTTACAGTTAACAGCTTCTCTAGCCAGCAGCAGTTCCTTCTCCAGTTGTTGAGGGTCTAGCTGTGGTCCATCCTGTGTATCAGACTTGGCTCGTTCCAGTAATGCGCTGCCGGCTTCACCTCGCTCTGCGGCTGCCACCAGAAGGCGGCGGACTCGAGTTAGCTCAGCCTAGAGAAAAATAATAAACTGTAGCTTCCAAAGAGTAGTAGGTATGTATAAAACGAATGTATAGAGAAACATTCAAAGATACGATGAATGAAATGAAAGGATGATGACGTTAATCAAAATAGATTCTTTATTCAGCAACTCATTATATTGCTTTCAAAATTTTCTTATGTGGCTTTAGTTAAAGCAGTTTATAGGGAAGTAAGTACCTACCCTAAGATGCAGATTAAATACGATAAAGTTTTGGTGGTATTTTTTATACGAGTCAGGCAAAATTGATGCTATTTTTCTTCAATGCCATTCGAGGTTAAATTGTTTGAAATATGTGTGCAAAAATTGTTAACAGAGATGACCTCGCTGAAGCTTTTTTTGCGATTAAATAACAACACAACTATGAAAAAAATTGTTGATATCAATAATCCTTTGTATACAAAAACTCATGAAACTGAAACCAAGTAGCTCATTTGAATCTAATCTCTTATCACGCGAGATAACGACCAAAATCGAGTATCAGAAACCAATAAAGGTAAAAAAAAATATTCTCTTCTCACGTATTCTATATGGATAGTCGAATATCATGAAATAGTTATGTTTTAACGTAATCGACTTCCCAAAGGTCCATCGAGAGAGTAATAAACCCCCAGTATCTTATTTAACATCGGCCTAAGTCCGCCCGAGTGGAAAAAGGTTAAGTAAAAAATTGATCCTTGAACGCTGGCAGAATTACTAATGACAGTTTATTGGAGAAGTATACCTTTATGGAACTGCCCACCTTTTCCGCCAGTTTTGTAATTTGGAATCTTAGGATAACGCATCTAGCTTCGGGAGGAATCTTTATAGAGGAAAGTAAAAATGGGTAGCAAAATAAAGATCGATTCAAAGTCAGCCGATGATAACGAATCGGCTTTTATCAGCCTATGTAAGGATCATTACACAAAATTCATAAAGCTGATAATTGAACTATTGAACCCAGAAACCCAAAAGCGATAAGCTCAAAAGCCGTTCTTATAGCAAATCCAATCAAACGGCTAAATAGTGGTCTGGTAACCCAAAATTGGTTTGTGTATAAGCTTATTATACCTCTACCTGTAATCTTTCATTTTCCATTCGGAGTCTCCTGGCGACTTGTGCGGCGGTGAGTATCCCAGGGGACGCGGGGACCTCCTCGTGCCGCGACCGGTCCGAACGGCCACCGGGGGACGGCGCGTCTGTACCACAAATTATACCATTTGAATGAGCGTCTCCATATCTGCGTTAGGCAGGATCATCCAAGACAACTTTAAGTATAAGGAAAACAAAAAAAAAACATCGCCCAGCCTAATCAGATAGCAGAATAAGAAAGATTAAACTCATTATTTTTACTCTTACTTCATTTTAGATGTTACCTAATTGCGTAAAAATAATTATTTCTCCAATTAATTACTGTAGAAGTGTTTGTTTTTACCGTCACACAATGTCAAACTTAATTACCGAAGTGACATCCCCATTTAAAATGATTTCGTGCCTTTTATGAAGAATATATTGCTTTACATTGATTTACTGCCGGAAGCCAGTTAATTAACACCGGATTGTTTGTAACCTGACTTATTAATATACGGGGAAACTTTTTTATTACCTGCATGCCTACCTACTTATGTAACTTAAGGGTCGTAAGAAGTTTGGGTACGTATATCAAAGCAAAGACGTTTTAACATTGATATTTTTATATTTCTGTTGCTTCATGTCAACTCGGAGTCCTAATTCGAACCTCGTTTACTCAGTATCATCGCTATGTTTATAGCTGTACTTCCACAAAGTTGAATCCTTGTTTAGCTTTCAAGGGCTCACGTTGTAACCATTATTAGCTGTCGTACTATAATATGAAAAGTTTTGTAAAGTACGGTGCCGCCGCAGTCATATAAATGGAATTGGTTATGGCGACGTAAACGTTGTAATAACGCGAAAGTTTCCCGAGTCACGGAATCCGCGACTCTAGCCGGTCCAGACAAATCGATTGCTCGCATGTAACACGCGTCACGGCCTTACGGCACGGCGGCAGGTGTGCGCGACGCCTGCTTTATTGTGCCATCGCTCTCAAAGTGACGTATTGACTTCGAGAAAATAACGGCTTCCTGACACCATGTAATTATTCTACTCCAGACAACCTCTAATTCCACGGAACAAATAGAGTGAGAAAGCGCCCGAGATCTACTGCCTCACATTAATAAACGTACGAGCCCCGCACTTGGATGCGAGGAAAAAGAAATAATAAGCCGAAGGATTAGTAACAAATGGAGCAGTAGCAAATTGGTCGCTGAGCGCCGGCTCTATCGTGAACAAATACAGACAGATTGCAGATAAATTATGCTTGGGCGCACATTGTCCCAATGATCCTATTATCCTGCTTGCTCTGATAAGTCAATACGGTGAGGCATTGCACAATTGTCTTCGGGACCAATTGTTACGGATGAATTCGCAAGTTAGGCTGGATAACCGATTGTATAACAGACTAATTTATGGCATAACGTAGGTGATATAACTTAGACATTAGTAAGTGTAAAATAAAAAATACTCAAATGGTAACTTTAATAACAGCTTACTAATTAAAGCTCTGAGAAAGGAATTAAATGACAAATTGCAACATCAGGCGGAAAGTTTCTTTCAGGCGGAGTTGGCTGGCTGTGCAGTGTGCAGTTAGTCGGCAAATGAGCTTATTCCCCAAGGCTGCACGCTCATTAGCAACGAGGATATTCTGCAGAGAACGGCCCGCACAATATATGGATGTTTTCCCAACACATAGTTCGTGTCACCTCCTCAGTTGCGATGAGGAAAATATTAATTTAGTTGCACTTGCGCTTAGTAGCTTTTAATAAATTGACTCAAACGAAAATTCATGGAAAAGCTTTTAAAGTTCAGCACAAAGAGAACGTACACAGTTGTTGTTTTCTGTTTATTAAAACTAGGAGCGTGGCGTCCAATAAATTTTGTTTGTAAATTCATTTTTAAGGGAATTTTCCAACCAAATTCAAATGGAAGAGAACTATAACTTTTTCGTAAGCACCATAGATTTAACTGCTTTATTTATAACGTTTTTCTAAACTAAAAGATCAACGTGGACGTGTTTAGTGTCGTCTATTATAAAGTAAGGAGCGTCTCTAATTGTATTCAGCGTGTGTAGTCTAAGACAGAGTTGAACGACGCTCATAACATTCTCAGCTTGTAGCAGCACCTATGAAGAATTTCAAACTAACTCTAACTTACTTCATCAACAAAACAAACATGCCGTCTCGACTAGTTACGAACTATTATCTCTTGGATTACAGACTGTTAAGACAAACTCTAGCTGCCAAGTTTACCTTTTCCTCAGCCCGCTTTGTTTTATTTCATAAATAATTGAGACGGCGGAAATTCGCTATCGCTTTTATTTATACGAATTTCGGTGGACCGAGCCAACCAGGCTTACAACGTTTGGACATCGAGTGTCAATATGACAAATATCACTTCGGAAATGTTTAACAATAAAATACGTTTTCTGGCTATAAAAATAAAGCTATAAAAAAACAAAAAAAAACAATTGAATTTAAATCAAAATAAATGTTTTTTCATATTTTCATACCTCCTTCCAGTGTGGCAGTGATATCAGCTCTGGGTTCTGGTCCATCGCTACTCCTTCCCGGTGATGTAGCATCTGGTAGAGGCACCTCCTCCTCTGAACTATCTGCTGGATCCAGAATGTTCCTTTCGCTGGTATGACTGTTCCCTCCGTTGCCGATTTCAGCGTATGTTCCACTATCGCTACCGTTTTGTGTTGACCATTTCACCGGCGACTCGAGCTTCCCGTTTGCTTGGTTTTCTTTATTGTCATCGTCTAGGGAAGATATAAACTATATGAGGATTTGTTAAAGTTATTATCGGATCATATTGAAAATACTTCTTGGCTGAATAAAATAAGCGATAAGTAGAGCTTTCTTAGGGTGAAATTAGCGTGAGATCGTCGCATTCTTTATAAGGAGCCCGTGAGTTTCATTCACCACTGTTCCGAAAAGAAGGTAGTCGCTAAGGAGGTCACGGACACGAAATTCACAACAGTAAAATATGTGGAATTGTCCGGTTGGGTTGACTACCTGATAATAATAAATTGTCTGTGAAGCAGTAGTTGTTATACTTTGGGAATACAAGGGGTATTTTCTGTCAAACAATATTTTTATATAAATTTTCCGTCTTCGATGTGATTCCAAATGATTTGGTTTGATGTTTATTTATTGCTGTTTGATATGAGGCTTTCTGGAAATTTTATATGACTCAGACGTGTCATAAATACTTAGACCTATAATAGAGTGCTCTTGCCGAATCCAGGTGAAAATTTACTCAAAAAACTATTTTGAATAGTTTGTTTTAGAGAATAGTTTTTTTTTTAAATCAGAAAGTGGCTAAGCTGCTTAAAGTGTTTGGCCTTGCATGAGTTGTCAAGATTCCGGACAAGATGTTTTGCGGGTAACGAGAGCCGGGTGAGCATAGTTAGTTGAGGAGCCAAGCTAAGAGTAGTCCAACCAAATAGTGTTTTAATGCCAATAAAAAGCAAGTAGAAACAAAGAGCCAAAAAAAAGAGGACGAATTGTATGACGGATGTTTTGAAAGAAAGGGAGTGATTGATAAAAGTAACGCTTGACATAGGAGAATGGAATATGGAGACATGTTGCACTGACCCCAAGTAATATGAACCAGGACAGGAAGATGATGCTTACCTATAAAAGGATTATCCTTTCCATTTCTTATAGACAGCCTAGTGGTTCTGTTTAGTGTGCCCTCGCCGACGCTGAGTCCCCCGTTGCGTTTGTCAAGCGTGCCAATGAGTAGGCGTCGCTCGGGCGGCACCGGCCGGTCAAGTTCTGGCCGCTCGAGTGCCGAACTGGCTGGCGTGATCAGCGGGTCCGCCGGCTCAGGCTCGGCGTCCGCGTCAACTCGAGAGCTGACTGATACTTGCTCGTCGACCATCTTGCGGAGTTTCGCCTGGATGAATTTGGTCAAGGTACATTTTATCGCCTGCGCAGAACACCACGGATTATGATCTTATGAATATTGTCAATTTCCATTATCAAAGATGTTTATGAGTTGCTTTATACCACTAGAAATACTTTACTGACGGGTAAAAATTAAAATATATTTTTCGTAGATATTATTATGTATTAAGTGTCATTAATTTGGAAGTGTAGTTTTAGGTGTTACATTGAAATTACGGAATATTTTCATTGTTAAGTGTTTGATTTCAATCAAAACGAATTACAGGTTTTCTTAGCGACGTCCTATACAAACAGAGTAGTACGAAGGCTATTTAGGAACTTTCCACTCACGTCCACATTATTGGAAAGTTCCACGTGTAGCACTCAAACACTAGTTGAAGTAGGTACCACATAACAATATACGTGCCCATCAATTGTGTTAATTAATTAATTGATGTGTGCTTCAATCATTCGACACTTACATCCCCACCGCAAACTATGTAGTACCATGTCATTATGCAGGTGTAGTGGCTTTCAACTTCATAATAAATGGTTGTATAGTCCCAGTAATCCAGTTTATATATCAACATGCTTTGAGAACAACAGCGATATATTTTGGGCATCCGACGACGCCATATCTGTAGCTATTAATCTGAGCAGACCCTCTCGCTTAGTTAATTCACCTGCTACCGTTTGATGTTATAGTCGTTTAAGTCTGCTCGTCGTGGCGTGCGGATGGGGGAAACCGAATCATAGCAACGTCGCCATTAGTGATAATACTTCCATTTTAATGATACCCAAAACATTCTACCTATAACTTCAAAGGATACGATCTAGTTAAGTGAAAGGTATTAGTAATTTAGATTGAGGGTGTTTCTCGCATTTCGTGAATTTTCAAAGAAAATGCGAGATTTTTTTTTCTATTTTTTCTTATTTTTTACTTATAAAAAATTAACATCCTGATTTAAGATATAAACTGCCGGAGATGAGGACCTAAAAGTTTTCCTGGATATGGTAATGGTGAATGTAATCTGGCAATTATTTGTTATAATGGTAATGAAAAATTAAAACTGGTAATGGAGATTTATATAAAACAATTGTTTCAGATTGAGGTTTTATATAAAAGAAAGCCATTTTCCAACTCGAATAACGATACATTAATGAAACTAACTTATTTTAGGTAACATTGCTAATTATTTGAATCATAATTTTATTATTATTCGACTAAACCTAATAGGTACACATAAACATATAACAAAAAAACAACGTTCTACATTCATGATCAGATTACAGTAGTTTAAATGTAGCTAATAGTAAAGAAATTATATCGATAGTCAATGAAAAGTTACAAACTTACCTCTTACTAAAGTACTTATATTTATATATATTTTTATAATCATTGCCATAATTTTAAGATCATTGCCGTAAGTGTAACATCATTACCATAATAGGGTATTACACCCATTTTTGAAAAGGGTCCTAATTAGATTCTAAACTGCTAATGAACCGCTAAAAAAGACAAATTTTTATTTAATCGATTAGTGCAATAAAAATGCATCTAAATTTTGCATGTTCAAATTTCGCGCGTTACTTGACGAAAACGCTGGACGCAGTGGACGCCTTATTGTTCTGTGGGTATGACGTCAGTTTGCTAAGTAAAGAAATGCTCTGATATTTTGTATGATAATTGTTTATAGTAAAAAAAAAATGAGTTATTATTCTGTTTATCGTTGGTTTGCTGTTCCTGAATGTAAGATATTATTTCAATAAAAATTACTTTGGTTAAGAAAATAAAAGTACAAAGTTGTTCAATTGACACGCCGTATGACGTAATAACATGGCGGCTACTATTTCATGTTATGCAATAACAGATTGAAATAACTGAAATCTTTTAATTGAATTTTAACATTTATTTTGTTATTTGATGATCTAAAACTATTTTTTTTTTTTTTCTCATATATGTAGAGTAAAATACCCTACTGTATGATCATTACCATTTTTATAATAGTGGCTGGTAAATTATGGTAATGACAGGAACGGTAATGATATTTTTGCACTTTCTTTTTGATTTACTCCCTTATTAACTACAATACCGAGGTATGTGTAATATTTTAAAACTATTTGATCTCGATTATGATTATGTTGGTATCAAAAATACTCGAACACAATAAGTAATTTTCTCTTAAAACCGCGAAAGGTAATAAAAAAAAAAAAACTTACAAAACTTAAAATATCGTGTTGATAAAATGTCCAAAAGAACGTTGGGCGAATTCGGTGGAGCACCTTGAGCACCAAGCACGGGGTGAAGTACAAGAACTTCGCTCGTTCGTAGGTATATCTACCGGGCGGCGGTTTTCCCTGTTTCGATCTTCAAGAATGATAATAAGATTTTTATTTTTAACAAAAATGTTTTGTCTCCGTGAACGTAAGTAACAATCGTACATTACTTTATATTTAAATAGTTTTATAGCTTTATGTTTAGGTACTTTAAACATTTCATTACAATAATACATAGTGAAGCATCAGATAATTTAATTATATCCGGTCAGTAAAAAAAAAACATGTTGTGGACAGTGTTGGTTATATTTGGGCCATTTTTTTTTAAAACTTAAATAGCCAGTTACAAAAACAAAATGTGATGGCAGATTTATGGCCTTTTTAACAAACCTCAATAAAAAAAAATCGTCGCTTAAGAACGTGTAGATTTGTATATAATATTTTCAGGTGAACATGTGATTTGCACGAAATAAGAGAAACACCCTTTACGGCAAGTAGGTATAGTAGCACAATCACAAATATCCCCATTAGTAACTATAAACTTATTTGCCAACATGACATAATTGTACCTACTTATTTCCATTCAATTTACAACACAAATTGGCAGTCGCGTGTGTAGCTAGGTAGTGTTGTGCGCACGCTACCCGCATGTCATGTAGCGGGATGTTGTCAAGAGTTACCCGTTAAACGTTCTAACAATGGCTTGTCGAAGTGTGGCGTGCGCTAATCGTGCATGCGGTCCTCACCTGGGCGTCGCCTAGTATGCGGCGCACTAGCGCCATCAGGCCGCCGTGGCAGGCGCTGGCATGCTACCCCTCCCCGTCCCGCCTCCTCATTGTCTCCCGCGTGACACCTGCCACACGCTCGTTACACTTCCTATTCACCACTAAACTTTCAATACAAATTGAAACTATTCCACTTTGCTGAGTGCCGCCCTTTGTCTCAGCACTCCGATGACAGCCCGGAATGAGGACGCTCCCCGGAATTATCTGAAACAAACATATTTCATTGTTAACTTCATGATAGAGCAGGCACACTTGTAACAGTTTGAATTAACTTCCTCGTGTTTATAATTGTGTCGTAGTTATGTAAGGTCAGCATATTGCAAACCGTATTCAGTTAGGTACGTAAATATTTACAGTTTCTGCAATATTTAGTTTCATTTAACTTATTCTCAGTTCTTCTCAGTATTTCTATTAGCGAGTTTCCTCAAAGTCTGAGTTAAAGTTTGTGTAAAATGAAAAACATTTTTCTGCTACGGAAGCCTTTTGAATCATCGTGCGAACTAATTACAACGTCCACGAAGAAAAATACCAAAGGGCTCTTAATTGCCTGCTAAGTACGAACCGTAATAAAGTTCCGTCAAAATACTTGTGAAACTCATTATTCAGGTCGACGCCGGTCTCTTGCGGTACTAACGGTCCTCGTCTTTGACGTCAGCATCTGATTCTTTTTGTCAATGCCTCACGACGCGACGCCCGCGCCGGCGGCACAAAAAGGAAAGGGTTTCTGCTCACTGAAATATAGTCGGGAGCGAGAAAATACTCGATGCCACAATAAAAAGCTGTTGTTTATTGAACACCGGAACAGCTGCTGTCGTTGTTGCTGGCGACTGACGCAATTACAGAAACGCGGAACGCAATTGCAAACGTGAAACATTTTTTTTATGTAATCGAGCCTGTTATGCAAATTTGTAGAACGAACTCTGTTTTTTTATTATTATTTAGGAGCTTGAGCCTGATGAATATAGTCCAAGCAAACGCTTTAAGGCGGTAATTTGCGAAGTGCGGCTCGTTGAGCCCGCCCGCTCCAGTTATTGGCCGCAAAATTGATTAAAATTCCGGCTGCGTAAGGGAGTCTCATCTACTTTTTTATTAGATTGCGCTCACTGAAGACTGTTTTAGTAAGTTTCTATTCGTGTTTGACCATTTGATTCTGCCGAGTAATCAGATCGTGCTGCCGTAACCTGTAAGTCGTGGATTCAAGGAGCAAGATTGAGCTGCTCTGTGATGGAAATAAACATCGTAAAGTACCGCCCGCCGCTTGTATTTTTTTATGTTTTAATTTAGTACGAATAAAAGCGTACCTGAGTGCTTCCTTTAATGAACATTTTAGATTTAACGTGGGCTGTGAGTACTTGTATATTTTATAACTACTTTGAGGCAGCTATAACATTATTTATGTTACTAATATGTTGAGTTTTAATTTAATGAATTAGTCACGTCACCTCTATCTAAATATGTAATCTGTAATTCAACCTGATTAGTAAAATGAAACTTTGTTTACAAAAAACACTAAAACGAATCGTAACTCAGCTCACAGCAGCCTTTGTTTAAACGATTCGATGTTTCTCTAATTTAAATCAATATAGGTACCTGGCATTTAATTTAGATTAACCGTTCCCCCATTCTCACAAGGGTCGTCACGCCACGAGTGCAGTATTCATCAAAGTAATTGCGCTGTTTCATTAAAAGTCCCGGCACATCCTTCAAGATTTGCATAAAAAGGTCTCCAGGCCTCCCAGGCCTCCCACGGAGTCCTCCCCTCGACTTTACATTAAACCAATTTTTAAATGTCACTTACTTCTAAAAAATGTCACGTTTGAAGAGCAGCATCCGTAAACGGAGAGATGGACAAAGAATTTGTAGTGACATTTCAGAATAACTTGAAAGCTTGACGTTCTCACAGTAAATTGCGTTGGCCATTGAGAATGTTTCAAATAATCCGTTTTCAATAAATAAATTGAAATCACATTTTCAGTGAAATCCATTCCATCTGAACAAGTTTCAATAAACTTTTTACTCTTTCATCGGAAACCTTTTTTCAGTGCTTATTTTCCCACTCCGTAAATTATTTTAGAGAAAACAAATGTGTGCACTCAATCAAATTAATTTGTAACGTTAACATTTGATAAACCAACTCAGGTTATGTTTAATTCGATAAACAACCACTCGTCGAAAACAATCCGCGGGAGGATGCGGGCGGGCTCAAAGAACTCAAGTTATACAAAAGTTGTACGTGCTGCTATGAAAACACGTAATCCTATGTTCTAAACTTTTGTTTTGCGGTGCGTTTTTCGTTTGTAATGGTTTTAGGAATAGGTTAATTAAAATAATTCAGAAAGGTGCTTTGAAGTTTCTATTTCACGATGTTTTTCGCAACTCCAATACTTCGTTATACCCCAACTCAGAGTGTAACTAACTCATTCATAATAGGTACATACATTTCATTCATCACATCGTCTTTCGAACTTCATAAGTCATCGATTCGTAAGATAGAATCTACATATTTTATAACTTCAGTCATTGAGTTTGTGCTAGCCCACATATTTCTTTCATGGTTTGTATGTTATGTATCAGTTTATCAGCCAGTCTGTGACGGAACTGTTTAGTTTGACTGTTTAAAAAATAAAATTGAGATCTGGTTTATGTAACATAAATAATGATGTATTGAGCATGGCTAATTACACTTTTTGTAATGAATGATCTGAATAATGTTTAAAACCGAATTGAAATCTATTGTATAATTTAGTAGAACTAAGCAATACATACGTGAAAAGCGACTTTCTTTCGTACTACATGCGGCCAATGTCGTTTTGTAAGAAAACTTAATAATGTGTCGACTTTTTCGTTACATTCACTCACTTTGGCTGCCAGAAAAACGATTGAAAAATGGCGGGAAGACGTGTTTACTTTTTTATGTTATCTATTGAACGGCATCAAAACCAGCCAGATACAAACAGTACAGCCAAAGAGTCTTACTACAACTTTATACTTACCTAAAAAAACTCTTTTTTCCCGACTTATATTATATTATACTTATATTATTATTATAACTACATGGGAAGATGTTGTACAAATAAGGTTAAAGTTTGTAAAGCCAAATATAAAAATAGTTTCCCAAGCCTCCGAGCACAAGCCACGAAATTGACGTGGTCTGAACCGCTAGCTAGGCGCCGCATATCCAGCCTAACCGATATTCAACCTAAACTACAGCCTAGCTATATTCCTAGCCATAATTCAACAGACTGGAGCACTGAGCCTCGTTATTACAGCCTTTGAGTACTTCATACTTTAATTAAAACGTAGTCAGAGGAATTTTGTTTTTAGACACTTTTGTAAACAACAATTTTGAGATTACTGATCCGTGGTTACCACAAGTCTTTTGATTATATTTCAAGATTCTAAGATAACCATGTTTGTTGTAGAATAGGGAATTACACTCATTTTTGAAAAGTGTCTTATTTAGATTCTAAAATGCTAACAAACCACTAAAAAAACACTACATTTTTATTTAATCGATTAGTGCCATAAAAATCCATTTAAATTTTACATTTTCATATTTCGCGCGTAAAATGACGAACACTTTGGACGCAGTGTACGCCATATTTCTCTGTTTATAATTTAAAAAAATATTCTATAGTTATTATTCTAGTTTTCGTTGGTTTGCTGTTCCTGAATGTAAGATATTATTTAAATAAAAATTACTTTGGTTACGAAAATAATAAAAGTACAAAGTTGTTCAGTTGATTAGTTTAAACAGCGGTATGACGTAATAACATGGCATTTATCTCTCTTATCTATTTCATGATGCTCAAAACAGATTTAAAAAACTGAAATCATTGAATTGAATTTTATAATGTATTTTGCGATTTCATGAACTAAAACTAACATTTTCCGACTGCTTCTTGCCTGAGCTATCTCAATAGTACATTTTTTGTTTTTTTTTCTCATATAGAGTAAAATACCATATTATGTTATTCAGTGATTCAGTGAACTTTTGTTTAACCACTATATGAGCCAACCTTCTAAACTAAACCAAATATTAAATTTATATTACAGATCTATAGAAGATGCAAAACAATATTTACAGCGTAAATACAATTTAGTCATTTTTATCCTAATTTACTTACCTACATAAGTTTTTTTCCATTGCCTGTGATAAAAACCTTTACAGAAATTAAACAATTGAACTTTTCACTCATTAATTTTCCCGCCCATTCACAGCCTACCACAGACATACATAAAAAAAAGGACTAAGGTGATCTTCGTACAGCCTAATGTTTAGGTTTTACTAAGAAAGTTAATTTGTCATGAAGCATTATTTAGTAGGTACCTAATCAAGCTTGTGGATAATATTAAGTACAATTATGGTTTTTAATAAACTTGCAGTTGTTTCTTTAATCTAGGTAAATAATATTTAAGAAAAAAAAAATTAACATTACTTTTTTAAGCAGACGGGGCCCGGGCACAGGTGACGGGAATCATCCAAAATGGCGGGGACCGCGCCGAGACTATATTTACGACGAAACTTACACGACGTGCCTCCAACTGTTCCATTATAGACCCATAAATAGCTAAAGTTTAAATCTCAACACTAAACTATTTCATTATAATCTCACTTTATTGCGTGATCGTCCCTGTGGTATCAATTAATGTTTTCAGTTTAGAAGACTTTGATACTCAAAATCCTTACCAAACAGATTGACTGGTGGTATCTGTACCTACTCTTAAACTTATATAAAAAAATTGCTGGCTGATTCTTGAGAAAAATCATAGATGCCATAAGTCTTTTTTTAAATAGGTAATGGCATCGCAGTTTTTTTTCACATGTAAATGCGCCAGTTACAAAAGTAAAAAAAAAACACATAAACCTGCATGAGCACTTATGAAACGTCAGAAGCTAGGTGCTTGTCGAGAGCGTTTATTCTGAAAATGGGCAACGTCGCAAATAGCTGTCAAATATTTCACTGTTTTGATTAATTTGGCGATATTACTGTATGGAAATATGAAATATCGCTAACTAGTGACCTAAAATATTGATTACGAAATGCTATAATTAATATCTTATCACCGAATATTTAGTTTTAGATTTTAAAAAAGAACTTTGAAACTTTCCAAATGCCCTTTTTACACCTAAAACGGTTACAACATCAAATTTAGTGTTATAATTGCAAATCATTAATCATATTTTAGGTCACTAGTTAGCGATATTTCATACTTCCATACAGTAATAATAACAAATTAATAAAAACAGGTAAATATTTAACAGCTATTTGCGACGTTGCCAACTTTCAGAATAAACGCAGTTAAGTCAGTTTAGTTAAATACTTTTTATTAATTTCGATGTAGGATTTTAGTATTCCATTTTTCTCGACAAGATTTTGACACGCCTATAACATATTAGAAGAAAGTTCACAGCCTGATCTCAGCCTCATCTGTCAAAAATACATTTTCGACAAGTTTTTGACATTTGATTGTCGCTGAGATAAGAGTGCGACTAGATTTTGAACGTTTTTAATTACGGGAATTGGCCTACAGCTCTTTTAAAACTGAAGGAAACCAATTATTGTTGTACACCCAAATGCTGTTAGTATTATAGAATATTACCGGTTAATCTACAGGTGTTTACTCAGAATAGGACAACATTATGTACAGACAGGCCATTCAATTCAAAATTTTGGAAGCCGCATAAAGCTTTAAAGGCCCCGCCCAATTACGCGCGAACCGCCCTAAGGCTTCGTCCAACAAAGCGAACAGCATTAAACAAGCCATTAATAATACAATCTAGTTATGTATTAAATAAACTCTTTAGTGCGAATAATATGGCCTGTTATATATTCATTTTGTGGAAATAACGCGGCATGAACCGACCTCCTCCATTGTTTCTGTAATGAAGATATGTGCGTATTGCGTGCGACGTCGGAATACTAATAAATGTTAGCAAATAAACATAAGAGACAAGCTGGTCACATAAACAATAAAAGGAAATAATTATAATTTGCGCTGCGGTATGCGCGTCCTTGTGTCCGAGGTCGGAACAAATGGAGCAGCAGCTTTATTTACACTTTTCTCCTCTCTCGACACTCGACGTTTATTTGAACAGAAAATATTCTTATAAAGACAGTCTATTCTGAGGAAAACTATTTCGACATCAAAGGAAAAGGAAGTAATAAAATGTACTGGAAGGCAACATTACTTACCTGACACCAAATCTTAAAGCAGTAAAGTTTTGCGCCGAAAATAGCCGCACTTTTTAAACATTAGATACCAAATTCGAAATTTGATTTCAAATAACTAACCAACATAAAGTTCGCACCACATTTCTCAACCGAAGCTAATCACTTAAAACTTTCCTAGAGACATTTGCGAGACACTACGAGCATGTAGTGCTAAGCTAGTGAAAGTCAAAGTTGCCAACTTAATCCGTTTGGCGGTCGCCAACCAGGCGTTTCTCACATACGGATGGCCTGACGGGCGGTAAAACTAAGCGTTGACCGCGAGCGACGTACCCTACGAATACATTTACATATAGTATACCTTCTGAATCTCCAAACTGCCTGGTACATTTGCTTCCTCGTCTGAGTTATGGTTGAATAATACAAGCAGTTTAGTTTAATAGACAAGCTGCAGCAATTTGAATTTGTTACTTCAATTCATGATGTCCCAGTGTCATCGACATATTTGAAAAGAAGTTGGAAGTTTTTCATAAACTCTAGTAATAGAAGGAACCTAAAATATAATTCGTTTAAAACGTATATCGTGTAGTAGGTACGCAAAACACATAAACTGCCATATGGTTTCAACATTGAATAAACTATCCACTCTTGGGAGTCGCAAAATGCGACTAAGGAGGCAGTGGCTCCCCCGTGCGTTATAAACTACGATTCTAGAATGTATAGCAGTATCCACCAGTTAGTTATTAATATAAATCTACAACCATGGAACAGCCTGCGTAATATAGAGTACAGTCGTGCTTATTGTTCCTTTGCTCAATTATATTTATCTCCTACAACTTATATGATACGTAACTTACACCAATTATAAGTTTAAAAAATGTAAGTAGGTACTTTATTTTACAAAATTATTAATGGAACAAAGTAACCTGAATTGCACACAAGGAATCCTAGTGTGAGGTCAAGAAATTATTGAATTTAATTAAATTCTTAAATCTTTTTAACATAAATGTCACAGTGTCTCTGAAAATCAATTCTGATTTATAAATAATATATTTATAGTTAGTATGGATAAATCTGACACTATAGTGTCAGATTTATCCATACTAACCCACCTCAATGAATCACTCTATAACTGAACTGCTTTATTTACATTACACATTGATCAACAATTATTTTTTTATATACCACTCCTCTTTTCCAATATTTTAAAATCGATACTTCATTCACATCACAGATAGTGGCAGGATATCGACTGGATATCAATATAAAAATGTTACCAACTTAAAAAAGAAAAAAAAGTTACCCGTTCCTGACGAATATTCCATTCGACTAGTGTAACCAACTTCATCTCTGAATGTCGCATGGAGTGGTTAGCACACGCCTACGTAAAATGTTTTCGTTTTAATCGGCGAGCACGTTCGACGCACATCGCTGGGTTTTCCGATGCCGATTCGACTTTTCTTGTTACTTTTAAATTGGAGAACTGTATAAAACAAAGCCACAATTCTGTGTAGTTTACGGTAAAGGGAACTTTTGTCTTGTTATGTATTTTTTCAGTTTCAAGATCAGGGAAATCTACTGATATACCTACTCTTTTTGTGTTGTGATTGCCAAACTGGCGTGATGTGACTAACATAATGTGCCTAAAGTTCTAAACAAATGCCTATCTTCAGCAAATTACCAATATACATACATGAAATAGAGCATCAATACTTTTATAACTCACAGCCTCCATAGAACGAAGTGCTGAAACTACCTTTTCTTGCCAATAACGGAAATTTTAAATTATGAACACACTAGAAGCCTGAATTATAAATACCTTTGCCTTGCCTTTGCCTACGAAAAATAACTTTCTTGACAGTTTGACGCAAGAATTTATAAAGTATGCCAGCCAGCGTGGAGGTGCCTATATATATTATTGCGCGGTTCTGTAGCGTCAGCGGGAAAAGTTGGTGCAAGTTCCCTTAGGAGCCGACGTCGTCAGACCTACAAGTTCCACTTCACACAAACTCACTAACTAGATAGGGGCTTGTCTCGAAGTCCTTCCTAGTTAATTATAAATAAATATGACGTATTTCGTGGATCCCGCTTGATTTGTTGAACAAACTGTCTATGTCAACTATCGAAATTGGGGATAACTTAACTAAACTACGCCCGGACAAGTATCGGAGGGCTGTTACATTACGACGTAATCCATTGTAATAAATATGCCTATTAGTGTAGCCCCATATTGCAGGCATTATAACGGATTGCTGTAATGGAAACACTTGTAATTTAGACAAACGTTGGGAAATTGTAATTTATCTGGATGGGCCACGTCGATTGCGCTTACCGCGCTCATGTATGATTTAGCTTACTAGCATTTATACACCAAGATCACACGTAAATAGGTGTCCAGTATAAGATACTGGTATCACGCCTTGTTTCCGATGAAGTTTCGAATGACGTTATTACGACGCACGCTATTTCGAAAAAAAAAATACGAGTGGTACGCCAGTTCGAAAACACGTTGAGTCGAAAACCGATATATCGAATGACGTTGTCGCGAACACGCTCATTCGAAAAACTGTTTGAATGGTACGCTAGGACGAACGTCTTAGTATCGAAATCCAGTGTGGCGAATAGCATATATTCCAATATGAATTTGTCTGGCGATCGAACTTGCAACCCCGATAAAACCTTTTTTTTTGTAAAAAGACTGTTGTATTGGGTTTGGAAAACAAGAGTAATGAGAAGTATTATTTTAAGTTAACTTTTTACATATTTTCCTCAAGTTTCAAAGAAATCGTACTCATTACCACCACTCTTCAATCTTTGGAATTCAACCTTCATTGATTTGTTTTTATTGTTATGATTGCATTATAATAAATAGATCGCTACTGTAGTATTTGTATTATTATTAGATTATCAAAACGGGAAGCATCCTAGGGATACATGGCTAAATCATATTAAGTACTAGTATTAATCATTTATACTTAGTGGTATAGACAATTAGCTCAGTGTCAGTTTTATTATCGTAGCGCAGGTACTTCTTGGTAATTACTGGGTCGCGAGTTCGATCTCCAGACAAATTCAGATTGGAATAAGTTATTTGCCTCAGTGGATTTTGATACCAAGACTACTACTACTAGCGTATCATTCAAACAGTTTTTCGAATGACCGTGTTCGCGATAACGTCATTCGATATAGCAGTTTTCGACTCAATGTGTTTTCGAACTGGCGTACCACTCGCAGTGGCGTAACTATAGGGTGGCAAGTCGGCAAAATGCCACGGGCCCCCAGCCGGAAGGGGCCCCCGGTCAGATGAGAATCCCAACTCCCAACATTTATTATTAAACTCTTTCAAGTAAAAGTGTATAAATAAGTCTTATAAAATAAAAAATACTCTTATTGTTGGTTCTGCTTCTTTATATTGGGGGATCCAATGAATTTGCCACGGGCCTCGAACGGTATAGTTACGCCACTGACCACTCGTAAAGTTTTTCGAAATAGCGTGCGTCGAAATAACGTTATTCGAAACTTCATATCACTCCCGTACCTTATAGTACATCCATACTAGGTATTGGTTTTGGTAGGTCTGGTATTTAGCCAGTCATAGTATAGCATAGAAAATAAAAAGGGACTGAATGAAAGCGTGACGGTTGACAGAGGAGAATGAAGGAAGAAAACGTGTTGCGTCGACCTCAATTAACATGGAACGAGGGTAGGAAGATGATGAGTAAAGGGTAGAGAAAATTAGAAGACCTATAAAAGAACTTGTATTTATAAACAATACTATTGGTAGGTACCTATTTACCATTCATAAATAATTCAATTCAAATGTTTTACAGTTGCAATAACTTTCAGCAAACAAAAACAACTGACAGTTACGTAAAACAACACAGTATTTTATGAAACACTGTCAATTGTCGTCGTTGGCGCAACGAAAAATAATATTTATAAAACAAAATTTTAATACAGGAAATTTATTATTCAGTGCGCAAACTTTAACCATGAATTCAGCATACCATTCTAGACCCCCCCAGCGAAGAAATTTTGTCGGTTATAAAAAAAAAACAGCTGTTCCATACATTTTGGCCGCGTAGGTATTGCACTTTTCTATGAAACAGCTGATTTTTTTTCCTGTATAGTCAAATGTAATACATGAATATCTTGTTGATCTCGTGGTGCATGAGGAAATGGGTTCGAATCCCGGGTCGGGCAAAGTGTTATTGGGTTTTTCTTTCTGGAATTTCTAAGTACCAGTCCGGAGCCCAGTTGATGGCAATAGGCTCGCCCCTTATTACGTGGGACTTAAAAATGTCTGGCGAAATGTGAGTGTACTTTAGGTACGCGTCTGCCTATTTCTTCGAGGATTACAGGCGTGATGACGTGTGTGTAAAACATGAACAAAAAAGGTCGTATAGCCTACGTTTATTTACACTTTCATGAATTGGGATCTTTTCATTTTAAACCATGTCAACAAATAACCGTAACATGCTTGCCATCCTGTTAACTCTGTTTATAATCACCAGGTCCCCTGTGATATATGGTTATTCTAATGGTATCTACCATAACCATATGTTAGTAAGTACTGTGGGGAAACCCTTTTATGGGGATGATGATTATTATACATCTTAGAGAGGCTGGTATGTAAGATTCATATTTGATGTAATTTTAAGAGTAGACAGAGAGAAAGCTGTTTCAGCATTGCTGTAGTAAAATTGTAATGGGTTAGGTTAGTAGACGTAGGTAGGTAGGAATGCATTACAGAAGAACAAATAATGTGAATGAACGACACCTATAGTAATTTAAGGACTTTTTGTATATGATATTCTCATGTAAGTGACTGTAGTCCGTTATGAGAATAAATTTCTTAAAACCGAGGTAGCTAGTTGGATCTACCATCATAACATACATGCATAATAAGCCTATAAATGTTCCCACTGCTGGGGCACAGACATCCTCTCGGTGAGAGGGAGTGAGAATGGAAGGAGTCGAATTTTTGGTTCAATGACATGCCGGTTTCTTCGAGTGTACGACTAAACGCCGACAGATTGAACACCGACAAGACTTTACTGCGACGGGACTCTTCGCCAACAAGGCTCATCCTTTCGCTATTACTAAATAGTCAAGTAACTGCCACTAACATGGAAGTAGCGCTCGCCGGCCGCTGCCGCGGCATCGCTCGCTTCGATCGCTCGGCTCGCGCGCGGTTGGTCGCAATTCTAACCTAACCTAACCTATTACCTACCTGATGAGCCCTATCGGCGAACAGTCTTGTCGGCGAAGTGTCCTGTCGGCGAAGAGTCCCGTCGAAGTAAATTCTTGTCGGTGTTCAGTCTGTCGGCGTTTAGTCGTACACTGGTTTTTTCACGATGTGTTCAAACTTCACTGTTTTGAGAGCAGTGGTGATGAAATCATGGACACAAATGTCTGGGTCTGGCGAATGTCTGGGTTCTACGACCAACAATTCGTAAGTTGCGGCTGTTACCACGGGGCCACCACTGCTCCTCTACTTCTTCTGCTTACTGTAGATGCGATGCGTGTTCGTTTGTGGGTGCTGGCAGGATTGCGATGGCACCATAACCAATAAAAATAAAAAAGTTGTTTTAATTGTTCGGAATTTGAAATCGGAATTGCCGTTACGCAACCAAAACTAATTAATTCAATATTAAATGGATCCTCAGATAACAATGAACATTAGGTAGAATTCAAAGCTACATCTCATTCTAAACTTCCGCAATAAAAATAACAAGTCAACAAACTCCGGTACGCAACAAATCCATTCACATTTCACTGAGCCGCCATTATTATAGGCATCTAATAAGGCCCGCCGCACACAAGCATGTAAATAAGCCCTTTTACACGCGGATAACTGTACTAACATCGTTCGTATACAGTCACAAGCATAAATACGATACACTTATGCAAGATTCAAAAGCAATTTTATTATATATATATATTCTATAGTATCGATAGAAGTTTTATAGACATAAATGGTTAAATAATAGTATATTTTATATCGAGGGACTAAACGAAGCCATAATATACCAGAGGTAGTTTCACTCCCGAGCGTGTGATCAGTCAATGAAATCGAGGGGGGCGTTTAGTCTCGAGGTGCAAACTGTACTTTTCACTTTGAGTGCGAGAAAAATAGTCAATTTAGTACAAAAACATTTTATTAATTAAAAAAAACCACCATATCTATTAGGTATGTCCTTTGCTCGACGTCAAACTCTTCACTGTCACTGGACATTATTAATACATTTATTTAAAACCGAACAAATGTACACTCGACAAAAATTCCGAAATTTTCGCGGTCAGTTTTTTCTTCTAAACCAGTCACAGATTAACAATTTAAAACACATGGGGCTACCTGCTTTGCGGAAAAACCATGGAACTAAAACTCTCAACATTTTCGCAATGAAGATGGTCCACACTCCACAGATAATAGTATATTTACTGGCTGTTTGAGTTTGTCTATGTCACATGAAGGAAATTAAAAAACTAATTACTTTTCACTCCCTAGAGACTAAAGCGGTCACTTAGTCCCGCTTCGTAGGGCTATATTGGAGTATTTTTAGAGCATGAGAAATTAAAAATAAATAATCAATACAATTCACGAAAAATTTCCGAATTATCAGCGCGTCGATTTCCCTGCCAGCCTGTATACAGACTGTGTGAAAGATGATATGTCTCGAAAGGGGATAGCTACCGGATTGACGACTGTGGATAGAGAACTATAGAAGAAGAAAAAAGAATGATGATAACGAACATAGTATTTGCGAAACATTATGTAACTCGCTTTTCTCAAAGATCTGATGGTTATTTCAAGAGAAAATTTCTTGAGTGCAAGGCATTTATGCTTGTGACTGTACAGTACATCCCAGTGGCTCGTGTCTGTATAATTGAAATGTCAGGTGGATCTCGCAGTAATCCAATAAAGTCGCGCGCGTGATCATATCATCCGCACTACTCCGACGTACATATTTATTTTTATTTAGACGAGATTTTTAGTTAAATCCCCGTGTTGACATTTAATTCAGTTTATGGAAAAACATTTTCGTAAAATGTTGTGAAAGTTTTTTTGCCACTCTCAAATATTGCAGTCCTAGAATAAAATATATTCTACCTACTACATTAAATTCCAATATTAAACTTCACAGTGATGAACAGTTTAATTTCCTCCAGTAGGTAATACGAGGACTCTCAACTTAATCCATTAGTTTTACTTAATCACAACGATAACTTAAAGTAGCCATTTCCCTAAATTAATACTTTGTAGCTTAAAATATGAAACAGATTGAAATTAATATCCGCAAAGGCTTACTAACTTATGACAGGAGTAACCTTTGGTATTATATCCACTTAAGTTTGAGAATTCCCTCAAAACGATATTAAATACGCCATAGTCGGGTGACGTAATGCCAGTTTATATAAAAAAGCGCTTAGTTTAGCTGTATAAAGCAAGGGTACTGGAGTAGATGAAGATGTTAATTTCCTATGCAAACCTCGCTGAAAGCGCTTTAAGCTCAGGTGCTCGACGCAGATATTGCACTGGACGCCTCGGCAACACAGTGGTACGAAGGTATAGACAATACAACAATGTTGCTTTTCATTACTGAGGACCTGAGAACTAAGCTTAATTTAGTTATGAATAAAATTGAAGTGTCTGTGTGTGATGTGAAAATACCAGCTCTTTACTAAGTGCGTAAGTAAGTTAATACGGTACTTTTAACAATAAAACGATTTCAAAAATTTTTGAATGTCTGTCTGTTTGTTCTGGCTAATCTCTGTAACTGCTCTGCTGATTTTGACTGGACTTTCACTGGTAGATAGCTCATATTATAAGGGCAATTTATTGTCAGTAGCAAGTTCCTGAGAGATAATTTCCAAATCATCCAAGCGGGCGAAGCCGCGGGCACAGCTAGTCTTATAAATAAACCTGTAAAATAATGCTTTACTACTATTCAACTTTACAATTCGTCTGAAAAAGTATAAAAACACCGTTTATAACAATGTCTGGAAAAATATTGAAACATGAAAAATTATAATGGAAAGAAACATGAAAATGGAGTTTTAAGGTTTCCAATTAATAACTCCATTTTTATGTTTATTTAATGAAGCGTTATTAATGAAAGGGTATTATTTATAAGGAAAGTTTGAGCTATATAATGAATTCTGTTAATGATTCTTGTTTTAATGTTATCGACGAAATATTTACAATGAATATTTGATAAAGTATTAATTTCATTATTAAAAGGTTTTGTAGCTGGAACATTTTGTAATTGGTTAAATAGTTACTGAGAAATTTTGAGATCAGTTTTACTTAGGTATTTACTTACGTCTGAATTCAACGATTTAGAAGTTGAATTAAAGTAAAGTAAATTTTATTATTTCGGAACAAAAACAAATTGACATAAATTACAACAGAAACGATGTTAGCTACGAAAGTTAAAAACCTATGTCGGGAACTATCAACGCCAGTCTAAACATTAGAAACACATTGTTCCAAACTTATTTATCATATGGGTACAATTTAGCCTAAAAAAAAGAAACTTGCAAAACAAAGCTAACTAAAAAAGCTAGCCAGTTTTAAAGGAAATGCGACTTGTTTTAAAAGAATGAGGAGTTTTTCTTCTTAGGTAATTTAATTTAATTCTAACTACTCGAACATAGAGAACAATGAATTCGAACTATATCAGCCGCTTGCTGATTACCCGATACACGGTAGCACACTATCAGTACATGGCTTTTATTTTGACGGGTCAACAACATTCATTGCATTATTTACGTTGTTGAGCAGAATTTTTTTTGGAACATATGAAACAATGGACTACCAATATCCAAAATAAGTGCAGGTCAAAGTAACAATAGGTAAGTACTAAGCATATAATCCATTATATTAAACAAAAGTCTACTCCATAATAACAGAGTTGTTAAAATAAATAGCGTTCATCATTTTTAATCCTCAACAAAATTAACGTTCACCTGAAAAACACGCTGTTTCACTTATTTTGTAACCTTTAACATTATCGTAAAAGATTAAAATAATCCTGGATCCTTTTTTAAGTGGCTACACTGTGTGGACCTCTACACAAAGTAATAGCTTGCTAACCGCCCAACGAATGACCACTAATATGGCGGAGCGACGGGGTAATTAAAATGTTGCATGCCGTTTAGTAATATCTAGAATTTAAACGGGTGATTGTTTACAGTGAGGTACTTTATTGTAATAATAAAATTATATAAATTGTGTTATAATGTTGCTTGTTAAATGTAGTTTAATGATAGTTTTTTTTTATTTGTAACTATGCAAGTATGCATTGGGGTCGAGTTTTTCTTGGGTCGTGGGTGCGTTAATAAGTATAAATGTCGTTAAGTTATCAACTAGATAAATTATAAGTGATTTTATTTCTGTAAGTGGGTTTTGTACACGTCAATCATATTTATAAAACTAAATGAGATCGGCGTTTCCTATCTAACTACTTTAGGAAGAGAGACCGAAAAAAACTCTGAGGTCACAGTCTCTTTTAAAGTCCAGACATAATATTGGTCAGATCATGTGAAGACCATGTAGATTGGTGTATAAAATGGTCTTTTGAGTTAAAAACCACACAGATTGAGTGGGCCTGTCCAATCAGTGGACGTATTTGTCAGTAATCGTACAGCTAGAATCATTAACTTTAACAGTTGGAAATCAAACAACGACTGAACCGAAGATCGCCAAAGTTTCAGTCATAAACAATCGAATTAATCGTTTAGCTGTTAATGTTACAGCATCATAAATAATTCAGTTTTAGCGGACTTCATTTTTAACCTTTTGCTTATGCAAAAGATTTTAAAATCTAGTTTATGATCTTTCTATGTCAAATTTCTATCAATGGGCCCATTTATACGACACATTGAATTATATAATAAACGTCAAATGGTCTTTTGATACTGACAGCATATGCCTACCTATCTGTGTTGAATTTTCCAACTTAAAAATATAAAACCAACAGCAAAAAATATAACCGTTGAAAACTCACTGCCAAAATTATGTAGCACAAAGTTAAGACGGCGTATGACGGGTGAAAATTTAAAAAAATCCTGAGTGTATGCTTAGCGGGGCGATAACCCTAGAATGATGATGTCAAAATGTTAATTGCATATGTAAAACGGTCCCGGTGCGCTAAGGGTTCACGACCTGGGGTAGTCGACCTGGGGTAGTGCCCTACAGTATTGAGAGAGGTTGCGCAGATAAGATGGTGGAAACATGACGTTGGTAATGAGCTGAATGGAGGAATATTATGTTATGCGCTGTAACTGACGTAGGTTGCGGATCTTTTAACTTTTGTTTGTACACTGTTCAGTTTATGAAAGTGTTCATTTGTTTTATTAACCGTCTTCAAAAAGAAGGAGGTTATCAATTCGACATGTTTATATATATATTTTTTAATTTGTGTTCGGGCATCTTATATAGACAGACGGATTTGCAAAAAATATTTTTTGTTCGAAAGGTGTTTATTCCGAAATGGTCCCATTCAAATTTTATATAGATCTGACGATGCGTTTCGGAGACAGACAACGGAACTCTTCAAAAAATGACAGCAAATCAACTGCGATAGCTGCTATCGCATAAATATGTATTGTTTTGACCCCAAGGATGATGAAATTTTGAATTGGTGTGGGGTAGGTACTAAAAAGTGTTAAATAAAAACTTTTTCCAAAAAAATAAAACAACCAACTTCCGGAAAAACCTTTCAGTAAAAAGCCGTTAAACAAAATCAAGTATTTTTCTTTACAAGTTTGGTTAAAAAGAGTTCTTAATCAAATGTGAAATATTCAGAACACAATTAAGTGCTATCTATGTAGCTACACTAAAAACTCATTTACCTTCAAATAAAATACAGTAACAAAGAAAGCCAGCAATAAAGACAACAGGTAGATCACAATATTACTGTAAGCCCAGGTGATAAAGTTTATTTTAACGAGCGCTACACCCTTTCTGCCCGATGTTAGTAACGTTTTAATGTACTACAATGTATGCTTCATTTCACACAAACATAAATAATTTCGTGCTTTTAGCATAAACAAAACAGATAGTTGCATTTCATCACGCTTGTTTTCCTTTAAGGGTTAAGCAGAGGTGTAGGTACCTATACAGTTAAGTTTAAGTCCCATGTAATAAGGAGAAATCCTATTGCCATCAAATAGGTACATGGGCTTGGGGACGGCGAGTAATGAGTAGCTCGCTGTCCGGTAAGGACCAAGCCCGGGTCGACGGCGCGTTGTGTTTCACGCGCGAATCAAAGAGATGTCAGCACCAACTGGTGGGGTCCGCAAGGACCGATGCCTGCCAGGGGTGCGGGTTGGTCGAAAGAGATACCGCGGCCCCTGGCACACAGGCAACTGAGGGAACACGGGTGGGTTTTAGTCAGTAAAAGTCTGACACGCCCTTCTGCTCCACCCAGAGAGGGAGAAGTTATTTAATGATTTCTCACCGAAAAAAAAAATAAATGAAAAACCCAATAACACTTTGCACAAGCCGGGAATCGAATCCAGGATCCCATGCTCAGTACCTACGAGCGCTTGCGACTACTAGACCAACGAGGCAGTTGAGGGAGAGCTACAGATATTATGTTCCTGAAAAATCGTTTTATTTCATTTAACAATATCGTTTTAAAAATAGGCTGACCTTTATTGAAGTAGCTGGATTAAAACAGATCCTCAGTGGGTGTCGTGAAGTAGGTACGATAAGGAGATTCAGCATTCTCCAGCTATGCCCACCGCGATAAAAATAGCTTCATACTTATGTGTAATTAATGTATTTCGTTGACCTTGATTTTCCGACATAAATTATGTATTGTTTAAACAACTATTAGCAATTTTTCTGAGCAATGCTCACGGAACAGATAACCGATGAGGCTGAAAGGTGCTGGAGTGGCGACCGCCTACTGAATGACGTAGCGTTGAAAGGCCTAAGGTAGATCGATGACCTGGTGAAGGCCACAGGAATCCGCGGGACCCAAAATCACAGTAACAGTCGAAATGACGGTGCTTGGGGTAGGCCTATGTAGGCGATGAACAATGGCCGTGCGTTTTAAACCCTGGCTTCTGAAAACCTGATCAATAAAACGGCTATCAAATCATTCCAAATTGTGATTGTTTGACTAAAATGACAACAAACACGCATATATGTTGACAGTACAAAAAATAAATAAATTGAAAGTCTTACAGACAATCGCTCAAAGTAAAATGCTGGTATTCAGTTGCACCCGGTTAGACTGGACGTTGACAGATCAAGACCAACAGAATACATTGAATATGTTTTCAGAACCCGATGGAAAGAATCTAATTCTCAAAGATATTTTAACGTATTTGCAGTAAACCCACTAATTAATCCCACAAACACTTTAGAAGTAGATTGGCGAAGAGCTTACGAAATAAAACTGTGGAAATACACAGTGTTGTGATTCAACAAAGTAAATAATCTCTTAGTAATGGAGTTGTTACCTTCTTAGAGAACACAGTGTTAGTGCGGCTTTGCCGTTCGTTACTCTCCTACATTCTACAGCTAAGCATTTATGTACTGAGTTAAGTTGAGATAAAAATCCAATATATTTCTTTTAAAGGTAGAGCTTTAAAGGATGATTGATTTTCTTTATCCGCTTACAACTGCTTATTTACAGTGTATTCATATATAATTAGGTATGTACACGACGGCAGGGATTTCGACGCGCAACCACTGTTACCATGGAGTCACTACATGGTTCTAAAGCCCCCTGCGTAGGTATTATTAGTCAGTTATTTAAAAAAATGCTGTTCCGATTTTTTTTGCTTAGGTAGAAATCCATGGTTACCTGGCATCTTGTATATTATATTTCAAGTTCTTAATAGGTATATTTTTACTTAAACCAATAATTTTCGTTATTTCACCTACCCCTGTTTGTGTCTATAACACCCAAAGGTTGTGTGGTAGAAAATGCCTATGGATTTAAATTCGCGTTTGTACATTTGTGTGGTATAAGGTATTAAATAAATAAATTCTGCCATTAAATGCCTCGAATCTAAGAAAGTACTTATTTGATTTTCATTGCTTAGAAAATTTCTCAGTAAAATAGCTTTCCACTTATCAGCGTAAGAGCATTATCTTGACTTAAAGCGAATTATATGAAAAAACAAAAAGCAAAAATTCTCAATCTCATTTACATTCATTCTTTCTGAGAAAAAGTGTTTAGGTATTCATAATTACTACTTTTATGAATTGTTTCTTTATATAGATAGCGCTTTCAGGGACAGAATACGTTGTCGTAGCAAAGTGCTACGCTAGTCGTAGCGATAGCGACGACTGCTACGAGAATGTACTTGGGTAAGTTATGATACTGATTTTTCTTAAATTATCGTTTTGTATTACTATATAGAGGCATGAGGAACAGGGTGTAAAGTTCGCTCATACTCTATGGAAAAGGGAGAATCCTCCGACCAGACGGGTGTTGTGTCTGGTGGGCAACTGCCCGGCGGTTGATGTCGGGATGTTGTACCTATCCAAATCGCGCGGTAAACTTTAACTGCGCGATCTAGGATTTCTATGGCGTGCGTCTTGCGTAGTTCGCCTGTGACATTGTAGATGGCGCCACTTCTCTTTTTGTAATTTTAGATATTGTTGCAAAGTATTTTTCTGTAGGGCCGCTACTATCATATACATCTATCTATATATACATCTATCATGTTAGAATAGAATAGAATATTTTGTATTGTTCCAACAGGAAAATAAAGTTAGTTATATTATTTTTTTCATGTTTACGACTAACCACCCCACTAAGGTCTCTCCTGTAAGTATTTTATGGACTGTGTGCCTGAGTTAAAAATAAACTAAAATTTAATACAGTACCTCAACAATATACCTTTGGGGTTTACATGGACAGGATAAACAGAATACTCAACTAGGTATGTACAATACCTATCCCCAGTAATGTAAGGAACGATAGAAATATAAGATAGGAATATGTACAAAGAGATTTAGTAAAAAAGAAAGTAGGTAAATGTCTCGGGAGTCTATTGTATTCTGTTATAAGCAGTATTTCATTTACTGTGTTGGTTAATTTCTGGGGTCGTGGATAAATGATAACAGCCACCATCATCGTTTCGTGGATGACTGATCATCAGAGATCGGATATTCGGATGCATATAGCTATGAAAGTATGGTAGCGGCTTTATAAATTATTTGTAATATTTATTAAAAACCCCGGGATTCTTGGATTGCATAACTATTCAGATGTGTATTAATTTAAAATTAATTTTTAAACCGATACAAATATGTGAATGTACTGGAGGAGGGGTGGTTTGTATTAGTTAAAACAAAAAATAAGCAAATTACTTACCTAAATTAAGACTTTTTCGATACAAAAGCGCATTCCATGTTAGCCAACATCTCAACTTATATAATATCCGATCTCTGCTGATCATCCATAACATATCGAGACACCTCCGTGCTTCTAAAGCACGCTATCCCGCGTTGGTGTCGGCTATCATTCGTAGACTTTCAAACACATTACAAGTCAGAAACCCGAAAGTCTGACAACCATTTTTGCCAATGGGTACCTACCCAGTTTTAGGACGTAAAGAATAGCACCATCCCATTTCTTCCTGTGGGTGTCGTAGAAGGTGACTAGGAGACTTACTAGAGAATGGGCAGTAGCGTTCTCTATGCATTTTACCACCATACTGCGATCGCCAACCCGCCTGCCAAGCGTGGCGATTATGGCAAAACCCCCCTTTTGGGGGAGGCCTGTGTCCAGCTGGACGTCTATAGGCTGAAATGATGATGTGATTATGATGACCCAGTAACTGGGTAATGGATGTCAAATAGGTAGTGGCTCCACGTAAAATACTGGTTTCCAGCTGCATCCTGTTAGACTGAAGCCGACCTCAAAATATGAAAAAGCAAGGTAAACTGGTCACGTAATGACCTGCCTACCGTTTACGTAAATTTGACAATGCTAACATAAAATTATAACCCAAAGTACTTGAATGTTGCGAATATGCGTATAGTTCAATTAAAACTTTATTTACATTTGTATAAAGTAAGCCCTTTATGACGTCTCACCACATCCGTAATACTATTTTAACAGTCGAAGTTTAGAATTGTTACAATTACTTGGGCTATAAACATTTACGGCCTATCTTGGCTGCCTGGTGGGACACAAATGCGGGTGCCAAATGATAAGTGCAGGATTCAATTCCCAACTCGGGTTAAGCGGTAATGAGCATTCCTATTAGGAAACGTTTTAAACAGTGTTTTAACCGATTTAAAAAAGAGTAGGTTTTTAATTCGGTTGTTTTTTTTTAAAGAACTACGTCATTCATAAACTGATTTATAGTCAATTTGTGATTAGTGATTTTTGAGCTAGCTTCCATATCTAATACGTATTTTTCCACTAAATTTATGTTGATGATGTAATAATAATTTCCACCATTTTTTACTAAATACAACTGAAAAGTGAAAAAATTATAGCTTATTAACAAACAAAAAACAACCGTCTACCGAAATCCGGTAGTAACAAAATGTAGTGAGCTATTCTTGGGTACAATTTCCTGTTTAAAAGAGATTGTTCTAGTTTATTATAAACACTATTTGGATCCAAATAATTCTTCAAAACTTAGTCATAATTTAGCTATACAACGAGTAACATACCTCAATCACCCCAAATAGAGTATTGAGTTAAAAGCATAATACGATGACCAAAACTATTTTTTTTAAAGCTAACTGATTTTATTAAGAAAAACGTGTCAACCCAAGCATTACTTTATGCATTTAAAATTCAATCTTATTTCTTCCAAATTAAGATTGAATTTTCTTTGTTTCAATCAGTGGTACGCATGGCGAAATACATAATAAAAAATTAAAAAAACTTATATTAAAAGTTACTGAAATCGATTCAGTAGTCAATTAGGAACAAACTACTTTCAGGTCTTGCGTCTATTCTGTTACACCTTGTATATCTTAGATACCTAATCTAAATTAAAGTTGTTTTGCTTGTCTGTCTTTGTGACCTCAAAGTTCTTCTAAACTACGGTACGGATTTTGATATCATAATTTATAGAATTTGTTCCGGAAGGTTTTATTGTATACAAAGTTATTATCTTTAAATTCATATTTAATAAAGAAATCTTGACATTTGTCAAGTTGTAAGAACCGTGCAAAGCAGGGGTGGATCGCTAGATGCTTATAAAATAAAAATGAAACACACCTACAGTACAAAATCACAAACGAGCAACAAAGGTGACATATCAAAAAAAGGTTGTCACACATTTTTAATACATTGTCGCGTTCGCAATAAAGTTTTATTGTGATACAAAACATTAATTTCCTTGGGGACGACACCCAGGTGACTGTAATTTACGTACACACACATACATAAACACACGTGCACACGCGTATAACACGTGCAATTCAAACCCACATCAATATTGAATTAAGCTTCTGGCATTTCCGGCGTAACTGACGTATTTACACATGGTTTTAGAATTTCGTTCGGAAATGTGTGAATTTATCTATAATGCGGGTTTAGTAGAAATACCTATATCTATTTTGGAGAGTTAAACATCAAGGAGAAGGAACCAGAGGCTTTTTTTTGGGTGGGAAACCATCAAATAACTTCTCCCGCTCTGGGTGGAGCAGAAGGGCGTGTCAGACTTTTACTGACTAAAACCTACCCACAGTTGCCTGTGTGCCAGTGGCCGCGGTATCTCTTTCGAACAACCCGCACCCCTAGCAGGCATCGTCCCTTGCGGACCCCACCAGTTGGTGCTGACAACGCTTGGTCCTTACCGGACAGCGAGCTACCCATTACTCGCCGTCCGCATGCCCGCGCCTACGGTGGCCGGGAATCAGCCTGGGATTCCCGACGCCCAGGGCGTCTCCCACGGCGACTAAGGCCGTGAGGGCGCATATACTGCCTAGGAAGCAGAGGCTAAAATACCTTTTTCGGAACATTAACATTAGAACGATTGAATTTTGTTTTAAAATCGAATTTATTTGCAAATTAATGCATGCATTTTTAGGATAGACAAAGCTTCGCAAACAGGTTCTAAGAAGCTATATTTTATAGGTTCTCAATCAATATGATATTAAACGAAAAGACAACGTATTATGAAAGGCCCCACACAATTAATTTTAGTTCGTTAATTGCGTTTCAATTAACACAAAACTGTTAATAAACGATACAAATTAAACAATTAAAACACCCCAATCTACTAAAAACAAACCTCCACAAACACAATTTTCCTTGTAAGAATATAAACTTAACGGAACTACCGATAAACACCGAATATCACTCGAATAGCGACTCCGGTATCTTTCGTATCATGCATCGAGCTCGTTAAAGAGTAGGGGGCCGGAATAAACACACTGCTCGTGATAGTGAACCCACGGGTGGGGGCAATGGGGTAAATGGGGGAAAATCATCTCTCTAACAAGCGCCATCGGAAAACAATTGGAATGGGAGACATGGTTCTTTGCACGTAAAAAGTTGATTTACGATTTGTAACATACTGTATACTAATGTACTGTTTGCAAAAGTGGGTGGTAATTGTATATTGCTTTTTGTAATACATTGTAAATCAGAAATGTGGGTGTACTATAGATACACTTCTGCTCAACCTTTCGGGGAAACATGGCGTGATGTTATATGTTTTCACTACATATTATAAAACAAAGTCCCCTGCCTCGTCTGTCTGTCTGCTCGCGATAAACTCAAAAACGACTGAACGGATTTTCATGCAGTTGACAGGAACTATGGAAGGTTTAGGTGTAAAATTTGTTATGGTTTTGTTGAAATTGGTTAACGCGGTTGAAGCCGCTGGCCAAAGCTAGTGTTATGTAAATCAGTAATTGCGTTTTCTATTGTTTTGTGACTGCATTTATCTTAGCTGCAAATGATTGTACTCACAAGCATGCAATTTTCAGCCTAGTTATAGCGAGGTGTCTAATAAAAATTTCAAAAACATTTTCATAAGTTGCTCAGTAAATTACTCAGTAACTGTGTTGTAAAGATCAGATAGGCAGTTATACGATATTAAGCTGCATCTGGTAAAACTTACTGAAGATGTCCCCAACATAGTTAATAGGCTAGGATGATGTTAGAGTTGCGAAGTATCCCTCAAATTTTATTGCTGCTGTTGTCTGTACACAATATGTATGAGTATTATGCTATGAAAAACTCATAAGAATTTATCGTAAGTTATATAGCAGGCTACAAACATCTTTCCGATTTGATATAAAAAAACTAGTATCAACTGATACGTTATTGCGACGACCCATAACCTTAAGTTTTAGTTGTTTTTCCAATTGGCATATCGGATTGGCCGTTCATAAAGATATTTCATAAATAAAAGTTTTATAGTGTATTTTGTTGTCGCTAAAATTCCTTCGGAATTGCTATTATACTTAATATAGGGTGACATCAACGGACATCCTGTTACTATGGTTTCAGTACATGATTCTGACTTTTTTCGAGTATAAAAAAAATGCTGTTCCATTCGTTCACATTTTGACCATGTGGGTATTGCTTTTTTCTATGAAACAGCACATTTTTTGCTAACCGACGAAACATTTCTACGCGGTCTAGAATCATGTGTTGAATTCATGGTTACAATTTCTAAGTCGATGGAACATATTTTTCCATAACCTTAAAGGGCTTCAATTATCCTTTATTTAAAGGGACTAAAAATACGCCTGCTTCATATGGAATAGTCATCAATTTGATCTTTTTTACGAGGGATCATTTTAGTACGCGATATTTTTTTTTATTTTTGTTTATTTTTGTAGTAATAAAAAACAAACCATTTGTAGTAGGTAGTAAAATAAAGTTTTTAAAGCTTCTTTATTTTTATTTGGTAGTTTGGCAATATGAGTATAATAAGACTAACAATATATTGTAGGTAATTATTTGACAACAAAAAAACACTACATAGTGAAAATAAGTCTAATTTGGAAGTCAGCGACTATGGTTTTGTGTTTTCGTTTTTTTGCCACCGACTTAAACAAAAATAAAATAAAGTTTTCACTAAGTATGTATAAAGTGTTTTTTCTTTTTTAATGGAAGTTGGTTGTTTTTTTTTTAATAAGCTTTTTATTTTTCACTTTTTAGTTGTAGTAAGTACCACTACCTACCTCATACAAATTCGTATACCTTCACTTGCTAAGTAAATAATAGAGACAGGAAGTTATTATAACATTAAAATACACTAACTGGAAAATGTATCTATTATTGAAGCTAACCAGAACTTAACTAACATGGAACATCTTTATAAGTATACATTTTAAGAAATTTTCAAATCGTTTTATAATTATGACGGGAGTTCTGAGGCCACAAACCTTTAAAAAAAATAACCGAATTGAGAACCTCGTCCTGTTTTTAAGACGGTTAAAAATAACAACAAAGAATTCAATTTCAAAAAATCTTATGCCAATTAAAGTCTTAAATATAGAGAGCCACTTCTAATGTTTCCATCCAATTTGAATAACAAAATCTGTATCAATAGACCTTAATTGTTTTGATATACAAAGCTTCTAAAGTCTATTTATAGAATAAACTGGGAAAACTGAGCTCGAAGCAAGACCCACAGTCGTTAACGCCAACGCGATCACCCACATTATAACCTTTCCGTTTTTTATATCAATATTGCGGCGCAAAACAATAAATAAACATTTTATTTAAAAGGGCACTGACGTTATTTAAACAGCGAGTTCATTACGTCATGACATCACGCCTTGTTTCTCTGAAGAGTTGGGCAGACGCGTACCTACCTATAGTACAGTGAGAGGCAGAGAAAACTCATCCCTTCTCCAGCCTTTGCTTCATTTCTAGGGGGTGAGTTTTCTCTGTCTCTCACTGTACACCCACATTAGTTATGCTTAAGTCCCATGTAATTGGGGCGTGCCTATTACCACAATTCGGGCAGAAATCCCAATAGAAAAACCCAATATTACTTTGCCCAGAAATCGACCTTAGGTCCTCATGTCCAGCAGTACCGCTTGTGACCAGTAGACAAACGAGGCGAATTAATTAATTTATTTATTTTATTTATCCACAGCAATTACACCAACTGAGCAAAAAATACTTCATGTGTTGCATTCGTGCGCGGTGGACGTCTAAGTAATTAATATGATTTATATTGGTACTACTGTTTGGTACATGGTTCTTTACAGATAAGAGGGGAAAGACGAGTAATTGTATGAAACACCTAGGGCGATATACCCCGAAGAGTATAGGTATATTATAGTATATGTGTACATAACTGCGACTGACTGTACCATATGACTTAGCGTTGGGCTCAAAGAACAGATTTACCAATTACTATCCAAACTGAGTTGCATATAATGCTGAGCCGAAAATAGAATAAGATTGAGTCTAGGTAAAAGAAAGAAAAAAAAAACAAAAGATAGAAGTATCAAGCATTTGGGATGCGGTCAGGAAATAAAAACAGTAAAAAAGAAGCATTTAAACTAACGAAATGAACATTACCAAGACAACCAAGACCAAGACAGCTCAGCTCTTTGGACTGGCTTTCATTAAGGGGATAGGTGTGAGAAAAATACAATGCTTTAAATAAAATTGAATTTGAATAGTTACATTTTAGTGAACTGGCTGAAAAGAAATGATTAAACCGCCAAATAAGTAGCCTTTTTAGCGGTTTATTTAAAAACTAGCGACACGCTCCTGAATCACACAGATTTTACGACTCGACAAATCATCGAGATTTTTTTATAATATGTAAGTTAATAGCAATGTATTACCTATACAAAAATACCTTTTAGAATAAAATCTCTGAAAGATGGTGGAAAATGTATTAAAATCTGCGTGGTTAAGACGAACAACGCAGCCACACTGACAGACACGAATGGCGACTTTAATTTATAACATAACGCCTTGTTTCTCCGAAGGATCGGGCAGAGTTGTAACAATAGTACAGTCAGCGTCAATAATATACGGACGAACAGACTGTTCAAAATGATCTGAACAACTATAAAAATTAAAAATTTACTCAATGACACAAGAAATGTTTTTGAATGAAGACAGTATACGACAACTCTCATTCTGACAAGAACTTTATACAATTGAAATAAAGTTTAATTTTCTTAGTTGTTGAGATCATTTTGAACAGTCTGTTCGTCCCGATATTTTTGACGGTGACTGTATACCCACATTTTGCCAGTTATGTATAAGTCCCTTGTAAGGCGAGCATATTGCCATCAGCCCGACACGAATCCAGATTCCGAGCTCTCTCTCTCTTCTTCAACCCTTGGCCACCCAATGCTGAGTGTAGGTCTCTTCCAAATCTCTCCACTTTTGGCGGTTTGGTGTCGTGGCTATCCAGTTCCTTCCAGCCACTTTAATGATATCGTCTGTCCACCTAGTCGGTTGTCTTCCCACATTCCTCCGTCCCGTTCGTGGTCTACATTACAGCATTTTTTTCCCCTTTTCAAGATTCCGAGCTGCTACTAAGAAATTCCAAATGATATTATGTATAATTTTATATTATAGAAAAGTGTATACTGTCAATATACCAGAAATGGTACAAATATATATCGGGTGGGGTCAGTCGTAAAGATATATGGAAAAGTTGAGCAGAATCGTTCAAGATGAAAGAGAAGCCGGTCATGTGTGAGATACGTTTTGGTTCATCCGAGGATTATGCGTAAGTATGTTTTCTGAAAAGGTTGACTTTGACCTGTGTGACACAGAAATGGAATCTAAAGGAACATTTTGCTTTACTTAGGTCTGTGTCAAAAACAAATCGTTTTCTTTATCAAAGGTACCTTTTTTTCTTGGCTACAGTAAAAAGTCTTATGTTATTTTTGCCTGTCTCCAATCACCACGTTTATAGAAGACTTATTTTTGCCCGCGGCTCTACCCGCATTCTATGTCGGTTATCGCGTAAAAAAAGTAGCTTATATCCTTCTCCATATCCCAGGCTATATCTCTGCCAAATTTCATGACGATCGGTTTAGACGTGAAAGCGTAACAGACAGAGTTACTTTCACATTTATAATATTAGTAGAAAAAACACAAGAGTTGAAATTAAATAAGCATTTAGCAATCTTTATTTTGAAATTGCCTAAGTTATTTCACGCCTTTCCATTTTAAGTAGGTTTGCCAGCATCAATTGTAACTTTAGACCAAAGAACCCTTTAGGGAGACATAAGACAAGATTTATTTTGATAAAAGCAGGTAGGTACTTATTAACATAATTCCGGATAATTGCTTCATTGTCCGATGCGTAACATTTCCGTAGCACTTTCGTAGCACTTTCGTAGCATTTCCGTAGCACTTTTGTAGCAACGCACTACGCAGTAGTAACAGTAGTTTCGTAGTAGTGAATGTTTCTTTACTATGTAGTTCCTTGAACTAAATGTTTTTTTTTTTATAATTATTATCCTACTTCCTAAAATAGAATATTATAAATGTGAACGTTTGTATGTTTAGATGTTTGTTACTCAATCACGAAAAAACGGCCGAAAGGATAGATAGTTTGTAACCTGGAATAACGCTTTTATCCCGATAGCACGTTCCCATGGGATAATTTTCAAACTATACGCGGGCGAAGCCGCTAGCAAAAGCTGGTTCGAAATAAAACTATCCTCAAATCCTGACAAGTTAGAAATCAGCAGAATGCTACTACTTTTATTTGCTGTGTTTTTTATTCTAAGGTCTTGGTTTAGTAACGAAAAAATACGTAATCAGAAACCAATTGACAATAATAAGGCTTCAGGTACAGACGCAACTTCAGCATAGTTTTTTCACAGGATTGATAAAATACTGAAACCAGCTTTATTTTTCAATGTACCTATTTTTCGATATAATTGTGCGTTGTCTCTCCTACTTCAACTTATATACAATAAATCTATTAAATTTTCCGAATGCGGGGAGCGCGGGACGCACTATCGGGGGTAGAACAATAGAACAAGCTAGTACAAATTCGAGACCCACGCATACCGCACGCTTCTTTCTGTCACATTTTTAGTGCAATCACTAAGTTGATTTAACGTAAGATTACATAGCATCACACCTTGTTTTTGAAGGGTTGAGCAGAGGTGTAAAATGAAGGTGTACTATATATAAAGTACACCCACATTTCGCCAGTTATGTTTAAGTCCCATGTAAAAGGGGGTGAACCTATTACCATCAACTGGACACAAATCCAAACTCCGGGCTGCTACTGAGAAATTCCAGATTAAAAAACCCAATAACACTCGCCAACCTGGGAATTGAACCCATGACCGGTATGCAGCAGTAGCGCTTGACCACTTGACCATTAAAATAAAATATATATCCCTATCAATATTCAAATTGTTCTTCATGACATATTCGAAATTTCAAATGCTGGAATACAATTTATTACAGCAAACAGACTCTATAGATTAATAATGCCTATTCGATATTGCAGCCCCCGCTATGACAGCAAACCTGTCCCATCTGCAATAGAGTAACTAGGCTCTAGATTCCAGAGCAACAGCGTTTAGCATAGTTATTGGAATATATTGCTATGCCTTTGAATAACTAAATATTGAGAGGTTGGGCGATTGAGAACTTAGAAAATGTTTTTTTTTTCTTTGGCTACTACTTTCTTAACGCATATTCTCTGCAACATTGAATAAACATATCCAGTTTAATGTGGACCTATTGTGGTATGGTATTTTATTCTAGGTGCATCGTCTTCACATATTATTATTTAATAAATGCATACAAAATATACTAAACGTAACATAACTTTAATACAGAACACACACACACACAGTATTGAACAGAACAGAACACCACAGAACGCCACCGGTCACACGATGTTTAGATACTCATGGCTGGTGGGTTTTTGTAGTTTCTGCCAACCCCCATGGAAAGAAGACGTAAGTTTATTTATGTATATATGTTACGGCTAATAGCCGAAGTGCGGCTACACCTAGTTTTAGCCGGCTATAACTAGGTGCAGCCGGTTAAACTTAGATATATCCTACTTATGTCACCGAAAAATTGTAAATACCGTTAGATTATAATCTATCTCGCGAGATTGTAAACTGTCGATAAATTGTGAACTGCACCATACTGCTTACCGACCGATTAGGTTAGGTTAGGTTAGAATTGCGACCAAACGCGCGCGAGCCGTGCGAGCGCAGCGAGCGATGCCGCGGTAGCGGCCGGCGAGCCAGCTGCACCTAGTTGTAGCCGGCTAAAACTAGGTGTAGCCGCACTTCGGCTATTAGCCGTAACATATACAATTGTACAGTAATTGAAGAAATAGGTAAATGTCAAGGCTTCGATCCCGAAGAGTACAATTGTACAGTAATTGAAGAAATAGGTAAGTATCAAGGCTGCAATCCCGAAGAGGAAGCGATGTCGCTTCAAAGCTAAATTATATTAAACCAGTCTTTATGCAACAATATGATATTGCTAACCAACGTTAATTCCCACAAAAACCGTAACTCTCGCACACATCACAAGATAAGAATTAATTGCAGAACGCACAAACAATCGTGTTCCCCGCTTTAACCATAGAGATTAATTAAAAAGCTCAACGTTCAAGTGGCTGGTAATAGGGCATCACAACACCGCACCCACGTACTGGCAGCGAGTACTCGAGTCGAGTACTCGCTTACTTGCCTACGGTACTGTTGTGTTAAGGGGAGTAATCTGTATCTGAAGCATGACTTGCAAGCAGTGGAGAAGCAAACGGGAATATAATAAATTGCAAAGTGCAGACTGTCAGCGACGAAAATAAAGGTAAAAATACATAATGTAAATTTTTAATGGGTACGTCGTTCTGTAGTTATTAATGTGACTAAAAAAGTTCTTCATTAAGATAAATGACGTACCTAATAGTAGGTGAGGCTAGACAGAAAAAAAATCCCCTTAACTGACGGCAGTTTCAGGGAGGACTTGTGTCTTAATTTTATAGTCAATCTGCCTAGGCTTTTTCCAAATTTGTTGGTGTCGGCTTCCTGTCTAACCGGATATGCAGCTCAATGTCAGTATTTTACATGGAGCGACTGATTATCTACCTTCCACGACCTAGTTACAAGCAACACGATTTTTACACGCTTTATATTAGCTTCACTTGTATGTTTGTTTGTGTGTTTGTTTGTTTGTTTGTTTGTATGTTTGTATGTAACCGACTCCTTTGAGCGCGATTTTGACCCACTTTAAACGGTCAGATTTCATTGAAACTTTGTAAACTTGTCGAGGACCGATGACAATTCAATTATTTAAAAAAAAAATGAGAAAAAAAAATCACGTTTTTGTAGTTAGCAGAACTAAAAAATAGAAAATGAATAATAGTTTAAAAAACTAAAAAACACGCTTTAAAAACCAAACTAAAAAAGGAGAAAATAATTTAATTCAATTAAAAAGCGTGGGGTGCTTGACATATTGATTATAAAAATACCTCAAAAAGCACCCCACGCTTTTTAATTGAATTAAATTATTTTCTCCTTTTTTAGTTTGGTTTTTAAAGCGTGTTTTTTAGTTTTTTAAACTATTATTTTTTATTTTGCTCGTGTGGAACACAACGTGCCCTCGACCCCAGCCAACACGATGCCCTTTCGTAAGACTGGTTGTCAGACGATTGTCGAAGATCTACAAATGACTTGTTTTTTAAGGTGTTTATGCGAAGAGAGCCTTTACATTGAAACCTACCATCAGCTAATAATATTTTTTGTTAAAACGGGGTCGAATTTCGCAAAAATAAAACTCAAACAAAACTCTTTAATGTTTCAGAATAACGGCTCGTAAATTCAATTTATTTCCCGATTGAATAGAGGCACAGTGATGCGAGGCTTCCACACAAAAACGCTTTTAGCACCGGCCCCGCACCGCCACGGCAACACTTACTTCTAACATTCTTTGTGACCATAAAAGGAGAAAGGAGCAACGTGTGAATACCTCTTATATTGCGGAAGTTATGTTCAAGTAAAATTATTTGCTCCAGAATTTATGTAATCGCACCTCGGAATGTGGAGCCTTCTTACGAAATTAGTAATTTTCGAGAGATGTGTAAAATTATGTTACAGGTAGATTGTTTAAAAGATGTTGGGATTCTCACGGTGGCATCGCAATTCATCTTCGCCAACATCTTATACATTAGGCAAAATATACACTTGTACACTAAAAACAGTGATATTCATAATATTAATACTAGAAATAAGGACAAACTACGTGTTCCCTTTCACCGGCTACATAAGGTTCATAACTCATTTGTAGGTCTGGGTATAACCTTCTATAATAAGCTACCCTCTTCCTTGCTAGATTTGCATTTTAGTGCGTTTAAAGCTAAAGTAAAATCCACCCTTTGTTCAAAGGCATACTATTCCATTAACGACTACTTAAATGATAAGAATTGTTGGTCGCTGTGATTAACTCAAGACAATGTTTGTGTTCTTTCACCAGAATTAGCTTACCCACTGACAGGTTATATCATTATGTTATTTCATATAATTGCTTTTTTTTTTTATCTGACTGTATAATTCAGGTTTTCCTTTTTTTTATCATTTATTTATGACTTAATCTACTCATTACAATGTTTTTTTTTTAATGAGTAGTATTGCAATATGTAGTTAGCTAGCGACCTCGACAATTCATGATTATTCTTGCCAGTGCAACCGGCAGCAAGTTCGTCATGCTCCCTTAGATGTCACTGCTTGCGGTAGCGTCGGGGGTCGGGTTGCCTCCTTCCCTCAAATATGGCGAGGGGGGTAATGGCTGATCTTTGCGTTATGCTCGTGAACGGGTGCTGCTCGTGGTGACTGGTCGTCTTGCTGACCATGGTTTTGTTATTGTTAATTGTATTAAGTTTTTATTAATTTTAGTCCAGAGGTCCTAGTTCAACTTTTGTTACTTTAAGTTACTTATAGGTATATTTGCATAATGCAGAATTGCATATGTAAGCGGGCATGCCCTTTATGCCTAGAGGCTTTTATTTAGATTGGAAGTTCTGTTTACGTTTTATTTTAATTTTCTATTATTTTTAGTTTTCAATCTTTGATGGTATATTGGCGTGTGCTAGCTGACATATGGCAAATTTTATGTTTTTTTTTTTTTGTGTTTCGTAATTTTTATTACCTATTATTGTATAGAAACAAGTTCTTCTAACTTAACAGACAGCTGTGCTGCTGGGGAGTTTGTTCCGCTACTTCTTCTTCCCAGCTAAAGCACTAGGAAGTGGTGAAGGGCGGGCGTTTTTGGGGGGACTGTCTTATGTAATTTTATTTTGACGTTCAAAAAGAGCTGACTCTCAGCCTAGTTTGAATAAATGACTTTTGATTTTGATTTTGATTTTGTTTCAGTTATGTGGAGTATGAAAACATAATACTATTTCTTTGACCCACTTTGACTTGACGTTAAGTGAAAATAATCTAACCCCGACGGAATGACAAAGTGACAAATTGAATTTTTAATGCTCAGTTCCTTCCAAGGAAGAGAAATAAAAAAGAAAGCTATACTTTAATTAGCTCGACGTTAATTGGTCACAAAAACAGAGGCGTGACGTAATTTCTTTAATACCTCGCAAAGTCAACTGGAACATTTCCTTTTTAATCAGTGGGTCCTTCGCCGAGCAGGATTTAATTAACGCTCCTAAACATTTTACATTGGTAATAATTGTGCCCGAGGAAATTACAAATCTGTTTGTATCAATTAACATGGAGTGCTACTTGTTATAAGCATCTGGTGACATTCACATCTGAACACAGATTTTATATTTATTTTAAACATCATTGTTGAAGGTCTGCAAATACATATTTTCGGGTACCTACTAAATTATACCAATTCACGAAGCAAATGAAAATGGATAACAAATAAAATACATGCTCGAAAATTACGCTGCATGTTTTGAAATTGTTTGTTTATGAAATTTTCATGTTACACTATTATGTTTGGTATGAGTTAAATATGAACAATTTATGCAACCAAAATTAAAATTCACAAACAATGTTTCGCTCATCAATTAAAAGGTATTTTTGTTCAAACCACAAACTGTTTTCATTTTGATGATTTCCATTAAAACCGTTTTAGTAAAACAAATAGCTAGACTGTTTCCACAAACAAGAGACATTCGCCGAATTAATGAGATCAAAAAAGGTCGAATAAACAAGCCACAATTACTCTCTGAATACCTTATTTTTCGTTGAAAGAAAATTATATTCATAAAAAGAATGGTATAAGTACTAAAACCCTAAAGTGCTTGGTGGTGAGAGTGGAACATAAATTAAACAAAATGCCGTTAGTGGCACGCACGCGCGGGTGTGTTTGACAAGGTTCTGTCAAAGTTTTAATGACAGCTAGCTAATAAACGCGCAGCCTAGGGGGATTAAAGAACAAGTGAACTGTAAGGCATTGAGAGTTACAAATTGTTGCCAGTCAACACTGGAGATATTAATATAAGGGTGCTTGCACAGGGAGCAAGGCATATCTATTTCAACCAAAATTCATTAAATTTTGGTTGAAAATTGTATAAAAATGATTAGATTGTAGGTTTTAATAAAAAAGAGGCCTCTGTTAGCACTATTTTGCAACATGAAATAAAACTACTAGGTACTACTATAGTTTGACTAGGATTGACATTATAAATTTTATTATTGTAATAATATTTGCATGACATTGTTTAAGGCAAACGTGATAATCTGTTTTATGTTTACTATTAACATCTCTTACATGCTGACAATTTGTGTTGTATATCTTGTACTGATGTTTGGGCAAATAAATTACTATCTTAACTTCAGAAGTATATTCTAGTATATTCTCAATTAGCTTTTGCCAGCTGTTTCGCCTTCTTTAATCAATTCAAACAAAACCTTAACAAATTAATCACCTAAACCTTCCTCATGAATCACTCTGTGTATTGGTTAAAACTGCATGAAAATCCGTTCAGTACTTTTTGAGTTTATCGCGAATAGATAGACAGACAGACGCGTCGGGGGACTTTGTTTTACGAGTATAATATGTAGTGATAAACAATAGGTACCGCTTGAATAAGTAACTCGTTAAGTAACTTGCTTTCCATATGAAAACACCCTATACCTTTGGAATAGCACCGACCATTTATCTGGAAATGTAGCTAATGTAGGTATGCACCCTAATTCAATTGTTTCAACTGCGATAACTTCGTTTCAACCCGCTTAAGCTTTGTTACTGCTGGAATTAGAGATATTAATTATCATTTCGGTCTTTCTCGTTCTTATTGGAACAGAACTCTCAACGAATATCCATTAAATTCATTTCTTCATTTAAGTTGCAATATCAAGAAGTTATACATTCGTTATGGTAGTTATTGGTAGACAGAAGCCCAAAAGTCTGTCGAAGTCAACCAGTCTTACCAAGGGTATCGTGTTACCAAGTAACTGGGTTGTCGAGGTCAGACAGGCAGACGCTTCTTGTAAAATATTGATATATAGATCCATCCAGTGAGACCAGAAGCCGATCCCAACATGGTTGGGAAAATGCTGAGTAGCTTTATTAAGAATTTATTTGCAAATAAATACATTTTAATTTATTCATCCTATACAGGATAAGTTTTTAACCAGTGCGCAAAATGTAACCATGAATTCAGCATATCATTCTAGATCCCCCAGAACAGAAATTTTTCGTCGGTTATACAAAAAAAAAATCAGGTTTTCCATACATTTAGACCGCGTAGGTATTGCACTTTTCTATGAAACAGCAGATTTTTTTTGTACAGTTTGCGCACTGAACAAAAACTTTTCCTGTATACAAGTTGGTAGAGACAACGACGCGAAAACTGAAACCATGAATTCAACACATGATTCTAGATCCCTATAAATATTCTCACGTTTTTTTAAATTATTTTATCTTTATTTTTTAGTCTGGATTCATACTTTCTTTCTTCTCAAGATAGGTAGTATAAAATGTTTGTTTTTTGTTTGCTTTTGTTTCTTTTTTTTTTTAAAAAAAAAACGTTGCCCCACACCAGGAATATCTCCTGTATTGTGGGTGCGTTTACAAACATTTAAACTCACATGCACTAACACCCAGACCCGGAACAACTACTTGTAGGTCATACAAATATTTGTTCCGTGCGGGAATCGAACCCGCGACACGCAGCGCAGCAGTCATTCGGTTAACTTTTTGTGTTGTCCTATAACAACAAAACACTGTGTCTCTGTATTACGGGAGGATACTGGCTCCTGAAACACAGTTATATAACTAGCGCAAGAGTCAGATAAATATACAACTTAGTGTACCTACTTGTTTGTCAATAAATAAATTTTGTATAAAAAAAAAAACATGTACTGAATCAACGGTAACCGATTGCTCGTCGATGTCCCTGCCACCCTCTACAGCAATGACTTCCAGGCTACGTTCAAATTATTTTAAAACTATGTTTCTTTCTTAAAAATATATCACAAAACATCCCTATGCATATTGCACACATTTTTCTGCTACCCTTGTTCACTTTCCACACAATTTTCCAGCCGTCTCACAAAAAACTCTTGTAGGACTCTAACTCTACAAAAACCGGTCACTTTTGAGCGCAGCATTAAAGCGGTTAGCCCTGGCCCCGGTTAACCCGTGTGTGCCACAACAAACACTCGACTATTCACTGCGAGGCCTTCAAGAGATAAATTAAGATGGAAGCGGCACCCGGGTGCAGTCGGCGTCGCCTGCCGCACAGATTTATCACTTTACCTCCTGACCTTTTGAATAAGGACGGTCTTTGTTTTATGATGATGTAGGCGAGAAATATATTGGTATTGGGGATTTTGTTTGCATAGTGATGTGATTTTGTTTCAGTGTTGTCACGTGTGGTGGCTGGCAAAGTATACGTTTCATGTAGGCGTCGTAAATGGTAAATCTGCTTGTTGTCATAGGGTTAAAAAGTAATTTAGTAAAATCAGCCTATTATAATGTTCCCACTTCTGGGAATAAGGCTGTGAAAGGGAATGGGCCATTTTCCACCATGTGAGCCCAGTTGGTGAATGTCACATGTCTTAGATTGTTTTGGTTCTAGGACATGCCGGTTTTTTCCTCACGATGTTTTCGTTTACCGTTTTGAAAGCCATGCCACATTTTTATAGTAGGTAATACTAGCGACTCGACCCTGCTTCGCACGATTTTTGTAACTTGAAAAAACATCAAAATTTCTGTATTTTATGTAAGTTTGACGTAAATATAATATACTCATAACCATTCAGAATAAATTATCTAAATGATAGTGAAAACCGGACCTAAATCCGTTTTGTAGTTTAAAAGAACTCCGCGGTCACACAGACAGACACGAACAAAGATTTAGGCTGCTTTTCCAACAGAGATATGCTATGGATGCATTTGATATCCACCTATCATATTCATTGGTCCACATAACATAGCACTGGTGGAAACGGGTTCAATAAACGTATGTTTTTAAATGGAAGAATGCGTGCTATGGTTGGGAGCTATGCATAGATGTGCGAGTAGTACTGTCGATACATCGCAGAGGTCGAACTGCGTATAGCTGCTTAGCACATCTCTGGTCTGGAAAAGCCGCCTAAGAGTTTGTTCGTGTCTGTCTGTGTGTCTACGCAATTTATAATTATGTATGTATGTGTGTAATTATGAATATACGTATTTGCGCTGCTATAACACTCCAGTTCTTTTTTCAAAAGTGCCTATAAATGGTTTAATTGAAATAAATGCTTGAGTTTGAGTTTGATTATCATGGAAACGGTAACTGATCTCAAAATGTAATAACCTGTAACTAATTACATAACGAAGGTTATCCATAAATACTTGACGTTTTAAACGATCTAATTTAATAAAGTCGTCAGGAGTGCTGAGCCCATCGAATATTTCAGAAGATTAACGTTTTTCGATTAACTTCGAAACGAACCGAGCGGAAATGTCGGACAAATTATATTTATATTGCAATAATATTCGGAGGGGTGCTTTAAGGGCACCTAAGGGGAAAACACGCGAAACGCACCTTTTTTATGCTGATAATTTTCGCTGATGTTGTTTTCGTTTGTAAATCTATATTAACTGGGTTCTTATATACTTTTTTATGATTTTAATGAGGGAGTATGGCTGCTGAATGGATATGAATCTCTGAAAAAATAAACAGAATTTCAAGAATCTTTTTTATCGTAAGTAATTAACTCTAAGTATACCTACGTATTTCAGTCTCTTTTTAAAACAAACGTATATTTACTTTAAAATATACATTCCGAGTCTTCAGAGTATATTTGCATAAAAGATGGTTGGCTATGTCTGTCTGCATGTATCTTCTAATGTTTAAACCTTATTCTATTTTACTACGACCGACGTTTCAGTGTGGCATACTGCATGAAGTAATCTTCTAGAAAATCTCTTTAGTTTTAATTTTACGCGTCAGTCTACCGACCGACGCTGTGTGTTCTGATAACTGCTGGCAGACTGCCAGGCCTCTATAGCTTGCCATGATTGAATAAAATCCTATGGTAAAGCTAGAGCTAATCGCTATAAACAAAAGAAAGCCTACATAGGTGTTTTGATTATATTCTGTTGTTTACTCAACTTATCTATATACATATAATAAAATTGTAACAGGCCGATGTCTGTACATTAAAGATATTGAAGAAAAAATAGTATGGGGGGTCTTTATTAGAGCAACAGAAGCCAAAACAACGGTTTTTAGAATTTTTGTCTGTCTGTATGTTTGTTACCGCATCACGCAAAAACCACTGCATGGAATTGAATACAGTTTTCAATGATGTATTCCGAGAGGTCTAACTTAAAAAATAGGCTATATATTATCAAAAAAAATGATTATCTAGGTACTTGATTCTAAAGTCCACGCGTATGAAGTCGCGGGCAAAAGCTAGTTGTTTTAATAAAGATGTATCTCTGTCCAAACACACTAGTGATCAGTGAGTGATCATACTCAGTATCAGTGCATTGTATTAAAAAGTAACTTTATATCACTAAAGATCGGTTAACATCAGCGCAGAAAATATAATAAACACACGTACATACTCACGTGTTCTTCACATGGGAGGAAGCAAAAATTACGGAACGCCACTTGCGATTAACGATTCAAACATACTTCTTTTGCTTTCTTTGCGTTCATACATCTGAGGCCTTGGTATGAGTTTAATTTAACCATCTCGATCAAATGCTTCGAGCGCGTTTGGCGCTCCGATTGGCCCTGGATTGGTGACGGACCAATCGGAGCGCTGAATGCGCTCGATGCATTTGATCGAGATGGTTAAATGAAACTCGCACTAGGGCCACTGGTCATCATACACTCACGCTGGTTGCAAGTACTACGCACCTGATCTTACTGAAGAACATCACCAATAAGGCATTAAATGTCCTCCTAGGCCGTCATCTCCCGTTCCACTCCCATCAGCCTTGTAAATACCTTTGCATGCAAACTAATGGAATATAATATACCTAGGTACATATATATATATATATATTATATCTTCTGTGTTGATGTTGACCAAAAGAACTGTGAGCACTTAGTAAATCCAAAACATAATAAAGCTTTACATGACATTCTGTGTTACAGATATCCCAAAAATCAAATCCAATTGAATCCAAACAGAAATCAAAATTAAGACTACTGAAGAAATCTCCCCAATAGATTTTTCTAGAAGCACATAAACATCGATATTTTTAGTTGTCATTTGTTTCTGTGTGCTGACAACTAGAAAATATAGTAGCCGAGCCATAGTTCATAAGTTCTAGGCAACATCTGCGATTTATGGGTTAAAAGCGGTTATGTAAGCGACCATAACTATAAAAAAGGTTCATGAAACTGCGTTGGTACTGAAATTTGCGATGAACATTTTTTTGTTCCGAATTTATAAACTTGTACATGCGTCTTTGGGCAAAAAGTACAAACATAAGTAAATTTTCGAACATACTGATAGAATTGTTCGTTATTGTTCAGGGCTCCCAAAAATATCACATTGGTGCATCCGAGTTATTGGAAAATGCACAATTTTGTATACATATGCATAGAAAGTGGTGAAAAAAAATCTTAACAAAACACAGTTTCTAGGTGTCCTCGCAGTCAAAATAGTACCTACAAACAATTTCAAGTCACATATTTGGTAAATTTTATACCTTTATTTATTTTCACCCACAAGTATTTAAATGTACTTATATATATTCAGTTAATATTTCAATAAGTTAGAAGATGTGACAGGAGCCCATACTAAGTAAAACCGAACGAGTGTCTTGATCTCCTTATCTTGATTGCAATAATGAGAGCTATGCTAAGTGCATAATATATGAATGAGAAGTGGAGTTTTGGTAAAATTTAAACAAATTATAATGGCATTTTAATTCCAACTACAAAACAACAGCATGTAGCGGTACTACATAAAATACTTCACAACAATATCTATCTAAAAATACAAAAAGAGCAGTGGCGCCATCTACAATGCCACAGGCGAACTACTCAAGCCTCACGTCACACAAAATCCTGCATCGCGCAATCAGAGTTTACCGCGCGACTCGCATAGGTATAACATCCTGACATCAACCATCGGGCAGTTGCCCACCAGACACAACACCCGTCTGGTCGGATGATCCTCCCTTTTCTATAGAGTATGAGTGAACTTTACACCCTGTTCCTCATACCTGTATAAGCATTTCTGCTCAATCCATTTTGCGCTCACTGCAGTATGTACAAACATATACATTACATATTCAAGCTAATAGAATATTCATTTGATTTCAAGTTTAGCCCATTAGTGTACTCACGAGTCGACAAAGTTGTTTCAGAAAACCTTTTACTATAAATTATAACTTCGCTTTAGATACATATATATGTATATGCATTTCGTGGTTACAGAAAAAGCTTTTCGGCTTTGTTAGTTACGTTTGTAAATGTACATATGTAAATGGATTAATATACCGTCTAAAGTATTTTCTAAATCTACTTCTACCTTTGCATTCTTTTCTTATAAACTCGAGTAGTTTTAAAACTTCAGTTAGAATTTTCATATTTTGCTCTCGATAAATTTCAAGCGAACTTTAAGTAGATTTACGATAAGCTAAAAAAAGATTGTTACACGTTTCCCAGCATAATTAATTATCATCGGACGTGTAAGCATCTACCTACCCAAATACGCTTATACTTAAGTAGGTAATTAGTGTCGGTATGGTGTTACCTATAGGTATAAAGGTGCGCTTACACCAGCAACTAAAATTGCTCCATCCTGATCGATTCTTGTCACCTATGACGTCACGACTACATCCAGCAATTTAAGGCAATGGCAACTTGTAGCAACATGTTGCCAGAGATATGGCCAAACAATATTATGCAATATGGAGTAACTTAAAAACTAGGCACCCCACTGTCTCCGCTGCCGGCCGGTTCCTCTCGCAAAAATGAGACGTAGTTTTAATATTATTATTGTTTTAATTATTGTGAATGTGAGGACTGTGTGGGTCATGTTTTGTTTTTTTTTTGTTTTGTGTTTCATATCTTTCTCAGTTAGTTTTAATGTTAATCTGACAGTTTGAGTAAATTTATGTGGCCTACCCAAATGTCCTTTCTTTGGTATTGTTCGTCAAATCTTTGAGCTCCTCAAGTTCTGAGTTGAGCTGCATGATTACTGATAAATGCGTGCACTGATTGGACAGGTCCACTCAATCTGTGTGGTTCTTTCCTCAAAAGACCATTTCAGACACCAATCCACATGGTCTTCACATGATCTGACCAAGATTATGTCTGGACAGCGACTGATCAAGAGTTCTGACCGCCCTAGGCTAATTATGAGGACGCGCCCCCGCCAGGTGTGTTACGGACGGCCTAAAAAGTAGTAAATGAGTAGCCTTATCGTCCACAAGCGCCCAATACCTCCTATCTGACTCCGGGTGGATTTTACATAGTAGAGGATCCCAAGTAAGAACGAGCTTCACCAATTTAATAACCAGGTGTAAATTATATTTTAACAATATTATTTTTTATAATTTTAATTAAAATATAATTTTCACCACCACGACAGTCTTTAATATCAAGTTCCAAAGTTTTATGAACTGTCGCAAGAACAGCCTTCTCCATGTCTTCACCTTTATGACAGCAACTGGGTAAAAATGTGACACAACGTTCGACAGGTTCGCCGCCAGGCAAAATATAACGAATTATAAATGTCAACTGATCGGTGTGTGACATTGGTGACATATCTGGAGTAGAATCAATGCTAATCGAATAATATTTTGCTTTTTTTATTTCTCCTATGATCTAAAGACGAACTTCCTCAGCGAGAAGTAAAATAAATTCGTCGATTATACAGGATGACAAGTACGATGGAGTACCTCTGCCTTTTTGTCCAAATCTCACCAAATGTTCAGCCATGAAAGGATCAAATTTAGATTTAAGCTCAATACAGCCAAGAAAGCTCGACCACCGACCGATTCGACTACCTAACAAATCAGTGTTTGTTTAAGGCGCAGTTTTAAAAATTTCAAAATTTATTGTTAATATCAGGGACTCTCAAGCGCATTTAGTTTTAGTGTTTTGTCCCGCACCCTAATTGCGTAACTCACGATTCATCATAATTTGTTTCGTTTTGAAACAGATGGCTAAACCATTGCTTCATATGTTCGAAAAATGTGTCTGCTCAACAACGTAAATAACGCAATGAATATTGTTGAACTGTCATAATGAAACCGATTATGATTAATCGCATGTTACGCAATTCGGGTGCTGGTCTAGTTGAAATATGAAGGGTAGATGCAATGAATGGTGCTAGATTAGTGCATGCGAAGACACGATTTCAGCGCGCCCACCCGATCCTCGCGCCCTAGGCTGCAGCCTAATTAGCCTAAGGGTTAATCAGGCCCTGTGTCTGGACTTTAAAAGAGACTGTGACCTCTGAGTTTGTTTCGGCCTTTCTTCTCAGAGTAGTCAAATAGGAAACGCCGACCTCATCTAGTTTAAAAAAAATATGATTGACGTCTAAAAGTGTTTGTACAAACCTACTTACAGAAATAAAATCATTTATCATTTACGTACAAACGAGATAGAAAGAAAATTGACTAAAATTTTCCAAACCTATTGGATATTAGGCAACTCATGATCTATATGGAGCAATCAGAAGCAATATTCCCGAAACATATCCGCAATTTATTGTTGTTGCTCCAAATTGCTTCACTTAATTGATCTAGATTGATCCTTTAGTGTTGCCGAGCAATAATTGCTAAAAAAATTGCGCGTTATAGTGCACCTTAAGTTTCTACTAGTTTTTCTTTAAGGCAGACAATTCCTTACTTGTCCCACAGACTAAAAAGATTTTGTGATTTATTTATATTTAAACTTCAGTAAATAAGATCGCAAATGAGAGCAGTGGTGGCCCAGTGGTAACTGCGGCGACTTACGAGTTGTAGGTCGTGCGTTCGAATCCAGCCAGGCGCATTACTTTGTGTAAATAATTTCATCACCACTGCCCTCAAACGGTGAAGAAAAACATTGTGAGGAAACCGGCATGTCCTAGAATCAAAAATTCGAAGACATGTGACATCTACCAACCCGCACTGGGCCCGCGTGGTGGATTACGGCCCACTCCCTCTCACAGAGAGGAGGCCTGTGTCCCAGCAGTGGGAACCTTGTCCTTTTAATGTTAAAACCCTTTTCAGCTGCTCCCACTTCTTTATACTACCTACTATTACCAACCATCATATCAGCCGAAAAACGTCCACTGCTGGACATAAGCCTCCCCAAAAGGGAGGGATTTGCCATAATCGCCACGGTTGACGCCTACGGGTTGGCGATCGCAGTATGGTGGTCAAATGCATAGAGAACGCTGCTGGCCATTCTCTAGTAAGTCCCTTAGTCGCCTCCTACGACACCCACGGGAAGAGATGGGATGGTGCTATTCTTTTACGTCCGGCACCACACGGTCCAAAACCAACCATAGTGAAAAGATTATTCCAAAACTTTTCATACCCCAAAATTACAGTAACACTTATAATATTTTTATAACTGCAAAGAGTCGGAACAAAATAACCTAAAATCACGCCTACATTTCTCGAAGGGCAAGGCAGTGGTGCACCATAGTACACCTGCATTTCGGTAGTTATGTTTTAAGGCCCATGTAACAAGGACAAGCTTTTTGCTATCAACACGGCATAAATACAGACTCCGGGCCTTTAATAACTAAAGACGTCTTTAAATATCACGAGCACTTACAATATTGCTGTAAATACAAATGGTCGTAGGTAATTACCGTAAAATATCAGGTCTTAAGGGAAACCTAGTCGGCTCGAACTCACTGGTGGGCCTGGCTAAAAATCACGCTGTATCACCAGGCTTCGTGTCCGACAGAGATAGTATCAGTGATGAGCAGTTAGACGCTAGTCTACACGCAGAACGTCATTGAGTGAGATGCAGGATCATTTATAGTAAAAAATTCGCGAAAAAATTAAGAAAAATCCTTTGGAAGATCGGGTTTCGTGAAAAAGTCAATGCATAAATCAATGACCAATAAAGTTTATGGAACTTTTCGATAGTTGAACTTTGTCGGTTTTGGAGATTTTACACTTATTTTATTACTTAACACGCACAAAGTTAGCAAGAAAAACGAGTCTTTGTTGGCTCCTAACTTTTTAATGGGTTCTTATTGTAGTATTCTGTTTCCGTACCGACAATATTAATAATGAGACAAAACGATATCATATTTTACTTTGGATGTGCCATGTTAGACAGTAGAGTAAAACACTCCCGAAGTTTGTATGCAAAAAATGTGGACTAGGTTCACCTTAATAACTAAAGACGTCCTTAAATATCACGAACACTTACAATATTGCTGTAAATACAAATGGTCGTAGGTAATTACCGTAAAATATCAGGTCTTAAGTGGAAATTCCTACTGAACCACGGATTCATTACTAAAATCCAAGCTACAATATATAAACCTGTCGGTCGCTAAGACAATGGAACCGAATCGAAGCGAACGTCCCACTTCACCGCCTTTTAAACGAATTTTCCTGCAATTGCATTAGCTAGGTTTTATTGGCAATGTTGTGGTACTGTTGTTCTGAGGTTGGTGGAATTAAATAAACCTTCTTAGTGTAACGCAGTAGATGGCGCTCGAGAACTGTCGTAAAGTTGACAACTGTGAAGATAGCAACGCGCGGGCGACGGACGCGCCTTGCTGGCATGCACTGAGGCATTCACGCTCTTTCCTCGCGGACACCGACGGCTAAACATCTACCTTCTGTTGTAGGTACCTACTACATTGTGTTTTTTTTTATTAAACATTTTATTAATCTTTTACTTTGTTTTTCTGAGCTCTTACACTAAGTAGATAAGAAATACTATGTTTTCAATTATATTTTATGGTTAATGTTAAGAGTGAAAGTTTTAATCCGTTGGTCCCGGCTGTCATTTGATAGTCCTTACGCATAGTCAGAAACTTGAAAGTCTGACAACCCGTCTTACCAAGGGGTATCGTGTTTCCCAGTAACTGGGTTGTTGAGGTCAAACAGGCAGTCTCTGAATGTAAAAATACAGGTATTTAGCTGCATTCAGTTAAACTGCAAAGCCAACAACAACATAGTTGGGAAAATACTAGATGATGAAGACAGGGTAAAAGTTTAAGACGGAGTAGTTAGGGCGACTGAAGGTTCTCAGGATTTTCCACTTGAGGAGGTTTGAGATTTTTCGTCAAATATTGTGATAATGTGTCGAAGACTTTAGTGAGAAGATAGACGGTAATCCGCTAGGACAATATTTAAGGTAAGTAGGTGACGCCTACGCAAGGTGTGAAATTAAACGAAAAAGAAAATTTAACCTTCTTTGTGACAAGGTCAAGAGACTCGACTGAAATGTCCTTTTCTTCGGCTTTTGTCAAAAATTAAATACTTCTGTTGCGTTGTACCAATTTATTTCTGGTCGGCACAACATTTCTTTTTCTAACAAACTTCTCTATAAGTCGTCATCTACTGAGATGACGACTTATAGATGAGGTAAAAGATAGACTACTGAGTCGAGGTGACATTACTAACCTAACATGTTCTATGTTCTATGTTGGGTTTAGTTTCCGCACTCAGTCCTTCAAGTGGAACATTGTGCGTGAGCCATGGCGGCCGTCGGATGCGATACAATGTCAGGATGGGTTGGGCTGGCTGAAATAACCCAGCAACCCAACCTAACATTGTATGACACAAAATATTTTTAGTTGGAAACTTTGTTTTTTTATTAATGTTTTATTATGAAACTAGCGAACCCCCCTATTTCACATGGTTTAAAGCATCGAGATTTCTATAGATACTAGAGATTTCTAGAGATACTTGCTTTTTCCAGCGGCTTCGCCCGCGTGGAGGTTGAAAATTATCCCATGGGCACGTACTAACACATATCGAGATAAAAAGTAATATATGTGTTATTCCAGGTTACAAACTATCTGTGTGCCAAATTTCATCCAAATCCGTTCAGCCGTTTTTGCGTGATTGAGTAACAAACATCCGAATATCTAAACCACAAACTAACTTCTAAACATACAAACTTTCACATTTATAATATGATTTAATATGAATGTATTTTACGGTTGTAGGCACGTTGTTTTATAGCTAATATGTAGTTTTATAGAATTTCGTTTCACATATTTTTTTTCTCATATTTTCGTTTCACAGAATAATCAATACGCAGAATACTTACTTTGAAGATTTTTAAATCATTGATTTTTGTTACAAATAAAGTTTAATGTTAGAATAATCATATCATAGGATAACAAATCAAATATTCTTTATCCTTATACTGTTTATTTAATATAAAACTTATTACCAAGAATACAATTTTATCAAGTGACAGTTTCTAAACGTTTCAATTCAAACGAGCATGCAGCAGGCATAGTTTCTGTCACGGCTCCGGGGCTGCGCCCCCCTCCGCGCCTACGCGGGTTTAAATTACACTCTTGGGGTAGTGCAGACAAGCCTACGTGGAGTCGGTTTTGCAGCGATTCGTTTCTGTCACTAACTTTTGTACCACAACATATTGACTTTTTACGACAATATTTTAATTTAAGACTAAATGACTAATAATTTTCTTTTATTTTATTTTACAGAAGTAAAGAAACTTGCAAAAAAATATGCGAAGGATTCAAAATTCTATCTTGATATGAAATGTCTTATAAGCACGTAGTTACTTGAAAAATTCAGAAATACATTACCAAAAGAAATAAGATAGTTACCATGGAAAAATACACCGAACAAACAATATTCGTTAAAAAATAATTCTGCTATTTGATAAGTTTGTTAAACAAAAAAATGAGATTAAAAGTTCATTGAATTGTGTTTCTGTGAAATATGATTCATTCAAGTAGATAGTTTTTGAAACAATAATATTCGAAATAAAAATACAAGAACCAAATATTATATGAAACATTTTCTGGGAAACGAAATTCTATGAAATTTCTGTTTGCGAAACAAGGGGACCGTATTTTACACTGGAACCTTCTAGAATTATGTCTCTAAATGATTTTGAAAACCAATTCAAAATCTTTTGCGTAGTTAAGAAGAACAACGAAGTCACATAGACAGACAACAAAAAGCAAGTTTATAGTTTATAATATTTATAAATATAGTTGAGCATTGTGATCATACAAACACATTATGTTTATTTATTCATTATGCTCATTTTAAATTGTTATCAAAATCTGAGCATTGTGATCATACAAACACATTATGTTTATTTATTCATTATGCTCATTTTAAATTGTTATCAAAATCTGACATCCTATCTTCAACACGACAGAATAAATAAAAAGTATTAATTTACACAATAGGTACACATTAACAAGCTTACCTACTATTTTTTTTAAACCACGCTACATTTAGTTGATTTGTAAAATATTCACATTAAATAGCAAAAATATTTCATTAAATAAAAGCGCATACAACAAAGCTTGTGTGGCATTAATTATATGCGATGGCAGTAATTACATGGTTAAATTAAGGGTAACAATATTTACCGTCGAATATTTGCTACATCAATGGATGTGTCTGAAAGTTAAAGCACCTGAATTAATCAATCGTAATATTTAAATGAGTTCAATACAATTTTACGCATTGATAATAATCGATGTGAATCATTATCACGAAATATACATACAAATTTATATGCATAGGTAATCATAATAACTTAGAACGTTTCCACTGCTGAACCACAGGTCTCCTGGCTATGAGAGGGAGTGGGCCATCCACCACGCGGGCCCATTGCAAGTTGCTAGATGTCACATGTCTTTGAACTTAGTTTTAAGATATGCCGGTTTCCTCCCGATGTTTTCCTTCACTGTCCTGAGGGCAGTGGGGATGAAGTCAAATATACAAAGTAAACTGCCTTCCTGGTTCGAACTCACGACTCGTAACGTAAAGTCGGGGCAGATAACATTGGGCCACCACTGATCTCTTCTGAGTACTTATATGTCTAAACAATTCTTTAACTAACACAACATAAACTTCTGATTATGATAATTCTACTGGGACTCAAGTTTTTCAGTGACGAGGATTTGTAAAAATAAATATCCGAGGTATCCCTAAAATAGAAAATGCGTACATCTCTAGAAAACTCTGCGGCGATTTTATCTCCAGAATTTCATCTAAGTTCTAAGCCACTTCACCTTGAAACAATAAGGTAGGTGCCTACTTTCAGTACCCGGTCGTTTTTACGACACATTGAACTTAAGGAGAATGCTCGAGAGTATTTCGCGAAATTTAAATTTTCTTACGTTTCTTCCAATTTGCGGGTCAGCGCAAGGTTGTTTATTGATTAACACGTATGTATTTACAGAATTATTATAATTTTTCATTCTGTAGTGTTTTTTTGGAAGTCGGTTGTTTTTTCTACACCTCGAAGTGCCATATACTGTAAAACAGTGAGTGTCCGTGTGCCGTAACTCGAACAAATTGGCACCTCGTACTTCTTAACACCTCTAATGTAATTCGAACACGAAAAAGTAGATACTTAAGAGGAGTTTTGTACGAGTTCCAGCTCCATCTGCTGCGAATTGGGAGAACTGCCAAAACAAACTAACTGTTAAGTTGCGAGAAAATCGGATACCAACTTGAGGAACGTACTTAACGGAAGCTAGCTTAGGTATATCTACATTCATGAAATTGTATCCAGAACTAGGAGCAAACTACATAATTTCAAGCAAAATTTGTGCGCTGTTGGGAAAAAGTTGCGTGTGGTGTCGGTCGTAAAAGAATAGCACCATCCCATTTCTTCCCGTGGGTGTCGTAGACAGCGACTAAGGGGCTTATCAGAGAATGGGCAGCAGCGTTCTCTATGCATTTTACCACCATACTGTGTACATCTCCAACCCGCCTGCCCAACGTGGCGATTAAGGCAATCCCCTCCCCGTTTGGAGGAGGCCAGTAGTGGACGTCTTTTGGCTGAAATGATGATGATGATCATGAGGTAAAAGCCTCTCATGGTTGCTCAATTGGTGAATTCAAGCCATTAAGCCCAGAATTGGGTTACCTATGCCACTTATGGGCATGAGGTCGTGGGTTCGACGTCGGGGCAAAGTATAACTGGTTTTTTCTATCAGAGGTTTCTCAGTAGCAGCCTGGAGTCTGACTTTGGGGCCGTTTTATGGCAAAAGGCTCGCATCTATCTCCTGAGACTTAAACATAACTGGCGAAATGTGGATGTACTTTAGGTACACCACCGCCTAACCGCTCAGGGATTACAAGCTTGAGCGTAACTAGGGACAGGTTATAAATGATTTCATATAAATATTCTATTTTATTTTATTTTTTATTAACTAAGTTTTTTTTTTATTCTCGTAATGTTTACATTACTTTGTCTATGTATGTATAGAATCAAGTCTATCCGACTAAACAGACAGCTGTGCTGCTGGGGAGTTTGTTCCGCTACTTTTTCTTCCCAGCTAAAGCACTAGGAAGTGGTAACGGATGGGCGTTTTTGGGGGGACTGTCTTATGTATTTTGACATTCGAAAAGTGCTGATTCTCAGCCTAATTTGAATAAATGACTTTTGATTTTGATTTTTTGATTTTGATGGCATGTTAAGTGTTAAGACCAGGTTTATTTACAATCTCCAACAACCAACTAAGTAAAGAGGTAGGTACTGAAATTGAAAAAGTCACATTGCTAGTCTGCCAGGGTTTGCACGGCTTGAGATACAAAACGTATTTCCTCTGCTTTGATAACAAATGAAACTGTAATCTATAAAGTTCGTGTCAAACCAACAAGAACGAAGTTTTTGTATCCACTGTCGGTAAAAGGATCTAGCAAAGAGAAAAACGGATATAGTTTGGCGAAAACTTGTATTATAAATCTTAAATTTCTACCATCTACCTGTCAACTTGAACATTTCTCAGATGACCTTTAAAGACCTCTGTTTTTACTTTAGGTACCAAAGGGCATAAAAAACATCAGACTCTATTATAAACAAAGAGCTGTAAGGTATAAAAAACTTAAAAGAAAAATGGTTTGGATACAAACATTATACAGGGTGTTTGGCAGAACGTTGAACATACGAAAATGGTGGATAGGTGGCGTCATCTGCTACTTACTCAGCCCTCATTTATTTGGCCCTGGCCCCCTGGACATTTTAATTTTTTTGCTTTCTTCAAGTTTCACCACTTTCTTAACTTTAAAGTGTAATTTTTAAGGTAAGGTAAGTAGCAGATGACACCACCTATCCACCATTTTCGAATGTTCAACGTTCTGCCAAACACCCTGTATAATCAAACAAAATGAAGGTGACACATGTGCACACACACATTACAAGGTAGTACATTTTAAGGTGTTTTTTTTCTGGCAACATTCTGAATATGGATGTTTTTCTCTCTCTTTATGATTGTTGAATAGCATTAACTATCATAGCAAAATATGTAGATAGGTACTAAATCTGTATTACGATCATGTCTAATGTAACAAAGTGATTTTCTTAATATGTTTTCGCCACGAACTTATAAAACAGGTTTTACAACAATTATACAGGACTTCTTTAAAATAATTTTACGTAACTGCATAAAAACCCAGTCTTTTATAAACTAAACGTACCTCGGCAGCCGTACTCCTACACAAAAAAAATGGTTTATTTTTGTTTCAAAAGGCACGTATAACGCTCTTTATTTAATAAAAAGTCAGGTAAAGGTACGTGCTCGTATTTTTCCAACTTCTAACGCCATCCAACTTTTTCCCCTTTCTCCTTGTCAATACAAATTTGAATTTGTCGTAGTTAAGTACGACGATACAACTTTTGCTCGCAGAAATCAACAAGAAAACTTGGCGACCCAAAAGTTATATTACACCTATATCAAGTTCCGAAGAACAATACAACTTTATGGGAACTTGTGTCAATCAAGGACGCGCCTTTCTTGAGCGCTTACATTAGTGTAGAGTAGGCGTTCCTTGGAATAACACTTCAGTCTAGCATATCATAAGCAAACACATATATTGTGTCATAATATTTCATTACGTTATAAAGGTTAGTTATGTGTCAGACTATGTACATAAATACAGAACTAACTTTACCCTAGTTCTGCTTAGTTATAAAATAATTCCATCTTTGAAGGAAAATTCACAGTTTAACATGTTTTTTTTTGTTCATACATTAGTTCTGGTAAAAATAGTAGGTGCTTAACTGATTACTTTGATATTAACTGGTTAAGTTCGGCGCGGAAACTATCGGTTCCAATACATTAGAAAATTAATTGTGTCTCATTAGCCGAGATTGACAGATTAATAGATGGATAGATAAAACCGTTCATTTAGTGCACACAAAAGATAAAGCACAAAATACAAAAACATGATTAAATAATAACAACTTACAATGACATAAAAATTTAAATAGCTGTATGGTGGCCTGCTATACCTACGTACGTTTAAAAAAAAACTTCGTTCATTCTTAGTTCATAAGAACTAATAAACGATGTCTGTAATTAGGACCTATTAACTCAAGTATTGACATATTATAACGCCCCCATGTTCTCAAATTAGTTCATTGTCTGTCTAGACAATAAATTCTGCTTATTAATTTTCAATTAAATCAATTATAATTCCAATTAATTGTGAAGGTTAAACTGTAATATTGATTATTTTATTAAAAGGTTCAAAGTAACAGATAAATGGAGTTATGTGTGCAAGTAGTAAAAGAAAATATTGATTGTATCATAGAATATTGTATTTGAAGAGACGCGGCATCGACCAACTCGCGTGGTGGAGTATAACTCTGTTACAGATATACGCAATCTTGCTAGCACTCGATTAATTCTACTAATATTATAGATTTGAAAATATGTATGTTTAGATGTTTGCATGATTGTTATTCAATAACGCGAAAACGCCTCAACGGATTTAGATGAAATGTGGCAAACAGTTTATAACGTAGATTAAAACATAGGACACTTTTTATTTAAGTAATATGTTCCCATTGGATTATTTCCGACCTATACGCCAGTGAAGCCATTGGCAAAACCTAGTTAATTCATAAATGCGCTTATTATCCTCCCTCGAAAGACAAGTAATGATTACAGACTACGGTTCCTAATAACATAAAAAAACCTTTTTAAATTAGAGAGAATTCTCTCCTGAAATGAGGAAAAATGGTCTCTGGAGTTATAATATAATGCCAGTGAATTAGGTGCGTGGGTAAGGAATTCTTGAGTCAAGATATAAACGAACTTAAATTGGGGAGCATAGCTAACTTAACATTTACGTTCTACGCAAATTATTTAATCTAAGTTGCTCCGTGATTTCAACCCGATTACATCTATATTTACACATTCACGTTTTGGTACCCTAGTATAAGAGTAGGTATAAAAGCACGTTAGAATTGTGATATTCCTACGACTCTAACCAATAATAACAGTTGACAGTCGATCCTCATTGATTATGTATTCATACTGGTCAAGTTTTAGAAGCCCTTAACGCACCTTATTTGTCTTTCTTCTTCCTCTTTGTTTTGTCTGTTTGTTTCCTTGATGTTCGCAGACGAAACAACCATCTACTACTAGTACACTGAGCATAGTCATGACGCGATAGCCTCTACTCTCCAGACCGCAGTCAACATGCTTGGGGCGTGGTTCAGAAAGTGGAGAATCGAAGTCAATCGGGACAAAAGCCAAGCGATTATCTTCTCAAAACCACGACTTACACCCGACCCTCCCCCCCGACCCATCTCTATGTTCGGAAAGTCGATCCCTTGGGAAAAGCAAGCTAAATATCTAAGAGTGATTATGGATCAGAACCTCTCCTTTGCAGAGCACATAACACTTCGCGCGCTGCTTTCGCTCTCGGTAGGTTACACTCTTTCCTAAATGTACGTAGCAAGTTGTCACTGAAGTGCAAGTTGCGCATTTACACGGCATGGACCGTAACGCGCCGACGACCCGGGCTTGGTCCGACGGCGAGCTACCCATTACTCATCATCCGCAAGCCCATCTTTATATTTATAGGGCTAAAACTGAGCCTCTTTTTAATTACGTAGACCCATCAAACTGTAATTTATTTAAGCTAGTTTAACTTTAAAATGTAAACCGTCATCAATCTCAAGTTTAAAACTATTCTAAGTTTACCAAAACAACATTAGGCAGAAAGAAAACTAATAAGCAACTAGACTAAAGTTACGAGAGTAAACAAGGCTTAATTTGCGTTCAATATTGCCTGTCTGGGTTCTGTATTAAGCCAATACCAATCTGTTTACCCGAAGCAGTGCAAGAGCCAGCTAAATAATAGCAGACACTAGTCTCTATATAATTAAAGGGGAATTAAATCGGGTGCGCGCCCTCTCGCGGCAATCTGGGTGGATATGGTTTCACGACATCAATAATCCGTCGACAGTATAAGATACGGCTCCTCGCGTCTCGTGGCTAAATGAGATTTCTGAGCCTACAATTTCATAAGACAAGCGTATAGCATTTTGTGTCGTGTTCGTATACAAGGTGTTGTATTGTGGTTTTTGTCTGCTTTGTTGGCAGCTAATTTGGAAACGGATTTTGACCAGATGGTTTTGCTGAACAGTAGGTAACGTAATCTAGTACATGTTTGTAGGTACAATATAAAACAAGCTAGTTCATTAAACACTTTTTGTACAAAAGTTTTCTGCAATTTTAAATTCATGAAAAGTTGAAGAGCAACGAATTTCAGGCCTATTCAAATTCTCTCTTCGTAAAATATTCCGATCTCTGCGCGCATTCTATGTTAACTTATCTCTCTCAAATTCAGATCTGAGAGTTAACTGAAAGTTACTCGGCACGTAAATTATAAATGAAAGCAATATGTTTAAGTAAGCCAACCCTTCAGATTCGAGAGTACCTACATACAACTTTCATAAACACCAATTCAAACTGAATTTATAATTGATGTAACAATGAGGATAAAGGAGAACAAGTTTCGAACTCTCTTTGTATTTCTCATAATTTTCATTTTCAATTATTTTCCTGTCTGTCAGATATTTTTTTTGTCGAACGAAATCTAAATAAATACTGAGAACAAAATGGTCACAAGTCATATACATATTCTATTACAACATACATTGTGTTGTGTTGTAAAGTAATGTAATGTATGTGTGTGTATGTTGTATTTGTGTTTCATTATTTAATTAAAAAAAAATTACATTAAGCATAAACATTAACATTAATTAACCTACGCGTTTAAAATGTAACAACATCACGAAAAAATAATTATACGTCAGTAATACAATTACAAAAAATTAAATAATCACCACGTTCGCCATTTCCAGTTTATATAGATAAACCGGTACTGTACCGCTGGCCCAGTTAAGGCCAGCGGTATAGTAGATAATTAATTGGCCATTACAATAGATAATTAATTGTGTCTCATTAGCCGGTAGTTGACCAGGCAAATAATTGGCGTCAAAATTGTCGTTACCAAAAATTTTAATAGGTAATATGACAAACAAAACTTATTATATAAGTATCCCAAATTAATTCCAGCAACCAATTCCAGCAACTTAGAGAATTTTCTCTCAGTTTCATGTAATAAATAAGTAATTTAATGGAGTAAAAAATATTCACCATTTATCCATGTCATTATGTTAACTGGGGGCTGTTTTGTGAACTCAAGTTTCCTTAGATGCCTTCCTCTTCTTCACAACAAATTTAATTCAAAAATATACGACAAAAGGTCCTTTTTTATTAACTCTTATTGCTTGTGTCATAAGAATCAAGTTCGCTTAGCTCATTCAAAGTCGTTTTTAATCAAAGACCTCCGAACTTCTGTTTTGTTTTCTTGTTTGCTTTACTTTAATAGAAAAGTTTTTAATTGATACCACTCTTTGTTTGTTCTTCGCGTAGATCGATAGGCTACCTGAATTGTGAGGCTTGACGGGACCTTCAGCGAACTATTTTAAGAAAAAAGTGCAACACGATTTTTGCTCGTTTGAATTTTAAGAGACTATTCATCTCGATTTACCTACCAACATAGTGTGAACTTTATTGCGGTTACAATAAATACCAACTTAATAGTGCCAATAGTGTCTTCAAATTATGTTTTTTTTTCTTTGTGTTAGGCCACCCTACTATTCGTGTAATTTTAAGTGTTATTATTTAATCGTGCTTTCGGATTTATTTCGCGTGCAAGAAATGAACGGTTTTTCTATCTATCTATATCTATCAATATCAAAGATCAGTTAAGCACCTACTATTTATCACATATTTAAATTTTTGAATTCCGAAGCGCTCTCCACTATTCCCAACATGTACAACTACCAACTATATAAAACAAATCACTAGCTCGCAAACGTTTACAGCGAATGTTTTTATCTCGCCAGGCCAAGGAGCAACCCATTTCAAAACAAACCGAACAAAAAACGGTACTCCCAAATAGCCCAACTCACCCTTTTCAGTATTCAACAAGCACTTTAAAAGTTTTGGTGGAAATATTCAATGAGGCCCAGTCGCCTCAGTTCATATGTGGGCGTATACGTGCCAACAACATGCGAAGCCCGGGGCTGCGAACTCCGGGTATACTTGCTAGTCGCTATGCCCTGTTTACAGACGACTTGCTTATCGATGCCACGTTTCTTAAGCTTTAAAGGCAGCTTAGAATAAAGTGTGATGGTTGTTTCCCTGTTATTATTCTCGCATTGGTCATGATTTGAAACTCCACCAGACAGGCAAAAAATTTACAGAAATCATTTAGAAAATGTTAAATGCCAATCAGATCAAATAACATAAATTTATTGGAAATAGGCTAAGTTGTCTCACCAATTAGCCCTTTCTAAATGATTGAACAACAAAAGCCAACGATTGTTCGAATCAACACAGCTATGTATTAAGCTATATTGTTTATTTAGATATTGATTTTGATTTATTAAATAAACTACGTCAATTAAGGTCTTCGGCACACCTATTTCCTTTTCGCAACCGTCAAAGTTTCTCTAAAGCTAATTATGTTTTCAGTGTTTGAGTAATGATCTATTTTGATGTAAATCTTACACAACTCTCTGTTGGCAGCTACTTTATGATTTCTAGCATATTATTAGTAATTTCAAGCAATTTTCATTAACAAAATATGATATAGGTACACATTTCCAAGAACAACTAAATACACGAAATAAGCCAATCTAAGCTTTATTTAATGATGAGAATAAGAACATAAAGTAAAACTTTACATTCCCACTGAATCCCGCATCGTTACAACATGCTTGTATGTATATCAAAAGCATAAAACTAATGTTGCCGCACAATTTCTAATGCAGTTTGTTCGCGAGTGTACACAGAGTTGTGCCGACACAGACATGTTTGCATGGAGTTTGTGCGCGAGTGCGGGGCAGGTACAGGTAGTCACACAACTCAAACTACAAAATCTCATCGCTCACTGAACGACTTCGCTGTTGGGACATAATATTTCTGTGAACAGTTTAGTGACTCGTTCAAATATCGTATACGGCGACGAAAATAGGGCTGGCAGATTCGATATCAGAAACTGGGGGAGAGATAGTTTTAAATTAATGCGGATTGAATTTTTAATTAATGTGGATTACGTTTTATATCATCTAGCAGTTTCTTAAGGGCCTTTTAAATTACTATACAGCGTGTAGAGAAGGTGTGCTCAGATTTAAGGGTGTGAGACAGACAACAACTTCCTCCATGGGAACTACATCGAAAATATTATAAAGAGAAGAAGTTTTGTATGGGACTGCCTATACAAAAATTCAATACCTACTCGACCCAAATATATGGAATAGCTGATAATTTATTCGCAACAACGAAGGTTGTCCCATAAAGAAAATTGTTCACTTTCAAAAATATTATCTCAAGTCTCTGAAACATGGTGTGAAGACTGCCTCTATCTTTTGTCCAGGACTTACGAAACTTTATTCAAGGAAGATTTTAAAAGTCAAAATAGGTACAAAAGGTCAACTTGGTACCTTCTGTTTTCAACGACCCCGACAAAAAACTGAAAAAATGCTCGATGAGAGCTCTGTTTTCCGCGTGACTACGGACGTGCCAACCCTTGTCATGTGTAGAAGCTTGAATTTTGTTGCGAAATTTTAAAATTCCAAAAAGGATTTTTATTTTAGTCACGTCATGCTAAGCCTTGTATGCTAATTTGTTGGAGATAAACTAGGCTGACCGATAGCTTTCAACGGATGTCTGGAATACAGAAACTGAGAAGAACTTACGTGTAAAAAGAAGTAATTCGGGGTACTATGCTTACATACTGCCCTCTGTCGTACTGTGATACTGACCTGAAAAAAGAAAACTTTAATTAAATTCAATGTAAATGAATATGCTCGTAAATCATGCATTACCAAAAATTTATTGAAATCGCTTAATCGAATGATACGTAACCTAAAATACAATTATTCACCAGGTATGGTTTTGCAATTAACTCGTTTTCTACGAAAAAAAGTAGGTTAATTTTGTTCAAAATTAATAGAATTCTGGAATGACAATACAATGGAAATTCATCATTTTAATAACCTATCATCATCAAACACATTATTTAAATTCAAACCAGTAAACACACCACACAATAGCCAAATTATAGTCTAAATTAGCCAATTTAGTTGCATGACACCACACAACATGCATGCATTATTAGAATACACAACCCTAACATTGATCTAAACATACGTACACACAAAGTGCAATGCCCTCTGTCAGTACATAAAACACATAGGTAAGTTAGTGACAAAGGTGACACGAGTCCATTGGCTAGTCGGGCCAGTGAAGCGACGGAATACAGCTCGCTCCAAGAACGTTTCCAATGGCACTGTAGCATTACTCACGAATCTGTTGACTTATACAGCATACTACTAGGTATACGAACACGGTACCTAGTGACAAATATTTGTGTATCTCCTAAATCTATAAATAAATATCAAATTCTTGGTTACTTTCTTCTAATTTGATGCGGTTTTAAACATTTTAGAGAATTTCTTCCAGAAAGATTAAATATCCTTATACATATACAGTATACACACATAAACTCACGCCTATTTACCATGAAAAGTCACTTAGGCAGAAACTACAGCACGCCACTTGCCAACCTGATTTATGTATCATCACCATTTCAGCTGAAAGACTTCCACTGCTGGACATTGGTCTCCCCCGAGCATCACCACTTCGATCCGTTTTGTGTTTCTTGCATCTAGCAAATCCCTGTAACCTTCACCAGGTCATTGGTCCATCTTGTGAGATGCGTTCCAACGCAACGTCTTCCAAAAAGCGGTCGCCACTCGCCGCGATTTAGGTATATGTCGCCGCCATCTGGTTAAATTAGCCAGCCACTTGGATGCCTAGGCCGATAGTTAATTGAACTAGAATCATTCAACGTTTAACTACTTGGCGTATTGAAAGTTAGCCCTTTGAAGATGACTGACCAAGACTCAGCCAATTGATTGCGGCGATAGTAGTCACCGAAACAAATATGGCATCACGTCAATAGCGCAAACTGTGAATGTTATGTTTCGTTCTTGTGTGCAAAAATAAGTGAAATTATTTATTTAATTATGTAGTCATACATCATTTGTGAACTCATAGTCACCCTAACTAAACATCACAAATTCATCAATATCCAATTTAACTTAATGACTACACGACATTCAGCCATCTAGTTAAACGTTGCGCTCAATGACTTGGCTAGTTGTCTTTCAGCTATTTAATTGGATGGCGTTTAATGAACGGCCTAGGCATCCAATTAGCTTGCTAATTTAACCAAGACATATACATATAATACATTTATAATAAACTTCTCGATTATATGTCAAGTCTTGAAAACTATGTGAAGCAGGGCCGGGTCGCTAGTGTTATATAAGTATGAGTTAAAGTTATTATTATTACTGATCCTTTGATTCGAAAACTGAAGCTTTAATTCGTGATAAAGTTACCTATGTACGAGTATAGTTAATCACAAATTGGCCACCCAAGCTTCCCTTGTGCAATTTAGGTACCACTTATTGACTATTTAAAAAAAAAAAAATTCCGACGAATTGATAACCTCCTCCTTTTTGAAGTCGGTTAAAAACTAGTAGGTACTTCAAGATTTGAACGATTGTAAAACCCCGTAGAAATTTATCCACGTTTAAAAACCTAAATTCTAAATCCGGATACCTACACAACAGACCGTGATCTGTTAACATAATTTTATACAAATTAGCGCTGACATATTCGCCTTTTCGCATTAAAAGTGTACAATTTCCAAAATTATTCAAAATGGGGTTAATATGCGGAAACGTTTGGTATCACCAGTATTTTCTCTTTAAAACGCTCTCCTGTAAAATTAGTAAGTTTTGAGTTTATACAGTTTTAATGCGAGATTATGTTCACAAAGAAAACAAAGCAAAAACCATTCATTAATTCATCATGTCGAGGTTCAACATTGTGTTGTACTATATCTATTTATTGCTGAATTATTACATTGTTAAATAACATTACTAAAATATGATACAATGATTGCCCAAAACACAAATGTAATTTGTTTTGTTTGCAACCTAAATGATTAATTTCGTACATTTAACCATTTGGTAGTACATTTTCATCTATTATTATTTTACTGCATATGTTAACCTTTAGCCTTTATTAAAATGGGGAAATTCGTTTAAAGGGAAATCATACACCGGTGTTTTAATCAATTAACATAAAATAGGAAATTTCTCGCCGGCTGGTCGACACTTCACGTTACCAGAGGGCTGGGTCGTTCTTTGGCCAAAGAATTAGCATTGCCATTCAACGTGGCAATGCTGCCAGTCTTCTGGGCACGTTTCCTGATGACAGCGATGCGGAGGAATACTTCGACGCCTAAGTGTCCTTTTGTTTTTTGTATTTATTTTGTATATCGTAGTTTTAATTATTAAGTATTTTTTCTTTATGTGTTTGTGTTGATATTAATAACAATAAAATACATTACGGTTAAAAAAAAAAACATAAAATATGAATATGTATCTAATATCTTGCATGCTCTTGTATGTATACAATGTTTAGACAAATAAATAAATCTTATCTTATCTTATCTTAATAAACGGCAAAACTCCAGCTCAATGATAGTGGATATTTATTTTGGCAATTCCATCCACTTTTCTCAATAAAATACAAGGAAACGGCAGCAAAAACAACTGCATGGCTTTTAAATCTTCACCTAAAGAAGAGTTATTTCTTATTATCCCTTTATTTCAAAATGAAGTAACACCAAAAAGGTATATTTGAACACCAAAATCCAATTTTCACGTACTATTTCTACATTCTTATCAGAATCTATGTACACAATCGTCCATTACAAAGAAGATATAGAATTTGGCCAAACACATATTCATAGTCTAGACTCGTTGACGGGGCTTACACTAGCGGGCATTAGTTCACCTTAGCACGCAATACTCTCGTTTCTGGCTAAACTTATAACATTTGTTTGTTTAGACGGGACGGCGCGATATGCAGTTATTAATTATTAAGTCCCAAACTACAAGAATGTTCGCGCTTTTTTAATTCTGATAAATAGTTTGCTGACAAGAAGTACATAATTAAAGTTGCCGACAACGAAGTATTATGTTTTGGTACAGCAAATGCATGTAAGAATGTAGACATTGCATGTGGTTTGAAATAAATATTGCTTTTATTCACAGTGTTAATGGTAAATGTCCTGACTTACAAGTTGTACGTTGTGAGTTCGATCGCAGGCATGCGCTTAACTTCATGAAGGTAATTTATTTCATCACCACTGCGCTCAAAGCGGTGAAAAAAACATCGTGAGAGGAAACGGTTTTTTTTTTTTTTTTTTTTGAGGTTGGGAAATCATCAAATAACTTCTCCTGCTCTGGGTGGAGCAGGAGGGCGTGTCAGACTTTTACTGACTAAAACCCACCCGTGCTCCCTCAGTTGCCTGTGTGCCAGGGGCCGCGGTATCTCTTTCGAACAACCCGCACCCCTGGCAGGCATCGGCCCTTGCGGACCCCACCAGTTCGGCGCACCAGAACACGTGGCACGCCGTAAACACCCCAGGAACCAAGTAACAAAAGGGCCCCAGACGAACCCGTGTCTGGCACCCTTGGTCCCCTTGCGACGGGTCAGCGCAGTGGCCCCGCCGCCTACCACTTTTCGGCCGCAGGGGATAGGGAGAGCGGCCAACGCTATACCGACACTCCTCTTCCCCTGCGGCCCCACCGCATCCGCCATCAAACGGTGGCGGCCCCGTCCAGGCTACGGAAGGGAAGAGCGCTACTCAGAAGTACCGGCACTCCTCCTCTTCCGCAGCCTGTAATCCTCAGCCGCGATGCCTCCCATTCGACATCGCGGCCCGCCTCAGTTGCGGTGCACCTCACCGCAACCTACATTTTGGCCGCTACGTCGTCGGCTTGGAGACAAAAGCCCTGACGAGCAGCCCCACATTGGGGTTCCTCTTCGCTTCACCGTGGGAGTGGACCACGGCTACTGAGCCCCCCCGCAACGGCAATGCGGGAACCCACTGGGGGGGGAGAGGAAACGGTGATGTCTTAAAACCAAAAAAAAATAAGACATGTGACATCGAGCAACTGGGCCCGTGTGGTGGATAACGGCCCGCTGTCTCTCACAGAGAGGAAGCCAGTGTCCATGCCAGCAGTGGGTTACATTGTAGGTTCATTATTCACAATCTCATGAATCAATTAAGGTCTTGAAAACAATAAACTCTTGTCTTCCATTATTAGTCCCTTGCCCAAACTTCCAGTATCTTTAAGTAACATTAAGTAAAAAAGAAAACTTCCTTTATCAGCTAAACATAAGACAAACGACTGAAGAAAAAATCTAATATTTATTAGGTTTTAAACTGAAGAGTAAATCCGGAGGCAAAAACTGATGTTCTATTAAACTTTTAAACAAAAGATACTTTATAAAGAACGGGAACACAAATTAGATTAATACAAAATTTTCAATTAAGAATCCTTTTAGCCTACTTAGTTAATTGTTTCGAAAGTACCTACTTTATGGGAAGTAGGTTGAGTGGTTCGGTGTTGAGGAAATATCGAATCTTAAGAGCGATTATAAGTAATTTGACTCGATAATTTTGCCTTGCGACCTTCCCGCTTTATAAGCTTACACACAAGCCCAAACAAGTTGGTCTATGAACTATACGGGCTGTGAGGCTTTGACTAATCATACATTTGCTTGTACATGAAAATACTACTCTTCTAATCCAAAATTACTGCCTAGAGATTTAAACCCAAAGAACCTATCTAAATTGAAACATAAACTTGCGCCTTCTTCTAACTTAATTTTAATCATATATTTCATAAGTACAGTATTTTATGCATAAAAAACTTTAAAGTAAAAAATACTGATACCCCTTGAGATGGAACGCCAGATAGGTTTATCTTAAAAACTTTTTCCAAAAAAAAAACAACCGACTTCCACAAAAACACTACAAAGTGAAAAATAACTTCAATTTCGGAAGTCGGTGTCTTTGGAGCTGTATTTGAATTTTTTGTCACCGCCTTCCGAAATTGAAGTTATTTTTCACTTTGTAGTGTTTTTGTGGAAGTCGGTTGTTTTTTTTTTGGAAAAAGTTTTTATTTTTCACTTTTTAGTGGTTCACATGTGCTTACCCCTTCACAGCATACCGGCGTGATGTTATGTTATGTGGTGTAAGCAATAGACAGACATGAGATTTCAGCAATCCCAGTCCATTTGCTATCATTTATTGAGGAGTTCCGTTGCCTATCTCCAAAGTTCTTCATCAGATCTTCACCAAATTGAAATGAGACCACTCCGAGAAAGTACTCTTCCAAAAAATAGCTAAATCGCTTCGTGTGCCTATAAAATTTGAAGAGTTCTCTCTATTTCTCCAGGTTCCCATCATCAGATCCTGATTTGATGATCATGGGACCACCTGGGAAGTATACCCTTTCAAACAAAAAAAACAAAATCCAAATCGGTCCAGCCATCTTCGAGTAATCGGGGAACATACATAAAAAAAAAAAAAAAAAAAAACAAAAAAAAAGGTTCCGACGAATTGATAACCTCCTCCTTTTTGAAGTCGGTTAAAAATATAAACTCACGCCGTCTTCCAACTACAGAACACCACCTACTACGATCCTAACATACTCTTTCTGTTTCAATAACGTTCATAAATCATACACGCACGCCCACGTTTTAATTACTATGCACCTAACCTTTCTAAAAATCGTCACATTTGATATTCAACATTACACAACAATAAGACAAACTTTCACAATTCAACATTTAATTTCTTAATGTATGTGTGTGTCGTAAAACAAATCTAGAAAAGATATTACGAAGTAATCACAGCAAAAGAATCATAACATACGTATATACTATAAAATCACGCCTGATTTCCCCGAAGGGTTGGGCAGAGGTGTCTCTATAGAACACCCCCATTTATGTTAAAGTCCCATGTAGTCCCATGTCCCATGTCTATTGCCATCAACCGGGCATTAATCCAGACTCCGAGCTATATAATACACTTGCCCGACCTGGGAAACGACGCGACGAGGTAGTCAGCCAAGTAAAAGAATCATATCATCATAAAACAAAATAAACCTTCCCTCTTTACCATAACATTTAACGAAGTGCAAAAGGAAAAATGTCAAGAAGCTGTAGTAGATAATTGGAAATGTGGAAAATGCAAAATGTCGTGCGCGATAAAAATCATGCCTTGCCTTCAAATATTTGTTACGGATGGTCACGTACCGGCTTTCATTTTATACCTGTGACTGTGTAACTGTCTCATTTTAGACTAATGTCGAAAGACCATGAGCTTCTTTTGTTATCTTGGGCCATTTGTTCTCTAATGTTACATCTATGCAGAATTTTTAATCTTACACCTACGTGAGAGAGTATAATATAGCTTGAAATGAAGCCAATAAGTACGCTGCTAGTACCATAGAATACTCATCGTCATTTCTGTTACTGTAATGCGTAATAGTACGATGGTTAGTATAGTGCCAAGTATCCTTCCATTTTGAAAAGGCCCATATTGAAAAGTTCAAAGACAATAAGCAAAGGTATTGATGACCGTAGCGCAGAAATGTTTGATCTCTTTCTCTCTCTCTCTCTCTCTGTCTATCATTAGTTCCCTTGTTTATTATCTTTAGACTTTTTCGAAAACTGTCATCATTCATTCATAGTTGATTGCAATAAGATGCCCTACCCATTCTATCACCTTTTTTATAAATCCTGATTGAGTTTCTTTCCTTCAGTGCACAACACAAGAGTATTACATATATTTGTCCCCTTCGGATATAATAAAATACTTCATCATCATCATATCAGCCGAAAGACGTCCATTGCTGGACATAAGCCTCCCCCAAAAGGGGGGGATTTGCCATAATCGCCACGCTTGGCAGGCGGGTTGGCGATCGCAGTATGGTGGTCAAATGCATAGAGAACGCTGCTGCCCATTCTCTAGTAAGTCCCTTAGTCGCCTTCTACGACACCCACGGGAAGAAATGAGATGGTGCTATTCTTTTACATCCGGCACCATACGGAACAATAAAATACTTAATATAAATAAATGCAATTACTACGTATAATCTTAAATGATGCGGTAGAGATCACACAATATCAAACTTACATTCAAAGGCATCTGGTTAACCAACTTGAACAAACTTCAGAAATCTAGGCAGACGATGATATTAAACTAGGCCAACAGAACTCTAAGACAAAGAAGAAGATAAATTAACGCAATTTGAGTTCTAACACTAATTAGCTCGAAGTTTGCATATCTAAAGAGATTTACTGCAACATCTTGAAAGTTTGGTTGATTTATATTTATCACTTACTTGTGTATGCTGCTGTAAAATCTATGTCATACCATAAGGCTTGCTGTCTCTGGATTTCAGACGGTTTTGGGGTTTAAATAGTTTGTAAAGCTGCTGATTTTTTTTTCTTGTTTTTGCAATACTCTGTGCCAAGATATTTCAATTTAATAACTTGTTTTTATTTATGTTATGTCACCAAAAATTTCGTACTTGATGATATTGAATAACACAATAAGACGTTCGATTGCAGTCCAAGTTATTATTTTAATGAGACGTAGGCACTAGATGATGAGATCTAGTTTTACTGAAGGTACTTTCAAAGTACCTATCTTAAACCTAGATGGCCAAAGATTCATAATAAACTTCTTCATTAGAAGAAACTTTTCCATTATAAACTCTCGACTATTTAATATTTGTATCAATCTCAATTTTGTAAACTTTTTGACATCTTCATTAACAATTTCAAGGCGAAAGATACTTTAATATTGAAATTGCAGAGTTTATTTTAAGTACCTACTCTCCATCACGGAGATTTTCATCAGAATATTTTCAGATAGTTTCTTTCCTTTTTAGGGTTCCATAGGTTTCTCAAAAGAAAAAAGCGAAGCCCGGATAGGATCACTACGTTGCACGTCCATCTATTCGTCTGTCTGTCTGTCAATGCCTTTTTCTCAGGAACGCGTGGGGTTATTGTTGAAACTAATATGAAATACGTAGGTCTACGGTCCCAGCTTCTAAATCTATAAGCGGCCATTTATACGACATATTTTAGTACTCGCAAATTAATCAAATCATGAAATTTGCCAAGAAGCAAGGCCTCACAACACAAGTAAAGGAAAAAGTCAATTTGTTGTTTTATGACATATTTTTTTGGGGTACAATCGTTCTTCGCAGTTGGAGAATTGACCGCGACGTATATCATGTGTGATGGATGCGTGAAATATGTGATTATAATTATTAAATTTGTTTTGATTTAATTAAATGTTTTTTTTTTTTAATTTGTTTGAAAATAAGTGAATTGTTATTATTATTTCGATGAATGTGAGAACATTTTCTAAATAACATAGTTAAGTTTGTCCTTGTGATAAAATTATCCCAATTACAGAATCCTACATTGTGCCAGGGGGCCTACTCTCTAAGCACGAAATCCGTAATCTCGGTCGAAGTTACGGGCGTTTCCTACTCCGTATCACTTACGGACCTATGATTAGTTTAGTTCCTAAACTAAGAATGAATAACTACACGATTTGACAGTTGTCCCTACTCCCTATATGGTTTTACTCGTCCAAAAAAATTAATTAATCAGCTCTCGGAGTCACTTCGAAGTTTCGAACTATCTTCGGATGGGCCCGTATTTTCGTTGACGGAGTTAGAGAGTAGCCCCCCTGCAACACGCACCCACGTACTACACCTACCCACTGTATTACCTTAACCTTAGCTGTACTTTACCTACTGTATTTGTCTTGAGATTTTTTTAAATGTTCCGCTCTTTGTGCTGAAAATGAGGTCCTGGGTTCGTTTTCTAGGTCGGGCAAAGAGTTATTGTGTTTTTCCATCTAGCATTTCTCAATAGCAGCCTGAAGTCTAGATTTGTTCCCGGTTGATGACAATAGGCCACCCCATGTTATATGATACTTAAATATGACTGGTTCGTTTTAGGTGTGTTAGATGCACCTCTGTCTAATCCTTCGAAGATTACAAGCATGATGTCATGTTATGTTATTTTCTAAAACCTCAACAAAACCTAAAAGAAACAAGTGACATTATTCGCCTTAAAAACAACAATGTATCAGGAAAGTAAAAATTTAATAAAACCTATCAATTTCAAGAAAGCGTTTTCCAACAATTGGCTGTGTTTAAAAACATCGGCGCACCCTGGAAAGGCGTGTTCTGTTCAATATAGTGCAAGCTAGTTGCGGGGAGCGGCCATGAGTCCCTGGGTCCGGTCTCCCGTTACATTTTATGTGCCCATCAAACGCCACCGTGCAGTCAACCGGAACTTGGGAAATATTATGTAATAGCTTACTGACTCACTTATTAAATATGTGAGAAGAATTGGGTAACATCAAAGTTTGTTGTGGTTATTGGTTTTTGTTGGAAAATGTTTTACATGAAAAATATTTGCTTTTACTTGTTATCTTTTTGAATGAAATCCTTGTACACATAGCTTAGGAAGTCCACACGAAAATTGAGAGAAAACGGGTGACAATTCATGAGTGGAAATTCTAACAAATCTTGACAATTTTTTTTTTTGTTCTATAACTGCACGATTACTAACAAATTTTCTGGAACTGGAAAGGTCCACTCAATCTGTGTGGTTCATTCCTCAAAAGACCATACCAGACACCAATGTACATGGTCTTCACATGATCTGAACAAGATTATATTTGGACTTTAAAAGAAACTGTTACCTCTAAGTTTGTTTCCGCCTTTCTTCTCGGGAAACGTCGACTTTGTCTAGTTTTTAAAATAGGATTGTTGTTTGTAGAAACCTACTTACAGAAATAAACTCATTTATCCAATTAAATCAGAATATCTCAAAATATTTGCTCACTTTCTTAATGGTTGCTTAACTAAATCCCTCCTTTTTACTGGCGTCGCTTAAATAAATATTGCATGTAAAGATTTCATAACATTCAATACCACGAAGTGTAATAATGCTTAAAAAGGCAGCTCCGCACTTGGTACTATTAGATAAATCTTAAAAGCCTCATCGCGTCGCGGAATTTTCCCATTAGATTTTATGGATTTCTCTCTTACACATTAAATTGTAACCGGAGGGTAAACTGTGCTAGGGAATAGGGATTGAATTTTAATTTCACCATTCTGAAGAAAACCATATTTTACAGTGAAATGAAACTTGTAGGTCTTTGACAGTCGTTATGGGTAGTCAGAAGCCTGAAAGTCCGACAAACAGTGTTGCTAAGGGTTTTTTTTTTTGGGTGGGATATCATCAAATAACTTCTCCTGCTCTGGGTGGAACGGGAGGGCGTGTCAGACTTTTACTGACTAAAACCCACCCGTGTTCCCTCAGTTGCCTGTGTGCCAGGGGCCGCGGTATCTCTTTCGAACAACCCTAAGGGGTGTCGTGTTCCTGCCAGGGTCGCGGATTCCTGCCACGGTCGTGGATTTGTTCGAAGGAGTTACTGTTGCCTGGCACAAGCAACTGAAGGAACACGGGTGGGTTTTAGTCAGTAAAAGTCTGACACGCCCTCCCGCTGCACCCAGAGTGGGAGAAGTCATGTTACCCAGTAACTGGACTGTGGAGGTCAGATAGGCAGTCGCTTGTAAAATACTGGTATTCAGCTGAATCTGGTTAGACTGGCTACCTCAATCTAGTTAGGAAATGGCTAGGCAGATTATGATAGTTAAATGAAACTTGGCTTACACTGATTTTTGTTTACTAGAACACAGAATAGTATGTAAATATGTTAATTAACTAGATCTAAAACACGCCTAAACCCATTACGAGATAATGTTAACATTGTGAACACAGTTGAACAATACGAAGCGCAAACAAATCTCGGTCACGCGAAGCTTTGCGAGTATTTTGCGAAACAAAAGACTTTATTTATTTAAGGAAGCACTCAGCGGTAATTATGTTATGAGGTTGTACAAGGTCAGGTCGGGTGACGGGCGACGACGCGGGGCAAAGCACTGCTGCTCCGGACCGGGATTACTAAATGAGAGCCGATGGCTGCATCTCTTTAGACGGGATTATAACAGTGTTACTTAAAGACTTTTAAGCTAACGAAGATTTTAAAGTGTCTTTAATTTAAAAGGTAGAACGCGGGTAAGAAAGCACTTAAGGGACTGTCTACTTACGCTTTTAAAACTTGAGCTACTTTCATATCTTTGTTGTTTTTAAAGATCGTAGTTGCTTTATTTATTTTTTACTGGTTTTGAATAGATATTCAGAAGAACAGTCTTCGGTAAAAAATAATCAAAGCAATCTTAGCATGCTACGATACGGAGCCGGCAGAGGGGAGAGTGCGATGTTTGAGAACGGCCACTTTTTGTCGTCTCAGAAATGCAGTCGACAAACAAATTCCAAAAGTAAATGAACATTTTCCATGCAGCCGTATTTACAGAAATTTAATTAGAGTCGCCCTCTAGAGGTGCCCTCGGCATGATTCCACGCATTTCGTTGATGTTTCCTCGCATATTTCCCCCTTTTCATTACTCCGTGAGCGTTTTTTGTTTTTACGGAAATAAAATATGCAGCTTCAAGAGAAGACTGGAATAGTCAATTATGGTCTGTAGAACTAGGCATAATAGGGGTTAACTTTATTTAAATTGGAACGTCGATGGGTAAGTAGAACAGTAATGTATTTAAGTTGGAACATTGAGTATCCGTCAGTCCCTTAAATTAAATGACGGACTTCTTCTAGTCAAATTGAACTTCTAATACATTCAATTTCGTCTACTTTCTAAAGCTTGTAGATCAATGGTGTGGCTTGGCATGGCATAACAAATGCTAATACCCCAGAGAATTGGCCAGGGTTAGGTCCCTTTGTCAATATTGGCTGGTCGGTGGAGTCCCATGGGACTCAGACCCATAGACCCATGGGTCTACGTAAGACTCTACTCTTGCTTTAGTGGGAGGGTCAGAGACGCATAACCTATAGGCTTGGGGCTACCAGTACCGATACTGTTCAAACATGGAAATAAATTCCCGGTATTCAAAATGTGTGTTCTAAAGCCCTCGTTGTTGAGTTTCGTAGATAGAACAGCTACATTAATGTTATTGCCTGCAGCTTATACCTAGTAATTAATTAAGTTGATTGATCTTGAAATGGAGTAGAGTATCTTCTGAAGTATGTACTATTTCACTACAAAGGAGGTTGGTAAAGCCAGATTGGCAATATTATCTCGATGAATACAGCCTACTTTTCAACACAAGAACTTGGAGATGAAAACCTATTAACTATTCCAGGTATTTTTGACATAGTTTATATTGTATGTGCAATAGTATGAATCTGCAAAGTTTTCGCAACCATTTCGACCAATATCTTGTACAAGGTAGCTAAGTTCTTGTTTGTTTCTCAAAGTATCGTTGTGATGAAAAACTATATTCCCACCATTTATTTGACACTTGATACATAAAAGTAACTTCAAAAACGAAAGCCCGGCTACTGAAAAATCACTCTCTAAAAAGTATTAAACGAGTAAATATTCTCATCTGGGATTTAGTTTTTGAACTTACATTTTATTTAAATCATTTTGGGGTTAGCTAATGATATATTATGTATACATTTGAAATCTGCTTATTGAGCCCTTTCATTTGAGACCCAACACGATAACGATAAAATAAAATGAAAACTTGTTCAAGAATTATGTCCTCTAGAGGGCGCTATATTCAATTTAATGTGATATCACATAGCATATAAACAGCTGAAGATTTAGACGCTTCTAACGATACCTCTATTGACCAAATATGATAAGTAATTCACAAGTTAGGAGGGAACAGAGGAACATACCCACCTACATACATACTGGTCAAAATCATAACCTTCTTTTTTGCTTCGCCGTAGTCGGGTAAAAATAAAAGAAAATTAAATTTTATTTATACAACCCTATTTGTACAGTAATATTTTTTTCTTGCGCTTTTAAACGAGGTCAACAGCGCATTTAAGGAATCGTTAGGTCGTAGAACAATTAAAAGCGATGAGTTTTACAAGTCATCGGAAAGAGTAATTAACCCAAATATTTCTGTGCGGGACGGTACAAGGCTTATACAGTGTGCACAGTACAGGGGTTGATACAGGGTGTGTTAACTTCCCCCCCGGTGGGTTCCCGCATTCCCCCCCGGTGGGTTCCCGCATTGTCGTTGCGGGGGGGCTCAGTAGCCGTGGTCTTCCCCACCCACGGTGAAGCGAAGAGGAACCCGAGGAGGGGCCGCTCGTCAGGGCTTTGTCCGCTAAGCCGACGACGTAGCGGCCAACCAGTTGCGGTGCTGCGGGGCGGCATAGCAACTGGTGCTGGGGGTAGTGGGCCGCGGCGGGAGAGGAGTGGTGTATGGAGATCGCCACTTTCCTCACCTTCCGCGGTCTGGACGGAGCTGCCATCTTTAGATGGCGGACGCGGTGGGGCCGCAGGGGAGGAGGAGTGTCGGTATTGCGTAGGCCGCTCTCCCTATCCCCTGCGGCCGAAATGTGGTAGGCGGCGGGGCCACTATCCTGACCCGCCGCAGGGGGACCAAGGGTGCCATACACGGGGTCGTTTAGCACCCATGCGCTGTCTGGTGCCCGGGGTGGTCCGGCGTGCCGTGTGTTCTGGTGCGCCGGTGATGGGGGTCATTCCCCAAAGAGGAGGGTCCGGTGACGGACAGCCGCGGCGGGTTCGCGGATGGCTTTCGCGTTCCCGTGTTCCCGCCATAAGCGGCACTGGAGGACACCGTGGAGTTTTAGTGGGTTAGAGTCCCACATAACTGCGCTATCTCCCCGTGGTAGCGCAGTATGCATGAGCATTTCTCCACGATAATAAAAAAAAAAAAAAAAAAAAGGGTGTGTTAACTTAGCAGCCTTGGCGGTATTGTAATAAATTAATAATTAATAGGGTTTTTAACCTTCCCACTGAGCAAGGTTAATGATGTTGTGTTTACATATAAAAACACTTGATTCTACCATGAGATAAGGGACTCGACCTGTCCAATTGATTCGTGTGTTTTCGGCTTTAATTTTACCAAAGCTACGCGTGTATAACGTATTAGCAAATAGCCCGGACACGTGTTATCCGCAAAGGGCTTTGCAGGGATTTAGTTAACCTCGGTTCGCTGGTAACGATATTCAGTCTTTCGCAAAAAGGTGGGAGCCAAAATTACCGAAAATATGGAAAATATCTAGACTTGATTGCCATCTTAAAGTTTTTATTAAAATATTCCTACGAGATTTAGAAATTTAATTTTAAATCAATCTTTTTAGTTTAAGTTTCTGTGAATCCACTTTGGTTTTACTATTATCATTTTATACTTTACTAGCTTCTACCCCGACTTTGTCCGCATGAAATTTCTTGTTTTACCATAAAATATTTACTATGACACTCAACAATCCGATTAGTGAAAGAATTTTCGAAATCGGATCAATGTTTCTGTAGGAATTTCCCCTAACAAATTTTAAACAAAGAATGAAAGAAAAATGCGTTTATTGGAATTACAGCATAAAAAACCTTAAAACTATTAAAAAAAAACAGTGTAATAATGCCAAAAAGGCCTCAGCTCAGCATAATGTCAGATAACAACACAAGGTAACACCTGACGCTGATTTTCAGCTGCAACCGACCCCTTACCTTCTTTTACCTCTTTCAATATTTGATGTACCTGGATTCCTAGCCAATATCAACCAAGAAAACGGCAAAAGAGATACCGCAATAAAAATACTAAAGTACACAAGCCTGCAATCTCTTAGACTGTTTGTACCCATCTCCCATTTATTTATACTGGCCTCAGTAAATGACACAAACGAGACTAATTAAATTATTTATCATCGCCAGCATCGCACAGTTTTTAATAAAAGTCGACATGACCCGTCCACTGTTATAATAATTAATTACAGAATATTTACCGTCGTCTTTTAACGTTTAGCATCTGAAGAGAAATTTCTATGTTTAAAGAAAAATGTTACTTATGTTATAAAAACAGTTATACTCATATATAATTATTATAAGTATAACCAACTGTTTACATAAGGTGAGCATAAGGTACTGGGTTTGATTCCCATTTCCTAACATGTTAAATCCCTGGTAACTTTAAATATTGTCGTTATGGGCGATAATAGTTCTTATTGCAATCCGATACGGGTTAAAATCTGTTGCAATAAATTCGAATAATAAATGAGCAAGCATTGTTGTAAAAATGCAAATAAAATCGTATAAAATTAGATATTAACTTTTTAATAATAAATAATCCATCATGGATGCAGTTTGGCATTTGAAATTTTAGGGTAATTTTTTAGTTACAATTGTTATTGAAGGGATAAACTGGTTTTAAAGATAATTAAGAGGTGACTTTGATGATTTTTTTGATGCAATAAAGTATATTTAATTATATTTTGAATTCCGTCGCTGTATGCAAAAAAGACTTGAAAATATCATATATTTTTTTGCTTTCAAAATGATTTACAGTTAAAGAGATACACAGGTTTAAAAAACCACCTAATTGAGCGTTTTCAAGAAATCACCGCCTTAATAGGCGGGACGCCTATTGTCGTCAGCCGGCCACAAATCCAGAATACGGGCTGCAACTGAAAAATACTTTGCCCGACCTGGGAATCGAACTTAGAACCTCATGTCCAGCAGTAGCGCGACCAACAACGAGGCAGTCATATGTAGATATATGTAGTATGTAGTATTACTATGTTAAATATTTTACTTAAAACATTTTAAAAGAGTAACGGTGGAGTTTTTTGCCCATTCTTCTCCATACGAAACTAGATTTTGGAAGGTGCGACTAGAATAAATTATATTTTAATGTAAATATTGACGTTCAAAAGTGCCTTTTAAGTGCCTATTTGAAATAAATGTTTTGACTTTGACTTATTCTGCGTTATGACTTATAAGTCTACAGACTAATCCTATCCTATACTAATAATAATTATTATAAATGTGAAAGTTTGTGAAGATGTTTGGATGTTTGTTACTCAATCACGCAAAAACGGCCGAACGGATTTGGATGAAATTTGGCACGCAGATACTTTATAATTTTGATTAACACATAGGATAGTTTTCATCCCGGTAGTACGTTCCCGTGGGATAATTTTCAATCTCCACACAGGCGGAGCCGCTGGCAAAAGATAGTAAGATATAATGCCACCCAATTGAGTTTCACCCCAAGTTACATCCTTACATAATATTCTACACGCAAGGGTTGAGAGCTCTGGTACCTAATCATTTTGTTAATTACTTCTCGTTTCAAGTGCCTGAGCCGGCTCTTCAATATCTCATTATTATTTTATGCACGAGAGCCCATTTAAATAGAGACACGGTGAACTTTTAGTTACCTTTGTAAAGTAGTGCTTGAGTGTCTGATGTTTTTAACTCCCGACGCAAAAACGACGGGGTGTTATAATTTTGACGTATCTGTGTGTGTGTGTCTGTCTGTGCCATCGTAGCTCCCGAACGGATGAACCGATTTTGATTTAGTTTTTTTTGTTTGAAAGGAGAATTAGTCGGGAGTGCTCTCAAACACGTTTCATCAAAATCAGTTCAGCTGTTTGAAAATTATCAGCTCTTTTCTGGTTGATGAAGGGATTTGAGTATCTTCCACGGGTCTGATCAAGTCGAAATTTGGTATTCTATTACTTCAATGATATTATACAAACAAAGTAACCTTGAGCTGATGCTGGAGCAACACCTGGAATGTCCAGGATACCCAAGACACTCAACAATAAACAGCAGAAGTATCGTGTTTGGGCTCATTGAAAAGGTCCCAATGAATAGGTTATGGATAAATGGTGAACAGGACGAGGAATGAGGATAAATTAGTAACAAACTTCACTGTGGGAAGCATACGCAACGCTCTGCAGATTTAAGCGGGACATTAAGTTTAAAAAGCAGGAAATACAAATTAAATAAAGAATTAAAAAAACCCCCGACCCATACAAAAACTCTAAAAAGTGAAAAAGTTATATAAATTACTAGCTTCCGCCCGCGGCTTCGCCCGCATGGAAGTCGGAAATTATCCCGCGAGAACGTACTACCGGGATAATATAATTAGTATCCTATGTGTTAATCTAAGTTATAATCTATCTTTGTGCCAAATTTCATCCAAATCCATTAAGCCGTTTTTGCGTGAAAGAGTAACAAACATCCATCCATCCATCCATACTTACAAACTTTCGCGTTTATAATATTAGTAGGATTGGCCTTTTACGTTGTAGGTATTATTTTGATCAAGGCATTGTCAAGTCGGGGGACGGCTAATGAAAATGCTAGGCCTCCTTGTTTGGCGTTTTCATTGTTTTTTTTTTTTCTTTTTAGAGTTTTTTTATGGGTCGGGGGTTTTTTATTAAATAAACTGCCCTTGAAATAATTGAAAAAAAAAACGATTGATGCGAAAGCGTTTGCTCATTAAAGGTGCATATTTAACTAGATTTGTCTACAGACTAGATTAAAGCAGGTCAAGCAAAGTGTTATTGGAGTTTTCAACCGGAGATTTTTTAGTAGCAGCCGGGTGTCTGGATTTGTTCCCGGTTAAGGCAATAGGCTCGTCCTCTATTACCTACATGAGACTTAGACATAACTAGCGGAATGTGAGTGTACTATATATACTCTTGCACCTCTGCCTACCGCCCGATCACAGGCTTAATGTTATTCTAAATGTCGATTAAAGCAATTGATTTAGAAAGTCATCATCATCATAGTTTCAGCCGAAAGACGTCCACTGCTGGACATAGGCCTCCCCTAAGCTCCGCCACTTCGACTGGTCCTGTGTGTGTGTGGTATTTAGAAAGTAGGTACCTATGCTCCATTTACAATAGCATTAGACAGAAGTTAAAAAAGGTTATTTATAATGTACACTTCGTAACAAAATTACATTAAACGTGTTACAGTTACGATTTATGCCAAAAAAATTAAAGTGTCAATGCTAAAAAACTAAAAGAAGCAGGAGTGAAAAACACCGAGTAACTAAATTAGCTGATCGGTCGTGACGACGAAGTTTTACGTATTGTGGGTCGTAAGTTGTTATTTAAAATAAAGTATTGTAAAAAATATATATTTTGTTTCCTTATATTCTTAATTAGATTTAAATCATCATGTGATTGTTTGTTTCATTCATTCGTTTTTTTGTAGTTTTGTAATGTGTGATGAAGATGTTATTGTAAATAGAACATTATTTAAAATAAACATTACTTTTACTTCGTTTATCTCAGTATTTAGTACTGTCTTAAATCTACCTATAAAAGTTAGAACTTAACTTTGAAATAAAATGTTTTACACTCCTGCTTCTACGAGCCTCTTTTTTCTAAAGCTATAATAAATGGGGTTATAGGTATTTGAAATACTTTTCTGTGAAAATCTTTCATACACTTGTGACAAACAATGCTAAAATAAGTAAAATATTCTTTATTTTGTTTATCTAAACCCCAACTCACAACGGAAAATCAAATATTTCAGAATATTTTCCTAAAAAAATATGATAAAGTGATATTTCTCAGTGGAATGTGTCGAGATAGGCCGATACCTTCCGAAAGCTTTCTGCCGTTGCCGATATATTGCTAATATTTAGGAACTGACGGCACGCGATGTTATGAGCCTGCCGTGATCGATGGACCACATAACAGACTTTATTCCACCCAAGCATGGTTTATTGGAGAAAGTCTATGTGACTTGGGAGCCGATGGACTGGGCCCGCAAGATCGATCGGATATCTGAATGAGTATTATACCGTTTTGCGATAAGAGAAATGGATCACTACCGTCCTCACACTATTTACGAATACTCGACATGTTAAGCGAAATGTCATAATTTAGTTTTTTCCTTTTTATGCCAATCTTTAATTTTTATGTTACGAGTATTTCCAGAAGTATTTGATGAAAGAACAAATTTGCACCAAAGTATTTTGTCAATTAACGTGTTAGGCTACTTTTGTGCTCTGAGTGTCTACTGTACAGCCCCCATTATTCAAGTGGTTGGAAAGACTTGACAAAAACAACAGTGTGTGTGTATATCTGGTTTTCGTGTAAACTTAAGTGAACGATGATGAAAATGTTTAGCATAGCATAATAGGTTTAAAGAAACTTTATTCTCAATAAAGACATACATGTCACTCACTTGAGAACAATACTAGAACATATAAGTTGAATTACAATATACAATAATAGCATAATCAGCCTATAATGTTCCCACTGCTGGGACACAGGCCTCCTCTCTGTGAGAGGGAATGGGCCTTAATCCACCACGCAGGCCCAGTGCGGGTTGGTAGATGTCAGATATCTTCGAATTTTTGGTTCTAGGATATCACAGAATATATACCTATTCTGTGAGGACATGCCGGTTTCCGCACGACGTTTTCCTTCACCGTTTTGAGGGCAGCGGTGATGAAATAATTTACACAAAGTATTGCGCCTGTCAGGGTGCGAAGCTACGACCTACAACTCGTAAGTTGCGGTCTTACCACTGGGCCACCACTGCTCCACATGTATGAAATATAATGATGATGAATGATGTGTATGTATATGATAAAAAATGTGACTGTAATACAATTTAAAAGGGCACTAAACCAAATATTAATTAAGAAAAGCTATTACACAATTGACGACTTCCTTAATGATAAATCTCTGCACTGATTGTTATACTATTATTATGATTGACATACATTTTCCTATTTTGACACTTTTTATTCTGATTAACACTTTGACATACTTTTTTTTTTCTTTTTGCCATTACTGTAAAAATGTCACTAATGATATTAATCTGTTTTTTGTAATTCTAATGATTTGATATTTATATTTATTCAGTATCAATAGAATTTCTGTATAATTTTGGAAATGAATATTATTTGCATGCCCATGAGACGGTAGAATATGGAGGACTACTTTTTTAAGAAAACATCTATGAATAAATTACCCATGTTTGCAAAAATAAATGATTTGATTTGATTTGATTTGAATAATACAGGATAAATTTGTCGATTGACAGAACTAATGATTATCCGTAATCCCGCAAATATTTCAAACACGCAAAACCAATGGCATCTAATTGACACGTTGCCCCAAAATCAATACTGCCCCGTGGTCGCTCTGTGAACGTGATTCGAAATAATGATCGCATTCAATAGCCAGGTACCTAACTATTAGGCCGTGGTCACATACGTGGCTCGGTGGAACGCCGCCCTTGTCTACACACAGCGCTAATTGCGCATTGATCGCTTTGTAAATTATATGGCGGTGCCTCACTATGGTACTTGAACATGAATAGGGAATATGAAAAATAAAGGCGTTAATAAATGGGAAATGGTCTTATCATTAAAGGCTCCGGTTTATTAGTCGATTCGCACGAATTTAATCGCCGGAATCGGGCGAAACGACATTTTTAAATAATAAAAGAAATAAAAAGAAAGAAAAATTGTTTATTCTGCACAAACAAAACGCACATTATAAAAATAAAATAAAAAATTAAACATAAAATGCACCCATACAAAAGCCAAAAGCCCCGTATTCACGTAGAAAAAGTTTACAATTTTGTCCATTACTTGTTGATGTCAGGGCTAGTGACCAAAGACAATAAATAGACGTTACGAAACAAAAATACGAAAATATTTTCTAAAAACGTGTCAATTGCCTATTACACACGGCTACACATCAAGCTATACATTTCCAGTATAAGCTGATTTCGCACTGTACGGAAATCCTATACAGTGCGAGATCAGCTTATACTGGAAATGTATAGCTTGATGTGTAGCCGTGTGTATCTACGTATTTCTGGAATTATCGTTTCGCCCACAAATAAATTAACTTCGTGCGAGTCACCCATAGAATCATGATATTATTTTGTGATGATTTGCCCGATTCGAGCAAGGCTCCTATATACCTATATTATGTTATGTTTTATTTTCACATTTATAAATCCACAAAAGCCCGGCGTAATGATACGAGCAAAAAAACACAAACGAAATTACGCTTTATGGAATTGCACAAATATTATCAGAACCATTTTTCAACTGAGTTTTTGTAGAAGTAAAATTTTCAGTTTTCTATTTTTATAACTGGACGTTAAATTCCATATAAACGCTACATTTTTACTCACGAATGTGAATTAATTATATTCATGAAAAATAATTAAAATACTATATCGCCATACCAATTGAAAATGTACAAAAACTTTTGGAAAAACTCTGTGTAAAATAAATTGTACCAATGAACTGTATATTAAATTAAATGTACTTCGTTAATATATTTAAGAGATTTGAGCCCGCGCGGGCTGGCAACGTCGCAGTTCTAGTGGTGTTTCGTGATTATTTTATTAAGTACAAATCAAAGTATTTTTTTTGCCAAGCACTAGATCGTTAGTATTTATAATTATTTTTAACATTTACTCCTAAATAAAAACATTTAATCGTAATCAGCACTGCGAATAGAAAATAATTGACAAATGAGATTTTTATAATAATACCAAAATAATTGTAAAAAAATAGCATAAAACTTAATAATCTTACCTATTTATTAACTTATTGATCTAGTGCTTGGCTGAAAAAACATAATGAGAATTACGAAAAATCACTTGAAATGCGACGTTGCCAGCCCGCGCAGGATGAACACACACATTTCACCGTACACAGTTTTTTTTTTTCTCATTATACCTTATTCGGGTTCCCATCATATAATCATATAAAATATTCGAGCCGGGGTCGTAGTTGACCGTAATTATATGGGGAGGCTGGCTACGGCCGATCTATAGAAACATTATTGCCTCTCCACTCTTTGATGGCGTATTCCGATCGGCACAGCTCGGAAAGGCTATAAATAGCCGTACTATATTGCAACATGTGAAAGCTTTTTCTTCCCGTCTTTATATGACACGTAAACTTGGTATTTGAGTGGAATATTAATTCTGAACCGTACTTCTGTTGACCGATATGTCTGACCCATAACATTGTACCTGTATCTAAACTCAAACTCAGAATCAAAGCATTTATTTCAAATAAACCAATTACGGGTACTTTTGAATAGGGTATTTTACTCTATTTGAGAAAAAATCTTAAAATATATTATTGAGATAGCTTAGGCAAAATGCTGTCGGACAATGTTAGTTTGAGTTCATGAAATAACAAAATAAATTTTAAAATTCAATTTTTTTAATCTGTTTTTGAACACCACGAAATAGTAGCCGCCATGTTTATACGTCATACGGCTTGTCAATTGAACAATTTTGTACTTTTATTATTTTCGTAACTAAAGTAATTTTTATTTAAATAATATTTTGCATTCAGGAACAGAAAACCAACGATAAGGAGAATATTTTTTTTTTAAATTACAAACAATCATCATACAAAATATCAGAGCATTTGTTTACTTAGCAAACTGACGTCATAGCCACAGACCAATATGGCGTCCACTGCGTCCAGCATTTTCGTCAAATTACACACTCTTTTTGAATCATGATATTGTTATAAAAAATTGGTTACATCATGTATATTGTTGAAATTATCTATGTGAGAACGATGTAAAAAGATCACGTGCACATTAAAAGTGTCCAAAGTTAAAAAAACAATTCAGAAATTAAAATAAGCCGTGGCAGTTTAGAAATACTTTACTCGGCAATATACATTTAATTTCAAGATAGCTTCGTCGATTTGGTTAAAACACTTTACCTAATTTGAAACCACTGGATTGATTTGAAAATGTATAAATTGAAACAGCGAATGTAGTTATACTGTGTTGTAGGTACAAAATATGCTCTAGCTTATACAGGTTGAAATTGAAAACATGCGACAAACCGAAATGGGAGATTGTACTCATCATTATGAACAACTTTTACTAAGGGACCAATGATGCAATCGCGAAAAAAAAAACATCTGTTCCCTACATTTATGTTCGCATAACTCGTCAAAATGTGGGGAACAGCTGTTATTTTTTTTTGCGATTGCATCTTTGGTCCCTCAGTAAAAGTTGTTCATAATGATGAGTACAATCTCCCATTACGGTTTGTCGCATGTTTTCAATTTCAACCTGTATATGTTATATCGAGTTATCTTGTAATCGGAACAAAAATACGTTATGATAAATGTTTTAAAGCATGTCATAAACTAGTTTAAACATAAAACAATTTATTCTTAGCTGCAACGTCATCTGCCTAGCCTTTTCCTAACCATGTTGGGGTCACTGTTTAATACAATACCCTTTGGTAAGACTGGTTGTCAGACTTTTGGTCTTCAGTTTACCCGTAACGACTGTCAACATCTACGAATGACAGCTGGGACCAGCGGCTTAACATTCTGTCCATGGCACGTAGGGGTCTTTGTGGGGTCCGCAAGGGCCAATGCCTGCCAGGGGTCCGGTTTGTTCGAAAAAGATACCGTCGCCCCTGGCACACAGGCAACTAACGGAACACGGGTGGGTTTTAGTCAGTAAAAGTCTGACACGCTCTCCTGCTCCACCCAGAGCGGCAGAAGTTATTTGATGATTTCCCACTAACTAAAAAACAAAAAGGAGGGGTCTTGATATTTAAAGATGGTCACCCATCCACAGACCAACCGCAGTAAACGTAGCTTAACCAGATACCCGAACCGTGTGGTTGTTTTTGCTAAGCTAAGACCCTTAAGCAAAGTCTTAGCTGCAACCTTTTTAATTACTAACCTCAAATGTGACCTGAAGTGTGAAATAAGAATTTAAAACCAAGTTAAATCCTACTTTGTTTTAATGTGATCCGCTAAAAGTCAACACCAGAGCTAATCGGCTTAAGTATAACAATGAACAAGTTCAAACGGCCCCTAAAGCTTTTCAGTTGTTAACACTAAACCTAAACTATTGCAAAGCCCTACAAGTTTGCAGGTAATACTGGTTTAAGTTATTGGACAACTATTTGACATCTAGATGTAAACAAAAACGTACAAATTATATCGAAAAACATTATAACAAAATAACAAAAGAAAAAATCGAGTCAGTGAGTTCGATTTGCTTTGATTCAATTCTTTGTTAAAGACATGGCGGTTTTGAACACTAACTACCTACCTATGTCGGTTAGTTATATGAAGGAACAGTACTTATATACTATTACTCTTATTACTACCTATTAGCTTTAGCTTTACTTTATGCATTATTGAGCGTTATTGCCTTGAAATGGGATTGAATTTTCTTTGGCTCAATCAGTGGTAGGTCAAAATACATAATTTTAGAAAAATACCCATATTAAAAGTTACTGAAATCGATTCAGTAGTCAATTGGGAACGAGCTGCTTTCGGGTTTTGCGTCCATTCTGTTACACCTTGTATATACAGGTTGTCCGGTATTTAATGGATAACATTGAAATGGTTCATGGTAGAACTAATGACCATTCAGAAATTTCTGTAAGTAATAATCCAAAAAAAACAACCAACTTCCGAAAAAACACTAAAAAGTGAAAAATAATTTTAATTTAGGAAGTCGGTGTCTTTGGATATGTAGGTATTTAATTTTTTTGTCACCGCCTTCTGAAATTCAAGTTATTTTTTGCTTTTTAGTGGTTTTCGGAAGTCGGTTGTTTGTTTTTTTTTTTTTTTTACAGATTCAAGAAAATCAAAAGTCATTTATTCAAACTAGGCTGCGAGTCAGCTCTTTTTGAACGTCAAAATAACATATGACAAAACGCCCGCCCTTCACCACTTCCTAGTGCTTTAGCTGGGAAGTAGAAGTGGCGCAACAAACTCCCCAGCAACACAGCTGTCTGTTAATTTAGAAGAACTTGATACTACAATAGTAGGTACCTAGGTAAATAACATTACGAAACACGAAAACATTAAATTTTCCATATGTCAGCTATCATACGCAAATATACTATGAAAACATTGAAAACTGTAGGTACTGAAATAGAAAAAAAATAAAAAAAAATAAACAAAAACGTAAACAGAACTTACAATCGAAATAAAAACCTCTAGGCATAAAGGGCGTGCCCGCTTACTTATGCAATTCTGCATTATGTATTATGTAATACTTCTAATACCACTTTAATTTTAGAAGTGATTCTGCTTTGTAAATTCAATAAGGGTTGAAATTGAACGGTTTCTGTACGGCCACAAAGTAAGAAATGAAAGGTAAACTGAACAAAACATAATATATTTTATTTCACAAGAGCCTTATTATAGCAGTAATTACAGAGCTACAGCGTCCGGTAGTACGCCGTAGTTCTGACTCTAACTTATTTCACTTTTGCAATAATTTAAGTAGTCTTATTTGTTAAAATGCCTTGGTACTTACCTATTGATTGTTGGATGAAAAGAAAATATATTTTTCAGTTTTGTAGCTACAAGACTCATTACCAGAGATCGGATATTCGGATGCATATTCACCTAAAGTTGAGATTTTTGCTAAAATGGAATGCGCTTTTGTATCGAAAAAGTCTTAATTTAGGTAATTAATTTGTTTATTTTTTGTTTTAACTAATACAAACCACCCCTCGTCCAGTACATATACATATTTGTATCGGGTTAAACATTAATTTTAAATTAATACACATCTGAATAGTTATGCAATCAAGAATCCCGGGCTTTTTAATAAATATTACAAATAATTTATAAAGCCGCTTCCATACTTTCGGCTCTTTTCCGCTTTCATCTTTAGGTAAATATGCATCCGAATATCCGATCTCTGGTCATTACCTTACGTAGCCTTTTCCATCCTATGTTGGTGTCGATTTCCAGTCTAACGGAATACAGCTGAGTACCAGTTATTTTACATGAGGCGACTGGCCTCCACAAACTAGTTCCTGGGTAATACGAATCCCCACATACCGCAGTGTCTCAAGACCAAAGACTTTGACCAGTGCGTGTTGCCAGTGATGACATATGGAACCGAAACGTGGTCGCTCACGATGGGCCTCATAAGAAAGCTTAAAGTCACCCAAAGGGCAATGGAGACGGCTATGCTTGGAGTTTCTCTACGCGATCGAATCAGAAATGAAGAGATCCGTTGCAAAACCAAGGTAACCGACATAGCCCGAAGAATTGACAAACTTAAGTGGCAGTGGGCAGGGCACATTGCTCGCAGAACAGATGGTCGATGGGGCCGAAAAGTTCTGGAGTGGCAACCGCGCACCGGAAGAATAGCCGTAAAGTTGGAAGGCCTCCCACAAGGTGGACTGATGACCTTGTGAGGGCCGCAGGAGTCCGCTGGATGCGGGAAGCACAGAACCGGTCGATGTGGCGGAGCTTGGGGGAGGCCTATCTCCAGCAGTGGACGTCTTTCGGCTAAAATAATGATGATGATGACGAAACCCTTTGGTGAGACTGGTTGTCCGATTTTTAGGCTTCTGACGACCCTTAACGACTTTCAAAGATCTGCAAATAATAGCCGGGAGAAAAAGATTAACGTGCTTTGTGAGGGACGGAGGGGTCATCCATCCACAGATCAACCGTGGCAAGCATAGCTTTACCTGATCAGTCGACCCATGCGCCCGTTCTTACATAGCCACAAGCCACTACAAGATAAGCTACAAGTCTAAAAAATATATTTTAACATCTTACATTACTTTTCAAAAATGCATCCTATTACATCCAAGGTTCCATAAAAAAGTCTTGTTTCGTTTAATTTGTTTAAACGAAACAAGACTTTTTTGGCTATTACATAAACTTTTCAGACATTTGTTCTATATGCAGACAAGTTTTCAGCACGAGTTATTCAGAGGTTCAAGGGCGAGCCTAAAGCATACATATTTTAACAACGAGCCGAATGAAACATGGTGAGATTTCTTTTTTCAGATGAAAATGAAATCGTTATCACTGGGTTCTTATTTTGTATCCCTGTAATGTCATATGGACGTTATTAAGTTGTTTTAAACTCACATCCAATCGAGGGTTTATTTTTACGAGCACATTCGAAATACTAAAGAGGTTTTCATAAAATAAGTTCTATAAGACGCAATATTGAAATTAAAATGTCGTTTGCCAAAAGGTTTCATATATTTCCAAGAGGTTTGAACAAACATTAAGATATTATATTAAGTCCCTAAAAGTAGGTAGTTGAAATATATATTTTGTGAAACCAGGTATTGTGTACACTATCAGTAGGAATCGCTTTCATTTGTCAGTTCCACAACAATCATAGCGTTGTTAACGTTGCTAAGCAGACAATGTTTTCGAACAAATAAAACTTTTTTCAAAAAAAAAAAACAACCGACTTCTAAAAAAACACTACAAAGTGAAAAATAACTTTAATTTCGGAAGTCGGTGTCTTTGGAGCTGTATTTGAATTTTTTGTCACCGCCTTCCGAAATTAAAGTTATTTTTCACTTTGTAGTGTTTTTTTGGAAATCGGTTGTTTTTTTTTGGAAAAAGTTTTTATTTTTCACTTTTTAGTGGTTCACATGTGCTTACCCCTTCACAGCATACCGGCGTGATGTTATGTTATGAACTGGTGTAAGCAATAGACAGACATGAGATTTCAGCAATCCCAGTCCATTTGCTATCATTTATTGAGGAGTTCCTGTGCCTATCTCCGAAGTTCTTCATCAGATCTTCACCAAATTTAAATGAGACCACTACGAGAAAGTACTCTTCCAAAAAATAGCTAAATCGCTTCGTGTGCCTATAAAATTTGAAGAGTTCTCTCTATTTCTCCAGGATCCCATCATCAGATCCTGACTCGATGATCATGGAACCACCTGGGAAGTATACCCTTTCAAACAAAAAAAAAACAAAATCCAAATCGGTCCAGCCATCTTCGAGTAATCGGGGAACATACATAAAAAAAAAAGGTTCCGACGAATTGATAACCTCCTCCTTTTTGAAGTCGGTTAAAAAGAATGGATAAGAAAAAAATTATGAAAAAATCATAATAATCAAAGGGTAACGATTCAGATTCTGATTAATTATAGTGAGTTCAGCAATTAGGGTGCAGAGTTAGTCACATTTTGAATAACAGTATCAGAAAAGTTGTCCTAAAATGCGAACTTCTTTTAAATATTCAACAAAAAGTATCCAAATAGAACCTCGAGCAAAAATATAATCGATAACGAATTTCTAAAGTTAACCCATTGGATGCATGTGTAGTCGAAAGTACCCCGGATTCCTGTGAGCGGCGAAGTTACAATTTTCGCGCCCACTCAACCTTGAGTGAGGCGGGGCAGGCGGCATTAGTGGGGGAAAAATTAGATTTAACCCCGACACCGTGCTCCAACGTCGTAGGAGAGGTTTACCTACACATCTATGTCCCTTTTAGCCAGTCCTCCCCAACAGTTTATCCATTTTATATTTTCTCTCGGCCGCAAAGAACGAAGATGCTACATTTCTTAATTTGAAACAGGGGAAGCGGACTGTGATAAGTTTGCTTGTTTTCCATTTTGTTATTCTTTTGTTCCCGTAAGTGGGGGGCTACTGTAGTCACGTGAACAACTGTTTTTATTAATTTGAGCTTGTAATACTTGCTATTGATTTTACGACAAAAAAAGAGGGCTGTTTTAATAAGACTTGTATTGTTGTGGGAAATATTTTATGAGCCGACTTTATCGTTCGAATATCATTGTTATTTTAATAAATGCGCCAAATAATTTGCATTACAACGCTAGCATTATTTCGTGTGTAATTTAAAAGCATGATTTAAAAAGTTTTGAGAGTAGCGAGTACCGAAAAAAATAATCCCAAATTACATGAGTCTGCGTCCGTACAGCGCTATTTATTTTACTTAAATTCCTAGCCGGACTGCATAATTGAATTTGTAGGTGCAAAGAAAACAATTTTGGTGGCAAATTAACATTTACGCAATAATAGGTTGACGGGTGGGTAAAGCGGGGTGTTTACGACCCACCCTTTGTTCTCCAACTAAAAGGGTTAAGTTTAAACATCGCAGCTCTTAACCCTGCCAGCGCGTACGTGTGAACATATGTTGAACAATATTTTCCCGGCTCTCGCTACGACACGTCGTTGTATAAAAGCGATCGTGTATTTTTTTTTCCTTTTGAGTATTAACGCGTGGAAATTGCGTGTGACTATTTTCGTATGAATGCTATGTTTTTGTATGGAAATGCTGGTAATTGTATACGTGTGTGAATGGATTAACGCCTGTGTATGTAGACAGGGGACAGGTGTATGGATTAAGTTATAAACAAGGTAGCGTTTCTTTGTGTTGCTTTTGTTCTAAAGTTGTCATTTGTTTTCAGCAATTTTGGTGGTAAATTATTTTACACGTTGTTTCGTATTTAAAATAATAATTTACATTTACCTGCATGAAAAATACTTGAACGTGGAAAACACACGAGCACAAAGCTCTAAAGTCCTTCCGTCTCATTCTCGTTTCTCTTGTTAGTAAAAGAAAGCAATAGTTTTAGTTCAGTTAAGTCGGTAATGAACAGAATGAGTACCACTGGCTCTAAAGTTTACCCATTGTAAATATAGCAGTCGCCCATTTCTTTCATTGAGTCTAATAGCTTTTATACTCGATGGTTTCGTCTGGGCCACGCTGAGACGGCAATTGAAAGATTAAACTTACGAGTAGGTACAATAATATTGCTTTTGTGCGAGTGTTTAAAGGATTACTTAGGTATTGTGAAGAGGGGATAGGCAGTTTCATAATATCCTACTTGCTTACAATTATACTGCAATCGTCAATTTGTTGTTAATTGGTGATATTGGTAAGATTACATGAATATTGAAAATCCTATAAAAATCAATTTTGGACCTTTTTCGTCTGCGATTTTGTAATATCATAGCTCGTTTGTTTGCTGCTACGAATTCTACTCAAAATCAATCTAGAATCGAGTCATTACATTGAGCGGGCCCAAAAAAAAACGATCATGTGAATATAGACATTGCCTACCGATACATAAGATCGCAAATCGATAAGCTGGCACACACAATTACACAGACAATTCAGAGCCCTTTATCCTTAACGAATCCATAGACGTAGTAGGCGCTAAGTTCATTGTTTTGTATTATCGGCCTATCGCCTTGGCTGGCTAAGGCAGGGATTAGTCGCTCGCTTCATTTTACGGGTCAGCGCTCAACAGACAAGACGGGCGCACGGTAAGGGTTAAATTACATTCGAACTGTCAGATATTGTTCTGTGACATCGAGAATTTGATACGTCTTTTGTGTACGAGCGATAATACTAGTAGTGGCTCATGCGGTTACCCACGTTCCCGCGGACGTGATAAAATCGCGGTGGGATTTTTTGACGCAATGGATCTTCAACGCAATGCCTATCGTCGAGAGTTTAAAATTGATCGTAACACTCTGTTCGATTTTCGACGCGAGATGTACTCTCAATGCTCGGTTCAACACCGAGAGTTGAATTGAGTTGACTTGATTGATGTCTGAAATGGTTTTTTTGAGAAAAGAACTTTTGTCCAGCCAGTACACACATTTTTCAATATCTTCGGCTTGTCCGATACACGTATAATAGACTAAGTTTAGGATCCCGATTGCAGAAAGCTATTATAACTAAAAAAACATCAGCTGTTCCATACATTTTGACCGCGTAGTTATTTAATTTTTCTATGAAACTGCTGATTTATTTTTTGCATAACTGACGAAAAATTTCTATGCTTGGGGGTCTAGAATGATATGCTGAATTCATGGTTACAGTTTGCGTACTGATTAAAAATTTACTCTGTATGTCATCAGTTCATCACTAATAATATACGTTAACAAGAAAATTGACAACAGGTTAAATTGAACACGTGGCTCTTCCAAACCAGGGCAAACTCTTTAACTAACTTTCGGTACGAGTAGGAAAGCAAAGGGTTTTATGATATTTCTCGTCCCGGAAAATTGAAAACCTTTCTCGTAAGAGCAGACGCGGGCTCTGGTTGTACTTACGGCTTCCTGTTCAGAACTCTGCCAAGTACGTTGACGGAGGAGGCTTTTAGTTAAAACACCTATCCAGTAGCTTTAGTATAAGTCGGAAGTATCAGTCATATAACAATTTATTTACAACTAGCTTTTGCGAGCTGCTTTGCCCGCGTGGAAGTCGGTAAATATCCCACGAGAACGTATTACCGGGATAAAAGTATTCCATATACGGGAATCGAACGCGCTGAACCTAACTTAAATGTTTCACCACCACTAACCGTATCCTCAGATTAGTGGACAACCCCAATAATAGTGAAAATAGACTCCATCATAATTAATGAAGATTGCGGTTTCATGAAGTATTTTCAGTATAAATGAAAACAGTGGCCCTAGCACGAACGCGCCACGCAACCGTAACGTTATTTCGAACGATTTTTAAATCACATATATCCGATAGAATTTTGGTTTGACTCATAGATAATATGAACAAAGACTAAAACAAAGTTAATATTAATTGCGAATCAAGTATTTTCAAATCATTCGAATTTACGTAACAAACATTCGTGTACTACTTACTCGTCGCGTATTCCGCAGAGCCTAAAGACTAAAGTCTTCAATCAGTGCGTCCTGCTTGTTATGACCTACGGAGCCGAAACGTGGACACTCACGGTACGGCTGGTCTATAAATTCAAAGTCGCTCAGCAAGCTATGGAACGAGCTATGCTCGAAGTATCTCTGAGGGATAGAATCCAGAATGAGGTGATCCGGCAGAGAACAAAAGTTGTCGACATAGCTCATAGAATTAGCAAGCTGAAGTGGCAATGGACCGGCCACATTAGCCGTAGAATCGATGACCGTTGGAGTAAACGTGTTCTTGAGTGGAGACCGCGAATCGGCAAACGTAAGGTAGGACGCCCTCAGGCTAGGTGGAGCTACGATCTAGAGGCCTATGTCCAGCAGTGGACTGCTGTAGGCTGATGATGATGATGACATACGTAGCAGTGGAGGCCCAGTGGTAACGGCCTGGACTTACCGAGCAGATCGTAGGTACAAACCCAGTCACGCGCTTTAATTTGCGTTAACTATTTGATACCACTGAAAACACGAAGACAATTGACATCTACCAACCCGCTCTGGGTCTGCGTGGTTGATTCCAGCCCACTCCGTTTCTCTGAGAGGAGGCCTGTGTCCCACCAGTGGGAACATTATAGGTTGATTATGAATATCTACACCGTGTGCTCGTGCTAGGCCCACTGAATCCCGAAAGGAAAATAAGTATGGTCCGTTTTAATGTCTGTAAATTATCTACTTACAAAAATGATTCACTATTTACTGTATTTACCAAAGCGATGCTTTCAGTAGGATTATATTACGTACGAGTATTTATTGAAAATGTATGTATACCATTACGTATTCCAATAAGTAGATGGGTAGGCACTTACTTGATGTGTTCGTAGAATAAATGTTGATACGTAACCAATTGATGATGCTCTTAAAGCACTAGCAATAATGCTTATTGTATTGTGTTGCTAAAATAAATAAAATATACCTAATTATAGTCAAAAGAATATCGTTCTAAATGTATAGCACTTTCATAATTCTGAAGTATTTTTGTTCCTCATCCTTACATACTCCTTTTGCCTCGTGTCAGGTGTGTCAGGTGACACAGATGACCGATGGGGCCGAAAGGTTCTGGAGTGGTGACCGCGTACCGGAAGACGTAGAGCGGGAAGGCCCAAGGTGGACCGATTACCTTGTGAAGGCCGTGGAAATCCGCTGGATGTGGGAAGCACAAGATCGGTCGAAGTCGAGGGGCTTGGGGAAAGCCTATGTCCAGCAGTGGACGTCTTTCGGCTGAAATGATGATGATGATGATGAAAACAGCTTGAATACTACATAGCTAGTCATTTTGACGCAGATACGAACAATATGTGCTAAAGTTCAGTAGTTTTAAGTACCTATCCACAACACAGTTTCAGTTCAAAACAATTGAAGACACGTAGTATCGAATAGTAGTACGTGCAGGGCCTTTAGTAATTTCAGTGAAAGCCCATTGGGCATTACACACGTTTCGCCTCAAACCAGGAAAACATTTATTCGGTAGAGTCTTTATAAAACTACGTAGCATTGCTTATGTAATAAGGTAAATCCAACTAATCAGTGCCTACTGGAACACTATAACTAGTAGATTGGCTTCATCATCATTTCAGCCGAAAGACGTTTAATACTTTTCCCAAGCACCAGAACTTCAACCGGTTCTGTGCTTCCCGCATCCATCATATTCTTACGGCGTTCGCCAGGTCATCGGTCCACCTTTTGGGAGGCCTTCCAACGATCGCCACTCCAGAACTTTTAGCTACATCACTTTATGCAAAAGCAGTTTGACGTAGGACTACCGTCTGTTCAAATAATGATTCTTATAACATAACATCAAGCCGTGTTTTTCCTAAACGGTTGTGCAGAGGTGTACATACACTACGCTCGATTCGTTTACTCATATAAGAACCGGGAAAAGCCAATAAACCGTTCACTCATAACTACATAAGTGTGCTCATAAAAACATTATGTATTCTTCCGTTATTATTTCCATTAAGTCCGGCCTCGTGGCTCGTGTTATAAATAGTCGGTTCCCCGGCACACCCATGTCAATATCGACAGCTAGGCACTGCCTCACCAAGCTCAGGTAAACACGACTAGGTAGGTAAACGACACAATATTATCCCTTCGAGGGTTTCTATAATTGAAATATACCCGTTAAGAACCTAGCCTTTTTCTTAAGGTTAATATTTGAGGTCCATGGAATAGTGAACAGTTTTATGAAGGCGTGAAGTCTCTAGGGTATGCTGAGCTCCTACGAACGTTTGATTAGGATCTCCGTACGCAATACTTTTAGTAATTGGAAAGCTGCAATGACGTTGATATTGTAGGAATATAGGTTTGTTCTCACTGACACAAGTTTATGCCACAAAATTTGAAATAATAACAACCACAGGAGCGGTTGAAAGGACTGGAGATTTTTGTTTCTACAGTAATCGGTAGTAATAACAGCCACACATGTCGATCAACTTAAGCTACGTTTGCCGTGGTAATTCCGTGAATAGGAGACAATCTTAAACTTTAAATGCGTGGCATAAACTTCCATAAACGAAGACCCCGGGCCTCGAAGAGAACGTTAAGCCGTTGGTCCCGGCTGTCATTCGTGAATCTTTGACAATTGTTACGGATCTTTAGCCAACTTTAGAAGTCCGAAAGTCTGACAACCAGTGTTACCAAGGGGTATCGTCTCAGATCATAGAAAGATACCCAGTAACTCGGTTGTGCAGGTCAGATAGGCAGTCGCTCCATGTAAAATACTGTATTCAGCTGCATTCGGTTTGACTGGAAGCTGACTCCAACATAGATGGGAAAAGCAAGGCTAATGATGATGGATTCGGTAGTAGCAGTCTTTAGGAATTATATTTACGAAAGACTTTCTATAAAGTTCATATGCGTTTTAATTTTGCAATCCAATCCAATAATTAAAGCTCAGAGAAAACTACAAATTAGATAAGTATTTAAATTACCACGTATAATGTTTGCATTCATAAACGAAGGGTAACAGACCGATATCCATGACTTACCTATCAGGAATTAGGCACTTTACTCAAGGCGTTATTTCCGCACTTAAGTTTAAGCGATGGCTACCTACTCACTCATATTAATATTAAATGTCTAAGTTCATGACTTTGATAGACACTAATCTTACGCGTATTGGAGTTTAATATCAATTTTTATCCTTATATCATAAAAATGTAAGTTTGTTTGTTTATTACTCAATCACGCAAAAACGTCAGCACGTAATTGGATGAAATTCGGCACATAGATAGTTTGTAACCTGGGCCCATATGGCAGCTGGTTGTTGTCTTGGATTGGATTTCTTATCCTTGTGGGATTTGTCTTCCTAAGGAAACATACTATAGGAGAAAATCTAGCGAGGTTCAACAATAGCAAAATGCATACAAAAATGGTTGGATATTATACTAGGTTTAGTTAGATAATTTTTATTATTTCTAAAAGCTTGATTAATATTGCATGCTTTAAACGTAGAACAGAACTAATATGAGTTGTACTCTATACCCCGATTTTGTTAAAGTGAAGGAAACTATCGTAAGAGAACCGGCGTTTCCTAGAACGAAAGAGAGGTCTGTGTCCTAGCAGAAGGAACGTTTTAAGCTGATTATGCTATTCTAGCATACCTAGAGTAGGAACTTTTGTAAACCGTTTTCATTTACAATTATTTTACATATTATGACATTATTTTACATACATAATTAAAACACGACGATGTGGAAACTGCAATATTATACTGATATTGGCATGCAAATGTCCTACCTACTTATAGATACGTCCCGATAATGTCGGGCCATTTTAAGCCGAAATCAATAATTCATTCATTCTCTCACATATGTGACAACGCTGGTGTCAATCAATTAACGTTAATGGGTTCATGAATTTCCTCTGGTTTTCATTAAAGTGGAGTTGAGATACAAAAACAATGATGTTAAAGTTAATTAAGCTGAAAGTCTGGTTTACCATCGATGTAGAAGTGAGTAGTATACTCTGCTAATAAAAGTAAATCCAGTACTGCCACCTCATATTTATGATTCTGAATGAAAATTATTCATTTTGAAATGTGAACGTTAGGTACATATTTTTTTCTCATTCTGTTTTAATCATGGTCTGGCAGTTTTTAGTTTATAATTTATGCGGCCTACCCAAATGTCCTTTCTTTGGTATTGTTCGTCGAATCGTTGAGCTGCTTAAGGTCTGAGTTGGGTTGATTTCTGATAATTGCGTGACTGAACAGGTCCTCTCAATCTGTGTGGTTCTTTCCTCAAAAGACCATTTCAGACATCAATCTACGTGATATTTACATGATCTGACCTAGATTATGTCTGGACTTTAAAAGAGACTGTGACCTCTGAGTTTGTTTCGGTCTTTCTTCTCAGATTAGTCAGATAGGAAACGCCGACCTCATGTAGTTTTTTTAAATATGATTAAGTAATAAAATAGTTTACCATTTATATTTCGATTTTAAAGAAGCTTTTAATAACTAAATACTAATAAGTATATCTCTTGATAAATCTGTGAGCGAAAAATAGAAGCGAACGATTGTGCATTCCACAACACTCGGCAGCTGGAATTCAGCTCCTAAACCCATCAAAATACCATGACGTAAAAGTTTACGCACCCCACAGTTCAAATATTCAGAAGAAAAAAATATTTCCTTATCGCCCCTCTCTACATTTGTGGAAACAATAAAAATGCCCCCAATTTCAATTTGTACAGGCTTTGTTTGTGCAGCGTGTACAGAGAGTCAACTGCACGATCATGGTAACTATTTGACACTGACAGTACCTTTATGTCGTAGCAGCAAGGACGGTTTTCGTAGTTCAACTGTTATTTTGAAGTTAACCGTACTTTGACGCGAGTCGCACGTGGTGCAGACATCCCTTGCTTGTACTACCCCAGCTTGGGAATATTTAGCGTGAAGACGCGGTTTGCCGTGACGTCAGACTTCTTTTGTTTTCTATGGTAATATTTTGCACGCAAAGAGGTAGGCATCAAAGGAAGACTTTTGCATGTTAGCCAAAATCGGTCAATGATTCAGTCGGTGACCCCAAAAAATAGGTCAGCTGTATGATATTTCTTCGTAACTTTCCACGCCATTTCGGTCAAACGGCAATATACTTTTTATGGGTCTGCGTAAATGCTAAAAAAATTGCTCTTTGTGTATTTTCACCATTTTCTATTACATTTTAAAATATGGCCTCAAACTAACAATCAATTTATGAATTCTTTGTCTAGTAGAATTGTACTAGAATACATTATTAATCTTATGCTTACTTTCCTAAAATACGTCCACTGTCATTTACTTAAGCAGTTTTCCTATCAAGTTAAACAAAATTGCAGTACTTTCAGTTACTATTTTTGGCAAAAAAAATACGCAAATAGTCGTAAAATTTATTTCTTGACATAATTTCACTTGCAATTAATATGTTTTGCCACGGGTTTCAAACAGGCAACGAACGCCTTGCTTATATTAAAATATATATCTTACATTCTGCTAGTAAAGCCACTACATATGATATAACATTAAGTAAGTAAGTAGAAAATCATGTTCTCGACCTACTCGTACAAAATTCCCAAAATTCGTCGACGTTTCTAAGGCATGGAAATGTGAGAATCATTTTGTACTTCAAAATATTACAGTAGTAGGAACCAAATCAAAGCCATTTCAAGCGATAAAAGAATACTCTTCTTGAATATTTATAGGAATTGAGGCAATCATACCTTCGAAAATCTACTTGACTAAACACGTAGGATTTCTTAATGCTAATAAGAAATAATTACGTGTTTATTATTTTACAATTCAATTACTAGTTCTCTACACAAATAAAAATTTTAATAGCACTACAATGAAAATCGTGTACAATAGAGTGATAATAATCGAATAGAAAATGTATAGGATAGCGTGATTGCTCTAATTTAATAAAAATCTCATTTCAAAAAGAAAATAATGCTACATTCTAAAGTCTTGGTATTACATCATATTTAGGAAATGCTTTGGCAGATGACGATGATCTATAACTGCACTTTGCCGATCAAAGTATTCATCACCTACCAGGGGTGCGGGTTGTTCGAAAGAGATACCGCGGCCCCTGGCACACAGGCAACTGAAGGAACACGGGTGGGTTTTAGTCAGTAAAAGTCTGACACGCCCTCCCGCTCCACCCAGAGCGGGAGAAGTTATTCGATGATTTCCCACCCAAAAAAAAAAAGTATTCATCACTTCTTCATCACTTCCAGTTACTAGATTGTGGTGGTCACATAGGCAGTCGCTCCATATAAAATACTGGCATTCAGATGCGTTCGGTTAGACTCGAAGCCAACCCCAAGATAGCTGCGAAAAGGCTAGGCAGATGATGATGATGATGATATTTATTATAGCCTATAATTTACTTTTATGAATTTGAAATTACCACGCTTACTGCGTAAATCGCCCTGAGGACACGGTGGAGCATACGGTGGAGGTCTGCCCGACTTGGGAGGAGCATCGCCGTGTCCTCGTGGAGGCGATCGGTGGCGGCTATCTCTCGCGTCCAGCCCTGGTCCAGGCCATGGCACGGAGCGAGAGTGCATGGGTAGCCGTCACCTCCTTCTGCGAAGCAGTAATGCTCGTGAAGAGGGAGGCGGTGCAGTATATGCGCCCTCACGGCCCAAGTCGCCGCAGGAGACGTCCTGGGTGTCTCGAATCCCAGGTTGATTCCAGGCCACCGTAGGCGCGGGCTTGCGCACGACGAGTAATGGGTAGCACGCTGTCCGGTAAGGACCAGGGCCGGGTCGACGGCGCATTGTACTCCACGCGCGCCTCAAAGAGATGTCAGCACCAACTGGTGGGGTCCACAAGGGCCGATGCCTGCCAGCAGGCTTAGCATGACGCTTTCTATTTCTACTCTACCGTACTATTTATATCGCCTGTCTACATTTCTAGGCACAAAACTGTCAACTGTCTACACGGAAACGTCATTTTTGTCTACTCTTCCGTCGACAAAACGCTTCTCTACGGTCCTCGTGCTAAGCCTGCAGGGGTATGGGTTGTTCGAAAGAGATACCGTGGCCTCTGGCACACAGGCAACTGAAGGAACACGGGTGTAGTCAGTAAAAGTCTGACACGCCCTCCTGCTCCACCCAGAGCGGGAGAAGTCATTTGACAGTATCCACCCAAAAAAAAAAAAATACTAAGCTTGGTATTTTGGTTCATACGACCACGAAATACACGAAAATAATGTGATGTTTACATTGAAAATTAGTTCTCATACACGAAATGAAAGTTCTCTTAGTTACATAATATACAACCACGACGCGACGTAAGATTTCACATAGCCGGAGGAACTGAGCAAACAATTCCACTTAGTTTGAAAGGGAAATTGTTTTCTGAATATTGAAAATGACGTGATATGAAATTATGGAATATAGATCGTAGATGATTGAGAGCCGTTTTATAGGAGACATTGTTATGTATGAAATCCCTTAGATATGTTATCACTACATATAAACAAATAAATAGTTACAACACAGTTATAACACACAAACAAATAAATAGTAATAGTAATTTATTTCCAAACTTCAGTACACGTTAGTCGTTATATCAATGAGGTCTCGACCCTTGAATTAGGACATCCTGTATGACAGGGGTCGAGATTCCATGAGAAGGTTTAGACTATATACAATGCACACATAGTTTAAATAAAGTTGAAGTAGTATACGGTACTCAATATAACAAAAAAATTATTCTTGTTCGTCATTATTTTTGTTGGCCTGTATGTGTGTCTGTTTGTTCCGGTTAATCTCCACAATGACTGGACCGATTTTGACGGGGCTTTCTCTGACAGATATTTGATGTTATAAGGAGTATTATTGGCTACTTTTGCACGTTCCCGTAGGATAAAGTTTGATATCCAAGCCGCAGGCGTCGCTAAGTTATTAATATGAAAGTCTGAATGTTTGTGAGTTTGTGAAATTGGAGATACCAATCAATAACGAAAGGATTTGGTTTGGCACACGAGTACACCCTGACTTGTTTTAGGACATAGTATACTTTAAATCTCGGTTGTGTGTTCTCATGGGTCGATTTTATTCGAAACTAGCTTTCGCTCGCGGCTCCGCCCGCGTGGATGTCGGTTATCGCATAAAAAGTATCCTATGTCCTTTTCCATATCCCAGGCTATATCTCTGCCAAATTTCATGACGATCGGTTTAGCGGTTTAGGCGTGAAAGCGTAGCAAACAGACAGACAGAGTAACTTTCGCATTTATAATATTGGTAGGGATGATGTAGTTTCTACCGCTGGTATATGCTAGTAAAACTATAATAGCATAGTCCTACAAACAATGAACCTATTTGGCCAGCACCCTAATTGCGTAACACGCGATTAATCATAATCGGTTTCAATTGGACATTTCAACAATATTCATTGCGTTATTTACGTTGTTGAGCACACACATTTTTCGAACATATGAAGCAATGGTTTAGCCATCTGTTTCAAAACGAAACAAATTATGAGGAATCCTGAGTTACGCAATTAGGGTGCTGTTCTATCTATTGTCCATAAAATAATACGAGAACATTAGAATAGTGAATCTGTCAACGATATATCGGACAAACACTAGTAGGTCATTACGGGTATCTGTGTTGGCACGATACACAAATTAAATTAAATGTTAACGCTGAATTAGGTACAATGCCATTCATTTAAGTGCAACCAATTACCTGTGCCATAATATTTGGATGGACCATTGGATTATTTCATGTGGTTAAATACGTGAATTGAAATACACAGACATTCATAATGTCCACGGCTTCGCCCGCGTCTATGTCGGAAGTTTTCTCACGGGAACATACTCCCAGAATAAAAAGTATTATATGTCCTAACCCAGGATATAAATTATCTGTTTGCTAAATTTCATCCAAATCCGTTCAGCGGTTTATGTGTGATTGAGTAACAGACATCCAAACATACAAACTTTCATATATATAACAATAATTATTGCAATAATTAAGCATGGATATGATGGTTGTGTTATATTTCATTCCATTGGCCATTGCGTAATTCCAATAGGGTAATAAATACATGTGTGTATGGTCAATAATGTTAAGCATCTAAACGGTATCTTTGTTTAGCAGCAGAATTCCATTATAGACGATTTGATAATAAATCCATTGAAGAAAGCAATTTAATTATCTCAAAAATGCTTATAATACCATCAGAGATTGGACTGTTAAATGTCACCATCTGTTCTAGGAACCATTATTTTCATTCCAACAAAGATTCTCGTTCGTTCCGACCGAGATTCAAAGAAAAAACCTTTATAACAGACAATTAACTGCAGCGACGAGGAATTAATTCCTTCCAGGGCCGGGCCCGAACGAGGATTCTTAATATTTCTTTTGTGAGAACATAAAAAAACATAATACTAGATTAAACTCTGTATACAGGACAAGGTAAGGTCGATATTGTGATTCTCTTGGCGGTCGACGCATTTCATGCCGCGGAATGGACGCATCAGTATGAAAATAAGGATTATCTCAGTTATTCCACCGGATAACACCTAATTTGTGAATGAACTCCTCATTTCGCAGAATATAATTTACTTTGGCTTTAACGAAGTGTTTCATAAAATTCTAGATATGTAAATAAAACGTAATAAGGTACCTTTACAATGTTATCTTTATTCTTCTAATATTGCATCTAAAGAATATTTTTTCTCAAAAAAACTGTTTACAATTCCGTTAACTCTTTCTACGAACAATGAATTTTCTTTGCTCTCATCTTCGTAAACCTCTTCATCATAATGTTCATATTTCATTTCATTCATTTTGAGGGCGTCTTCATAAGGGGCCGTTATTATCATCATTGAGACTAGAGCCTCTATCAAGCCAAACACCGAATATTCATTTAAATGTTTTTGAAATATACTCCTTGGGTACACTTTCTCAACGTCGAAATTACAATGTCGCAGGACTGCTGTTAATGTTCCGTAGTAAATGTCGAGGACTTGATCATAGTGTTTGTTGAGGAACTCTCCATCGGTGGACATGTACAAGAAGTAGGCTATGTCGGTAACCGGTGTGGCCAGCCTCACCAGCTGGTAGTCCACAAATATCACTTCCACTGGCTTGCAACCCTGCAAGCAATTATTATTTTTGTGATCAATCTGTAAAACTATACTTTAAATCCTACCTAGCAGTAGCTCGCCGCGAATACTTATATATACTTTCAAAAGTTTCGACACACTAATATAATTATATACTTATAACAGTTTAGTTCGGTTCTTTTTCAATTCTTACCTTAACTTTGTAAAGTATGTTGCTGTTCCAGCAATCTCCGTGACAAATAGTGCCGTAGGAACCTGGCCGAGTGCATTTATACAAAACTGTGAGAATGTCTGGAGTAAGACGGTTCAACTTCTCTCTAGCGGCTGCATCTATCACTACGTTCACAGACGCTTCGTAATACGAGCTCATGCTCTTCGGTGCAGGTCCCGGCTTACAATACTGCACATCCTCATGGCACAAACGAGCTATCTCCTCAAATTCTCTCGGATTCGTTTTCTCCAGCACAAAGGACAGTGCATGCAATTTCGCTAAATTTTTCATCACATGTGAAACGTAATCCAAATTTGCCTTGAAAAGTCTGTTGCGTAGTTTGAACCCTTCTTCTCTTAAATCCTGCGTGGCGATGGTTTCTTTGTCATATTCTGCACTTGCTAAAATGCAGTTCGGAAATTTGATTTTCAATCCTTCGGCGTTTTTAATTCTTTTTTGAACTTCCAGTAATTTCGGCACGATCTGTTGGTAAAAGATGAATTCTCGTTTGTACGATTCTCTGAAGCATGCACGCATTTTTGATTCCGGATGCCATTTTACCATGAAATTCTTTCTGATCTTCTGTCCAGCAATAATTCCTCTTAGCTGCACTTTGAACATACCAGTCAGAAAACTGTCGACCTCGTCATATCCTAACTCAACAATATAGTCCGTTAGTTGCATATTACTTAGTTCGGCCATTTTGTAAATTAAGTCAACAAGATCTTGCTGACATCGTGATATTTTCTTTGGTGGCATAGTTCACTGATTTCACTTTAAATCGATTTATTTAACTAGAGTTGAGCTTGTTAAGATTTCACGGCCAGGAGAGGACTGACTTATCACAAGTTATCTCATACCTACACTATCAATAGTAAAACTGTCAAATTTCTATATCTGTAAGATAAATTACAGGAACTAGATGATAAAATCATCATCTTATTTTTCGCTTCCACTGATAATATATGTACGTGATTCAATGTATGTATAAACCTATACTAACCCATAATCTAAACGGAATTCCTTCGATAATAATTTGTACTTATTCACATCGACTCGGCACTCGTGCCAATGCATAAAACTTCGATTGGTGTTTAGTTGTTTACGAGCACGTTATCAGTGAAGCGGCGGTACCAAATGACGGACGTTTTGAGTGTTATCAGTGCGGAACAGTCTCAACGAATGGGCGCGAGATAAACTAGTCCCTGCGCACACAATACCTTTTGTAATGCCACTCAATGGCCGTCCTGCCTGCAGACACACCGATGTGTGTGTGCGTCATACAACTGGTTTTATGCATTCAATGTCGTATTGTGCGCTATTGTCGGGCTCCTGGTCACGGGTCTTGGAATACGCACAGTGAAATGTGCATGAAATGGACCGACCACTATTTTGTCTTTCTGCAAAAATAGTTCGTCGTTATTCCATATTAGTTTTCCGAACCGATCGGGGCGAATATTGTTGGATGTACATTTTATTAAATAAAATAGTCCTCCTTTATCTTTATGTGTTAGGTTTACTGTGTCTGCAGGATATATGACATAGTTTGCTTTATTATACAGGAAAAAAAAATATCCAGTGCGCAAACTGTAACCATGAATTCAGCATATCATTCTAAACCCCCAACGCAGAAATTTTTCGTCAGTTATACAAAAAAAAAACAGCTGTTCCATACATTTTGACCGCGTAGGTATTACACTTTTCAATGAAACAGCTGTTTTTTTTTTGTATAACTGACGAAAAATTTCTGCGCTGGGGGGTCTAGAATGATATGCTGAATGCATGGTTACAGTTTCCGCACTGGATAAAACCTTTTCCTGTATATTACCGATGTCAGGTTTAATCAACATAGGTGCAAATACTACGTACAATAAAATAAAATAGAAGTGTCTGTTTATAACGTCGAAACAACAAATTTTTACTAAATGCATATGGAAGTATGATATAAGATACTTCTAAAAAAAAAAATTTTTTTTTTGTCTGTTTGTATGTTTGTTCCAGCTAATCTCCGTGACATAGGTCACCTTTTGTCCCGAAAGCTCACTCCCGTGGAATAATTTCCGACGTAGATAGTTCGCAATATACGTGTTTAGGCAAAATAAAACAAATGAAAAAAATGTAAAAATAAGAGTATCGTAAAAATCGTAAAACAGTTTCGAACGCCCAATGAAACAAATAATTTGTGTAGGTACCTACCTACTAGAACTTGCTGAAAAAGAAAATAAAACTGTAGGTAGGTATTTACGAAAACTAACCCATTTCACATTTCCCCCGTCACAATTACACAGCCGACAGACGAGTGACGTCATAAAGTTTTTCACCTTTGTGACAAAACATAAAACAGCAATAAAGCAACCCTTTGTTCTGAGTCGAAATTCAGACGAACGTAAAAAAATCGAGGTGGAAGTTTTTGCGCACTGGATCTTTAAAGCACTGCTTAGCGCTGAAAATTGAAAATCGAACACTGTGTTTTTTCGACGCGTTGAAACTCAGTCGCGCTGCACCCTGTTGGATCCTCAATGGTCGGATCACCACCGACGGTTGAAAATCCGGTGCTCGCAAAATTCCCGCCCCGATTTTATCACGCCCGGTTGAATGTCGACTAAAGCCTAGTCCGAAGTTAGACATTAATATTTATTTGTATTCCTAACTTTCGCCCCTTCGACCTAACTACTCTTTGACGGTAGGTGAGCTGTAATGTTTATTTGGTAAATTTTCGGTTGCGTTCCGCCATTTTGAATTATTTAACGATAAAGTCAAACTAATAACTACATTTAGGCACTAACAATTCTGTATGACGCTGAATGGTAATTAATGTCCCTATCAAATTGAAAACTGATTCTATTGACTGCCACATTTGTAGTTTCTATTATTATCTTTGATAGGCAATTCAAAATATATTTCATGCTTGATGGCATTTTCAAAATCAAAATCAATCAAAATCAAAAGTCATTTATTCAAACTAGGCTGAGAGTCAGCTCTTTTTGAACGTCAAAATAAAATTACATAAGACAGTCCCCCCAAAAACTCCCGCCCTTCACCACTTCCTAGTGCTTTAGCTGGGAAGAAGAAGTAGCGGAACAAACTCCCCAGCAGCACAGCTGTCTGTTAAGTTAGAAGAACTTGTTTCTATACAATAATAGGTAATAAAAATTACGAAACACAAAAAAAAAAAAACATAAAATTTGCCATATGTCAGCTAGCACACGCCAATATACCATCAAAGATTGAAAACTAAAAATAATAGAAAATTAAAATAAAACGTAAACAGAACTTCCAATCTAAATAAAAGCCTCTAGGCATAAAGGGCATGCCCGCTTACATATGCAATTCTGCATTATGCAAATATAGCTATAAGTAACTTAAAGTAACAAAAGTTAAACTAGGACCTCTGGACTAAAATTAATAAAAACTTAATACAATTAACAATAACAAAACCATGGTCAGCAAGACGACCAGTCACCACGAGCAGCACCCGTTCACGAGCATAACGCAAAGATCAGCCATTACCCCCCTCGCCATATTTGAGGGAAGGAGGCAACCCGACCCCCGACGCTACCGCAAGCAGTGACATCTAAGGGAGCATGACGAACTTGCTGCCGGTTGCACTGGCAAGAATAATCATGAATTGTCGAGGTCGCTAGCTAACTATATATTGCAATACTACTCATTAAAAAAAAAAAAAAAAAAACATTGTAATGAGTAGATTAAGTCATAAATAAATGATAAAAAAAAGGAAAACCTGAATTATACAGTCAGATAAAAAAAAAGCAATTATATGAAATAACATAATGATATAACCTATAATGATATTTCTGATGTGATATGAATATCTAAATTAAAGCTTAAATCAGCGGAGTAATGACGTATCGTAACACATTTACAATGGCAGTGCCTTTAATTTTGATTATTGATGCAAACATCATCAACATGGCACTGCTGAGCGCAACGATCCATGTACCTAAAGGTTGAAAACGGTTGGGGAGGCCAATCTGCCTTTCCGCACTCCAACTTATATGGCTCCGACATAGCCCCCGCCCGTTTTACGCTGTTGACCTGGTGCGTATACCAATATTGAAAGATTCTTACAAGTTCATGTGGTAAATTAATGTCCTCCAGTTACAGGTACAGTAATAGCGTTAAAAATTCTCATTAATTTCGGTAAATGTTACATTAAAAACAATATGATCCATATCCTGCAACATAATCCAGCATGGGGGAAACTTGTCTAGACGTGCAGGAAATCAATTTTCCGTGGAAATCGACGTTGACGCCGCGCCGGGTGGGCCCACTTCTATTGAGTCACTTTTTTTTATTGGCAACACTTTGATTTTGTCATGTTCTTATGAATGTTTGTGTTGCACAGATCAATTTGCAGTGCTTCATTTAAAATTCAAGCATATTTGAATAAAAATTGATGATTATGATTTTGTGATGCGACACATTTTTATAAAATCAGGGACAATAGTTAGGTACCGTAAATTTTCCGATTTACTTGATTTTATAGACGGGACTTCACAGTTAAAACACTGCATTTCTATAAGTTTTAATGCATCATATGAAAGATTATTTCAATTATGAAAATAATGAATGAGCTACTGCTTTATTTCTATCATTTAATTTTGATTAATTGATCTCAAACCGGCGACTGTTTTGTCAATTTTCCTGTACGTTTACACGGTATAATTTTTTAAAATTTAATATTAAAAATGTTATATCGGATAGATCTATTATCATAAACAACTGGAATCTGAGCCTGTAATAGAGGCAGTGGAGGAGAACACTCCCAACGTAATAAGTGGTCCTTCTTATTGTACGACTCATGTAGAGGGCGCTTGCATCGCGGCAATACTAGTGTACTTATTTACTACGTCGCAGGTCTTGAGGTCGGAAGCGCTCCTGCTGAGCACTGGGTTTGGATTCCCGTTCGGGCAAAGTGTTATTGGTGATTTTCCATCTGGAATTTCACAGTAGCAGCCCGTAGTCTGGATATATGCCCGGCTGATAGCAATAGGCTCGCCTTCTATTGCATAGGCCTTATACATAACTGGCGAATTCTGGGTGCACTTTAGTTACACCTCTGCATGATGTTATGTTATTTACTATAGGTACTCCATTTGAAATAAGAATAGACAAATAAACAAACCTTTTTTACACCTTTTTGACGTCTATACTATAGGCATAAGGATGGCATTAAAAGCAAAAAAGTAGTTACAATACTAACTATTTACTGCAGCTGCCATTTGTCATGCCACCAACGCAAAAGAAGTCAAAATCGGTTGATCGGACTGTAAAAAAGGTTTAGTTAAATATCTAATCTTATTTCAAATGGAGTTTAAATAAACTGTAAATAATCTAGACAGGTATATATAGTAATAAACTCCTACTGTAAATTAATAACTGCATTAAGTTTTTCCTAACTATTATTCTTAACAAGTTTATTGCACCGTACGTTTTAATTACCCAGGCGTCGTGTACAACTGAGCCTTTTAGTTAGTCATTATCGTTTGTTAGCAATACACTCGACTATTATAAGAAAGTATATGGTTTAAAAATCACATTAGTGAGGTGGAACACATCGCCACCGAGACTTTAATATTATGACAGCGGCCGCTTCGCCGCTTTTATTGTAGAGAAGGCGATAGCTATCTCCCTCAATACAACACAATGCCTTTGAAACAGCCAATCATATCCCAGGATCATACTGTAAGAAAATAATAAAACGTTCCACACAAAACAAAAGAAGGCGCGAAATAAAACGTATTACCTCAAGACAAACGCATTTCAAACACTAATAAAAGGACCACCTTTATCGCTCTTATAAATTTTCTTCAAAAGCTCAAATTTTTCAGTGAAACTGTGAAAGCTCTTCAAAGGGGAAGTAATGAAAGAAAAATGAGGAATGTTTTAATAACTGCTTCTTCGTGTTACAACATTTATCTTTTATGTGCATGGGAACTGTTCCGATACCGACCCCTTTGTGTTGCGAAAGCAAAAAGTCTGCTGTCTTAACAATTCCGGAATTTGTTTTTAGGTCAGTAGCAAGCAACCAAAGTCTTTGAAGAGAATATCAATTGAGTCCATTTGTGCCGAGTGCGCTTTGAATAGGATAATGATGTAGCTACTAGTAGTACAAGCACAAAACTACGCCCGGCTCTATAAGAACAGTGATATAATAAAAAAAAAACAAAAAACATTTTATAAAAAAATATATCAACCCTTAAAAACACCACAGTCACGCCTATTGCACAGAGATATGGACCTAAAAATATTTTCGGCCTACATTTTAACAAATAAAAATAAATCCTGAAAGTCTACTGTAAAAAATATGAATGCAATTTTCTAACTGGACGAAATTGGAATACATTTTATCCAGGCGAAACCGGCGTATCAGCTAGATATTTTATATAACCATTTTATGAAATATAAATCATTCCAGAGGTAGAGTAGCGGGCTGGCATGGGGACGTCTCCAATGCAATAGTGGGTCTATTTTACATTCAAAGCTTTGGGACTGGGAGGCGCTTTTAAGAGGTTAGTTAATATTTAAACATTTTTTACCACACAAACTGTTTCTCTGGGTGTGTTTTTAAACAAAGTAGCTTGGAGTCTGCAGACTGACTATGCAAATGACCCGGTTTTAAGCTGACAACACATAGTGTATGGTTTTCATGCCGTTGCGTTGCTGCGAGCTGTGTACGTTGTGTACCGCCGTGTCAGGGGTGCATTAGGCCGGGTAGAACAGGGGTGCGTATCGATTGGCGAGCCCCACCCGGCGCCCTCGACACTACACAATATTACTCTCTGCACTCCGAAGCCCACCCTTTCGTTACATTTGCAACGTTTACTTGCGGACCGAGATCATTGTTTTAACACATTTGACTTGAAATATTGTATTGATTATTATAATACGCCTAAGTTTGGGCGGGTATCATAATGTTTATACGCTCACTCATTTAAAACGTTATTTAGGAAATCGAATAGGACAGTTTTAAAAGAGAATATATTCGGTTTACTATGGTACTGACCTATTAGATCAATATAATTTCAAACGACGTAAAAATTACTTTAAGCTCTATTTAAAAATAACACAAAAAGTAAGATTGCAACAATACAATTTTATTACAGCAAAATGCATGCATATAACCCCTAAATTCATTGAAGCTTGTCTGTCAGGCGCACGCGCCGACTGGCAATAACCGCGGTGATTGCATGTAGACATCTAGGGGCATCGAGGGCACTTTGATATCACGCAGCTCAAATTGTTTTATCTCATGGCGGAAGAGGGTTAGCTGCGACACTTCTTTTTTATTTTTTGTTCTCTATGCACAGAAATAAAGTGCGTTCTTTTTGCCCTACTTATGTTTGGAAAAAAATATGAGTAACTAACTTTTGCCCGCGGTTTCGCTCGCGTGGAGGACGGAAATTATCCCACGGGAGCGTACTACCGGGATAAAACGTATCCTATGTGTTAATCAAGGTCATAAATCTGTGTGCCAAATTTCATTCGAATCGTGATTGAGATCTAAACTTCAAAACATACATTATTTCACATTTATAATATCAGTAGGATTTTTTTTCTTACCAAAAATTTGCTCGTGTTTTTACTCTTGCTGTCTATTTAAGTTCTGGTTTAGAGTAGCTGATGTAGGGGTGTGTCAATCTTCATTTTATTGCATTGAATGTTCATAATGCTTTGATAAAATGACAGTTTGACTGATTGCATTATGCGTACCGCGCAAAATCATTCAGACATGTTTGTGATTTTTTAAAGTGACGTATTTTTGTTATTATTCTTCTCGCAATTTGATTAGAATCACGATCAATCACGATTACGGATGGCGTTTGGTGAACAGTGAAATCCAAGTCACAATTTGTCTATGTTTCATTAATTAAAGTAGGTTTTCTGCCATCGATATTTTCCGTAATCAATCACGTACTCGTATAATCCAAGGGAGACAAGAAATCTCCTTACTACCCAGGATCTTTTAAAATAGATATTTTATAAAAATAAGATATTTTAATATATATTTTTTATATATTTTATAAATACACCTGTAAGCGTCCAAAAAAGGTAGGCAGAGGTGCACGGTACTGCATTTAGCTAATTTTTAAGTCCCATGTTTTAGGGAGCGAACCTATTGTCAATTGCCGTTAACCGGTCACAAATCAAGATTCTATTCTTCAACTGATACACGCCTTATGCCCGACCTGGGAATCAAAACCAGGACCACGAGACCGATGACGCCATTATCATTGAAACATGTAGCGTAATAAAATATCGCGTACATTCTGTCTGGCTATAAATAAACAGATAAGCCAGGCAAATCAGGTGCGTCAATCAAAGCGAGTAGCGCCGCGGACGTTCAATGAATGTATCGTCCGCCGCGTCGGTACAGTCAGCCACAGGAAGATGTATACATCAACGAGAATTCATTTGATTATGTAAAGAAAAGAAACACAGGCAGGCAGATCACATACTTTTAAATAAACACAAAATGGTACAAAAATTATAAAAAAACAATTTTCTCGGAAGTAAAAAATAATTAAAAAATTAATAAAACAGAAAGTCCTGCACGAGGCCAAAAGGCTCCTACCTCAGCATGATGCTGCGACATTTAAAAAGTGTCGCAGCGCTGGCATTCTGGTAGGGCCCGAGCGATGTGATGTCACTGGCAGTTACAGTATGTATTAGTATGTTTAAATAATCAGTATTAAAGATAGATAAAATGTAATATGTTGCGAATAAACAAACAAATTGTTTTTCATAATATTCATCATCTGCCTAGCTTGTTCCCAACTATGTTCGGACCGGCTTCCAGTCTAACCGGATGCAGCTGAAAACCAGTATTTAACAAGGAGCGACTGTCTATCTCACCTCCACACTCAGTTACTGGGTAATACGAGACCCCTTGGTAAGACTGTTTTTCAGATTTTCGGGCTTCTGACGACCCATAACGCCTGTCAAAGATCCACAAATGACAGCGGAATAAAATCTTAACGTGCTTTCCGAGTCATAGATGGGTCTTGGCATATAAAGGTGGGAACGCATCCACGAACTATCCGCGGCAAACATAGCTTAACCTAATCGATCGAAAAGTTTGGCTGTTATTACTTTAGCCACAAGCATGTGCTCCGATCTCGAGTTTCATAATACTGTACCTACCTATGAATGTGTGGGCAAAAGTAAGTGCCCAATGTGCAATTTGTTTTGTGGTGATGCAAAATTATGAAACAAATAATTATAACATATCTTTATTCAGAATGAAAAAATGAGTAAAGTATAATTATGAATCTTAGATAAATAATGAAGGTATTACAATGTTATCGATGGATTAATTACTCAGTATCATAGGCAGTAGGACTTCAAAAAATTTGGTTCTTTTATGTCAACAGTATTTACTAACAATAATTAACATAAAGAATGTAACCCGATTGAACAAAGATTGTAGACAATTAAATGAAGTCTTGTCGATGTATAAATCTTTCTGAAGCTAACTGTACCAAAAGTTAACGCACAAATGCGTCAACTGTCCGCCGGCCGGCTTCTAATGAATCAAACAACAACTATATTGGAGCTAGGGATGGGCTAGCAGTGGAATCGATGGAATATTTGCTGATGTGTTGCTCTATACTCACTATCTAAATAAAAACGTGTGGGGCAGAGGAGAACTCCGTCAGAAACGAAGTTCCTTACGATTTTTCTTCAACTCCGAATGTAAGGTCGTCACTCTATTTTAAAAATACTAAGACTTTATTTAAACCTTATTATCGGCTTCAGCACCCTCGAAAACCAAAAAACGACATTCATGATGAAAAATTTGTAAAATTTTCGGAGCCGCTATTTTGGATTTTTATTTTGATCTCACTATTTTGGCTTCAGCACCCTCGAAAACTATGAAAACTATCTTACTTCCTCTCTCTCTCTGTTTCTATCGTATTGAGTAAAAAGTTGTATGCAGAGGCATAACGTTTTTCATTACGTAACGCTTTTTTCATAGACGGTGAGACGTGCCACTCTGTTCTCTGTAGTATTATACGTAATACCCTGATAAACACGTCACCTATTACAATTGAGAGCGCCCGTCGGCTGGCTGTAGGAGAATAGCAGTCAGGTTTGTGGATTCAGGCACTCCCGGCATCCACCATAGGCACTGTGATGGATGACTCATCGTTTCGGCTCGCTAGGTATCCAGTGCACGGTAAAATCCCGCCACGTTATTTTTACGTCCGTGTGACGTCATCATAACGCTGTTTTCATCGCCTTTGGAAAACGGATACGTATGTAATCACAGAAGATCACTACTGCTTATCCTCTCGACGTAATCCCTGCGTCTCTATTTCTACACCCACACGTTTAGGGGAGGGTGAATAAGGGAACATATACAGTGTGTACGTAGCTTATAACACCGAGCAAGTTTGAAAACTTTACGGAAACAGGGAACTTTTAATAGTGCTTCTAAGCGATGAATCAGCAAACTGTCGATATTTTCTACCACCTTGCGATCTCCCGACGTACCTAAATCAGCGTTTAGTTTGAGGTTTGTGAATTGTGGTCGGAATTGCGTGTTTTTAATTCGAAGTCTACGTTGAGTAAAATGTTTTTGCCTTTCAAAAGTAAAGAGGTAAGGTAAAGAATGGAAATATTTGTCTTGGTAAGTAACGATTGAAATATTCTACCTAGCGTGTAGAACATTCTATTTTTATTAATTAATTTATGAAACAATTCACATTGTGTTTCTATATTATGAATATAATATTGATCGAAGTATAGGTTACGCTTGCCCCGGCCAGTTCGTAGATGGGAGAGCATCCATTACATACCGAGATCCCTCCGTGCCTCGGAAAGAATTCGTCGATCTTTGACAGTCTTTACGGATAGTGAGTCAGAAGCCAAAGTCTGAAAACCAACCAAAGGGTATCGTGTTACCCAGTCACTGTGTTGTGGACGTCAGATAAAATACTCGTATTCAGATGCATACGGTTAGACTGGAAGCTTACCCCGAAATACTTGGGAAAAAGGCTAGGTAGATTGATTGATAACATGGAAATTGAATTCCTTCTCAATTATCTATTACGGTCACTTTAGATAATTACTTTTTATTGGATAACTATTAAGATATTATTTGTTTTTCTTAAGCTTTTTTTTTGGTTTTAGGTGGCTTTTTTTTACTAAAAAAAAAAACAGTAAAAATCGAAAGTCAAAATTTATTCAAACTAGGCTGAGAGTCAGCACTTTTTGAACGTCAAAATTACATAAGACAGTCCCCAAAAAAAACGCCCACCCTTCGTATATATCCCAGACTAGTCTGTTTTACTGCAGTTTAGTTTAGTACATTGTTTGGTTTAGTATTTTAAGGCAGCAAGATATTCTGATCAATGCTATGTACGCCGTAATTTTCATGTACATTAGTCCTTTATTTCTTAAGATTATTTCTAGCATAAGTTGAATGTATGTGATGTAGCTGTGCTTTTTTAAATATATAAATAAATAGATAACTAACTTATTAATTCACTGATATTAACTATAACTGTTTGCAAATCCAACAAGTTGATGAGTCGGAATTGAGAACAGTCCTGGAGTCATACCTAACCAGCAACCTAATTGCTTAACACACTATCAGTCAAATGTGAATCATTTTGTAGGTTATTGCCAAACCATTGCTATGCTATAGTCGAAAAATTTGTCTGCTCAACAACGTAAATAACGCAATGAATATTGTCGAACTGTCAAAATGAAAACCATTCCTACGCAATTTCTTCTCTGTGTAGTTCACATTGACAGAACAAGAAGGATTACTTTTAAATCAAATACCTGTGTAACTCATTCCTTTTCATTACACATAAACCTGCATCGTAGTAGCTATATTCTGTCACAAACGTGACGTCACTGTTTGCGGTTAGGTACCGTAAAATGTGATCTGACTCGCAGCGCAAGCGACGCATTTAACATCACTCAGGATTTGTAGCACTTCATACTGCTTTGTATACGATAAGTGAGATAGTTAATACCTTGTTGTATTTATGCCGTAATTAGGATGGAATCTACACAGGGGCAAGGCCATCGTCGTGCAAACTGTAACCAAGGACGAGTACATGATTCCAAATCCCCCTGTGCTGAAATTTTGCTGGAAAACCATGAACGAAAAGTTTCAACGCAAGATAAAATGCTGAAACATTATCTTCGTTAAAAAATTTCGTAGGTTATTAAAAAAAATACTTTTACTTTCATTTAACGCTTTGATAATTAGGTATTGCAGTTTTCTATGAAACACACACAATATTTCAGCTGAAATTTTGCTGGAAAACCATGAACGAAATATTTCAACGCAAGATAATTACGTTATTGCAGTTATCTATGCAGCAGCAGTTTTTTTTTTCATAACCTACAATAACATGTACTTAATTTTAATACTAACATTAGGCTAAGTTACACTACTACTAACATTATATGGATTGGTTGGATATGGTTTATCTGAAATAAAATTTTGAATTTGAATTTGAGGAAAAGTTCCTCTCTACAGTTTGCGCGTCGATGTCTCTGCCGTCCTGTATGCCTACGTTTGAGTACGCATATATATGTACATCTATATATAGCTAAACCATACTGAGATGTGGATAGGTATGTTCAAAATAAACAAACGTATACATAAATAGGTACCTTCGTAATCTAATACAATCCCAGTGTGTATGTGCTTAATTGGTTTGATTAGAAGCAGATACACCTATCCGTAGTATATTGTATTAAACATTAGTAGTGTTGATTGCGGTAATCCTATTTGTTGCCGGGCGTCACGTCGACGGTGCGGTCTCAAACGTGCTGCAGGCTCGAATACAGTCTCATTGAATAATATTTTCTAGCACTGTGCAGTATTTTCTTATGCCTATACTTATATCGAAGATTTTTTTGGTCTTCCCATTCCATTGACAGCAGTGGTAGCCGAGTGGAAACGGCTTACCTGTCGTATGTCGAATTTACATCATCACCACTGCCCTCAAAACGGTAAGTAAAGGAAGACATTGTGAGGATACATGTTCTTGAACCAAAAATTCGAAGATATGTGTGATCCACCGACCCGCACTGAGCCCACCACGTGGTGGTTTATGAGCCACTCTCTCAAAGAGAGAGCGGAGGGCTGTGTCTCAGCAGTGGGAACGCTACAGTCTTTATAATGCTTCAATAGGTACAAAAAAAATAACAAAGGTATTATTAAAAGCCTTCGTTTAGGTAAATGGAAGAGCTCGTGGCTAAGTAATAACTGCCGCACTGGTTGATCCATCAGGTTAAGCTACGCTTGCCGGGGTTGGTCTGTTGATAGGTGACCATCTTTACATACGAGATCACATTAAGCCGTTGGTTCCGGCTGTCATTCGTGGATCTTTGACCGTCGTTACAGGTCATCAGAAGCCCGAAAGTCTGACAACCAGTCTTACCAAAGAGTATCGTGTTACCCAGTAACTGAGCTATGGAGGTCAGATAGGCAGTCGCTCCATGTAAAATACTGGTATTCAACTGCATCCGGTTAGACTGGAAGCCGAACCCAGCATAGTTGGGCAAAGTCTAGGCAGATTAATTTTTGTTCAGTCAAATCTGAATCTTGTACAACTGCGCAGCAGGGAAACGAATTCCAGGCCATAGTGTAACTATCCAGTCAACTCGGAGTCTGAATTTTTCCTCAGTAAAGGCGTAATGTTAAATGTGTGTGACGTTAAATGATGAAATGTGGGTGTGAATTACACCTCTGCCGTCTAAGGGAAATAATGGCATTATTTTATGTGGCATGGTCTTTTTATCATAGTTTGTCGTATTTGTGTAGTCTCATAATAAATCGCCAAATTTCACCGAACAGTTATGGTTTTCTTTGATCCGTCGTCCCCAACGAAATAAAATATTTGAGTATTTCCATTTATGCATACATCCGTGGGTCGCGTCGCGGTAGCCCTGGTCGGTGACGAATATGTCACGCTATGACATCACTGGATGCGGTTGAAGCGTGATCCAAAATGTGGTGAACCGTCCATCGCGTGTGTAACGTTGCCGGATTTATTCTCGATGTATTATCAACGAACAATGTACCGAGTTTATTGGAAAATCCTCGTCGTGAAGTCTTTATTGGAGGTAGTACGACTATAAAAGTATTGTCTTCTGTGCATAGCGCAAAGCTTCTTATTTTGTCGCATTCTAAAATGTAAGTAAACGTACACAAATGTTAAAAATATTTATTGCAAGTGACACCATGCCACTGATTTAAAAAAAAAGAGAATTTAACAGGTTCAAGCAATAAATAAGATCATTATTTGTGACGATGAGTTACTACGTTTGCATACAAAATATAACAGCTCATCATCTCATGGAAAAAAAAACAAATGAAAATATTATTCTCCATTACGGATAAGAATAAAGAAACCGGCTCAGACCTCGATACCTTTCAAAGGTAGGTACGATATAACAACATACCGTTAACAAGATCCTTTTTAAACAGGTGTAGGTCGGTAATTACTTTCCTCGTTCCGCGCCAGAAACCTTTGTTTTCTTTCCTACCTCCCTTTCCTCCCATCTATCTCTAAAGGAACATTATATAAAACGGTTTTAAATGTTAAAACAATAAATCTCACAATTTTGTTCGCCATTAATCAAAAGATTCCCCCGATTTTAAGTACCGTTTCAATCCCTCTTATTTATGTAAAAGATAACATTCCGAACAAATTAGCGGACTAATTAACCGTTGGAATTTCATGTTATCGAGTATTTCTCAAGTAAAGCCTACATAAAGACGCCTAGCGATGCCCCTATAATTATTTGTTAAATACAAGCAAGTGGTTCCTTTAATTTAGGAGCGAATTCTACGAAACCAATTTGGCAACTTCAATGTACTAAATTGACTGTGATCACTCACTCGGATGTGCTATAATTGGCAATATTGTTATTGAGTGCCAGCACTTCACCGCAAACCGTATTTTGTTTATTGTTGATTTTAATTTGAATACGCTCAAACGGCCTTCTCGTGAAGACGATATGAAAATCGAGTCCCTACTTTCATTTGATATTCATGTTCCCATTTCCATTATAAGGAACAAATAAAGTATGTAAATACTGAACCGCTTAAAGATCAAGACTTCCTTCTTCAAACGTTTCTTATATGTCACGTATCTTATCTTCCCTGTATATATGGTGGAGGGCATATTCGCCATACACACCCACAATATTCCAATTACGAAATTCCGACCGAAAAAACTGTTGCCACGAAATTTACAATGGCGAGTGCACCGCTTACCGCGGCACGTCTGCGGAACAAATAAAAAGTTCGCCCTTCCGACGAAACTCGAAACGCGACGAAATGTATTATGGAACCTTTTCCACGTCGATAAGTAAACGTTACCCTTGTCCCTACGAGTTATGAACCCTCAACAGAAGGGTACATGAGCGTATTTTTCCTGAGGCTCTTCAATTCCTACTCTGCTCTGTAGACGGATTACAGCCAACGGTCGAGTGACAGAGCTAGCAACTTTAAGAGGCTATTAGGATAATAGGATTGAATCACATTGTATCATCGCCGGATTATCTATCTTTCTGATTGAGGCTTTCCACGAAACTATCAACAGGTATCAGCAAGTTGCCGTCGCCCAAGTAATTGCTTCCCGATATTGGGCGCACCGAGTTGACCTATTTGGGACAATTACTTCAGCCGACCTAGCAAAAATTGTACGTATACAGGATACTATATCGGGTACGTACATACATACATAAACTCACGCCTTCTACGATTCTTACATACTCCTTTTGTACGCCCCGGTTGCAAGTACCTACTACGCAAGTAAACTTTCTAGAGAAAATCACTCAACAATAAAGTCACTATAAGTATGTCCTCCTAGGGCATTTCCAATCACATCTGCTCTGTAAATACCTTTTGTTAGTCGCTCTTCATTCTTCTCCATTCTTCATTCCTCGCATCATGACCGATTTGGTCATGTTGAGAGGAAGAATAAAGGCATTTTCTCTTTCATTATATCTAGTAAAATTCCAAAGAAGGTTTAACACTTTCGCGGACAGACCACAATTGTACGTCATGATTTGAGATCTTGATACGGCACAATGTATGATGACGTTCAAAAACAAAATAATTTGCAGGGCAGGACGTTGATATCCTGTGAATTTTTAAGCTAAATTTCGTGATATTGTACCTTGTGTCACAACATATTGAAAATTCAAAACTTTACTGTCACGTGAACTTTGTTTTTAACCGTTTCAAAATTGTGCTGTTGATTATATGCGGCGACACTACACACAAACGCACAACGTGTTTATTACGTCCCCCGCGCCTCTCGCCTCGGTACACTCGGTGCAGCAGTGCCGGCAGTGTCACGGTATCGAGGTGCGCTCGTTCCGTCAGCGCGGGAGTGGCGAATCGTAATATTTTCAGACAAATAAACATCGAAGTATTTAGATTATGCTATTATCTTATTTATTACTAGGGTGTAAACTAATTCAATTATAACTGTATTGTATGAAAATTGTATTTGTTTTGAAAATTGAATTGTGTTTGTTTTAGATGGTTAAGCGCAAGAAAAATCTGATGGCAATTTTTGAGGGTTCTGATGACTCCAGGATCGTGATGGCGACTTTGGATCTGACAAAGATTTTGACCCTCATCAGGAAGTGAAAATTCTCGTATTTGTGACCGACAGAAATCGTCAAAACCTCTGCTAAAGTACATTCAAAATCTATTGAGATCTCGACCCGATGACTTGATAATTCGTTTCTGTCATATTGACTTTTAAACATTTAATATTTTATACAACACAAAATATTTGTCATTCTAGAACACAATTTAAACTGAGACCGTCCGCGAACGTGTTAAAAACGTACAGAATCTGTTTTATTACTCAGTACATCGATCTGAATTGACTTATTTAGATAAGCATTCACGTTACATTGGAACGTACCAGGGGCGCATAATTGAAAAGGCAGAGTGTCGCGTCTAAGCATTCGTTCGTCTATTTGCTAGGCCTCCCCTCGGCACCCGGAAATATCGATTGTACCTGTTGTGCTCCCAAACCGAGGAGCACCCCGCCAGCCTCGTCTGTGTCCAAATAATGGAAATTATTATTTAATTGAAAAAGGACGAGCTTTGTGGGTTTTTGAATTTATCGGCGTCAAAAACGATAGAAGTGATACTTTTTGTACATTATACTCTTGATAAATGTGAATTTCGTTATTGATATCGACAAGGAAATATTTGTAAATACAAGATGTAAAATTATCACAAGATTAATTTATTTTACATTTGCTATACTTACCTATTATGTTTTCCTTGATCTTGGTATATTAAGGGTGTGGTGTATAAAGATGGAAACAGTGGAGCTTGTGGCTAAGGAATAAAAGCCGCACGTTTCAATTGATCAGGTTAAACTAAGCTTGCCAAAACTTGTAAACTACCATAACTTTTTTCTCGTAATAATATTTTTCTATTCCAATTTCCGACGCCATTGTTTGTTTTGATTTATTTGTTTTGGTTGTGAATTATGCTTTTTCAAAACTATTTCGGTGAATAAAAAAATAACAAGTGATCGTGAAAAGTAGTTGTACCTACACCGGATTTGCAATTACATTAACAAACTAAGAGTAAAGTCAATCGTAAATTCAATACAAAAGAACATGATTTATTTATTTGCCTCACAGGGTGCATGCTGTGTAAGTTCAGCAATCGGTTGGTCTGTTTTTTTTTTGCCTTTTTTTTCTGCCTGCCCTGTCTAAAAACTCTGTGCACGCCACTGGGTCAGATAGGCAGTCACTCCATGTAAAATAGTGGTACTCAGCTGCATCCGGTCAGACTAGAAGCCGACCACAACATAGTTGAGAAAAGCCTAGGCAGATGATAATTAATATAGAAAAAAAATCTCACCCTTGCACACCCTCGATTTAATAGCTACTTATGCCCTGATTTACGCTGTCACTAAGGTATACCATACTTAGAAATTATAAAACCACAACCCGACTCATCATCATCATCATTTCAGCCGAAAGACGTCCACTGCTGGACATAGGCCTCCCCCAATTTGGGAGGGTTTGCCATAATCGCCACGCTTGGCAGGCGGGTTGGCGATCGCAGTATGGTGGTAAAATGCATAGAGAACGCTGCTGCCCATTCTCTAGTAAGTCCCTTAGTCGCCTCCTACGACACCCACGCGAAGAGATGGGATGGTGCTATTCCTTTACGCCCGGCACCACACGGGACAACCCGACTAACAACGCAAAATTTGTCACAATATGCAACAGATATCCCCTTTCGTCTCACCCTTCTAATCAAATAAACGGATGCATATTCCGTAACAGATAAATCTTTGAATCCGTTTAAAACGCTTGTTATGTCCACCGAGGGCTAAAAGTTTTTCAATTTCCATTCAAATCTCGAGTTGACGACTTTTACTCACCAAAATATTGTTCAGAATCTTCCTTGTATAATAAGTCTTGCTATTCTTTAAGTGGTTGTTTATTTTTGCATAAAAATTTTATTTTCCAGTCTTTTTTTCCTTTTACAGCTTCATGAATTTTATTCACAAACTGTCTTTTCTCTGTCTCTACCTCTTTAAATTAAAACTTATATAATACTAGGTTTTGCCCGTGACTTCTTTCGCGTTTAATTCCATGTTTTAACATAAAACATCCTATGACTCGTACTCGGCAGTACTGTAGCTTGCCATTAGTGAAAGAATTTTCGGAATCGGGTCAGGAGTTCCGAAAATTAGGTCCCTAGTTATATGATATTATTGTAGATAAGTTAATAAAATTTATAGTAACGTGATATCATAATAATTATGGTATCACATAATTATGAATATTATTTAATTCTTTCGTAACGTGTGGGAGCGTTAATAAAGTATTTAAAGTGAATTCCTTTGTCATCTGACTCGTAATTTATTTTGATTTGATTGCTTTTCTATATTACATTAACATTGCTTAAAAGAATATTCATTACGTAACTGCATATTACAAAAATGTCCCAACTTATCTAAGGGGTGGTAATATATCAAATTCTATGGTTTTCTCCACCATTTGGATGGGCCTGGGGACCTTTAGCCTGAAGGCATCATGAGATACGACTGACCCATCAGGCTTATCTGCAGGGTTGTATTGGCCTTTATGAAGGGTCCCTCTACATTCTCAGATCCCATACCAAGTGGCAATACTCTAGGTATCAACCTTTGACAAAGTAGAAAGTATTATGTATCAATACAAATATTACGAGTATAAAGAGGTAAAATGTTTTTATTATAGGTAGATTCTTGTACATATTGTGAATGAGAGAACGTTGTAGACCTTAGAGACTAGATTTGTAGACGTTTTTCTATTCTGTATTTTCATTCCTCTAAGTACCTGGTACTTATTGACAGGCCTGCACTGTCCTCCCATACCTATTATCACTGTAATTTAAAAACATCGTAAAAGCCAATTATTTTTAAAAGAGTAACCGTGGAGTTTCTTGCCGGCTCTTCTCCATAGGAAACGACAAATTGGAACTGTGCACCTAGCTTCTGACGTTTCATAAGTGTCCATGTAGGCTTATGTGAAATAAAATATTTTGATTTTGATTTTGATTATTTGTACTTTTGTATCTCTGGAACTACCAGTCGGATTTGAAAAGATTTTTGTGCATTTGATAGCTCATTTCTTGATGAAGGTTATTGATTATTTAACATCACGGTAAGATCCTTTGGAGCCGAGCAAAATAAAAAAGGCAGAAAGAACGCAATGAAAACGTAGTTACAGCTCGTGCGGTGGATTATGCGACGCAGTGGATAGGAGGCCAAATTTACACACGGATTAAGTTACGAGCGAAGAGCTAGTATAATATTAATATACTTAAGTAAATAACAAGCTAATGACACAAGTCGGCAATACCTCAACGCAATCTTACAAATTATGTAAGTAATTTTAAAAAAGATAAATGCCCGTCAGTTAATATTTTAGTTCAGTTACTCGTTACTTCAGCCGTCTAAACAACTTTGTATCCAAACCCAATTTATCACTATATATGATTACTTAAGATAATAGCAAGCTGATGGCACAAATTGTTAACATCTCAATCCTACAAATCTTCTAAGGAATTAAACAAAAAGACATAAATTTAAACACTTTAGTTACTCTTTTAGAACACCTGTTTAAACAACTTGCCAAACCCAATTTATCAGAACCCAAATCGGTTTTCACGAAACATTGCCAATATCTTAATGCCCTAAATCGAGAATGTTCAACGCTACGTCGGACGCCCGCTGGTACTCTCAGACCTACTCCCCGGAGTGCCCTAAGCAGTAAAGTGTCTCTTGATTCGAAACTCCTCGACTCGTAAAAGTCTGCTCAGCTCAGGAATACCTAAGGAAAATATAAAACCACCTGGGTGAATGGAAATACTCGGTTTTATTGACTGAGTGTTAAGTAGAAAGATACTTGTGGGAGGAATTATTTTATGATGCCGACGCTAGATTCAAATGAAAGTAACTTTGTTTAGCGAAATGATGACAAACCTTGCAACACAAATAAATCTAGATACCACAGAAACAAAACAAAAACTTCAATCGATACAGACCAAATTGGACTTTTAAATCTGGCTGAAAAGGGTTCGTCATGAAGCACAGTTTTTTATTTACTCGAGAATACTATTGTCTTGAGAAATAAATGTCAGGATCTAAATTTTATTAAAGTCACAGTGTAAAGAAGGTTTCAAACTTAACATTGCTCAAGTAAATTACATAACAGACTAGGCAGAGGTGACCTATCGTACACCCACATTTGTGTTTAAGTCCGATGTATTTAAGGGCGAGCTTATCGCCATCAACTGGGCACAATTCAGACTCCGGATCGCTACTGAGAAATTCCAGGTAGAAAACCCCAATAATACTTTGCCCGGGAAATCGAACCAGTACCGACTTCCTGCTCAACAGTAGCGCTTGCGACTACTGGACCAATGAGGTAGTAGTGTTAATTGTACCTACAAAATTAACTACCGAACATACCTAAGCATTATAAGTTTATTTGATGTGATCTTGTTTTTTTTTTTCGGGTTTTGTCTTCGCACGGTTTGTGCATTTAGCCAGTGTCAAGTAGTTTTTCTTTTCGATCAAGTAAATGGCCCGATATCGGGCACGAAGTTACGAAACGGTCATAGTCGACTTTAGTTAGTCAAATCAAAGTTATTGTAAAACGGTAGTAACTTTAGAACAACCTAGTAGGAGTTTTTGGGGGGAACACGAAAAGTCCACATTAGTCACTTATTTTTACCTTGACTACACTTGTGCACTCACATGTAACTAAATTGAATAATTCACTACCAAATTTATACAATTTAATTCGCTATTTCACTAAATTTCATGAAAATGAAAATTCATGCCACTGAATAATTCATGTTCCAACGCGATCCCGCCAAAAACTCCTTCATGTGATCTATTGATTCTCTAACCATTCATCACATAAAGCTGCGGTCTGAATGGTTCCCAAATTGTATCTCATAACGCGCCTGCCATGAGCACAAAGGCTAACCGAGCTAGCGGCACAACCCCCCTATTTGCCGAGCGTGTCACCCCGTGACAACGCTCCCTATCTGCTGCACTGCGCCTTACTTTCAACCCATCGGTTATGGTAATGCATAACGGCTTTTTACTCAAACTTATTGCAGATGCCTAACATTCGAATACAAACCTTCTTGCCGAGGTCTAAAGTTTAAAGTCAAATGTGAATGGTTAATAGGGAAATGTAAGGTCTCTGTAATAATATTAGTGTTGTGATTTAGTTGAAACTGAGAGCAGCGAGAGCGGGTTTAAGGTCATGTCTAGGTTAATAAGGTCGGAATATATTAAGATGAGGACGTTTGTGTTACATGACGTAGGTTTATGATATTGATTGGGGAGAAACGGGATAGAAGGGAACGTTTGTCTGTTGGGCCGCCAAAATAGTTTTTGGTTGGTATTTCTGAGTAGCAGCCCGGAGTCTGGATTTGTGTCGGGTTGATAGCATCCTCTCCACCTACTTTATTTATTTATATATTCTTTATTGTACACCACAAAAATACATTACAAAAAAATAAATTACACAATGGGAGGCCTTCATCCCTATTACATGGGACTTAAGGGGAATCTAGTCGCGGCTGATGGGCCTGGCTAAAAAGCACGCTGTCTCACCAGGCATGGTGTCCGACAGAGGTAGTATCAGTGATAAGCAGTTAGTCGCTAGTCTACGCGCACAACGTTATTGTGTGAGATGCAGGATCATTTATAGTAAATTAGGCGCGTAAGAAATTAAGAAAAGCCCTTCGGAAGATCGGGTTTTATGAAAAAACCACTGCATAAATCAATGACCACTAAAATTTATTGAACTTTCGATATTTGAGTTTTGTTTTGGAGATTTTACACTTATTTTATTACTTAAACACACCCAAAGTTAGGTTAAATTAGCAAGAAAAACTAATCTTTGTTGGCTCCTAACTTTTTAATGGATTTTTATTTTAGTATTCCGTTTCCGTACAGACAATATTAATAATGAGACAAAGCCATACAATGTTAAATTTATGATGTATATGGTCAAACACTCACGTAGTTTGTATGAAAAAAATGTCGACAAGATTCACCTTAAACATAACTGACGAATTGGGTATATGTTAAGTTTTTATAATTGGTATAGAAGAGAAAGGTAGTAGTGGTGGCCCAGTGGAAATAAGGAAACGACTTACGACTTGCAGATCGCTGGTTCGAAACCAGAAAGACACTTTACTTTGTGTTACTTACTTTATCACCGCTGCTCTAAAAAAACGGTGAAGGAAACCAACAATTCGAAGATATCCACTAACTAGCACTGGGCGTGTGTGGTGGATTATGACCCACTCCCGCTCTCAGAGAGGAGGCCTGTGTCCCAGCAGTGGGGAACATTATGTTCTGATGATACTATAGAAGAGAAAGCCATAAAATTAATGAATTAATTGTAAAGTAACCTCATAAATATTAACGATATATTTTTCTTCTAACAAAAAATCTCTTGCACAATAACATAATTATACTCCATTGCGAAAACTTTGAGGAAAGACAATATGTCTACTGCCTACTCTTAATAATATACTTACAGCTCCTGTTGACTCATAAATCTGTAACTCAGCTACTTATTCTTCATGAAACTACTGTGAAAATGAACTTATAAACATAAATAACAGTGTTGGGGACAAAAAAAATTACTCAGTTTCTTCTCAGGTATTGAAAACTAAGATCTAAGTACCTAAATCCTTACTTACTGTCATCATCATCATCATTTCAGCCGAAAGACGTCCACTGCTGGACATAGGCCTCCCCCAAGAGGGGGGTTTTGCCATAATCGCCACGCTTGGCAGGCGGGTTGGCGATCGCAGTATGGTTGTAAAAATGCATAGAGAACGCTGTTGCCCATTCTCTAGTTAGTCTCTCAGTCGCCTTCTACGACACCCACGGGAAGAAATGAGATGGTGCTATTCTTTTACGTCCGGCACCACACGGAACTACTTACTTACTGTACCTACCAATTATTTCTTTTTCTCGTGTATCTTTTTTATTCGAATCTAGTGATTGTTTTGGGACAAAAGCAGACTGAGAAAAACTGTTTTAATAAAATCAAACAAAAAAAAACTATCAAACTCATATCACAGTGAGGTCGATCGATCTACGCTTGCATCTTGGCGGTTTAGGGATGGGTGACCATTGATTGCGTATAAAGACCCCTCTGTGCTACAGCAATAAAGTTAGCCGTTGGTACCGGCTCTCATTCGCAAATTTTTGACAGTCGTTACGGATAGCCATAAGCCCAAAAGTCTGACAACCAGTCTTATCACGGGGTATCGTAGCACCCAGTAACTGGGTTATGGACGTCAGACAGGCAGTCATGTGCATTCGGTTAGCCTGGAAGCTGACTCTAGCCAGATGATGATCAAATGTCATCACACGCTTGAATGACGTCACAAATTCATAAGAAACTGTTTTGAATATTCATAATACTGCTTGTATTCAAAACGCACTGCAATAAATAAATACAAATATGTAGCTACATCAATAAAATTGATGAGCAGTATTTCCTAAACCTTGCACGTTCGACTATCGAACACAATGAAAGGCAAACAAACGTAAAACGTTTTAATTACTTGTACAAAATAAAAACATTTTTCATTCGTTTTTGGTCAAATATTTGGTCTGAATATTGGAAAAACAATTGCATTTATTCATATTCGCGGAAAAACAGAGCGATTTTAAATTAAGTTCGTGGAAACGAATGTTTACTTTTGTTTTATGATGTAGGTACCACTTATCATGGAGGTATGCACTTTCTTCGTTACATTATTATTAGGACATAACATTATCATCACACCTGTTATGTAGTCATCGAAAGGTTAGGTATACCATGTACTTATAGTACATCCACATTTCAGCAGTTATGTTAAAGTCCCATATTATTATGTAATACGGGGCAACCCTATTGCCACCAATCGGACACAAATCCAGATCCAGACGGACTTCAGATCCAAAATTTTCAAATGGAAAAGTCCAGTAAAACTGCTCGACCCGGAAATCGAACCCAAGACCTGATGCTCAGTAGTAACGCTTGCAACCACTAGACCATTGAAGCAGTCGAATTAATTGTGTTCGTGGAAATAACATTGTTTTTATTTTCTGAATGTACTCGTTCCAAACACCAACTTTATTTCTTACCTACCTACATAGACATAGATTCACCGCCGCACTCACAAAGGTTTATTAATGTAAATTACCTATTAAATAGACTGCTACGGGTCAGTGTAAATGAGCCATTAACTGTAACTACTATGGGTCAGTAATTTTATTTATGCAACGCTTTAAGCAACAAAAATATATTTAACCTTTCTATTAATTCTACGTTTTCTACCAGTTGATCCTTGGGCGATGCGGCGACAAATCATAGTACTTTGCACTAATAAAATAACTTCCTTAGTTGCATAACAGTATGGCATTACTACTACTACCACTATTAGCCAGCATCATCCCACCGGTGGGCAAAGGCTCTCCATGATTTCCAGATGTTTCGATCTAGGCCATTAATCTTAAATTTTAAGTAAATACACTGGTACCCAAATCGGAATGCATTTATGTCCTGTATTTGAATTGTAGCTAGTTCACAAAAATTTACTGTAGTCACATAATCTTTCGGAACCACCATGTGATTACGGCATTAAACACCATAAGACGCCCAAGTGGGTTGGTATGATGAAGATATGCTCACGTATCACCGTAAGTGATCCCAAAATAGCTGTCAGTATTACTGTCAAATATATATCGAAAGGACACCAATCACAACATTTATTACCGTTATCAACATTTTTACGGGCGACTAATGGATTCTTCCTCTTAATATGTTTGATACACACAATAACAACAAGTAAATTAAGTTGATTATATCTTTATAAATACGCAGCAAAAAAAAAGTACAATGCAATAAAGGAGTAACATGAAAAGCTATAAGTACGCTTTTTGAATAAATGGATTCTTGTTAAAAAAGATAATCCGAATAATGTTGAAAGTTATTAATTTTGAATGAAAATAAGACGAATTCCTAGTCAGTAATTCGTGGAAATGTCATAAGCCATTTTCTTTTACATTACAAAGAGGAGTACATGAAGAAAATTGGAGAACTTTAAATGGAAATACAACACAAAAAAAAATGTTTTAGCTACATGAAAATGGCTTAAATGGTATAAAATTGGCTTAATTCGACGGATAATTTTATGGCATTAATATTTGAATATGATTTCGGGCACATAGTCACCACGGATCCATTATTCTAAACAAAAGCTGGAATAATACCGGTTACGTACAGCGTGGCCCCTATAGGGCCCATTACAATAGAAAATTGTTTGTGTCTCATTAGCTGGGAATGACAGCTTAAAATAGAAAGCATTTTTTTACATACGAGTATCTAAGCACTAACTTACAAATACCTTAACTTTGTTGTTGTCTCTGTTAAAAGAGATTTCTAAGATATTTTTTTAATCAGTATCACACCTGAAGCAACAGCTTAATTATCTTCTAGCTTCCACCCACGACATCGTATGCGTGAAATAGCTTGTTTTCACATAAAATATATCCTATGACACTCAGCCATTGTGTAGTTTCCCATTAGTGAAAGAATTTTTGGAATAGGATCAGTAGTTTGGGAGATACAAACCCACTCTATCATTTATAGAACTACATAGATTAATTCGCCAGCCACTTAATACTGGAAACGTCTAAATGAGACTTTATAGCCACTTTTTCATGTTGAAGATACTTGAGAAAAGATATTTATGAGAAAATAAATCTCAAGGGATAACATTAAGAAGCTATCAGCTATAAGCGGTCATCATATCCCGCCCATAACCCATATTACATCTACGAGCCACCTATGTACATAGAAAATAACATTCTGACATAATCTAAGTATCTGGTGTAAAGAAAACCAGGTCATTAAGCAATTAGACAAAAGGTTTCACTGGTAGAACTTGTAACTAAATACGTTTATTTCGTAACCTAATATTACGGTTAACCTTTTATATAAACTCTTTTTTTAAGTCATTTTAGATGTACCTATATTTATTTTTGTAAGAGAAAATACTTACCTACGTAAGTTTAAAATACTTTTTTAGTTTCTCAATTATAGTTGTTTAGTCTATGAAAAGAGATAAATTAAGCATGCAGATAGACCTCACAAATAATTTTATTAACACATTATTGTGGGTGTTCTGAAAAAAATCAAGTCTTAGTGTGGATTTCACCAATGAAACTGAACGCAATTAGCACGCCTAAACCGCGTTCAAGAGCAGTCAGTGTCATCATTACTCTGGAATATTGACACTGGCAGCTCTTGAACCCAGTTTAGATGTGCTAACCGCGTTTAGTTTCATTGGTAAACTTGGCACTTAATATAGAATCGTTCATCCGAGTGTGTATTAAACAATAGCTAGAAATTACAACTTCTTTTAACCTACTTATATTAATAAAACGCTTTTCTCTAAATAGGTTTCCGGTCCAATTCTTTTTTCAGTTTGTACAAAACTTGTATCACAGAATATAGACGAACAAACGAAACAATGTAACCCGAGTCTCGAGGCTAGTAGGGCGGATACTGCATTTGGGAGACACTGTTATGTGCACTCTACCTAACGACTTGTTCTCTCGGCAACAGCTGTAAAATGTACTTTTAAAACCATATTACTGTCATCTAGCGCTTGTTTTGTCCTAACTATTTCGGCAGGCTTACTAAGTTCGACTAAATATCGCTACTATATATGGAGTTACTGAGCTATCGGAACAAATTCCTCTGAACCTGATGCACAGATGCACAGTGTAATCTCGAAAAGGTGGTATATATTTAAAAGTACCTATATATAATGTTACTATTATCGTCAGCCTTATCTAGCTAAAACATGTAAAAAGGTATCAACTAAACACCTAACCACGAGTCTGTGGACTGTTCTTAACTTTGCAGACCAATAAATCAGTCTACACAATAGTTTTTTGAACCAAGCCAAGTTTTGCCCTGACTGTAAGTCTTACCTACTCGATATTTATCACACGTAGATACATAATAAAGTTATAAAATCGTTAAAGAAACAACAAGCCTGTTGCTCGAATACATAGACAATGAAGCCTTGCTCTTGAGGCCACTAGGGCGTGCTAGTACTAGGGCAGCTCCGTAATGTGCACTCAGCCTAACGAGTTGCATTCACGTGCCGACATCTGTACACGTCATACGACACCTACAACATAGTTGTGACAGCAGACGTTATAATTTAACGAGTACTACTGGCTGAAAACGAAATGAAGATTTTTGAATTTGGACTTTTGAGAGCAATTCACTCAAAAGTTCAAATTCAAAAATCTTCTATTCGTTTTGTTTTCAATTAAAATTAAGTAAGCTGCGGCTTTGAAGGTATTATAATTTAGCATACAAAGAGAAGGTTTAATTAACATATTTTAATGTTAAGTTTAATCCCTAATTCTCATTACATTATTCCTTAAAATCCCTCATTATACAAAACCGTTTACGTGATACATATGCAATAGTCATGGTAAGAAAAAGAAAAAGGTCTGCATAAAATCCTTCCGTCTTCCTTCAATGGAAAAGCTGTGTTTTTATCTTTTTACCTCGGGCTTTTCTCGTGTAGCCTTTGGAGTACGTCAGTTCATGTTTTTCCGAGAAAGAAAGAAAAGAAATGTTATTAAATACCGTTAATGCATGTACGTGCTGTTACAAAGAGAATACATAACCGTATAATGTATTAAATAATGATGATATAGCTAACTGAATATTTGAACGAACAAGAATTTGTTAAAGATCGTGTGGCCTACATACGCTAGCTTGAAATGTAAGCGTTGGGTAAAGTCGGTTACAATCCAGAATTTTTAAAGGTACTTAGAAAGCCTGGCTTCAAATCTACGGGTTTATATCATTACCGCCGCGCCAATGTTGAAAATTATCCAAAGGGAACCATCTCCGGGGATGAAAAGTCTCATAAATAGCATTGCATGGCCCAAGGAATAAAATGTTTCATACAAACTTCCGCCCCCTATTTCACCCCTTTATGGGGGGAGTTTTCTAAAATCCGTTCTCAGCTGACGTCTCCTATTCATAATCCATCTCTGTGCCAAATTTCATCTTCGTAGATCCAGTAGTTTTTGAGATTTCGTGTTTAATCAATGAGTGAATGAAAGTATGAATGAGTGAGTGACCTTTCGCTTTTATTTATATAGAGAACGTGCATTTTCAAACTTTGATTTAATCGTGGGAGTTAACAAAGCAAGCCCCTATTCCTATTCTTTTTTTTAAATATTAACTTATATACCAGGTACCTATCAGCAAAGCCATATAAAAAAGATCAAAGTTCGAATAAACAACGAGAAGAAAGCATGTTATTTATCTCCGAAAAACCTACGTAAGAAAAGCAAAAGCCTTCATTCACTTTGTAGCGGAAAATCTTACTTAAACGTAGCTCAATTCAGAAATTGATACCCACAATTTTTCTTAAGGTTCGTGGTATTAGAAAATTCAGGAATAAATTGGAGGCGAGGTGTGTAGCCGTAACAATAATTCACTGAATGAAATATTGCTCAACACCCACGCCACGGTGGAACATTGCGGCGTTTCCATCAGAATTTGGAATATTCTTAATGTACGTGTCCAGTTATTTATGATCTAGTAAAGTATTTTAATGTTTCTACTCATATTTTGTGTTGAATAATGTCGTAGGAGTAGGTATTATGAGGTATTATGTATTAAGTAATAGTATACGAATTAGGTTTTTTTTGTATTTACAAATTATTTTTAGTGACAACTCTATGACAATCGTCGATTTTCTTTTTCTGTTTTGTAACCTGAACGTCACTTTTCAAATTTCTCTATAGTTTTTATCACACAAGACAGTAACATCAAAGTAAATCCCATGTTAGCTTTTTTTTCTTATTATTATTATAACCTAGGAGAATATTAAAGAGACACTTATTTTAATGTTAACCAGTTTTATTTCTAAACTACCCGTAACAACAATCAATAATATTATATTCAAATCTCCACACTAAAAGAAAAACTTGTTACTATATTATATACCTGTTTCCGCTATTTTCTCCATTCGAATGCTGTCCAACCAAGTGGAGACGTAGAGTATATAAAGGTGTCTTGAAGCAGTATGCAAATGTGACATCATGCAGATCGGCTGCTGATGCATGGCCGGGGCAACCTCGCCGCTACATTTCCTTTACATACAGCACTATACACACTATTATACCTACTATGTTTTACTGTAGAATATGAGGTAGTGAGATTGAACCTTTATCTACTACAGGCAAGCTAACTGAAGCGTGCTACTAAAGTTAGATATCGTTGTGTTAAGAGAGATTTACCTTGGATAGATCTATCCAGAAAACATGATTCAATTGCATTTTTTTTTTCACAATCAAGATGAATTTTCATTTAAACTGTATCCTGGTTGTATTTAATTGGAGAAAGACAAAGACTTTGATGCAAATTTCATGATGTGAGCTCTGATTTTATAAATACAAAGAACTTACATTTATTTATAATCAGAGCTATCTATTCATGAAATAATAACAACTACTTGAACAGTTTTTGCTCATATACCCATAACATACAATAATAATACACCATGGGCACCTGGACATGACTTGCCTTGGGTAACCTGGAACTCATTAAACAGACTTTAGACCCAGGTTAGCCGAAGCAGGAAAAACCAGTTCAGATCGAGATTCATAGACAACTCCGCCTTGGAATGTAAATGTGTTGCTGTTCCACAAACGATGGTACACTTAATATCGTGTCCTGCGTGTTCTGTCAGCTGCACCTAACAAGAACTCAAAGACGCTAGTGATGGCGCCAAACATGTAGCCGAATTCTGGGCCGCATGCAATTAGATTGCCATCGAAACTCTAAGATTAATCGTGTTTGTATGTTCTTACTACTGTTTTTTAAATATTCATTCATATCAATTAACGAGACTATTCAGCCATTAGCCATTGATCGATCATACTAGAGTACCAGAGCACAATAATAAGATTCCAATTTAATGAGACGAAAAAATGATGATCATCTTCGAGATTTATCTATTATCTTTACTACGAAAATCACGAGCTCTGGCGAATCGGAAAAACTCAATGTCTGAAATAATATTCTCTTAACAATTTAGAAATTACAGACAGATTTTTCATATGGTAACCGGCTTTTCTATCAATTAATCAATAAACATAATGTAAAAGTAAAAATTGGGCTGTCTTTTGTAGACAATAGGCAGACACTTCATGTAAAATACTGGTATTCAGCTGCATCCGGTTAGACTGGAAGCTGACCCTAACAAAATTCCAAAAAGGGTAGGCTAGGTTGGTGATGTTAATTTTAAAACAAGATTATTAATAGATATATAAAAACCTATAAATAGAACGAACTACAAGTACACAATGCATATGAGACAGATATTGCTATCTGTAACAGTGATATGAAAGCTTATTGTATCTTAATTTATTTCAATTTCCACCCGCTTTGTACGTTTGTGAGCACAATAAAGAACATTCGATTTATCGCGTCGCCGGATAAAGTCTAAAATTAAACAATTAACATAAAAGGCGCGTAACAAAGAAACCGATATTAACTTATTCGTTGTAAAATACGACCTTACGGAGCTCCAAAAGTTTGTTCAACCGCTAAACTGAGAAGTTTGAATTGTGCCTTTATAAACTTAGGTACGTCAATGTGATAAAGGTTTATTGAAACTTATTATATCCAGAACTGAGTTCAATTACCTGTATTAATACCCAAACACATCCGTCATGTGCCATTCAAAGGCCATCGACCCTCTACAATCAATTACTTAAAGGTCAGAACTAATGTCCTATAGATTACTTACCGACTATTCAACAAATTCCTTAAAAAAAAGAAATAAAACGTGTAACATTTTTATAAGTATTCCAAACATTTCTAATTCATGAAACTTGTAACGCATGGTGGCACCTATCCTTATAAATTATTCTCGACCCCACTCCGGATCCCATCCCTTTGTTGCGTATTACTTCTAACGGCCTTTTCATAGACTGTTTCACGTTTAAGCTGCGAACTCGTTTTGTTCTTCATTATAAACATGTCTCACTTGGGAAATGGAATCAGAAAACGCTGAAAAGACAAATGTGTGACAAACGTGTTCGTTGGTAAATACGTCAGTAAAACAAACACTGAGGGTAAACAAAGTGTTCTAAGCATCTGGTACTTGATCAATATCTGTGTCCTTGACATTACCTAGAGCAAACCACTCGCATCCGAGCTCTCAATACCTATTCATATCTCGTTATTCAATGTTCACCCACCTTATTGTCGACCGCGGAATAATTCAGCACTGCTGTTTCAGTAACAGACGTAGCACACCACTGGCTTCCACTAAATAATTCCTTTTTAATTCAATATCCTCACGAGTCACTGGCAGATAATTTTCGGGTTGGCGTAGCGGCGTAGTTGCGAGTGCTACGTGTCGTAGCGCGTAGCACGCGTCGTAGCAGCGCGCGCGAGCGAGTCGACTGGCCGCCCGCCTGTGTCGTGGACACAGATTGCCGTACACAGGGTACTTACGGTGTAGAGATAAATTTTCCTTTGCCGTACGGCAGTATGGTAGGTTAGTTTGGTAGTTTGATGTCGGTCTTGAATTCAGATTCGCTTTGAATAGACGAAATATTAATTCTGTTCTGTGTAATGCAAGGCATTGGGCTAATACACATTTTTTTTAAGCATATAGTTTAATTATGGAAGACGACTTGCTGATGGTAACATATTATTTTATTTTGGATATTAGAATATCTGTTCTTGGTCCCATCCACGAAAAACGTAATCAATAGATCCGAATGAATATTTTTCTCATGAACAATGGATACACCTATCTGCTGTATCCATTCCCAAAACCATAACCATATTTAAAAAATACAATCCCACTGTATTGTTCTATTTTTAGGTCATAATCATAACCGCGAACGCGATAAAATATTTCACGTTCTCCGACCGCCGAATAATTTAACAACTCTGCGAGCATCTGTGCTGGTTCACTACTCTGTGCATCAAGGAGCCGCGTGTTGCGCAGGCGCGCGTGACGTCAGCGCGTGCCCCTTCCCGCGCGCCGCAGTCCCCGCGCCGCCCACACTGAGTCGGACCGCGGTGGGAACCACCAGCTCCATACATCACTCCCGACACACGACCAACGTGATAGAATGCTACTGAAGAAAAAATGCAATGGAAAATGTACCAACAGAATGAATTTTTTCGTACATAAACAAATGCTTCTTCTAGGATAATATGATGAATGTAAAGCTTCAGTTGTCCCTGTTCAATTAATTTGAATTGACCAATAGCATGATGTTTTTGTTGATCTACATATAATTTGTTTATATCGTTAAGTTGACAGGTACTCAGAAACTTGATCTAACTTAACTTGTAAGTCAAAGTTCTATGTAACCTTGTTAAGAACTTGTAAGCTCTTTGAATATTCCGATATACCTCCCCTGTGTAATGTACATACCTAACATTTATGGAAAGTATATTACATTAAAAGTTGTTGAAGCAATCTGAAGTCAGGAAAATCGTAGATCACATTTCCGCTCGAAGAAATCAAGTTGTATTTCGATACGATATAGTCGGCTATGTGCAAGCGATTATGGTGAGTGACTTGTATTTAAATACAACACTATACCCCAGATATTTTCTCGGTACTAACCTACTTACTGCAATATTTCACTATTCATCATTCAAACCTTTGACTTCGTCCCGCGGCTGATGGTGTGCAAAGATACACCGCAAAGTGTGATCACACTATCTTTTAACGATTAAAAAAAGATTAATATGCAAACAATAAACTTCCCAAAACTATACGTATCTACTTATACCTTCTTCTTCCCTATATATGTATAATATAAATGTATTTAAGTGCGCAGGTGATAAGGAACAATTGCATTTATCCTGTCGGTCACAGCCGTTCGTTCTCACGATCGCCGCAGAGGCGTTATGTATGATATATCTGACATATGGTGTTGTTGGCTATTTTATTTAATAATACTTACTGAGATAAAGAGCATTGGTAGGCCAGTGTGGCAACGGCCGCGTCTACGAGCTCTAAGAAAGGCGCTTTATATTATGTACATTATTTGATCACCACTGCTCTCAAAACGGTGCAGGAAAATATCGCAAGAAAACCGACTTACCCGAGAACCAAAATTCGAAGACATTGAAGTCTGCCAACCCGCACTGGGCTCGCACGGTGGATTTCCCAGCAGTGGGAACATTATAAGCTGACTGATTTAATAAATTATGTGTTATAGAGTATGTCCAGTGCTAGACCCTGGACATACCCTATTTTAGTCATGAATCTGAGAGTGCAGTTTGATCTCAATAAAGACTATATTATGATTTGTGAAAGTAAACCCAAAAATCCCATTCACAAGTTTAAATCAAGATTGATCAATTAATCTTTGAGAAACACACTTGAACAGGATTTATTTGAATCAATTGGATAATTCTTTCGGCCAAACTTGTATACCTAGTTTAAGTGCGAACATTTTTTTAAACTTTTACATTATTTACATACACAAACTATCAGACGTCAATTATATTCCACGGATTTCCACGGATAAACTTTTGTTAAACCAAATAAACATACAGTTTAACAAATTAGAAGATTCTTCAACACAGAACTGTAACAAAATGTTTTGCTTTCTACCTACTTTCTACGTATACTAAGCCATGAGTAATGCCACATTGTGGGGAGCCATTTCTAAGAGACCTTTAGAACGTCACTTCCTCGTAAACACGATGACACACAAAAGCGTATCTTAGTACGGCTAATACACTAACAAAATAAGAGCATTACTCCTCAGCAGACACACAAACCTTGCTTTAAGAAACCTCATACAACTTCAATAAGGTTTTTCATCCGTGTAATGGGCTGTGTTTTCAGAAACAAGAGAAAATAAAGTAACTGAAACAAAATATGGAGCTGCGAGTGTGAGCGAAGCGATGTATGGTGTTGAGACGCATCCGAGCGGAATTCTATGATGGTCATATAAAAGGGACCCAAGTTTTCTGTGAGAGCCCTTTCTATTTGGGGTTGTCGTCGGACCCCCGCTGTTACACTGACCCTTCAAGGGGCGAGCGGTGCAAGTGAACTACTTACGTCATAAAATGATTTTGTTTTTTTTTTAAGTTTTATTTGGCGTTCTTTTGTTTTGTTTTTTTATTGTTTGAGTGTGACGTTTGTGTTGTAGTTGGATGTTATGAGTTTATTTCCAAATAAAATAGGGTTCACTTATAATAGGGAACTTTTCACTTTAATTTAAATATTATATACCTAATAATTATTTTTATTCGGAAAACCCTCCATTAAATTAAGGTAATTTCCCGGCTTAAAACCTCTTCTGAGCCTGGTTCCAAGAAAGGACAATTTAATATGATTAATGAAAAATATACTTAAAACTATTACGCAACGTTGCTCCAAATGTCTAACAAGAAAATAAAGGAGCATTTAAGCTGCTTTGTTTACCAGACTATTACGAAATCTATTAGGAACGACCTTATTTTTCTCGTCGGAATATTTTTTCATGCTAATACTTCTATTAGACATTGAGAGCAATATTTTATCTGATGTTCTCGCTAAAGATAAAAAATTAGATGAAGACAATAACTATTTATTATAGTCCTTGTGCCGGGACTCAGGGACAGCTCTTTGGTTAGGCAGACTGCACACACGCGACTTTTGTCATGCGACTCATTTATTTTTCGACACACTTTCTTCTTATAAATATTTATGCCTGTTACAAATATTTGCATATTAAGAATATTTAGAGTTAATAATCCGATGCGACTTAAAACACATTTAAGCCCGCGTGGATACTCCCACTGGCACGTGTTACCGGGGTAAGAAATAAAGTTTGTTACTCCTTATGACATCAGCTATCTGCCAGTGTCCCGTCAAAATCGGTGCCACCGTTTCGGAGATTAGTCGGAACAAACCGACAATTTAAACATGATTTTTATTATATTTACTAAAACTGTGATTTTGACATTTCAAACAGCCACTGTCATTTTATTATAAACTAGCTTTTGCCAGTGGGATCATATTACCGGAATAAAACGTATCCTTTGTGTTAATCCAGGTTATAATCTATCTGTGTGCCAAATCTGTGTAACAAACAAGGCCAAACTTTCATATTGATGATATTATATAGATGATATCATTCAGATGTACCTAACCCGTCAGGGAAAGGTAAATTGGTAATGTGAAATGTGTGTGTCAGCATGCATGGAACAACTCGAGTGGAACAGTTAATATGAATTAGTAGGAAGTAGGACTTGTGTATATGTATACAGGATAAAAATTTAACCAGTGCGCAAACTGTAACTATGAATTCAGCATATATAGAGACCTAGGCCCCCTAGCGTAAACATTTATAGTCGGTTTTCAAAAAATTGCGGTTCCATAAATTTTACCGCGTAGGTATTGCACTTTTCTATGAAACAGCAGATTTTGTTTTTTGAATAACTGACGAAAAATTTCTACTCCAGGGGGGGGCCTAGAATGATATGCTGATTCATGGTTACAGTTTGCGCACTGAATAAAATCTTATCATATATACTTATATCGATATTTAGATTTGCATGTATACATACATATTTTTACGCCCTGTACGCAGAAGTTACAGAATTCTACTACATACATTTTACACACTCTTCTTGCTTCATTTACTTTCATCTATATTATAATATTATAAAGAGGAAAGATTTGATTGTTTGTTTGCATTGAATAGGCTCCGAAACTATTGAACCGATTTGAATTTTTTTTTCACTGTTGGAAAGTTACACTATACCCGGGTGACATAGGCTATATTTTAACCCCGTATTCCCACGGGAACGGGAACTACGTCGGTGAAACCGTGGAGCGCTGCTAGTACATAATATGGTATGGTGACACGCACGCCAGTTGGGAGTAATACTCACACCTCACCTTTCTGAAGAACAGCACCAATAGGTCACCATCGGTCCTTCTAGGGCAATACATTATCGCTTCAAAAACCCATTCACAATCAATAACATCTATAACGACATATAAAAAATACATCACAAACACATTAATCATGACTAGTCCCCCTGTCCGCTAGCTCTTACGTTGGGGACCTCGTATAAGGATTGGGGACTATTAACAGAAATGCGCTAGTGATCGCGTGATATCGTCCCCCGAACCCGCCTCGTCATCGGCGCATTGTATCAACTGTTGTCACCCTTATAAATGCGTAAGCCTCGTCAACTGATACAATGAAACAGATTTTAGGAAGATAAGACTAGAAAGCTTAATATGGCGTAACGTTTTGTGTAGAATCCAAATGATTCTGTTGTCAATTCATATTTGTATAAAACTGATAATGGGCTTAAATGGTCTGTTTATTAGTGGAAATATACATTATGTGTTCAATCATTATATTTTTGAACTTACCATGGCTATTTTATTACCCGATTACGACAAAGTCAAAAGAAATGGTTATGATTTTAGCTGTATGTATGTTTGTATTTACGTGTGTTCCACCGTAGCGCCTAAACTACAGAACCGAGTTCGATGAACGACGTATCAATAAATACGTACTAATAGCCCGGGTGATTTACGCTATACCTAGATAATTTTCTATCCGAAATATTTTCTAGTTTCGTATTTTTTAAATCTCTTCTATTTTTCCGTAGTCGGGTTAAAGTTTTTTAAAAAAATTTTTTTTTTCTAGAAACTGTACTGATATTTTAGAGACCTAGTTTTTGTCGATAATTGTCTGATCTATAAACTTTATTATCGCTGACAAAAAAATGTTCCAGAGAGTCTGCACTGTGCCTAAGAATACAGATAAAAATATTTTGTTGTAAGTATCTTTATAATGACATTTATTTTAAACTAAAGTCTAGTTTAAATAAATGTACCTTTATAATTAATTATCAATTCGCAATTAACACTCACGTTTATATAATTTTTACATACTTTTGTACAAACATAAATTGGAAAAAAGGAAAAGAAAGAAAGAAATAAAATTAAATGAAAGAAAAAGAAAGTAAGATAGATGAATGGATTGTGTGAGGAATGATATGAAAGAGAGTGAATGGTAGCGGGTGACGGCTGACCCCCGCCACCCCCCCCCCCCGGGGCTGTAACACGTTTTCTTCTTCCATTCTCCCCAGAATGGAAGAAAACTGGAAAAGGGGAAGAAGATGATAATGATCTTACTTAAGATTAATAGCAATATTAACGTGTACTCCGATTAATATTACCCAGATTTGTCTAAATACCCGTCTACCAACACATACACATAAGCATATTATGCACAGTCGCAAGCATTTAATCCTAATGGCTCCAGCAGAAACTCGAACATCAATTATATCATTGATGGATCACTTAATAATGAATAGAAATCTTATATGCAAATGGAGTGCATACGGTTAAGTGTAGCTTATGTGGGAGCCGTTAAATTGGATGTCAGTGCAACTATCTGATACACGTTGCAAGTTTGATTGCTTTGTCAGAATAAAGGCAAAACCTTACCTTTGCTGTTTGCGCTTAGTCATTTCATTTACCTGTCATAGAGTATGACAGTTATGATTGGAATACCTGATAAGGAATTAAGATCCCTGACTTACATAATTAGCCTATAATTCCCAATGCCTCCTCGCTATGAGAGTGAGAGGGCCGTAATCTTAAACGCAGGCCCTGTGCGAGTTGGTAGGTGTCACATGTCTTCGAATTTTTGGTTCTAGGACATCCTGGTTTCCTCACGATATTTTTCTTCGCCATTTCGAGAGCAGTCATGATTAAATAATTTTAACAAAGTAATGCGCTTGTCAGGGTCCGAACTTATGACCTACAACTCGCAAGTTACGGCCGTTTCCACTTGCCCACCACTGCTCTATCACTGACTTTACTATATCTGTATCTAATTAAATAAATAACCATTTCTCTAGACTCTAGGTATGTATAATATCATTGCATCATAGCTTCAGTACATCCAATTTAACAGATTAATTTTTATCTGAAAATAGAAAACAGAAGTATGTCTAGTTTAGTTAGTAAACAACGTGCAAACTTTCGTGGAATACTCCAAAAAGTTTTGTATATGATTACAGTTTCAAACATATACCGTTTCAGTAACTAACTTGTTTTACTAGCAATTTTAGAAAAGTTTCTTATAACATGATAACATAACTAAACTAAACTTCTACCTGTACTACAACAGCGAGTATTCCTCGTTAACTGTTGTAGGAACAAAAATAAAACTTGATTTGATTAAAAACATGGTGTATTGGTATTGCGAGTAGGTACTATGCACCTGACCTTTCTGGAGAACATCAACAATAAGGTCACTATATGTCCACCTCATAGGACATAATAGTGACCTTATCACCGTGGTCAGGAAAGGACGCCCTAACGGCGCGGCGGCGTTTCCGCACACATCTGCCTAAATATTGGTACCTACTCTCTAATTAACATAAACTTAATTCAAGCCGAGTTATCGCCAATATGTGTCGCCATTTAATTTTTTGGCAATATATTTTTACACAAGTTTATGTATGTTAGGTATATGTACACCATATCTCGGTAACACAGGTAGTAATGTAATTATAACCTCTTGCAACCCACATAGCTCGTTTTCCCCTTTACGAGCGCACTACCGCTAAACTAGGATACGTTCTAATTCAAATATCTTTTATGTGTGTATCTGTAAAGCTTTGACTATGACTACCGTCTTTGAGACTTCAGCGAACTGACAGTTTTTAATGAGTTCCCGTCACGATTAGACTGTCTGAATTTCTTGGTACAAATCGTAAACAGTCTGTGCTAGTTTCAATCTTTTAAAATTTTCTTTTGATTTTTAATGAGTGTAATTTTATTAGATTTTGCTTAGTCGATTTTTGTTGAAATTTTTAGGGAAGATGTCGAAATGTTTATGTTATGTAAGCGTCTTTTAAATGTAGATTGGTAGGTATAGTATTTTTATCTCACGAAGCGACGCGTGCTTTAATTGTGTTTATCAAGTGTACAAATACGCCGTGAATGTGTAAGTCAGCGTGAGTGTGTGTGCGCGTAAGCGCAGTAGCTCTTGTTACCCTCAATTACAATGGTAAAGTCAGAAATGTGAGTGTGTACGCGCGTGTGTGTTCTATTTGCTTATGTTACTCGTCTTCACGCACTTTCACATCGTGTTTGTAGAATTACTTACCACAAGTAAGGCACGTGTCACTTCGTGACATTAAAATACTGTAGCAGGATGCATGTGTGAAGGTCTCATGTATTGTCAGGCTTTTTCATTGTTGCTTCATAAAAAAGCTATTGTAGCGCCTTTCACACGACTGATCCGTTATTTTAATGGACCGTTAATTTCAATGTCTGATTTTATTTGTGGTGACCGCGTTTTCATTCGCATGGTGAATTCACACGAGCCGGCGATATCGATTCGATAAAAAAAACGTTATTTCATCTGGGCTCGTGTTAACTCGCTCATACAAATACGCATGTCAAAGACTCTGACATTAATGGCACAATAAAAATAACGGGTTGCATAACAATTCAATTGGTTGAAAAGAATAGACCCATTTAAGGCAGATCCTACTAATAAATGTGGAAATAATAAATAACGTATTATAAGTGTGGAAATTAGGATGTTTGGATTTAAAAAGGTTGAACGGATTTCGATGAAATTTAAAAAAATAAACACAGTAATAGTTTATAACCTGGATTAACACTGATACTTATTATCCCGGTAGTACTTTCACGTAGTACCTACTTACTAAAGTTAGTGCTTAATAAATTCGCACCACAGATGAGTTTGTTCTAGTACACCACAGACTATACCTGCTGTCTCTCTTTCTCCCTTTAAATCCATCCAAAGGTTGTTTGTAAAAGATCGGTGTACGCGATGAGACCGCCCATTGTGTCGCCCTATACACAATTTCTACATTTATATCTGTAATTCGTATAGTGTACACAATTCAACTTGTCAACTTTAAATCGTCTACCATTAAACTAATGTTCTGTAATTTTATTTTCTCTTCACAATTTCTGGCACGAACAGACAAAGGAACGGTGAAATATGTCTGAGCCTGTACCAGGATCGCATGACTGAAGCGAATCCCTCAAAAATGGACGTTTATTACGTAACATCAGATACTCCACTTTATTTATGTTCTTAGATTAACAAATACGCCTGGTATCCAGGTCAGCTATTATGGATTGTTCTATGTTCTTATTTGCATGCTGTAAAACTGCAAGTATTATGGTTTCTTGAAACAAAATAAAAAGTGGTTTAGGGAAAAAATTGCACCATTAAATAGAGGCCCTATGTCTTTCGAGCAAATGTCTTTACACTTGCGCTAAAGACATTTGCGCGAACCCACATGCGCGATAAGACATTTCCGCGAATGGACGTTTGCGCGACTGTAGTTTTGCGCGAAGGGACATATGCGTGAGAGACACTTGCGCGAACGACGGTTGCGCGAAGGACACTTTTGCGAATCCGCTTGCGCGAAATCCACTTTATCAAGTAATAAAAACCGTACGAAGCAGAGGTGGGTTGCCTAGGTATCTACTAATTAAAATTCACGTTTTCTTACGACACGAGTGATAGCGCCCGACCTCGCTCCAGCTGTGACCTCTACAGCTAGGTCAGTGATTTGTATTGTGAGTGCAGTGTGCTGTTCCGAACTGTATCCGTTAATTGAACACCTGAGAACTACGCTCCATTTCACGCTGGCAAACATTGAAGTGTTTGCAGGTAACTTTAAACCGACTCTATTAGAGAAGTCATTTTCAACTGGATTCTAGTACGAAAAATATACGCCACATCTTGCTAGTAACTTAGAATTTAGTTTATCAAGCAACAAAGATAGTTTGCATGGTTTTACATACATACATAAATTCGCACCTTTTTCCCATCGGGGTACACAGAAACTACAGGACGCCACCTGCTACGATCTTTTCATACACTTTTTGATTCCATCATTGATTTCGTTTATACATCAGTCAGATACGCACGCCGATTGCGAGTACTACGCACCTGACTTTTCTGAAGAACATCACCCATAAGGTCACTATATGTCATCCGAGGGCGTCCCTTCCCGGCTTTCCTACTCAAATCTCCAAGGTTTTAATAAGCTGAAAATCTGGATGCGTTTAGCTGTAAATTAGCTTCGTAAATCAATAATAGTCAGATCCGTCTCTATATATCTACCGAGATCAGTATTGCAAAGCAATTTTGATTAGATCAATTAATTGGAAGTTAATTATACTAATTGGAAATGCTAACAAAGAAGAAAGACATACCTACATTAACAATCACGTTGATTGAAAACATCAATCAACAGCATAGCATCTGACGATATGCTCGGAATCTCTCCGAGGCACGGACATGACGGGTATCCGCGACTGTAATGAAGATTTATCGGTGACCTCCGAACGACCCCGCAAATTACCCACCGACACATCGGAATGCCGTTGTTGTGCCAAAATGGACCAAAAATATACCCGCAGCGAAATTAATAGCCTCCACACTCAATTAAGCATCAAACAAGGTCATTAGTTACTGATTTGAACTTATTTCTTGACCTTTACGACGAAAATCTCGCTTCTTCTTCCCATTTTCCTGTAAATTATAGACTTTTTCCAGCGCAGAATTTACGTTGTTTCCTTATCCTAAGTAACTCCATTATCAAACGCCGGTTAGTGTAAAGCTTGGTAGAAAAAAGTGAGGTTTTTATAGGTAAATATTTGCTTAATTTTCTTGTATTTGCTTTAATCTGACCTCAGTCGGGATTTTCTAACTAGAACGGGGGAAAATGATAATCATGATAGGCTGGAGTAATAAATGCTGGGTACAGAACTGCGAAGGGGGGAGTTACAGATTTTTTTCAACGTTCAACGTTCGTTTGGTACTATCACGGTCCTCTATTCACGACTACGGCGAAGTAAAAAACGAGGTTTCAGAGGATAGCCGTGATCGTATGCCACCTACCCTAACAAAACAATACATTCTAACATCAGTAAACGATCATAAGCTTTAGGGCAAAGTGGCATTTGACTACGGTGAATATGTATTATGTACATTAAAGTATACTACAGATAATAATAGTTTGTAGTTTGTACATATAACAAATTAAAATGAGAATATGTTCTAGTTTAATACTTTTAAAGAGTGAATTTTCAATAGTTTGGTTTTAGTTTTTGTATAAGGGTATTTTGCCTGCAATAAATCACTATATTAGGTATAACTTTGATATTTTTTTCAGGCTGATAGAAACTGGTATTTTTGAAATCTCACGGATGTATCTGTATACCAAGGAGTTATTGTCAGTTTGAGTAGAGAGATTGACATTTATTATTACGAGTATTTGTATTTATACCTACCTACATAAGTTTATGTAATGGGTTTCTATATTCTACTGGTTCAATCAAACTTTGATCGGGTTTCGAATCCGGCTCAATTACCGAACGCGTGCTATCAAAGGCTGACGACGAAACTCCGTCTGGAAGCCTATTCAATTTAATCTGTTGTCAAATCTCATGTCAACGTTTCTGATTGGTTGTTAGTTTAGTCGCCAATCAGCATAGCTATGAGGAAAACTCATTAATTGATTACAAATTTATTTATTTATGCCTACTGCCTTGTAGGTCTAGTGGTCTCATGCGCTGGTTTCTGAGCATAAGGTCCTGGGTTCGATGCCCAGGTTGGGCAAAATTATATTGGGTTTTTATATCTGGAATCTCAGTCGCTCCATGTAAAATACTGGTATTCAGCTGCATCTGGTTTGACTGGAATCTGACCCCAACTTAGTTGGGAATTGGCTAGGCAGATGATGATTTCTGGAATGTATCAGTAGCAGCTCGGGGTTTGGATTCATGCCCGGTTGATGTCAATTGGTTAGCCCCCTATTACATGGGACTCAAACATAACTGGCGAAATGTGGGTGTGTACTATACGTGCTGCCCAACCCTTCGCGAAAAGAAGGCGTGATCTTATGTTGTTTCAGGTGTAATTTTGTTAGTATTACTTAAACTATACATAGAAAGTTTGTTTCACCATCTCTTCTCAGGGGTAGCCAGCTAAGATAAGTCGACCTCATCTAGCTTATACGTTTCTTTTTCTGTGACGAGTCAAACTCAAACTCAAAGCATTTATTTCAATTAGACCATTTAAAGGTACTTTTGAATTGTCAAAAAGTCGACCAGTTGGAAAGTTGAAGCTAGTTGCCCATTCCAAAACGTAGATCTCTATGGAGAAGAACGGGCAAGAAACTCCATGGACACTCTTTTTAATCATGTTAAGTATTACAAAAACTTGGGAACAATATTCTTGTTGCTTCTATATGTGAGAACCATGTAAAAAAAAAAAAACAATTCTAAATATAAGATTTAAAATAAGCCATGGAAGTTAGGAGATGACCAGTCTCAACCGACGGCGCCCGTTCACGAACTTGACGCGTGGATCAGCACCATCCAGCTCAACCATTTGGTAGGGAACCGAATGATCCAACACACGCGCCACCATCAGCGAGACATTTAAGTGAGCATGACAGACATCTGCAAGCAGTACAGAGCAGGACATCTCAGCTAAGCCCCTCTCTGAACCAGCTCCCCCCCTTGTGCCAGCTCAAGTGAACCCAATACCGATTCTGCGCCAGCTGAAATGGTGATGCAGACTACCTCTTCTAATTCACAAGGAACACACTCCCAGGAATGGACGCGAGTGACAAAGAAATCAAAAAATCGTCGCCCAGTGTCAATTCAAGGAGCAGCTGGCCCTAGTGTAACGTCACTAAAGGCCGTAGAAGTTCGTAAGTACTTACATCTATGGAACATGGAGTCTACAGCGGATGAAATTAGAGACTATTTGCGCACTTTATGTGGCACTGATACCTGTACCATTGATGAACTCGCTCCGAAAGGAAACTACAAGTCGCACGTACGGGCAATTCTACGAATTAGGCGGCCAAAAATACAATTTCTAAAATTTGTCTCAGGTAAAAAAAAAGACTTCCCGCGAATGGTAAATAACCGTAGAACAATGGGTAACCCCACCCGCTTACCCACTAGGAGCGCGCGCCAGAATGTGCCAGTCTAAACTTGATCGTCGCTCTGAGTGTTCGTATTGCTTTTCGACATTTCGTGCAAAACTGTTATTTTAAAAGTGAATATTTTTATTTTGGAGTGTGTTGTGAAGAAAATTATGATGGATTCAAGTATAACAGGTAAGCGTACATACATATTAATACGTTTTAGGCAAATGGTAAAGTAAAATTTGGCGTACTGGTAGATTTAAAAACATGCTCGTGATTGTTGTTTATAATTCTCATTTTTTAAATTTAAAATGGTTTTTGTTGTACTTCAGGGTTCGTCCCATTGGTTTTGGCTGTTGTAGTATAAATAAGAGTATTTAAGCTAATTGAAAACGATGAAATTGGCCGTGATCTTCCGTGAAATCGAAGTTTTTAACATCAATGAATTACATAGTACAAATTCATCGGATTTGCAATTTTTATTTTTTTATTTTTAAATGTGTTCTCATTTTGTTCCAGATACTGAGGGTACTTCAGGGATGCGGGTAGTAACGCGTAGATACCTTTTTGATAAAATGCAGGAACAAGACTTGCATAATTTTGACGAAAAGTTGAATTATCTCGAGCGATATGTTTTATCACAAGATGAGTATTGTGAAGAACAAAAGAAGGAAGTGAAGCATAAATTATCCTATTTGAAGTCTCAATTCAAGAAAAAGTGGATAGAAGCTCATAAAAAATCAACACTTTTCCTTCAAAAGAATGATAAGTGGTTACAAGGAACATTGGAAATACCGAGAGCTAAAAGGCGTTCTTCTGGTCGACCAACAAAGTCATTTGTAGAATCAAGTGAAAGGAGTAAACGCAGAAAAACGCAGGAAGTACGCAGTGTTGTTGACAAAGAATTGTTAATACATGCTGCTCAGACATCCCTTCAACATTCTGGAGAGAGAATTGCATCCAATATTCTAAAAGACATTACCAACTTTCCGCAGACAGCTCAAGCATATCAAAAAGCATATAAAATAACCAAGCAGTGTGAAAAACAATCACAACTAGATCCAACGGCCGCTCTTTCAATGTTTGTGGAAGCTGATCTTTCCAGGCGACAATATGAAATAATAAGAAACAGCAACAAGAAGTTTTATCCGAGCTACAAATTGTTACAGCAAGCAAAAAATACTTGCTATCCAGCAAAAGATGCGTATCGGATAACTGAAACATGTGCTGAAATTAACCTGCAGTATTTATTGAACCATACAGCTAATCGCTTGGCAATATATTTAGAGGATGTGCTAAAACAATTAAGTCCAGAAGAGCGTCAATCGTTGACTCTTATTTCAAAATGGGGTTGTGATGGATCGCAACAATCACAATTCAAACAAAAAATGCAAGATAGAGACGCGAGTGACAGCAACATTTTCCAAAGTTGCTTTGTTCCGCTACAGTTGGTATGTGGGTCAAACAAAAAAGTGGTTTGGCAAAATCCAACTCCTTCTTCGCCACGATTTTGTCGCCCAATAAGGATCCAATTTACCAAAGAAACAGTTGATATCACTCAGTCTGAAATCGCAAATGTCGAAGAGGCTATAAATTCTTTGCAACCCAGCGAATTCGTACTAAGCGAAATGTTATTAAGTATAAAGCACGTCATGACTCTGACTATGGTCGATGCAAAAGTGTGTAACGCTGCAACTTCGACGACTTCAACCATGAGATGCTACATCTGTGGTGGTACATCAAAAGAATTTAATAATCTCAAAATAAAGAAAACAGTTGATATCGACGCAATACAGTTTGGCCTATCTGTGTTGCATGCTAGGATTCGGTTTTTCGAAAGCATACTTCATTTGGCATACAAGATTCCTGTACAAAAATGGCAGCTAAGGTCGGAAAATGACAAAGGCATTGTCAAACAGAAAAAGGCAGAAATACAAACAAAATTTAGAGAGCAAATGGGCCTATTAGTAGATGTGCCAAAAGCTGGTTTTGGCAATACCAACGATGGCAATACTAGTAGAAGATTTTTCGCCAATCCAGAAATTGCTGCTGAAATCACCGGTGTGGATTTAAATCTAATAAAACGCCTGAAAGTGATTTTGGAAGTCATATCCAGCTCTCATAAAGTCGATTTACAAAAGTTTGCTCAATATGGGTATGAGACTGCGAAGATGTACGTTGATTTATATCCCTGGCATCCCATGACTCCCACAATGCATAAAATACTAATTCATGGCGCAACTGTCATAGAAAATGCACTTTTGCCTATAGGTTTATTATCGGAAGAAGCTGCAGAGGCGCGTAACAAGCATATTCGACTTTACCGGCAGAATTTCGCAAGAAAATTTTCTCGAGAGCAATGCATTTTAGACGTAATGAACAGATTATTGCTCAGCTCAGATCCCTTGATATCTAGCATAAGACCAAAACCTAAAAAGAGGTCAACACCACATAGTGAAGAAGCAATACAAATGCTTATATCTGCTGAGGCCCACAGGGCTGAAGATGAGGAAACTGCCGCAGAAGAGTCTGACAGCGAAATGCAAGGATTCAACAGTGATGAAGAGACGTGGGACTCCTAATCGTTTTTTTTTTTTATAATAAACCTTTATTTTGTCATTAACAATTGTCTTTTACTTGAATATATGCTCACCAAGAGCTTATAAAATTGAAATATAATAATAATAAACCATTTAGAATACATAAAAAGAAGAAAATAATTTTGACCGCCTAATTCGTAGATTTGCCCGTACGTGAGTCGTTTAAAATTGGCGTTCCTATTGCATGCTATGAGCGCTGCTATTCCGCAGATGTGTGGCCGGTAAATGCAAGAATCAAGGCTTGGATCAACTACAGGAAACCGTCCTACGTCCACTCTAACAGCCAGCGTGTAGACGCCACACAGCCCTTTCATGAACATCTTACACTCAGGGACCGGCCCTACAGCAGCTCTCAGAGCAAGCACCAGAACTACCAAAATTAATTGTATATACCAGAATGTTCGTGGTATTAAATCAAAGCTCCGGATGTGGCGCAACAATCTACACATAGCCGAACAAGATTTAATAGTGGCCACAGAGACTTTTTTGGATACCTCGGTTGAAGATACAGAACTCGCCAATGGTGAGTGGAATGTGTTAAGGCGCGACAGAGGCACACCTTGTGGAGGCGTGCTGCTTATGGCTCGCACTCCCATAGTCCTGCGCCGTCGACGTGAACTTGAAACAGACGGTGGTGAGGATCTTTGGTCGAGTTTCACGTGGCACGGTTCTCCTGTATATGTGTGCGTTGTGTATATAAAACCAAGTGCCACTGACGGCGACTATATGACCTGGTTTACAAAAGTGGAAAGTTTTATAAATGACTTAAAAGGAACAGTTATCATATTAGGTGATATAAACTTAAACAGTGCTTCCTTAAATGTTCGTAATTATTACTGTTATTTTCTGTCATTTTCTAATATGTGTGAAAGAAATGGTGTTGTGAACTTGCATGGGGGAATGTTGGATGTTGTTTTAGTTCAGGAGAGCGCAAGCCTATATGACGTTTCTGTAACAGCAGTTGAAGGTTTGGTACCCCCTGATGCGTACCATCCGCCGTTGGACATCCAGGTAATGTTACAGTCATCTAATGAAAGTGAAATACTTGAACCCAGTAATGTAAACCGTAGTAGGGACTGGAATTTTAAAATATGTAATCGCAATCTGCTTTACGAGCTTCTTTCTGAGGTATCTTGGGATGCAGTTATATCATCCAATGACGTTCGCACTAGCACTCAAGCTTTATATGATATTATTTACGGCTTATTCGACACTTGCATCCCTAAAAAACGCCGAAGCAGAAAGATAACCAGAAGATATCCTACCTGGTTTACGTCGGATATTATTCTGGATATCCAGAAAAAAGTTAAATTGCATTCCGCCTGGAAAAAGAGTAAATGTCCATTAATCTATAAGCAATTCTCAGACTATAGATCTGGCCTAAAGTGTCGTATATCGACTGCTTATGATACTTACATTAGGCGCATCGAAGGGAACATTAAGAAAAACCCTAAAGAATTCTGGCAGCATATTTCTAACCTAAGATCAAAGGGCGGGTTTGAACCTAACGTAACCCACAAAGGTAAAATTCATAGTGGTGTTGCAGCTGCTGAAGCGTTCGCAGAATATTTCGCAAGCGTCTTCCAAACTGAAGTACCAAAGTTAGATCTAGAGAATATAGCCAATCCAAGTAACTGTAATATTAGTAATTATATCAATATACTAAACTTCACTGAAAGTGATATAAGCACTGGAATAAATAAAATAAAACTCAACAGTTCTATTGGTCCTGATAATATTCCTCCGTGGTTCTTAAAAGAGGGAAAGGAATTTCTCATTCGGCCCCTAAACCACATTTTTAATTTAGCACTAAAATCTGGAGTCTATCCACCACCATGGAAGACATCACGTGTGACTCCCATACCGAAATCTTCAAATAAATCTTCGGTCGACGAATATCGTCCAATAGCGATACTATCTTCACCCGCGAAAGTTTTCGAGAATGTCCTACATCAAGGAATTTACAAGCAAGTGGAACAGTACCTGTGCAATGAGCAGCATGGCTTTCGCGAAAAAAGATCCGTCAATACTAACTTACTTACACTAGTTAATTATATCTCTACTAGTCTTGATCGCAGACGCCAGGTAGACGTTCTATACTTTGATTTTCAAAAAGCGTTCGACAGAGTCAACAATGACGTCTTGCTGTCTAAACTCAGTGCGATAGGTGTTGCTCCGGGGCTTTTACGGCTTCTTGCAGATTATTTGCGGGACCGACAACAAGTTGTCAGATTAGGTGTGTATGAGTCACACCCATACCACACTCGCTCGGGTGTGAGTCAAGGTTCGGTAGTCGGCCCTCTCCTTTTCATTTTGATGATTAATGACCTCCCTGATGTAGTGGCGAGGGCCAGATCCCTCTTATATGCTGACGACTTAAAACTATTTTATGAAATAAAATCTGAGCTCGATTGCCAAGCTCTGCAAACAGACATTGATGCAGTGTATAAGTGGAGTTTAGAGAATAAAATGGAATTTAATAAATCAAAATGCTACGTGATGTCTTTTGGTCGAATGCGGCGCCTAGTCAACTTCCAATACAAACTGAATGGAGATGCAATTACAAGAACTGATTCCATGAAAGACCTGGGTGTCATATTCGACCCTAAGCTCACTTTTCACGACCATGTCACATCCACTGCTAAGGAGTCCTTCAGGCGCCTTGGCTTTATTTTAAGAAACTGTCGCGATTTCCACAACCCCCACGTTATCAAGCTTGTTTTTGGGGCATTGGTCCGTAGTAAGCTTGAGTCTAGTGCATGCGTATGGAATCCTTTTGAGAAGCAGTATGCGTTAGCTTTAGAAAAAGTTCAAAAAGCATTCCTTAGATACCTCTACAAGCACTTGTATGGGTTCTATCCTTTCTTGTATCCCACTAAATTTCTCTTGGGTTGCATAGGTTTCAATTCACTAGAAGTTAGACGGTCGCGCGATCAGATGACTGTAATATTTAAAATTCTTAGGGGGATTATTGATGTTCCTGATCTACATAACGCAATCTGTAATCTATTTGTCCCAGACAATTACTGTCGTGGCAGGAAACACCGCTTACTGGCTGTTCCAACTTGCCGTACTGTTGCACACTCCAAGTCACCTATTCCTCGGACATTAACCGCCATTAACGCTCTCCTGAACTCAAATACAAATCTTGATATGTTTGCGGATGAATGGAAGATGATGCTGTCAGAATTTTTGAATTTTTGTGAGAAGAATGCATGACTGTGTTAAACAGCTTGTAATGTTATTGTTATATATGTTTAAATAGTGTAATTGGCTTCGGCCGTTCTATTTAAACTAAAAATAAATAAATAAATGACATCCTACTCTCGACTGCCACGCTTTTTCAAGTCAACGTACATCAAAACAACATAATTATTATACGGATGCATGGTACTCACATTTACAAAGTTTAAACAAAACAAAATAAAGAGTAAAAGTGAATCCGATATGGGTAACAGAAAAAACATTTTTTTTTCATAATTTATCCACCATTCAATTATGGTAAGTCATAACTATACGATAAGGGAAAATACTTCAAACATGTGTCTTCTTTTACAAAACTCATAATTTTCATCTCAGAAAGATAGGTAAATCATTAAAAGAAAACAAAAGCGAAATCACCCAGGGGGAAACATAAAAAACACAACGTATTTCTTTACAAACATCCCCACAAACTTTGTCATGATAAAATAAAAAAAATACCTGCATTCAAAAACATTTCTTTTAAGGAAAATATGTTAAAGGCAGATGATATTTTCATAGAACATAAATGAAGATGAAAAAAACTGTGACTTTTACGACGACACGCCGCGGAAATTATTTGTCATAAAAATATGACTTTGATGTTATAAAGGGTACTTTCTGAAGAAGTGGGTTTTTTTCAGGAAACTGAAGGTTTCGTAGTTTGTTAACTCGACATTTCATATTCAGAGGTGTATAAATTTTAAAACTTATTTTCAAGGTTTAGTACAAGGATGTGCCTTAATGACCTGAGACAAAATTGTATCATTCAACTTGAAATTGACTGTTCCGTTGTTCTAGTCGCAAGCGCTACTGCTGGGGTCCTGGGTTCGATTCCCTAGTCGGGCAAAGTGGTATTAGGCTTAATATTACGAATTTCACAGTAGCAGCCCGGATTTATACCAGGTAGGTAGCAATAGACTAGTCCCCTATTACATGCGACTTAAACATAACTGCCGAATTGAGGGTATTTTATAGGTGCGCCACTGCCTATCCCTTCGGGGATTACTGGCGTCATGTTATGTAATGTTATTTATTTATTTACTCTTCAGAAAGCTTAAAGTCTAATATCCAGGTAAATTATGTACATTTAGCGCTTACAGTTTCCATTTACAAGCTTCCACATATTAAAAACTATGTACCTACTTAAAGTTAAAAGAAATAAAAATACACACACAAAAATAAATATGAAATAGAATCTTCTTAAACAATGTTCTTTTAAAAACATAGTTATTTTCATGACATTTAATTGTTCATTAATCAGTTCATTACAAATCTGAATTACAGAAAAATTTACAGGCTGATAAAATATGAACTTACAAAACTTGGACGGCAATTAGATTAATCTTTTTACTCTAAAAACCTTGAAAACCTCACTAGATTAATAAAAAGCCACTCCAAACAACAAGTAAAATCACTCCTCACAATATGATCCGTTTATTTTTCGGCTCAGCCTTGCTTTGTGTACGCGGGCTCATTTAAATCACCTTGTTTATCTTTTGCCTTCTTCTTTTATATATTTACTCTCTCTTATTTACGATAATAGCCAATTTATACAATGACTCGTCCTGGTATACTGCATGTATCAGAAGAGTATGGTCAAATTTAAAGCTGCAGTACAGACCATTAAACTTAACAACTTTATCCATGGGACCAACAACGTCATCATCATCATCATTTCAGCCGAAAAACTTCCACTGCTGGACATAGGCCTCCTCCAAAAGGGGGGTTTTGCCTTAATCGCCACGCTTGACAGGCGGGTTGGCGATCGCAGTATGGTTCTAAAATGTATAGAGAATGCTTCTGCCCATTCTCTAGTAAGTCCCTTAGTCGCCTTCTACGGCACCCACGGGAAGAAATCGGATGGTGCTATTCTTTTACGTCCGGCACCACACGGAACCAACAACGTAATCGCGATTTTTTTTTACAGTCCCATACATACAAAACTTCAATGTCTACTTGATCAAAATGTACCTATGGGCGGAATAAAAATTTTCCACGCCACTCTTTTCGAATACCTACATGCTGTATATCGCCGTAATAACGAACCTTTATTTTACAGGTTAAGGCACAGAGATTGAATGATTATCTTTCTGAAAAGCCGGTCAATACCCAGAACAAAAATTTAAATCCCACAGACGAAATAATACCGGATGGTGTGCATTTCAATTTCTTAAACATTTATATCTTACCATACAGAATATTGATACAGTCGTTTCTACAGTTTATTTTCCTTTAACAGCAACAACCCAACAGCAACCTTATCATGACGAGAATAAAGAACACCGTGATTTTGACAGACTTGTCAGTCAGAAGTAAAATGACTGTGAAAAGACACGCTTGAAAAATTGTGTCACTTATGTCGGTAAAACAAAAAACGCGACGCTACCGCCATCTATTATGGAGTAATAGATAAACACGGATGTCCTCCAACCTCCAAACATGTTCTCGTACTATCTGGAAGCTTAAACTCGTCATAAAAATAGAGGATTATCAGCACTGTGGGACAGTAGGTATATTCCGATCCAGCCTGTCTCTTGCTGCCCTTCCATCGACGCCCTAAGCCGAGGTCCCCCACAAGGGTTACCCTTACTGTATAGTCTCTTAGTTTTAAGTTTTTATGCCCTGACTTGGGGCAGCTACAGGCAAGTCCGGTTAAGCAGCCGACAACCTTCTAGGTTGATGTGCGAGATGTCAGTACCAAAAAACATGCGGGGCAGTCTATGGGGACTGCCGATAGAAGTGAAAACTAAGTAACTTGTGAATTTTTCACGCTTTCAAAACAATTGAAGTTTTCACTTCAATTGTTTTGAAAGCGTTCGGTGACGATGACGCGAGTTCCATGATTTTTGTTCACCCAAAAAGTGCTCAACAAGCCTAAAGAAGTTTTTACTTAAAAAAAAACTATACGACAGTACATTTACAAATGCGAAACCGTAGTGAGAGACGTTCAAATAATTCTTCTTAATGTTTCTGATAACTGTATTTGTTACTATTTAAATACAGTGTTAGTACTTTTGGCGTAAATGATTATAAATGTATTTATCCCGAACTAGGGCCCGTAACAATAGAAACCCAAGTTTGCCCAACATGGGCCATTCTGTATTAGACAAGATTACTTCAGCAACATTCACATTAATTTCTCCTGAGAAAATCTGCGATATTGCTAGCATCAATAACGGTAAATACTAAATTGCTTTAATAACTCTTGTCATATTGCTTTCTCGACACAGCCATTATTTACTTTTCTTAGTCACCAATCGCCATTATAGAAATCGAGTCAGGAATTGGAGTTGATATTTAAAACACTCTGTACAGCATGGGACATGGGCTAGTAGGCAAGGGGCAGAAGTGCCATTCCTCAAAAAAGGTGGAACCGAGAAATTACACGTCCCATTTTTTTGTGAAAAACGTTCCTTCAAAAATAACCCTACTTTCGGAAGTCGGTGGTAAAAAAACGAAAATAACATCGACTTAAGGAAGTTAGGGGGATTTTTCACTATGTAGTGTTTTTTTTGTGGAAGTTGGTTGTTTTATTTTATTTTTTTTACTTCTTTATTTATCACTTTTAGTTTTTAGTAGTACCTAAACCACACAAATTCATATACCTTCACTGGCTAAGTTAATAACAGTGACAGGAAATTGAAGACCTTGTTTACCGTTTTCAAAAATTCCATGTTATGAGTTAGTTACGCAATCTTGTAGAGGAATTTGTAAGCTTTCTGATTATATTTTATATTTCTTCAAAAACAAGTTTAGTCACGGGAAATTTGCTTAAGAAGAATCGGTACAACGAACAAAAGCAAATTGCGTGACGTAATTAACTCATACATGGAATTTTTGACAAAGGTGGTTTTTGAAATAAGGTCTTGAATTATTATAACAACATCATCAATATAAACTTAGTGGATAAAATACGTATTACTGAAACTACCTCAAAAACGACTTATCAGAACTTGACCAAATTGATATGTGACCATTCGGTAAGTATATTCAAACCAAAGCAGATTTTTTCAAATCTGAGGTAACAAACATAAAAAACATATAAAAAAACACAACCGAATTGAGAACCTCCTCCGTCTCTTTAAGTCGGTTAAAAATAGTAGTCGCGTGAATTCAATGTATAATTATTATTTGATTTGCAGAATTTTGCGTCCTTGCAGAATTTTTGGATGTGTCACACAATAGTCAATAATGTTTTGTCTATTTTTCTCATGCAATATTGATACCTTAATTGCTTCTAATAACGCCCTTCATCTGTACCCAGTAAACCTTCTTTTCATTTCGTTTTCGTGTCCTGGGGAAGTGTAGGGCCCTGTCAGTGCCCCCACTGGTGAGCCGGCCGGCTGTCTCATTCGATAACAATTTGCTTCGGCCGTGATTTATGGTCGTAATACCCGGTGCGGTTACTTAACCGATGTGGCTGTATTAACTTTTGACTGTATATATTGAGGATTTTGTATCGGTGCCGGCTGTGTTGTGGTTAAATTGGTGAGGTTACCAGGTGGTATTAAATTTTTAATAACTTAGTAGGTATATAGGTACCTACTTACTTGTCTCATTAAAATTTTGAACGAATCTTTTGAAGCCTAAGTATGTGTCTACAGCTCATTATCTTAAAGCAAGCAAAATAAGAAGTTACTTATAAACATTACATGGCATACCATTACACCTGTTACGCCCGAAAGCTTAGGCAGACATGTCCCAATGGTACACCCACATTTCGCCAGTTACATTTAAGTCCCATGTTATTACAAGGACGAGGGCGAGCCTATTGCCGTCGACTGGGCACAAATCCATTCTCTGAAATGACAAATGGAAAAACCCAACAGCACTTTGCCCGACCTAGTAATAATGGAATAAGTACTTATATCAATACGGTATTTACTTATATATTATAGTTCTACTAATTACACTTAATTTTACACTTATATTGCGATGTTATTCTTTAACAGCGATTTATTCACCTATATTTTTTTTTTTTTTGGGTGACAAATCATCAAATAACTTCTCCCGCGGGCGTATCAGACTTTCACTGACTAAAATCCAACCGTGTTCCGTCAGTTGCCTGTGTGCCAGGGACCGCGGTATTTCTTTCGAACAACCCGCACCCCAGGCAGGCATCGGCCCTTGCGGACCCCACCAGTTAGTGCTGACATCTCTTTGAGGTGCGCGTGGAACACGACGCGCCGTCGACTCGGGCTTGGTCCTTACCGGACAGCGAGCTACCCATTACTCGCCATCCGCAAGCCCGCGCCTACGGTGGCCGGGAATCAACTTGGGATTCCCGACGCCCAGGGCGTCTCCCGCGCGCATATACTGCCTCTGCCTCACGTGCGCCGCCTAACTCTTCGCGAGCATTACTGCTTCGCAGAAAGGAGGTGACGGCTACCCCTCCACTCTTGCTCCGTACCATGGCCTACCTATTACCATTAGCCACATATTTATTTATTGATTTGCCTCTGGCAAATTCTCTCTTCAACTCTAAACAGGAGAAAACTACACCAATGTCTCAAAACTTTCGCGTCTCGTCAATATCTAGGTACACACATCAAAAATCTTCCACATAATAAAACCAATTTTCTTCCCTAACTACTGATGACGTTGCAATTCTGAAATCACTCGCCATTTCTTTACAGCACAATTGCTCATCAATTGCGCAGGAGATCATTAGGGGTCCACATAAATCAGGCGGCTCTTCCGACGCACGATACGATCTCAATGACATCGCCTTCCGACTTCTTTCGCTTTTCAACGCAAATGTAGACTGGCACTGTCGACTGTGTTTTGTTTTTTAAGCTGGTGTACTAGAAATTGTTGTGTATGGTGTATCTAGTTGTGAATATACTGTGGCAAGTATGTTCGTTTATAAAGTGAAAATGGACAGAAAATTGGAAAATCTTTCAGCTTTATACTACAACAGTTTAGAGCACTACCCGTTGGTTTTGTAATCTTTGTGCACGTCTTAGTCAAATAAAAAGATACGGTATTTGACGAACGCCATATACAAGATGTAACTTAAATAGCGCACAACCTCTTAAGGGGTCATTGTACTCATCATTATCAACAAGTTTTACTATGGGACCAAACCTGAAATCGTAAAAAAAAAATCAGCTGTTCCCTACATTTTGACGATTTATGCGAATACAAGTGTATGGAACAGCTGATTTTTTTTTACGATTTCAGGTTTGGTCCCATAGTAAAACTTGTTGATAATGATGAGTACAATGACCCCTTAAGAGGTTGTGCGCTATTTAAGTTACATCTTGTATAGGTACAAGAAAAAAAATACCCAGTGCGCAAACTGTAACCATGAATTTAGCATAGAATCTAGACGTCAGAAACGCTCTCTCCCAAGCGTAGAAACATTTCGTCTGTTATCAAAAAGAATATCAGCTGTTTTATAGAAAACTGTAATAAGTACCTAAGCGGTCAAAATGTACAGCAATTTGTTTTGTAACCGACGAAAAATTTCTATGCTACGGGGTCTAGAATCATATGCTTAATTCATGTTTATACAGTTTGCGCGCTGGTTAAAAAATCCTGTATGTGCAATAAGTTAGTTTGCCTTCGTGGAGAACTGCTCTTAGTACCGCACAGTAAGTTGAACATTCTTATCTCGGTCCTTGCATTTTATATTTTGTTGTATCTTCACTCAACAGACTTCTCACGGGTTTTACGACTTGACAAGTATCGAGATTTCTTTATTATTTGTTAGTTTAATACATAAATATTATAAACAGAATAAATGATCTAAATAATGGTGAAACCGCAAAATCCATTGCATTCACACAGACAGACACGAAAAGTAAGTTTAATTTATAAAATGTACAGATATATATTGTGTGTTCGCTCCACCCGACTTCACCAGACGTCAGAGCTGAAGAAATGAAATAAACACATACTTTACCATTGTGCTAAGTACCTTCCGCAGTAAGAATATAAAATGATTTAGCTACAATTTATTAATATCTCAGGGCAAAGACCGCGCTCGCAGCGTGTTGGCGATCGTCTATAAGATCCAGATTTCCTCACAGTCTTCCTTTACCATCATCATCAACGGCGCGTTGTGTTCCACGCGCGCCTCAAAGAGATGTCAGCACCAACTGGTGGGGTCCGCAAGGGCCGATGCCTGCCAGGGGTGCGGGTTGCTCGAAAGAGATTCCGCGGCCCCTGGAACACAGGCAACTGAGGGAACACGGGTGGGTTTTAGTCAGTAAAAGTCTGACACACCCTCCTGCTCCACCCAGAGCGGGAGAAAACATTTGATGATTTCCCACCCAAAAAAAAAAAACCATCATCATCAGCTGCCTAGCCTTATGAGATCGGCTTCCTATCTAACCGGATGCAGCTGAATACCAGTACTTCACGTGGAGTGACTGCTTATTTGACCGCTATTGGGTAATACAATACCCCTTGATAAGACTACTGACGGACGACTGTCAAAAAGAAAGGCAACCGCGACCAACGGCTTGCATGCTTTCCGAGGGACGGAGGGATCTTGGTATGTAAAGATGGTCATGGTCACCCATCCACGGACCAACCGCGGGAAACGTAGCTTAACCGGATCCCGTGCGGCTGTTATTACTTACCCTAAGTAAGTCCTTCTGTCCTTCAAAGTCTTCCTTTACCAGATATAAAAATAAATCGATAAGTATTAGGTAACTAGGGCGGGATGAAAAGGAACTCGACCATAATCTTCTGCTACAAAACTCTTCAATAGTTAAATATTAAACATGAAACTTAGCGGCTGCCGACGTAACTATGTGCGGGAACACTGAGCCATGCTTTACATAGGATGTAGGCATATAACATGGTTTATCTTTATTGTGGTAGGCTTAGGGTAGCCAACCGTAATATAATATATAGTATTGTACTATATTTCGGCTCTGCGTACTATATATTGTTGAAAAAATATATAGTATGCAAAAATACTATATTTTCAACACCAAAAACTAATAAAAGAAATCCTTTATTAAAAAGATATATGAACGCGCCTATACATTAACTTTTGACTGATGCCATAGCATATATCCGAAGAATTCATCTGTCATAATATGTTCTGAACTTTTCAGTAAGTAAAATTTAATCATAACCTGCTCTTTATTTTCGCCACTTTTACGGAAAGGTAATTTTCGGTTATGAATTAAAAATGGCGAGAAAAAAGAAACAGAAGTACTTAGTAGGTATCTCATTAATAAAAACTGTATTTTGATTTACTTAACATATATTGAATGTAATAAAGCATTATGTATGACACTTCTATTTTTTAGACAAAGAATTGTCCAAAAATGCAAGAAGTAAAAAAAAAATGTTTTAAAAAAATGAATATGTAACAAATATATAAGTAAATTAGTCTATGTTTTGCTTTTTCCATAATATTTTTTTTTTAAGTGTACTATATTTTTTATAGCTTATTTCGAAAAATACTATATTTCGTCGCAGAAATCGCACCTTTCCGCAAGCAAAATTATTTAGAATTATAGAGACCAATTTTGGTTGCGGCTAATTTCGCATTAGGTCTCTATTATTCTAAAGATGCGAAATGTTGGCAACCCTAGGTAGGCTCGACGTGGAGTGGCACGAAAAGATTTATGTAACGTCGTACTTTATTGAACGTTCGGCATGAAAAATATCAATCATATTAAATTGCTTAACTAATTGCTAATCTTATTAGAAATTATAGTTCGACCCTTTTGGGGTTGAAACATGGGGTCCGAGTGCACTTTTGGTTTTTTGAAACATCGCCAAGCAGTTGGTCCACGTTTCACGTGTCTAGAAGGCTGGCCTATTTTTAACCGACTTCAAAAAAGGAGGAGGTTCTATGTTCGACTGTATGTATTTTTTTTTATTTACCATAGCCATACAACGTTGCAATGCTGCCAGCCTTTTGGGTACTTGTCCTGTTGAAAGTGATAAGGACGAATTTTGGGTTTCCCTGTGATTCTTTCCTTTTTAATATAGGTACTTGTACATGTACATATAATTATTTTAAGACTTAGATTTAATATTAGGTAATTAATTTAATTGCTAAAAAAAATATAGGGATTTCAGGGCAGGTGGAATAACTGTGTACCTACGAGTACATCATACATTTTCTCATAGCCTACGAGCATCTACGAGTCGTAGCTACCTACTGAAATCACTTAATTGGATAAATGGACACTTACCAGAGAATATATTCTTTCCCCTAAAATCCTAGAACGTACCTAAATAGCGCAAGATTTATCTTTCATTAGAAGATTAGCTCCCATTCTAACTGATTCCCAAAATTACGGTTCCCTTGATGAACGAAAATTGGCAATTTGAACCGAAAAGTTTTGCACCCCAAGTAAACGGATACGTAAGTAAAAGAAAAATGGCGAATATTCCCCTATTGTGAACATACTGATACGAAGCCCTCGTCTCGGCTAATTTAATTTTTCTCTCTTACCTCATATACTTGGGGGCTTTTCTTTACATTCCCCCAAAACAAAGACGTGCCGAAACACGAAATCTTTGTGGGAATACGGTTTTGAAGTTGCAATTAGGTACGTTGTGGTTCGTCGTGTTTGTCGCATCATTCTTCTAAAATATAAGCGTATTTTTCTGCCCGTACCTAAACACAATTTAAGTTATATAGATTATCAGCTTAAGTTTAATTAGTTGAATAAAAGTTGTGGCGGCGTTCGTCAGGGAAAATGCTATCACTTGGGACAATTAAAAGGGAAAACTGCGGGATAATAATTGCGTTTCAGAATATCAATGGTATTGCTTTTCGTTGTTAAACAGACGATTTTTTCAAACATGTAAAGCAAACTGTGCCCAAGGCGAAAACCCCCGTGGATTACGGAAAATATCCCAAGGGAACTTGCTACTGTGACAAAAATGATAATCCTTATAACTTCAGCTATCTCCAGTGAAAGTTCCATCAAAATCGGTTCAACCGTATCGAAGATCGGTCGGAACAGACAGACAGACAAAAATTTAAAACATATTATTTTGGTGATACCTAAGTAGGTATCGTATACACTTTCATAATAATTATGTATTTATAATTTATCTCTATCTGTTATATTGGCATTTTGTTAAGATTAGATTAACCCCCTTATTTATAAACGTTGCAGTGATTAGCGTCTGTTTAACCATACACTTAAAGCGCGTTTATAAATATTGGGGTAAATGTTTAGATTGGATTCGCAATTTCCTTCGAAATCTTTTGGATTGTGATTGAAAGTTGTGTGTTACGCAGTAAGGGCGCTGGCGTAGATAATGAGACCAAGGACATGCTCCAGTAAACCTATGTAGATAGGTACCATATGAGTTTTAATCAACGTATCTCCGTATGACGTACTGAATGCAATGGCTCGTCTGCAGCGAGAAACATCGTTGCCAATTAAGATTCAATTCAACTTCACTCCCCGTAAGAGCGTTTATCTCAATTTTTGTATGTTAAGGCTCGTTAACTCGCTGTTTCTATTCTAAGTTGATAAATCGACATCCTAAGGAAACGCTCGCAACACTCCGCAAGATTTATTTGCCGAGTTTTTCATTTGTTCTTATTTCTACATTATTTTGTGAAAATTACTGGAAAGCTCTGGAGATTTCGAAGAAATGTTCTCACAATAAGATTGGTTAACAAAGTGTACTTTTGTAAGGTCAGGTCAAGTTAGATAAAGTCAAAGTAAAAGTAGAAATAATGCTTTAATTTATATACAACAACAGTAAATAATAGGGTATACCTACTAAAATGGGAAAAACTAAACATTGCTGTATACTTTCTAATGGCCTTAATCTTCCGTGTATTATTTATGTATTGTGTGCTATAACAGACATTAGCTATATATATAAATATAAAAACAATAAAACAAATATTTATAAATTTACGTTTTATTATATTTATAAATATAAATATATATATTTATAAATATATGTTTTATTATTTTTACTATATTATTTGTATATATATTTGTTTTTTTTTTTATTTTTATATATGAATATATTTGAGAGCAGTAGTAGCCCAGTGGTATTAGCCTCAACTTACTAGTTGTAGGTCATGAGTTCGAACCCAAGCAAGCACTTCACTTTGTGTAGTTAATTTCATCACCACTGCTCTCGGTGAAGGAAAACATCGTGAAGAAAACTTCAGGACCTCGAACCAAAAATACGAGAGCATGTGACATCTGCCAGCCTGCACTGGGCCCGCGTGGTAGACTTTAGCCCATTCCCTCCTGAAGAGAGAAGGCCTGGGTCTCAGCAGTGGGAACATTATAGGTTGATTATGGTTAGCCTATATGCGTTATATTTAGGCAGACTTAACTATTTTTAGTTCACAATCACATCAATAGGGCACTTCGTAATGACTAAATAGGCTGGTGCTGATAGTCAGTTCTACTCTAGATGAAAATAAAAGTTTAAAAAACTAAAAAACACGCTTTAAAAACCAAACTAAAAAAGGAGAAAATAATTTAATTCAATTAAAAAGCGTGGGGTGCTTTTTGAGGTATTTTTATAATCAATTAATATCAAGCACCCCACGCTTTTTAATTGAATTAAATTATTTTCTCCTTTTTTAGTTTGGTTTTTAAAGCGTGTTTTTTTAGTTTTTTAAACTATTATTCATTTTCTATTTTTTAGTTCTGCTAACTACAAAAACGTGATTTTGTTTTCTCAATTTTTTTTTAAATTATTGAATTGTCATCGGTCTTCGACAAGTTTACAAAGTTTCAATGAAATCTGACCGTTTAAAGTGGGTCAAAATCGCGCTCAAAGGAGTCGGTTACATACAAACAAACTAACAAACATACTAGTGAAGCTAATATAAAGCGTGTAAAAATGAGACGAATAATTTTTCTCACAAGAAAAACCACGGTCTGCTAGAAGCTAGTTTAATATAAAACAGAGAGTTAGAAGCACCTGACGAGCGAGTACGTGATGAGACGGGAACGTCTGTAAGATGTGACAGATAGGACCCTTTATTTTAATACAGACCCAACAGAATTTAATATAACCTGCTAACAAAAATAAAACAGCATACATAGGTAAATCAAACAAATATGCCCAATATTCAGCCAGGGAAAGTAATTGTTGAGCAAATTGACTACCGACTTAAATTTCCAGTATTATATTCAAATCACTGCTGTCATTCTTTGATAGTTGTATAAAATAATTGACGAAAAACTTCGACGTACACGTGCAGATGTTTTTTTACTCTTATCTTAATATATTATAAAAATCCAGTGTCATGAACTCATGATGTATGTTCCCAGTGAACTCTTCACCAAGTCAACCGATTATGATGAAAATTGGTATTTGTATGTAATTTGTTCCAACTTGAGAGATAGGATAGTTTTTTTTTTCTCAATCACGCAAAAACGGCTGAACGGATTTGGATGAAATTTAGCACACAGATAGTTTGTAACCTGGAATAACATATAGGATACTTTTTATCCCAATAGTATGTTCCCGTGGGATAATTTTCGAACTGCACGCGAGCGAAGCCGCTGGCAAAAGATAGTTATAATATAAATTTGTTTGTCAGTGTTTACAGTAGACTTACACCCAAAAGTCTTACGGTTTGTCTACGGAAACGCATCATACAAATATGTACCTATAGTGCAAAGTTTAATTATGCGGATACATACAATGGATATGTTACTTTATGTCTGTTTTTTTTGTTAGTCAACAAGTCTACGATCAATGGAACAAACAAAGTAGGTTGAAACGGGAGTGTATCTACTAAATTGCTGGTAAGTAAGAATTGCAAAAGTAAATGACCTACCGATGCAAATGGAATCATCAAACTTTATATCCTAGAAAATATTTTGTATGTTTGCGAAAACTTAGGTCTTTTAAAAAAAAGATGCGATTTCCATAATCTAAATACGCGTAGTAAAGATGAAATTGTGATTCCAAAATTTAGATTAACTAAAACTAGCAAGTAATTTCTAATAAACAGTATCCGCTTCTATATCAAGTTGCCAAAGTCGGTTACAGAACTTAGTGATGGAAAGTTTAAAACTCACATCAAACGTGTCCTTATCAAAAAAGCATATTATAAGACAAAAGACTACGTTGAAGACAGGGAAGTTTGGCATTAATTCCTGCTGCACATGTGGTTTCCCTGGTACCTCATTAACGGCATAACTATGTGAAAGTCTATTAAACGCTCCCAAATTACAATGTTAATTTTTATTATTTTTATTTTTTACAAGGTCTGACATGTTCTCGTCATTATTTGACATTATACATCAATTTTAATTTCGACTATTTATTATTAGTGATTGTCATGGAAATCATGTCACTTGGTTCAAATAGGTTCATTTTATCTATGTAGATTATTTTGCATATTATGAATAAGAGAACGTTGTAGGCCTTACAGACTAGATTTGTAGACGATTTTCTATTGTTTTTTCATTCCTCTACCTAAGTACCTGGTACTTATTGACAGGCCTGCACTGTCCTCCCATACCTATTGTCACTGTAATTTGAAAACATTGTAAAAGCCAATTATTTTTAAAAGAGTAACCGTGGAGTTTCTTGAAGGCTCTTCTCCATAGGAAGCGACAAATTGGAACCGTGCACCTAGCTTCTGACGTTTCATAAGTACCCATGCAGGTTTATGTAAAATAAAATATTTTGATTTTGATTTTGTGAATTATATGCGAATTCCGAATTTTAAACCGTTGTGCTGGATCGGATAATTGGACGCCATTTGATCGGTTTTGACGATAATGATGTCTTTTACGTTACACTCATCGGCATTTTTTTTATATCAATTACATATGAAGCATTTCCAGTTGTGCGGAAATCGGTTGTCATGGTATAGGTATGTGATGCGGAAGATTGAGGAAAATGTCGTGAGGAAAGTTTTGAGTATGTTTGAGGATGGTTATAAGAGGAGGGGCAGACCAAAGCAACCATGTATGGACTGTGTGAAAGATGATATGACAAGAAAGGCGGTGATTACCGAGATGACGAGTAATACAGAAGTATGGAAGAAAAAGACAAAATCCAATTCAAAAGTCATTTATTCAAACTAGGCTGAGAGTCAGCAATTTTTGAACGCCAAAATTATATAAGACAGTCCTGCAAAACGCCCGCCCTTCACCACTTCCGAGAGCGTTAGCTGGGAAGAAGAAGTGGCGCAACAAACTCCCCAGCAGCACAGCTGTCTGTTAAGTTGGTAAAACTTGATTCTATACAATAATAGGTAAGTACTCGTGATTAACATTCAACAATAAATGAAAAAATCATTAATACAATTTTTTTTATTGTTTATACAGTCAAATAAAATAAACAATCATATTATGAAGGTGATGCGCCGACTCCAAGTTAATTTTAATAACGGCAGGAGAACGATTATAATGAAACATTAACGGTTGAATTACGCAATATACTTACATAAAAGAAAGTATTTTTATGAAACTCTCAAACAAAAACGAACATCAAAAACTTATTATAACTGTAAACACATCTTGGAAGTATGCAAATTCTGTTTTGGGATACTGAGAACGGATAGCTAAAGATATAAGGCATATTAGCATAAACGGAACCGCGTGAACTCTGCGCAAACAATGTTAGCGTGTTATGTTGTTAAGGGTAAGCAGAGTTATGTGTGTTAAATACTCGTCTATATTCCATACATTGTGTTTGCTTAATTGCGTCACGTTATTGGCTTTAATTTTCCCGGGTATGGGTTTTAGAATCGTCTGCCTCCCATGGCTTTCGTAAACATCAAAAGTTGTGGTTTCGTAGTTATGGATGCAGAAGGCTCGTGGCTAGTAATAACAGCCGCATCTTCAAGCTTAACTAGAAGATTGACCCAACAACCAAGCAACGCTTGCCGAGGTCGGTACGTGGATGGACGACCAAAATCCCTCCTTGCCTCGGAAAGCACATTAAGCCGTTAGCCCACTTTAAACGGTCAGATTTCATTTAAACTTTGTAGACTTATCGAGGACCGATGACAATTAAATAATTTCGTTTTGTTCTAAAAGCATTGGGTCAGATGTTCTATTTTATAGAACATCTGACCCAATTCTTCACGTTTTTATTTATTCAAGGATGCGTTTATCATTCCGAATTTTCGTAAACTATCATTATCTGCAACACTACTCCTTGTTTTATTTACTTCACTCTCTTCTACCTTCCGGCGGGAAGACCCCACAGTTGAGGGCAAGATATTTAATTATTCTAAAGCGTTAATGCAACTTTCGTGTTTAAAGACTAATTCTCATTAATTCAGACGGTCCTTTGAACAATTCTCAGGCTAATTGCTGGAATAGTAGAGTCCGTACTTATATACTTTTGTATAGCACATGAATAACCCTATTTACCAGACCCTAAGAAGGTGCAACGGAATTGTGTGAAAGTGCAAATTGACTTAGCTATAACATTATCTATCACGTAAAATTAAGTTAGAGTTGAATTGCTTATTAGCCGATTTGGCACTTAATAATAGTGGGCAGTGTTTTCTGTTGTCTGCACGCTACTGGAGTTGATGGACGCTACAGAAAGTGCCAGTTCGTAGCCAAATTTAGGGCTGACTATATACAAGGTGTAACTTAAATAACGCACAACCTCTTAAGGGGTCATTGTACTCATCATTATCAACAACTTTTACTATAGGACCAAACCTGAAATCGTGAAAAAAAAATCAGCTGTTCCCTACATTTTGACGATTTATGCGAATACAAGTGTATGGAACAGCTGTTTTTGTTTCGCGATTTCAGGTTTGGTCCCATAGTAAAAGTTGTTGATAATGATGAGCACAATAACCCCTTAACAGGTTGTGCGCTATTTAAGTTACATCTTGTATATAGTGCTGTCGACACACTTTAAAGAATCGTCTATTCGGCCATATTGTAATCAATTATTAATAAATTTAGTTCTTGTTAATACAGGAAAAAATAAATTAATAGAGTGTTAGTAGGTACTCAAGTCCTTCACTATTAACTATGTGAATATCGTTTCAGAGAAAGATGACTGTTAAGCGGATTTCTATACATATAATCTATACTCATTTTTATTTTCTTTCATACATATTAAGTATATTTTTAAATATTTTTACAAAAATCATTATAAAAATATAAAAAATAGTGGCCCATCGGCATCAGGAGCAGGGTCCAAGATGCCGGTGGTCACGGCTCTAGAGAACGTTGACGGCTGGTTCAAGCACCTGAAACAGAGAGAGCATCCAAACTCGGTACGCTGTAAGGTTAATTCCTCCCTCTGTAGCCCCATAATATGCGCGCATCACATTTTCGTTCATGGACTGGGTCCATCGTATGCGCGACACATTTCCACCGGCAGCGGGGACCCTGCTCGAGGCCTGTTGGCTTCGAGGTCCCAAACCCGCTGGTGGCCGTCCTCTTCCTCGCCGCCGTTGTGGTGTTGGTGACGACGGCGGGGAGAAAAACTCGTCGCTCGAGCTCGACGCAACTGCAGCGACCGGTGACACGGCGCTCACGGTTGAGGCGCGTACTGCGGCTGCGAGGCGGAGCCGAGCGACAATTCCGGAGATGGTGGGTGTGCCTTTTGTCGTGTCTTGGCTCTTGTCTGCATTATATATCTATACTAATTATTATTATCTATACTAATATTATAAAGAGGAAAGATTCGATTGTTTGTTTGCATTGAATAGGCTCCGAAACTACTGAACCGATTTGAAAAATTATTTCATTGTTGGGAAGCTACACTATCCCCGGGTGACATAGGTTATATTTTATCCCCGTATTCCCACGGGAATGGGAACTACGCGGGTAAAACCGCGGAGCGCTGCTAGTAATATTATAAAGAGGTATTTTTTTTGTATTTAGTGGTCAATCTACGGAGCGGCTAGACCGATGTTGATGAAATTTGGCATGGGGATACTTTGAACCCCGGGAAAGGACATAGCTGCAGGCGGAAATTAGTACGATAATATAGGTTTACTTATACAATGTTTATGGCCACGATGCTGCTGACAATTAATTTTATTTTATGTTCAACAAACATTTACTGGACGTATTTTAGAAGCACCTCACATCTAGATACAAAACGGGACTATACAACTGGATTTCGAGCTTCCAGTACACATCAGCGTGGAAACAGGGCCAATCCATCCCGATATTACATCCTGTCCGGCCCACAGGGATTGAAGGCTCAACTCCAGCTCACCACAGAGAAATTGAAAAAAGAAAGAGCTAAGCTTTTCAATAAAATGGATTTTAATGTTTGTGTTGTTATATTTTCATTTTATAAGTTTAAGAAATTGGTTTCTAAGGTCTTTAAACAATACAATCATGTATAATGTATAAATATCTGGATGACCGAACTTTGCTCGGCTTTCTTTTTTATTTGACGTTTTCTAAAAATGAAAGCTAGCCCCTGCATACTAAATTTCATGAAAATCGTTGGAGCCGTTTCTGAGATTCAGATTTTATATACATATATACAAGAATTGCTCGTTTAAAGGTATGTATATAATATTGTTTAGTGAGTGGATAAGAATATTTATTAAAATCTACACTAACAAATTTTACCTCTTTAAGGCTTCTTCAAACAGACGCAACACTTGTAGAACAATTTCCATGAAGTTTTCATTCATTGTTCGTCAAGATTCCCGCCGCGCCTGTTTGTAGAAGCCTTTATAATATTAGTATAGATAAAATGAAATTTGTAAATTCCTGAGATTTCTCAGTAATCACTAGGTAGTTCCCAAATAAGATTAGCTTGAAAGTTTCATTTGTGTTACGGGAAACCATGTGTTTTTGGGTACTTGAATTTTCATAGCTACAGATATTATTGTAAGCAGTTCACACAGATAATCAGTCTTAAGCCTTTGAGCCTAAGATAAGGTAACAAAAGAAAACCATCACTCATCCATTCCTTACACGGAAAATGAACAACAATGGGGCCCACACGATAAAGCGTCTGTAACTTAAACTAAGAGCACACTACACCTAACATTGACCCTGAATGGAAGAGCAGGTAGATAAACAAAACACGCTCAATTCCTCATAGGCTCAACCACAGATTAAATATGTAGGCCAGGTCCAGACCATTGTAATGGGTAATGGTAACCTGAGACGGTATGTTAATTTTCCGTACTGAGGTTTGGACCCGTGTGTGTACGGCTCATGTACCGTCAACAAAAGAGATAAGTAACCAGGGTCAGCGGATATAGTCAAAGTTTAGTAAGAAACTGGTGGATGATTTCGAATAAAATTGAATTTAATTAATAGACAGCAAAACTGTTACTTATCTCTTTTGGTGATTGTGTTGTCAAAAAAGCCAGAATTTATTTAAGGTTACAAACTTTTGAACGTAAGAGTAAAATACTTTTTAATCAATTGAAGCAGGATCCCGAATAAGATCACAAAGGAGAGGAAAAGGCAAAATTCCGAAACAAATCTACATTTTAAATTGTCCTACTACAACAGCCGACTGGATGTATGTGATTGTGCCTCGAACCTCTGACCTGATTAGGTTTTTGAATAAGTAGAAACAAATGAGACACACATGTTTTAGCTGTACCAAACACCTACAGCTACTATACAGCCAGCTTCCAAGGCCCATATTTATTCTAGGAGGTATCTCAAGCAAAAATTTAAATATAGAACAACGTAATTCATCATGAAATCTAAAGCCTCATTTACACGATGCAAGTAGGTATCTTACCTGTGGCATACTTAATCTACTGACAATAACATTGAAGCCACACATGACTTGCATCGTCTAAACACTGATATGACGATGCAAGTTTTTTAGTTGCTGCGATATAATGTATAGCGTAATTAACCAATAATGTTCCCACTGGTGGGAAACAGGTCACCTCTCGTTGAGAGGGAGCCACAATCCACTACGCGGGCCCCCAGTGAGGGTTGATAGATGTCACATAGCTTCTTGGTTCTAGGACATGCCGGATTCCTGACGATGTTTCCTTCAACGTTTTGAGAGCTGAAATAATTAACACAAAGTATAAAGAAAAAATAAAAGTCATTTATTAAAACTAGGCTGAGAGTCAGCATTTTTTGAACGTCAAAATTACATAAGACAGTCCCCCAAAACGCTCGCCCTTCACCATTTCCTAGTGCTTTAGATGGAAAGAAGAAGTGGCGCAACAATCTCCAGCAGGTTTAGCACGGGAACCGTAGTCAAGCGGTTTGTCGTCGGAAGAGTATACAAAAATGACGTTTCCGTATAGACAGTTGACAGTTTTGTACCGAGAAATGTAGACAAGCGATTTCTATTCTACTGAAGAGTTAACCTAAAAAGCGTCATGCTAAGCCTGCTGTAAACACACGATTTGTAGGTCGTAAGTTCAAACGATCGAATGTAGCGTGAGAACCGCCTAAGTTCATGCTAGTGCAAACGGGCCTATGTCTCTTAGTCCATACACGTTCGAACGGACATAAAAATATCGCAGCGGGATATTCAACGCACTCCTTAGCGCCAAGATTTGAAAATCGAACTATATGTTGTTCGCCACCTACTACGATCCTAACATACTACTTTTGCCTCGTTTACATTCGTACATCTGCAGGCTTAGCATGACGTGTTCTATTTCTACAAAGAATAGACAGTGCTTTTTCAATACAAAGTGACATTTCGTTTCTCCATTTTTGACATCGCACCGTAGATATCCGTCTACAATCTGTGTTAGTCTTTCGTTTCTAACGATCTTTGTCTAGGTCCTTATTTATAAATGTAGACTATTTCAGAAGAATATTTCTTCCCAAACTGTCAAAATCACACTGACAACAAACTTTCTACTCGACGGCCACAAAGTATAATTTATGATTATCTACAAAAAATCATTTAGCTAATAGTCATGTCTATTCTTCCGTCGACAAATCGGTGCTCGTGCTAAGCTAGTTGCGAAAATCCCACCGCGTCATTTTTCATTCAGCAAACACGCTATTCAAACAATTCACTACACATAACCTTACATTATTACATCTGGAGACACTCCACCCTCAAGTACGTTGACACGATCAATCACAGCTTCCCGGGAAATATGTAAATTTGTTTTGAAAAAGTTATGCGGCCAATCTACGGGATCCTTCAGCGGGAGGATTATGAGGGCGGCACGGCACTAGAGGGATTTAAAAAGGCTTTTGTATCAAAATGGCTTGGTTGCTGGTCGCAATCAGCCTTTCATTAATCTTCATCTCGTTCGCTGTAATTATAATGTTTATTGCGAAATAATTTGCATTGGTTTCGTGTTTTTAAATAGCTAATCAGACAAGGTGAATTAAAAATTCTTCCCGCGTTTCCTCATCGTCATTTTCCTCGTCTTTCCACGTACCTACGTAAGATATACATACACACACGAGTACACATTTCACGTAGCAACGTACGTAGAGACATTTCTATTTCATCCACTACCTATTCCGGGTGGCAAGGACATGGAAACGCAGCCTGTTACAATAGATTCAGTACATGATTCTGAAGCCCTTGCGTAAAAAAAAATCTTCGGTTATTAATAAAAAAGGTGTTCAATAAATTTTGACCATGTAGTAGGCACTATACTTTTTTGTGAAACAGCAGTTTTTTTTATAACCGAGGAAAAATTTCTGCCCTACGTCTAGAATCATGTGCTGAATGGTTACAGTTTGCGCGTCGATGTATCTGGTCTGCCACCGTGTTTATGAAACGTTTGCAATCTAACAACCCGATTATCGAGAAATAACGATACATCGCATTACACCTTGTTAACCACACACAGACACACACACACTCTCGCGCAAATAGGTGCTCACGCCCATTGCCTTTAGCGGACGCTGGGTGTGACGACTTATATTGCACTCATGGACACACAACACTCTCCAAAGACACACATAGCACATTTCCTTTTGCTTTGTATGCGATTCTCGTCCTCTCAGTACTTACTTGAAGCTTTTACAATGTTGTAGTGCGTAAGTGCAATTTAATATTGTAATTTAAAGGGTGTGAGCCTGGAGATCTGTAATACAGGTCCTGAACCCAGTATAGACTCCAGCTGTCACAAAGGTTTGAATCTGCCTGTAACCTAGATACTATGTACAGACGCCAGCACATCAAGCTTCCCCAATCTGTCAAATTTCTTTGATAGATTTCTACTTTATTACATAAGCATAAGGTTCATGTTCAATTGGGAAAATTTGACAGTTTGGGGTAGCTTGATGTGCTGGCGTCTGTACCAAACTTGTACCTAAAATAAGACCGGTTGTCAGGCTTTCGAACGCCTGTCTACCCATAACGCCTGTCGGGTATTTATGGTCACGATCGTTATATAGTCGTTCACTGAAACCTCAAACATATCTACTAATAGTGCAGCAGCGCTCTCGAGAAATGTTGGACACACATGTATAGCAATCATTATACATAACGGCATTTTAATAATTTTATGAAATCTATACATCTATATCTATACAGACAATCTATAAAGACATAAATAAATTGGAGTGTCAGTTTGTAATATTAAAATAACCGCTTTTTACTAAATGCATATAGATGTGTACATGGTACATATACCAAAATATATTGTTTTCAATTTTTGTCTGTCTGTCTGTTTGTTCCTTCTAATCTCTGAAACCGATGGACCGATTTTGACGGGACTTTCACTGGCAGATAGCTGATGTAATAAGGAAAAACTTAGGCTACTGTTATTTTAGAAGTGTTATTTATTTTTATTAATATACATAATAAATAAAAAATAATAAAAAAATAACTATTCCGCGCGGACGAAGTCACGGGCACAGATAGTCTGAAATAAATAAGGACTTAACACTGTTTATGTTCTTTGGTAAAAATAAGTGGAAAAATACACTTTAAGAAGCGAACCCGCCTCTGCTTCCTATGGTTTTTGTGATTTGACAAAACATCGAGTATTTTTTTCTTTATCACACGTATTGTAAGTATAATAATACAGAACGTAAGGTAGGACGCTCTCAGGGTTGGTGGAGCAATGATTTTCGCAGGCTGGCTGGTAGCAGCTGGATAAGAGTTACCGAGGACCGAACTGAATGGCGTGCAATTGGGGAGGCCTATGTCTAGCAGTGGACTGCTGTAGGCTGATGATGATATTATTATTATTATTTATTTATTTTAATCAACATTGAATCATACAATTAAAATAATATCTTAACATTAGTCAGTACGTGAATCAAACAAAAAAATCCAAAAAAAACCTTCCGGAATAAATTACCTAAATAATGGTGAACACCGCGTCTAAATCGCGTGTAGTTTAGAAGAACAACGCAGTCGCACAAAGACACGAAAAGTGACTTTAATCCTTACTATCCTTACTTATTATAATTTTATTATTTATTATTAATATTATAAATGCGAAAGTAACTCTGTCTGTCGTGCGTTCACGCCAAAACTAATGAACTGATTTAAATGAAATTTGGTACACAGATAGTCTACAGCCTGAGAAAGGACATAGGCTACTTTATAACGCGAAAAAAGGGTTGTAAGGGGTTGAAAGGGGGGGATGACAAGTTGTATGGAAGTATAGTCATTTTGTAGAGCTGGAAGCTGAAAACTTATTTTTTAGGCTGTAGATTCGATATAAATAAATATAAAATTTTACCCTCAAGGGTGTAAAATAACAATATGGAATTGGGGATGAAAGTTTGTATGGAAATATGTAAGGTTTAAGGGAAAGACCCAAAGACACTATTCCACGCGGACGAGGTCGCGGGCACAGCTAGTTTATAATATGTTTAAGTAGAAATAGATGGAGAACATCTAGAAGTTAAGGGCACTAATTTTTAAACCCAGGTTTATTTAGATGCACAATTACTAAAGTAATTTTCAGGATCCCCATTAAGCTTTGTAAACAAAATAAGCGTGGAGACTATGCGGTACCTTTTACTGTTAAACGTAACAGTTAACAGTCGAAAGGACCAAATCATTAGCAAGTAGCGACGCAAAGCTGATAATCTGATTGTTTGAAACTTTAAAGTGCTTCCCGCCATTACGGTTTTTAGTCCTCTTAGCAGTAAATAAACATGGCCGACACACTTTACGTAATGGTTTTGTGCATACGGATTATTACAAGCATTTTGTTTCCTACTTTCTTTATACAGGAAAAGTTTTTATCCAGTGCGCAAACTGTAACCATGAATTCAGCATATCATTCTAGACCCCCCAGCGCAGAAAGTTTTCGTCGTCGGTTATAAAAAAAAAAACAGTTGTTTCATACATTTTGACCGCGTAGCATTTTCCCTACTACTTATGTCGTATATTGTTGGGGTCGGCATCCAGTCTAACCGGATGCAGTTGAAAATACTGGTGCGTGCACATGGTGCGTCTGCCTGTCCCCACCGACCTTGCTCGTTGAAGCGCCAGCCCGCGCCGCAGCTGAGCCAGTAGAGTTAAATTGCCCTACTAATAATAATAATGCCAATATTTTCCAGCCTGTCCCCACTTGCTGTCCCCCTAACAATGACGCCCTGAGCCGAGGCCCGTACCCCACAGGGGGTGCCCTCAGCGTGCAGTCGCCTAGTATGTAATTAGTTTTTAAGCCCTGGCTGGAGGCGTTAAGTTAATTCTTAACGGCAGCCCCAGGAAAGCCCGGTTAAGTAGTTACGGCCTCTCAAGGTCAACTACGAGATGCCATATTAAAACAAAAAACAAAAAAAGCGACTGCCTGTCTGACCTACACAACCCAGTAACTAGGTAATACGATACCCCTTGGTAAGACTGGTTGTCAGACTTTCAGGCTTCGGATGACCGGGAAAGACTGTCAAAGATTCACGAATGACAGCCGGGACCAACGGCTTAACATGCTTTCCGAAACACAGAGGGGACTTGGTATGTTAAGGTGGTCACCCATCCAAGGACCAACCCCGGCAGCGTGGCTTAACATGATGGATCGACCCGTGCGGCTGTTATTAATTAGGCACGGTTTCAGCTCGCCTCATTTGATTTCGAATAGTCACGAAAGCAATGCAGTACAGCTGAAAAGACGGCAAGCAAACGAGATGGAGTTATTTCTCAAAATAGAAGTCGTTAAGTCCAGAAATGGAATTCAAAATGCTTTATCACGTACTGATCAGTTTCCGATCTTCACCGTCATAAATGGCTTTAGCTGTAGGCTCTAGGGTTTTTTTAACAGCTGATGTTGCGAAAGTAGAACAATTGATAAAGTTAATTGAGAATACACTTTCGCCACTACGACCGTAGTAGGCGCGGACTTCCGGACGGCGAGTAATGGGTAGCTCGCTGTCCGGTAAGGACCAAGCCTGGGTAGACGGCGCGTTGTGTTCCACGCGCGCCTCAAAGAGATGTCAGCACCAACTGGTGGGGTCCGCAAGGGCCGATGCCGGCCAGGGGTGGGGGTTGTTTGAAAGAGAAACCGCGGCCCCTGGCACACAGGTAACTGAGGGAACACGGGTGGGTTGTAGTCAGTAAAAGTCTGACACGCCCTCCTGCTCCACCCAGAGCGGGAGAAGGTTGATGATTTCCCACCCAAAAAAAAAACCTATATACCTAGTACATATCCATACCTAAGTCGGCTCGAGGCCTACGTGGAGTCGGTGTGAATAATTTGATTCTAAACAAAAAAAGAATCTAATACAACTTTAATTAAGGAAAAATATTCATCAAAACTACATGATGCCATCTGAGGGTACACCAGTTTGGCGCCGTGCCATATATGGCAGCGACGTGTCGGATTTAAGGCCACGACTACACAGGTTTGCTAAAGGCTAGGACTCAAACACGACACGAAAGCTATTTCATCTATCACAACGTCCTAAATGTGTATCTACCAACCTATCCATCTATAGGTTATGGGTCGAAACGTTCGCGTCATCAGGCCCGAGTGTGCGCCAAAAGTTCGCTAACTGGTGGACACTTCACGTGACCAGAGGGCTGGCTCGTTCTTTGGCCAAAGAATGAGCATTGCCATTCAACGTAGAGTTTGACCAACGAAAGCTGTCCAAGAAAAAAGGCGGGAATTAAAAAAAATCAAGAGCTGTCAACCCTGGCTAAACACTGCATAAACGGAGTTGTTATAATTATTATTCAAGACATATTATTATGCGATATTTACATCAGTATAACCTTATTACCCCCGGTATATGGCATTTTTGGCATTATATAGAAAAGGTTGAATTAATAATTCGTGGTCAGCTTTCGTTGGCCAAACTCTAGCAATGCTGCCAGTCACCTGGACACGTTTCCGGATGATAGCTATGCGGTCGAGTACTTCGACTTCTGTGAATGATACAATGGATTAGCCATTGCTTCATATGTCCAAAAAAGATGTCTGCTCAATAAGGTAAATAACGCAATGTATGTTGTTGAACTGTCAGAATGACAGTCATTTCTACTGCTATTGTGGTACGCAACTACCCCGCAGTTCTAAGAGACGAAAAATATCGTAGATGCTATTACATATTACATATTCACACGCCAACTGGGATCATCAATGTATCGCTAGTCACGAAAAATGTACCAAAACTTCTTCTTTATTTGGCCCAATTACAAACACAATACTCTTCCTTTTCATAATTAAATCCATACACTGCCTGAACCAAATGAAAATATAATCCACACATTAGATTCGTAACGAAACACAGTATTAACAATATTCAAATTTGCTCCTGTCCTCAATAAAGTTACTGCTAGCGACACTTACACAAGTACATAACTTCGCAAGCACATTTACATATTATCAGGTATTCACTCAAACTATTAACAGATACAAAACTAGTACTACAGTATTTTTAACCGACTTCAAAAAGGAGGAGGTTATCAATTCGTCTTCGTCGGAACCTTTTTTTTTTTTTTTTTTTTTTTTTTTTTTTTTTTTTTTTTTTTTTTTTTTTTTTTTTTTTTTTTTATGTATGTTCCCCGATTACTCGAAGATGGCTGGACCGATTTGGATTTAGTTTTTTTGTTTGAAAGGGTATACTTCCCAGGTGGTCCCATGATCATCAAGTCAGGATCTGATGATGGGATCCTGGAGAAATAGAGAGAACTCTTCAAATTTTATAGGCACACGAAGCGATTTAGGTATTTTTTGGAAGAATACTTTCTCGTAGTGGTCTCATTTCAATTTGGTGAAGATCTGATGAAGAACTTTGGAGATAGGCAACGGAACTCCTCAATAAATGATAGCAAATGGACTGGGATTGCTGAAATCTCATGTCTGTCTATTGCTTACACCAGTTCATAACATAACATCACGCCGGTATGCTGTGAAGGGGTAAGCACATGTGAACCACTAAAAAGTGAAAAATAAAAACTTTTTCCAAAAAAAAAACAACCGACTTCCAAAAAACCACTACAAAGTGAAAAATAATTTTAATTTCGGAAGGCGGTGACAAAAAATTCAAATACAGCTCCAAAGACACCGACTTCCGAAATTAAAGTTATTTTTCACTTTGTAGTGGTTTTTTGGAAGTCGGTTGTTTTTTTTTTGGAAAAAGTTTTTTCATCTCACGAATCGACGCGCGCTTTTCTTGTGGTAACCAGCTGCACAAATAAGATGTGAATGTGTGCGTGCGTCAGCACGTAACACACAAACACAGTTCCGACTTCGCCCGCCACTCGGAGGGTACCATACCTACAGCTCCTACGCTTACCGACACATTCACAGCGTGTTTGTGGAGGGGCTCAACGACTCAACGAACAATGCCAACCAAAGAAATGACATTTTGGTAGGCCATATATATATACTATGTAAATTATTCAAACTACCAGACCAACATTAAAACTAATAAAGAAAATAAAATTACCCACACAGTCCTCACATTCACAATAATTAAAGTAAAATAATACTAAACAAAGTAAATATTCACTGTAATTTTGCATATACTTAATCTATACAAATAAATAAAATTGGAGTGTCTGTTTGTAATATTAAAATAACCGCTTTTTACTAAATGCATTATGGATGTATACACGTTACATACTCGTATACCAAAATATATTTTTTTAAATTTTTGTCTGTCTGTCTGTTTGTTCCGGCTAATCTCCGAAACGGCTGGACCGATTTTGACGGGACTTTCACTGGCAGATAGCCGATGTAATAAGGAGTAACTTAGGCTACTTTTATTTTACAATTTTTATTTAAAAATAAAAAAGTAACTATTCCGCGCGGACGAAGTCGTGAGCACAGCTAGTCGTACATATAAATATTCAGTTATCCTCTTCTTTGTGTATCGATGGCAAAAAGTTCAAACATGTCTGGCTCAAAATCCAGCAGCGCGAACTCTGCTCAGCTCCCTGATGCAGTCATACGATCATCAAGAACACAGGTGACGGGCATACGGCGCAGGATAGGTGGGCTAAAGTTTGAGGGGAGATGCGACATACACTAAATATTTATTGAAAACACAAACAAAATTATCATTTTAATTTTTCAAAGAAAATAAGATTTATCGAGGCTGATCCGTCCGAGAACTCGTTCAGAAAAAATAAAAAGTAAAACATAACCAATAAGTAAGAATATACAAATTAATATACAAAATATTCATATAAACAACCCGGAAAATATATATAACCAATTTACATGAATTTCGAACCACAATAAATAAGCCGAAGTACCTACTCTAGCACGAAGCGTTCAATTTTTATGTTAATGAAGTCATTACTTTTCTAGACACTTGTTTTACCAAATAAATTCCACAAAAAACACATATAAGTAGGTTTACACTCCTGGACTCCTAAATCAAGTCACCGTAAATATTAACATGTCAAAATCAAAAAAAGTTTTTATGCAGTTTTGAAGACGACGTAGGTACGAGTACTACTAGCCATCATTTTTGTGTCATCATTGTTCCAAATTTGAATTCACGAATTTGAAAAGAGAAGAAAAATACAGGGTTTCTCGATTCAGATGTCCGCCAGTGTATATTTTTAGACAAAACCGAGTTACATTTCTCATGTATTATATTTATATAACATCACGCCTGTATTTCCCAAAGGAGACAAGGGTAGAAAGGTACACGGCACACCTGATGTGCCTACTACGTTTGTATTTACACCCTAAACCGTTATCACTTCCTATTAATTGGGGCAAGCCCATACACGGCTATTTACCGGGCATGTTCCCTTGATAGAACCAACGAGATACCAAAGTAGGTACCTCGTTGATCCCTTGTTTCACAATCGAACAAGAAAATACTTATCAATGTTGCTATTGGCCAAAAATTTAGGTTTTAGAACGCAATAAAACCAAAGTGAATATATCATTGAAATGTACTGAAAATACTGAAATTGAATAAACTTTGAAAATATAAGACTGAATTTGTAAATGAAAATGCACACACAAATGGCATAGCTACATAAAACATACAGAGGTACAGTCACGAGCATAAATACCTTACACTTATGCACTATTCAAAAGCGATTTTCTCCTAAAGTACCTATTGATAGACATTTTATGGTGCTATGAGCAAAATATTGTCTACATATTACGAAATAGGTCTATTCTCAAAGCTGCATTTTCATCAAAATGATACATGAACAAGCCTCCTCGTGTAGCGCAATTTGTTCCACCAGTAACTCAAATGAACCGAGCGCTCGGCGCATCCTGGACAGTCACACCCAATACCTTGATGACTGGCCAATTCTACCCTTGCGGTGGTAGGGCTAACGCCCACCTGGTTCGCGACCACGCTCCCACCGGAGTCCGGCGTCAAGCAGCTTGCTGTGTTTCGTCGATGCGTGAGAGTACCAGTGCCTTGAACAAGAGTGAACAGGCATTTTCTGGGCACGCTCGATACATAATAGACCTCATCAATCGCTTTCCATCAGGCGTGATCGAGGTCAAGAGCAAGTAATTAGTAATAAAAAAACAAAATACGTATTTAATTTCACATAAACCTACATGGGCACTTATGAAACGTCAGAAGCTAGGTGCAAGGTTCCAATTGGTCGTTTCGAATGCAGAAGAGCTGGCAAGAAACTCCAAAAAAATGTTTGGTTTTTACAATATTTTCAGATTACAGTGTTAATAGGTACCTATGGGTGGACAGTGTAGGCCTATCAATAAAAGTAAGTAAGTTATCAACAAGTACCAGGTACAGTCCACAAGGTCCAGTACTTATTTCACGAGAAAACCGCTTTTGAATTTTGCGGTAACAGTATATTCGTGACTGTACATAAATAAGTCTCGTTGTATCGTACAAGACATTTGAGAGATTATATCAAGATCAACAGTATATAGCATTCACGAAGGCCCTGTTCGTGTATTTTCCACAACTGAAGCAAAACCATTGCTATGCACTGAAAGGGTTTTGATCCAGACCCATCCATTGTTGTCACGTTCAAAAGATGAGTGCGATTTAGTTTACAAAACTATCTGTAAGACTCAATACAAAGGAATCTTTTGGTATCTATCAAGGTTTTGCATTCAAAAAGCTTATTTAGAATGTTAACAAACATTTTTCAATCGTTAGAATAAACAACCAAGGGTAGTTCAACGGGATGGCGGCACAGGGGCACGGGCCCTCTCCAAACGAATCGTCTGAATGAACTGGCCTGTATGTTTATCCATCAAGACATTACTTCAATGAGGCAAGCTGAAGAAGTACCTACTATATCTTCAGCAGCAGTGGCGTAACTATTAAGGTTTAAAGTGGTGCAGTCAGTACGTACTTGGGAACAGAGGTCTGCTATGCCAAAAATGCACCGGCCTAGAAAGAATCGGCGAGAGAACTTCAGGTTAACATATACCCACCCAATGCAAAAAGATAGCGCGATCTGCGGGGACTCGCGTGTCCAAAATTAATACTGCTTTCCTCAACTCATGGAAATGGTCAATACAAAACTAAATCGCTCGCTTCGCTGACACAAATTTATTTTATTTAAGTATGCATACACACGTCACGTGCAGTATTGGTATAAAGCTGATTTACATCCGTCACCTCATACGTCCGGTCCAGTTGAAAACCAGCGTCAGGCACTAGTTGTCTGGCATTTTTGCTGAACTGGGCCTTTTTAGCGCAGCAGTGAGGCACACTTTGATGCTAGTTTCTGACATCGCACTTTACACTTTTTGTTGGTTTTTATTTTTATTTTTTATTCTTTTGCTTTATATTGTGTGCCTTTTTAGTCTGTGCTAAGTAAATGTATTTTCATTCTTTTTCTTCTTTCTTTCTGAGGGAGAGGCAATCTCTGCGCCCTCACGGCCCTAGTCGCCGCAGGAGTCGCCCTGGGCATCGGGAATCCCAGGCCGATTCCCGGCCACCGTAGGCGAGGGCTTGCGGATGGCAAGTGATGGATAGCTCGCCGTCCGGTAAGGACTAAACCCAGGTTGACGGCGCGTTGTATTCCACGCGCGCTTCAAAGAGATTTCAGCACCAACTGGTGGGGTCCGCAAGGGCCGATGCCTGCCAGGGGTGCGGGTCGTTAGAAAGAGATACCGTGGCCCCTGGCACACAGGCAACTGAAGGAACACGAGTGGGTTTTAGTCAGTAAAAGTTCGACACGTCCTCCCGCTCCAGGGCGGGAGAAGTTATTTGATTATTTCTTAACCTAAAAGAAAATAAAAACCCATGAATCAGGAGGTAGGTAATCCTCATTACAAATCATGACCAACTATTAATTTGATAAAGAGCATCAAACCAATTCCTTTTCAAAATAAAGGCACCAATTCAACGTAGGCCAAGTATGTACCTACAATTGTATATGTATTTACCTCTAGCCCCGAAAGTACATCAACCCAACATATTAATTAACGTGAATTTATCAGACGTGCTGAAAAGAAGTGGTTCTCCAGCCCAGCCCAGTTAATAGTTAAGGAAGTATGCGCAATGGCCGACCTCTCTTGTGCTCCAAATTGATTCCGTGCTCGAAGTGGCCCTTTGTTATCGACCAATAGGTAATGGAGCAGTGAGCAGTGCTTACACAACCCTCACTATGAATATTCTAGACGTAATTTAATTTTCTGAAGAAACTGCTTGCATTACCTACACATTGTTATCGGACAAAGGCTATTTTCAATCTGGATTGCGGACGATGTTCAAGATATCAAGAGAGGCGAATATAGTCACGTTAAATTCATGTCATAATTCTGTTCCATGGAGGTCAATAGATAATCCATACCACTGTTTAAGTTGTCACAGTTTTGACACGCTTACTGCGAAGCAAAATGGAGGGCTATGATTTTGACCGGTATGTTTGTATGTTCATCTGTTCCCTCACCGCTTCTAAACTACTTACCAGAATTTGACGAATGAGGTAAGTATCGTTGCAAACGTGTTTGTCGTCCGCTAGTTATAGGCTACTTATAGACAACGGCTTTTAGATAATAATAACTTCTAATTTCATACTTTTTAGACCTTGATTTTTCAGTAGTAGGGTTTTAGTTTTTATACTTACTTTTTTCACGTAGTTATTCGATTAAACTTTAACCTATCGGATTTACGATACACCAATTAAACGAGCCATCAAATCTAAAAATTCAATTCAACTGCTACTGGTGAAATTCAATCAAAATTGTACGTAAAATGACCGAACACTGTGGATTCCAATTTGATGACCGCACAAGCGAATCGTTTTTCAAGATCGGAACCCATTTAAACCACAATACCGGTAATCGGGTCGTGGCCATTCCAGTCAAAATTACGTTTACAGCCGCTCTCAGGACCGGTCACTCCAACTAGAGAGCTTGCTATATTTAAAATTGATTTATTTTATTTGTATATGTTTTTCACGTTTAGGGTCGAGATTTGAATGAGTGGTGACCCAGCAATTAGAGGCACAATGTGAGGTAGGCCCAGTATTAATACAAGGGTTCTTAAAAGTCATTTTTTTCTGAAGTTACGTAGCATGGATTGAACTGTAATTTCGCGTTTAGTTACTTCATGTAGGTACGTAGTTATTAAATACCAGACATGTCAACATTTTAAGAGGCTTGTATTATTAATGTTGCCAAGAGGATGAAGATGAAGATTTTTATTAGCAGTAGATAAGTAAAGGCTCCCGGCAGACAGGCGCAAGGCGACTTCGGTAGAACTAATTCCACGAAGTTTCATAAAAATGTACCACCAGAGTCGCAATATATGAAATATTTTGATAATGTTAAACATATCTCGTGCGGTAAATGAAGATGTTTCTAAAACCGAATTCGCAGTATTTCATATGTATTAAGAAGTGAAAAAAAAAACATTTCAAGTACAATTGAAACAATACTCCAAAAATGCAATAACAGTTATCACACAATTACCAATTAACAACCTACCAACCAACGCTTTAACACAGCTTAAAACTCAATAACCTACGAATACGAATAATCCACCATTACAATAAAGCAACAACCTTAAACCCTTTACAAATGGTAAACCAGTTAAGGCACATGCCGCGGTAAATCGAATAATAAATAAGCTGCAAAAAGATGAAATCTTTTATCTGTATCGGCTGAACGCTGTCACTGGCTGAACACGATACGGAATTACCGTCGAGGTGGAAAAATCAGGCTGGTCTCGGTTCCACAGCCTCCTCAAAATAAAATCTCCGCTTCACGCCCCAGTTACCCGACCGGAAGATTCGCCATTCATTCCGTTCACATGTGTTTACGGTACGAATCCGGATGTATTCGAGCGCGACGATACGCCTGCAATCTTTGCCTTTTAGTCAGATTATTACTGTTACTGTGACCGTTTTTTTACCGGTTTTGGTAATGGGTTTTCGAGCGTGCATTTTGATGCATTTCTGTTTTAACTGGGAAATGCTCAGAAGATCACTTTGAAGATGGATGAATGTCCATGAAATTCTGATTTTGATGCCTTTCGGTATCAGTAGTAATACTAGTAATATTGGTTATTAGTTACACAGCCTTGTATTCTGCTCGTTTTTAGTTCATAGCATAATCAGCCTATGATGTTCCCACTGTTGGGATACACAGTGTCCGTTTTTCGAGAATGGGCGGGCTGTAATCCACCACGCGGGCCCAGTGCGGGTTGGTAGATTTCACATGTCTTTGAATTTTTGGTTTCAGGACATACCGGTTTCCTCACAATGTGTTCCATCACTGTTTTGAGAGCAGTGAAGATGAAATTATTGACACAAAGTAAATTGCCTGCCTGGATTCAAACCCACGACCTACAACCGATGCCAGGGCCGATTCCGATAGACCACCTGCTCTTTTAAAAGTAAAAATTAAGGAAAGAAAATATACAGACTAAAAGGCCCAACATAGATTGATACTACAAAAACGCATATTTTAAAAGGCCCAACATAGATTGAAACCTACTACAAAAATGCGTATTTGTGTGTTTGTATGTTTTAACATGAGAAAAGATTCGCCAAGTCAGTACTGTTGGTAGTACGACTGACTACCGAGGGTGTGCCCACAGTACTTAGCTAGGTATTGATTGACATTAGAGTATCTTTTATGAGTCTCATCAAGTTAGGTCGTTTTCGTGACTCTAATAGATACCCTTTTTTGCAGTAATGCCTACCTAATGAGGACTGATGAAATATACAGCCAGGGAGCTCCACTTTAAGAAAAGAAACATACAAAATACTTTTATTATTGATTGAAAAAGGGTACAAAGAAATAATTAAAAATTCAATTAAGTTAAATTCATTTATTTCAGACTAATAATGTCCATAATTGTTAGTACCCAACAAGGGTCTTATAAAAACTAAGTAGGACATAAATGAAAAAAAAAAATAGCCATCTCAGGACGCCTGTCAGGTGTGAAACATCAAAAATATCTTGTATATACGAGTAAAATATACAAATGTAACGATATTTATTAAAGGAAATAAATATGGCATGAAAAAATACAGCAAAAACAAAAACCAAATATTCAGATTGTTTTAAAATCTGCACCCTAATTGCGTAACTCACGATTAATCATAATGTTTCGTTTTGAAACCGATGGCTAAACCATTGCTTCTTATGTTCGAAAAATGTGTCTGCTCATTAACGTAAATTCAAATTCAAATTCAAATTCATTTATTGACATAATAGGTTATAAAACTTCTTTGAAGCCTCTGACTCCCGAACTAGGTGTACCTGTATGTCAGGAGTCAGCGCCCTCTCCCATTTTATTTGGCTTAGAAACTAATGTCAACATAGGAATAGGCAAACAAATGTGCTACAACATACAGTTTTTTAAAAAAAATAGTGAAAACAAAATAAAAAATATTAAAAAAAAGAAAATAAACATCAATAACGTATGTAACTTATTCTAAAATTATTATTATATCGTGCTGTGTGTGTGTGCGTGGAAGGTGTACGTGTGCGTGTTGGTGGGTGCCAATTCGTGTTTGTGTATGAGTAGGTGTATGAAAGAAAGGTGTGTTCTATGTATGTGTTCCTTAGTAGATAGAGATTAATTATTCATTATTTTCTCTACATCCTCATAATCAAGAGTAAAGAGCCAGTTCTTTACTTTAAGTTTACATTCGTGTAGTGTTAACGGATAAAAATGTAAGATTCTATTAATTTTGTTGTATAAATATACAGACAGAAAAGCGTTTTGTCGTCTTGCAAAAGCCGTGCGACATTTAACAGATTCAACTACGTTTGGAGTTGTTCGCTTATTTCGATGTTTATCTGGATCATATGGGGTAGATACGTGTTTTTTAGCAATTATCTGGAAAATAAAAAGTTGTCTTACTGTAAATACCCGGCACAACTCGTATAATGTCTTTGTGGGAAATCTGTATGGTTTAAACAACATTGTTTTAAGCAAGGACCGTTGTGCTCTTTCCAGGCGTAAGAGATGCGTTTTACATGCACCTCCCCAGACCCCAATACAGTAACCAATAACTGATTGTGCCAATGCAAAATATACTGAACGGAGGAGATCGCTGTCAGCCACATGCCTCAGATTTCTAAAAACCCAAACAAGTTTCCTGACTCGTGACGAAACCATGTCGATATGCGGTTGCCAGGATATTTTCCCGTCTAAGAGAACCCCAAGGTATTTGACTGTATTAGATTTGCTCAGAGTTGTACACGAGCACTGTTGTGTGAAAGGTAATTTGCATGTGTGAATCCGGACCTCCACATTGGGCTGTTTTATGCGAGCGTTAGTGAATTGTACAAATGAGGTTTTGGATATATTAAGTGTTAACATATAACGTAATGAATATTGTTGAAATGTCAAAATGAAACTGCTTATGATTAATCGCGTGTTACGCAATTATGGAGCTGGTCGGTTACGGTTTGACCCACCGCATTTGATGTTTCACATCAAAAAAATTGTTGTACTTGAACTAGACTAAGTTCTATATCCTATAAATTCTACGACCAAGACTTTGGTATTGTTTTTACGAGTCCGATACTACCAAACGTTTTACGATCACCCTTTTCCAGCCTAATCGAGCCACTACAATGGTAATCAGAATCCGATTCATTTACGATCTCATTGTCTTAACATAAAAATAAATCTATTCGAATTGCCGAACATTCTTGAAAGAAATTACGCAACATTCTACCTAACCTTCGTTTTCTGAGGAGGTTCGATTAGTTAGAAAGGTAGAATTCGCCGAGCTGTATCAGCTAATCTGATGAACTGAACTGTACAACCAGCTTCCGTTTGGCTTTTAAGATATTGTGTCATTGTTTTCTTTGTTTTGTGATGTCACAAAACAAAAAAAAAATATTTATATAGAGATAGCACTGGCAACACAGTTTTAATTCCATGATTTGTTTTTATGACATATTTTTATTTTATTTTTGTTTTTTTGTTTTATTGTTTTTAATCCGTGAGTTGATTTTTATCATTGTTGTTTTTATTGTTTTCTTTTATCATTGATGTTTATGTTATGCCCTATTCCTTCACATTTACAAAATAACATATAATGTTTACATACCGTGTGGTGGGACCCTGGTGATCTGCTATACAGGTATTCCTAGCGCAGACACCAGTCTCTCACAAACTAGTGTCACTTAGTTTTTAAGCTTATATACCATTGTTTGTGAAGAGAAAATAAAATAATTTGAATTTGAATTAATTAACCTGAGAATGATGCCATACTCGACACTATCCGAAATCTAAATTAATAAGCAACTAGCTTCTGCTCACGACTTCGTCTCCGTGAAATTTCTTGTTTTAACATAAAATATATCCGATAGCATCGTATCGTCCGGCCGCGGTATCAGGTACTTCGTTTTCTCTTAACGTTTTTTTTATTTTTTATCGGTTCCTTCGGCCTCGCCTCCTATAACCTTCCTTGGGCTATAAAATGAATTAACCGTTTTTGAAATCCAACTGGTAGTTGCAGAGGTTACCGATTAACGAACAGGAGCAACTGGAAAGAGGCATTTATTTGTGTGTAAGTTTCTATGAAGAGGGAAGCCGGTAGGAATCGAGTTATACGGTGCTTTCGCTACTGCCCACTACCTACCGATAACTCGGTAAATCGGGGCCAACACCATTGCGATACACAAACAAACAAATGCCTCTGCATGAAATTAATATAGCTTCGATAGTTTTCAGAAAACAAAAGTATAATACAATCGCAACAATATATAGTCCATTACATTTAATATTTAATAAACTGACCACGTAATAATTCGGTGCTGCCAGCAAACCAAACCGTAGTATCGCCTGGTCGCCTGCGGAAATTACTAGCCGCGATGGATTCCGCCGACGCCACGTCTGCAATGCAATAAGACCCGAGGATATATGGACGGTAACGGACCACGATATATCCTAAATATCGTACGAGAAATGTTATTAAATGTCAGACTACATGCTTACTTACACAGAGGATTATTGAAGTGAGTTTATTTCATGTGTAGTGCTATTAATGTTTGTATCAAAAACGGCAATGGGTCGGGTTCGATTCCATATAGTAAGGTAACATCATTTAAAACCACATCTATGCAAATATAGATATTACGAGTATTTATATCCATCCTTATTAACGAGAAGAGCAGTAACTAACTAACATCAGTTTTACGTTAAAAAGTTCATCAACATTGTTTCTACATAAATGTATTTTTATGTAGGTATAGCCGTGGGCGACCTTTATTTTTCAGATAGCAGTTATCTGACTTAAAATATCAGCCAAAAATTGTGTATATTCTGTATTGAATTGTAAATTAAATACTGAATTGTATTCCAGCATTTGCCATCGGAATCAACGTAGGATCTCAGGTCTATGGACTCCCAGATGCTTCAAGGCACCATACTCTGTTTTTAGTCCTCATGTCATGACAGACAATGGGCTTCCATGTATTTTTTTTATCACGATAACGACATCGCTTTTGCGAAAGTAATCCTACAAACAACAAATCACAACAAATCCGACGTGATTAAAACTGAATTACCCAAATAAACAAATGACTAACTCACCTAGATCCCTAAACATGAACCAATGAACGAATTACAAATATTTTGAACTGATTAACTTTACATTGTTAATGTGTGTTTACAAATACAATGAACCCTTACGAAACTATCGCCCTAGTTTAATTACCTTATATACATTTACTTGCATTATTTGAAATTCAAATAGCTTTATTCGTTTCCTATATATAATAGGACAACAGGAATAGGGAAACAGTGTGTGTCCAAGAGTGGTTACAATAACATATATTTCAGTGTGTTTCTTACAACGAAGGAGGTAGGTCACTCTTGGTTTATTTCTGTTGTTTATTTGATACAAACGTTGTTATTGCGTAGTAAAAATAATAATTTTGAGATCTTCTGTTTTGTTATATTATAGTGTACTTCAAAGACAATGACTAGATTTCTCGGCACATATCATACGCATCTACAATTTTTTAATCGCAATTCATACCGGGATCAGTTCACAATTTATTTAGAAGAATCAAATGAACTTTTAGCGGTAAGCCTAGAGCAGAGTTCGTTTTAGTCACTGTGGTAATACTTAGTACATTGAATTTCCGTTTTCATTGGCTAAATTTCTTATCCGTTCTTCGAATTTTCCACAAAGAATCTGAATTAGACTACTTATCCAAAGTTAAATCGTTTTGCACATGATTTTACAAATTTTCACATTCTTTTCATTGGAAAACGTTTCATAGCTTCTGCCTTCATACCAAGATCTTTCAATTTCCTTAATCTTGTCTTTTATTGCAATTCCTGGACGTATTTTCCAAGAAAAGTTAACGAAAACTTGATTCGAAACTCTTAATGAGGTAATCAAATGCATCTGGCGTTCAAACAAGTGCAATTATTAGACTTAACAAGTTTTAACTTCCTTGCAATTCATCTTCCGAGGCAAAGGCCATTAAATTTTTATCGTTAAGTCAAGCATTATGGTCAATGTAGCTACAGCTATATTAGTTAGGTCTTCATAGAGATTTGTTCAGATGAAGCGGTTACAGAGAATATTGTTGAAGCGAGAAGAATGAGACAATTTCGGGATCTGATCTCTCTAATAACATACCACTTAAGAGCTATAACGTCATGTAATTAACATAAATACTTTTCCATTGTTATCAGACTCAATGAGCTTGCCTAACAGACGAGAGGCTATTATCACCCCTTGTTTCCTCAAAGGATTGGGCAGAGGTGTACACCCACATTTCGCCAGTTATGTTTAAGTCTCAAATAATAGGTGGCGAGCCTAAGTAGAAAAACGCAATAAAACTTTACCCGGCCTGGGAATCGAACGTAGTACCCTAATTGCGTAATACGCGATTAATCATAATCGGGTTAATTTTGACAGTTCAACAATATTCATTGCGTTATTTACGTTGTTGAGCAGACACATTTTTCGAACATATGAAACAGTGGTTTAGCCATCTGTTTCAAAACGAAACAGACAATTTGTGTGATGGGTCGCACAGTGCGCTGGATTGGAGGGTGGAAATACGATCGGACACTATGTCACTGTGAAGATGGACGGTGGACGATGGTACTTAAGGAAGTACTTAATAAATGAAAAGACTATATGATTACGTCAAAGTTAGCGAGTACTGAAGTCAACTGCTACTCAGCCTACTGTCTTGTATCAGAGAGTTATCATGAGTTACGCAATTTGGGTGCAGGACCTCATAGTGCTTGCGACCACTAAACCAACAAGGCAGTCGCTCTCATATAAAGGAAAATTAATATTATTAAATAAGTAATATGGGTGAAAATTTATATTATTTAATGAGTAATATGGGTGAAAATTAATATGATTAAATAAGTAATATGGATGAAAATTAATATTATTAAATAAGTAATATGGGTGAAAATTAATATTATTTAATGAGAAATATGGGTGAAAATTAATATGATTAAATAAGTAATATGGCTGAAAATTAATATGATTAAATAAGTAATATGGGTGAAAATTAATATTAAGTATTAAATAAGTAATACGGGTGAAAATTAATATGATTAAATAAGTAATAAGGGTGAAAAATAATATTATTAAATAAGTAATATGGGTGAAAATCTTTTTCCCAGCAGTAGGGTAGTTTCGAAATCCGGATATCCTAAATTATCTATTATTAATCTACAAATATTGTAACAGGACATTTACTGAGCATAATGGTATTATAGTCAGATAATAACTAAGATTAATTGTCCCGTGTTTTTTCCTACCTAGTCACAAAACACATGTTCCTTTCCAGACCATGCCTCCTCAAGTGGATCCAGTCCCCAGTGGAGTAGTCTTCGAGTCGGACACACAGACCTCAGACCTGGGGCTCGCTAAAGACGTGTCAGTACTAAAACATGCAAGTCCTAGGAAACACGAATATGTGTGGTTCAATATCTTCTGGTTCCTCTACTTGCATATTGCATCAGTGTATGGATTGTATCTCGTCTTCACTTCGGCTAAATGGCAGACTAACGTATTTGGTGAGTAGTCTTCTAAGTGTTATAATGTTGATCTTTAGCGCTATTTACTATTTATTTAAGTAAGTATTTATTGCGCTATACATTGTTTTTTTTTTTTGATATCCCATAACTCTAGGGTTATATTATACAGTATGGAAACCACATATATGCAATAAATGAAACCACATAATTTTTATTGACTTTACTGACGATACACAAAAAAAAAACAAAATCGGTCCAGTAATTAGGTCAAAAAGTAGAGTTCTAATTTTAATCAAATTTGAACACTCTGTAGAATTGGGATCACTAGGTCAATGATTCAATGAACTTGAATCCTTGAACATTGAAAAGCGAAGTTACAACGCAGTGCAAACTATCACGACACTGTTACGTATTCTGCTTATTTGTCTAAAATGTAAAATCGGTACACCTAAACGACAAGGTTAAAAGGTACGTTGTGTAAACAGAGTGTTTCCTTTTACTTATTTAATTTAGATATTTATTTTGTTTGAAAATTTCCCTTTTTTAATTTACAGTTTTTCATTTAATATTTATTTTTTCTATACTTCTGTGGACTAATATTACTTGTGGTTTCATTTATTGCATATATGTGGTTTCCATACTGTATAAGTAAAAATTATACAAATAGTCCTCGAATATGTGCTTCAAAAATGCATAGTTTCGAAGATACATCAATCATAATTAATTTAGGTCATGACGAATCGTCACTTTTGCGACGTTGCCAAATTTCCGTACAAAATACTAACACTTGAATCTCCAGATGTGTAGGTATCTAAGTTCATTGATAAATACGAGTAATTAATCTTCATTCAAACCAATCATTCATAAAAATCTAAAAAAATGCGATGTTGACATTTTCACGTAAGGGTGTTTTACATTAATAATCGTGCCTTTGTCGAATTATTTTGTACGACAAAATTTAAACAAAAATAAAATCATAATCGATAAATAATTCATATGCCAGTTGGTTCTTTGATATGGTCTCATTCATAACCTAGAGTTAACGTATATAAAAAAACACCCTGTACATATGCTAAACGGATCAAAGCATAATTAAGGGCGATAATGTATGAACTAACGTCCAACGTTTCCGTATGAAGTAGACTGCGTTCAACTTATTGTATACCTACCCACGAAAATATTTGTGGTTTTACATTTTGGTCTTACTGTCTATGAGAAAAATTATATTAAGTACAGTCAGCGTCAATGTACCAGCGTTAATGAGCCCACACTTGGTAATTTCATCAATACTTCTTGCAAACGATTGGCCTTCTGTTTCCAGCAAATTAATTCAAATTATAGCAACATCTTTTAACTCAATTATTTTATTTTTAATAGTCAGATACTTTATATATTCTGAAGATTATATCGACAGTTTGACAGATTTTCTAAAAAAAGCTACAAACCGCAACATTTATTTGTCAGTTAGCAGATTTCTGACTTAAATATCAGACTTAATTTGTGCATATTCGACACTAAATTGTAAATTAAATACTGAATTGGACTCCAGCATTCGCCGTTCACCTAATGTGCGCCATCGGAATCGGCGCAGGATCTCATCGTCTATGGACTCACAGATGCTTCAAGGCACGCACTCCTCTCCGCGTAGTCCTCATGTTATGGCAGACCATGGGCTTCCAGGTAAGCAGAATACACCTCTATTACATCTTCTAAGTACTCCACTATTGGCAGAATAGTCTTGGTTCCTTACCTACTCTTTATTATATTGCTTCTTTTTTTGCGGTCTTTTCGGCGGCGTCGAGGCTGCTAGGCATAATCAGCCAGTGGCGTAACTAGCTAGGGTGGGGCAGGCAGGGCAAGAGCTTGGGCGTCTATCGAAGGCGTGCGCAAAAAGTCACCAATCTATACATATAATAAAATTGTAACAGGCCGATGTTTGTACATTAAAGATATTGAAGAAAAAATAGTATGGGGGTCTTTATTAGAGCAACAGAAGCCAAAACAACGGTTTTTAGAATTTTTGTCTGTCTGTATGTTTGTTACCGCATCACGCAAAAACCACTGCATGGAATTGAATGCAGTTTTCAATGATGTATTCCGAGAGGTCTAACTTAAAAAATAGGCTATATATTATCAAAAAAAATGATTATCTACTTGATTCTAAAGTCCACGCGTATGAAGTTGCGGGCAAAAGCTAGTTATTAAATAAAAATAAAAAAACATCAATAAACCATTTCATACTGTTACCTATATCTAAGAAATATGAAGAACTACTTGTATATATTGTGCAGTACGTGGATGAAATCTGCCTATTTCTATGCAAATTCTCTTAAAATTGCAGTATTGCAAGCCATTTTTTAGCAATTGAAATTATTACCTTCGTTATTGAAGGCTAGAATTGGCCAATAACGGTTGGACCGAGAAGCTAAATTTACGAAGGGGCGCAAATGTGATGCGTTCCCTAGCCGCCATTTTCTAGCCTATAATAATCCCACTTCTGGGACACAGGCCTCCTCTGGATGAGAGGTAGTGGGCCTTAATCCACCACGCGGCCCAGCGCGGGTTGTTAGATGTCCCATGTCTTCGAATTTTTGGGTCTCGGGCATGCCCGTTTTCTCACGATATCTTACTTCACTGTTTCGAGAGCAGTGGTGATGAAATAATTTACACAAAGTAAACTGCCTGCTTGGATGCGAACCCACGACCTACAACTCACAAATAGCAGCCGATACCACTGGGCCACCACTCCTGGGCATAATGATACCAATTTCAAAAGTCTTGTAAGCAGAATAATATTTCAAGCTTCGATCCGAAACCTACAAGAGTAAAAATGAAATAATGATTTTAAACTCTTTCTAAAGCGAACGCCTTTCTGAAAGGTTTTTCATGTAGATATAGATATCTACCCTTTTTTTTTTGCTTAATCCTCAGAGGATAGTGCAGGATTTATAAGTTACTAGCTACCGCCCGCGGCTTCGCCCGCGTGGATGTCGGAAATTATTCCACGGGAGCGTACCTAACACCGGGATAAAAAGTATTCTATGTGTTAATCTAGGTTATAATCTATCTGTGTGCCAAATTTCATTCAAATCCGTTCAGATGTTTTTGCGTGATTGAGTAACAAACATCCAAACATCTTCACAAACTTTCACATTTATAATATTAGTAGGAAGATAGTAGGAAGTAGAATTATTATTTAGTTTGATGGAAAGTTATAGCTAGATATATAAGTATATACCTATAGATACATAAGTACTGCAAATGCTAATTGTACCGTCGAACCAGCCTCTCATGTCAAGAGGCGTTTGCCTAAATCATTACCAGTCCTCATCAAGTCAATTAATGATAAGTATCTGCGCTGTTATGTCAAGAACTTGACTGTTTACTTAGTTAATGTGCAAATTGATGAAGCAGGCCCTGTGAAAGGGTCGATTAAAGGATCATTAAGGGCTATGTTACGTATTATTCTCGTTTAGGAGAAACTAGTAACTTTTCAGATACAGGAAGCTTATATAAAGATCAGACACCTAATTGTTCGCAGTACTTTTTTGGGCTTTAAAAGTAAATTAAACAAAACTTTATTTCAGACTACGGTCCATATTTTTGTTAATATTATGGTGGTAATAGATAAATAGGTTAATATTGTTAGTTTCCAAAAGTTATTTATTTATTTAGTCCTAGGACTGTCGCCACCAAGCGCCCCTGAAAGAGAGTTCGCTCTAGCAGCGATCATTTTTTAAGTTCCGTGTCTCGCCGAAGAACATAAAATCCCAAAATCAATCCAGTGAGCAAACTTAGCCAAGCATGCAATTTCCATCAGGCCATCCACAACTCCAAAGGCTACAAATAATTTTGTAATTTCCTTGTACCAGGACTCCATATTTGAGTGGGCGCGCGATCACCGCACCCACCACAAATACGCGGACACAGACGCAGACCCTCACAATGCAGAGCGAGGCCTGTTCTTCTCCCACATGGGTTGGCTCTGCTGCAAGAAGAGTCCAGAAGTCATCGAAGGTGGAAAGCGCATTGATCTCACCGACTTGTATGCTGATCCTGTTGTTATGTTCCAGAGAAAGTAAGTAAAAAACGATAATGCTAAGTTACGCCACAGAAAAGGGTCACAATATCCCCCAAGCGTAGCAAACAATAACTTTAGTATAAACTTAGTTTAATATTTTGTTATTCCGAATAACTTCTAGTCTGTTTTTGTCCTTGGACCAGAAACATGAGTTCAACGGAACACATTTCTCAGAACAAATAATCCTATTTCAACCCAAGAAAAGAAATAGTGAGAAAGAAAAAAAATATAAAATAGTGTCCCTACAAATATAACCCTCTACGATTATCTAATATCCTCCAGAATTCTGTGTTATAAGTGAAACCATAAGTCTCTGCGAGCGGTTGTCGCCGGTTCTGTCTCCAATATATTTATACGTACGCTTACAAAAGCTACTGCTGTACCCGGTATTAAAAAGAAAAGCAAAACCTATTTTTCTAAGACCACAAAGGTCTTAAACTGGGGAGGTAAAATATAAAGAATCGCGACGTATCAACCACCCACAGACCTACACGTTCTCTGAAAGTTTAGCTCAAATAGCATTTATAGTGAAGTACAGATTTTCATTTCATCACGTGTAGCCCCAGGCGTTAGGTTGAGGGCATTATGAAGTGTGAAACAAAGTTGATGTCGACATAAATTTAAAACTTGTTTTTATGTTGAAATGTTGATAGTCTGTGTCCGAGGGAGTTGAAGGTTGTGTGTTTAGAAACGGGACTCTCGTTATTTTGATGTCGTTGTGCTTAAACGTACGTAAAATATATTTAAATATAGGTACTTTAACGTTGGGTTTAAGTTTTATTTTATCTAATGCATTAAGTGGATGTGATATTCTCCTGTTTTTTACCAGATGTTAAAAAGAGGGTCCAGCATTATGCGTCTAGACACTAAGATCTCTTAAAGCTGGTCATTAACCTGCTTTCGAGCAGACTTTAACAAACCTAAATAATGAATAAGGTAGCAACAAGAAAAATAGGGAAGCATGTTGCAGATAACTATATTCATGACTGGATTATTCATGGCTAACGCAGTTTCAAGCGGGCCACACCGTCTATGAAAAAACCTGCTGTATTTACTTTCATACCCTTGTACACTTCGTACACGGTCACACCGCAATTTCTTGAAGCAGCTGTTATATGCGCTTGACTATACCAGCACTATTCTTCCACAGGCACTACTTGAAAATGATGCCGCTGCTGTGTTTCGTGCTACCCACCGTGGTGCCAGTCTACTTCTGGGGCGAGACGTGGACGAACGCGTTCTTCATCCCTACCATCTTGAGGTACACCTGCGGGATCAACGTCGTGTGGAGCGTGAACAGCTTCGCGCATGTCTTCGGGTACAGGCCTTATGACAAGTAAGTATTGAAGAGGAATTTTGAGTGGTCTTGAGTAGGTAATACCACTTTCCTTAGTTATTATGACCCTGGTGAAAATGTGTAAAGTTTATATAAATAAGCCTAATTACATTTACAGTACCCAATTGATGCAGCCCATTCGGGGAAACAAGGCGTGTTGATATGTTATATTAAAAGTCGACGATCGATAGATTCTGAACTTCACAAACCAACATCGTCAATAGCACTGACCAAATAAATACCACCATAAAAAAGATTCATAAAAATAAATTATAATTAATTAACGGCAAAGCACAACACTACTAGTCATCTAATATTGCAGAAACACCCAAGGGTGACATTATTCCCGATTCCTGCTACGAACTAGGCCAGGCTAACGCTAAAAGTACCCAAGTAATCAGATACGTTGGTTACTTTGAATCAATGCAGTACTAACAATATAATGGATCATGAATTATACATTGAGACCAAGTAGATAGTTTACTTGTAATTGATTAAGTACATTGTTATTATTCTTGGTAAGCCGATTAACGTTAAAGGTGTGCCTAATATTGTTGGTAGATATACCTACTTACACAAGTAAGTTCTATTTAGGATCGATTACCTAGTCGTTTAGATTCTTTTACCTACTTATATTAAAAAGTCTCATGAAGTCGTGACTCGGATTTATTTAGAATGAGTAGGTACGTATTACCTACGTTCCGTGGTATTGACAATAATCTCAAAATTTATCTGTCATATCTTTTTCGAATTCTGAAAATCTCTAACGATTTATTACCTAATATCTACTTACCTACCTCATTGTAACTTTAGTTTTATGTACTCTGGAATACATATAGATCTATCCCATGCCTGTAATACGCCGATAAATTTTTTTAAATGTTAATAGGCTCTCTACATTGCGTTTCTACGTTCGTAATCGCTTTACCTCAATTTTTTACCTCCAGTACCTACAAGAAGTTATATATAAATAAGCATCGAGTTTTCATAACTTGATTTTTCCTACTACTTATAAGATACCAGCTACTTATCTTTATTGAGGGGGACTTCGACCTCTCATTGTTACCCAAACGCCACACTCCTCCTAACTAAAAAGAGAGGAACGTTAAAAACGTCTCGGTCTCAGATTAAAATGTAAAAATATGTTTTTCTCCAAGGTCACTGAACCCGCGCGAAAACATTGGAGTATGGTTGATCTGTGTGGAAGGCTTCCACAACTACCACCACACTTTCCCTTGGGACTACCGCGCGACTGAGCTTCCACTCTACAACATGCTTACGCCCACCATCGTGTTCATCGAACTCATGGCAAAGGTATGTATTCATTCAGCCCTTTTTATCAAAGTATACAGCGGAAAAATAAATAGGCTAACCCTTGCGCGGTCAGCCTGCGATTAGGGTTGCCAAGTTTTTGAAAAAAAAATAAAACGTTTTTAACCATCCCGAAAATAAACATTTTCCTTTGAATACGACAAAGTTTAAAATATCACTAGCTGGACATTAAAGTATGGCTGCCCCAATGCCGACCTGATTGTGCGCAATAGCCAGTTATTTCCTTGAACTATGCTGTTCGTGAAACTTTAAGTTGGAGCTGGAAACTTGTTATGAAGACTTTATGGGCGAAAGTTTAAATTTTGGCACCGCAACATGAACTCACGTCCTAATGCATCGCAAGGGAATATATTGGGTTATTAATACGAATAGATAAAAATATTCACACACGGTTTCAACTACTCACAAGCAATAGATATTTACATTTTTTTACGATGAATAAAAATATTAGCTATGAGCTGTAGTAATAAAGTTACTTTTTTATGATCATAAATGATCACGGAAACGAGAATAGTGATCTACGGGAGCAAGTTAACCTGTCATTAAGTTGTGACAAAGACATGTGAATGTGGGTCATACTAGGTATACGCATTAAATGGGAAGACTTCTATTGAGATGGTATATACATATATAGAGTTGCCCTGTTTTGCTCACTAATACATATTATGCAAAACAGTATCGATTGCAGCAAGCTCTCCGCAGTCGCGCTTATTTTAAACGACTACAAGAAAGGATGCGTTATGTTTTTTTTTTCTATTGAATTAATTAATAAATGTGAATGTAAAATGATTTTTTACAGATCGGACAAGCATACGACTTGAAATACGTGTCCCCTGAAATTATAAAGCAGCGTACACACCGCACAGGGGACGGCTCACACCACCTATGGGGATGGGACGACCCTGAATTCAACGAGAAACTCAAAGCAAAATACGGCGCGGTCAGCCACACTGAAGACAGGACACAGGCATAATTTATTTGCTGTTCGCATTTACTTTTAATGAAGACTGTAGTAGAAATAAGGGTGTAGAATTTTACAACTCGACGAATTAACTTAAACAAATGTCGTAACGAAAAAAAAAATATATTAAATAAATAAACAAAATCATAGTTTTGTTTTACTTTTGGTTTTCATTTTACGCAACGAAAGTTGCTTAATTATGCTGCTATCGGAAAACTCCTCGTTCTGTTCATAATGATAAAAAAAATACAATAGAATTTGTACCCTATCAGCTCTACACATAAATGAGTAAAATGAAACAAGCTTGAAATCTTTTTCCAATGGTTCGCAGCTGGTGCCGTCGTAAGCGATAAGCGAAAATCGATATTGGCCTCTTCCATTAGCGAGGTATAATTAATGCAATGCAATCGTGTGCTCACTACACTGGAGTCCGCTAGTGACAGTTGTAAATTATAATTAACCGCATCATTACCAATGACACGGTAAATAGCTGTTCTAAAACTTAGGTACGATTTGATCACACACACAAAATAAACAAGTGCCTACTTTCGAGTTAAAATGCCTGAGGCTCCAACTCTATAGAAGAGGAATCATCATAAGACTAATAGTTACGGTCAGCAACCTAAGTCAATCACCGAAATCACCATAATATTTCATATACCTTAAACTATGGAAATGGGCGAGGCATGTGGCAAGACTATCAGACGAGAGGTGGACCATAAGGGCGACACGGTGGGGTGTGGAGAGGCCCAAGTGGGAAACAGAGGAAGACCCTGTACGAGATGGGCGGACGACATCTATACAACGGCTGGCCCAAACTGGATGGAAATAGCCCAAGAGAGAGACAGTTGGAATTCTTTGGAGGAGACGTTCATCTGCTGAGGGGGTCTTGCAAATTAATAACTTTCATTGTTTTAGATTAAGATGGGATATTATAAATTGCATATCAAATAAATAATCGCCTATCAATACATACTCATCATATTTTATATTCTTATTTACATCTAATAACTTATTTCACTACAAATTAACTAAATGTTTAACAAAACTCAAACTGCAGATAATTCGAAATTATACATCAATATAACATTACTTTTTTCCTCATAATGCAATACAGTTAAATTTATTTTTGTACAAAAATACTACATACATAGCATAAATACTGACTGCACAGCAAATTTTCCATATTTCATAGCAAAATAACTATCCCAGTCGCATATTAGACAAACATACGTTTACGGATATCTGGACGCAAGAGCGAGCGAAGCGAGCTCGGGACTTGCGGCACCCCGACACGGACAGGTTAGGTTCGAAGGGGATGGCGGGGTCTAAAAGACCCCGCCATCCCCTTCATGTTAGGTTACTTCAAACCCCGCACGCAGAAATAGGAGCCCCGCGAAGCGGGGCTCCGTCGAGCTATCATGGCAGGTGGTTAAGGGTAGTCTTTCCCTCCCGACGCCCTTTATTTAGAAAAACTGCTGTACATAATATAAAAATAGAAGCTATATTTAAAAGAAAAAGAGTTAACATGTATAATGTGCATTAAGATTATTAGCTGTGCATTGATAAAAAAGCTTTTGCTTTAGGAAAAATCGCTGTACGCTGCGAAAATATATTGTAGTGTGTTTAGTGATATTTTGAGTCGAATATTTTGCTGTGCAATCAGTAATTTTGATGGGAATTGGGAATCTTATTGCATAGAAAAAGGATATTTTTTTATTTGCGTTTAAATACTACACGATTAAGATTAGTTCACTTTGTTATTGCATGAACGAAAAGGTTTTTTTTTTTAATTATAAACTAGTAGTGACGCGTTACACCTCTACCGAAGCCTTTCAGGAATACCGAGTCCCGGGTTCCATTCCCATGTCGGGCAAAGTGTTATTGTGTTTCTCAATCATGAATTTCTGAGCAGCAGCCCAGATTTTGAAGTTTGGGGTGTGCAACCCCTGTGCCTCGGATAGCATGTAAAAGCCGTTGGTCCTGCAGGCTTAGCATGACGCTTTCTATTTCTACTCTACCGTAGAATAGAAATCGCTTGTCTACATTTCTCGGCACAAAACTGTCAACTGTCTACCTACACGGAAACGTAATTTTTTTCTCCTCTTCCGTCGACAAAACGATTCTCTACGGTTCTCGTGCTAAGCCTGCTGCACCTGGAATCTCTCTCAGGAACAGAGAGTGCTCCTATCTTTTCGCACATACTTGTACACTATAATATCTTATCCGTAGGTAGGTACTTGGCTAATCTCCGTTGAGATTATCGAAATTGGTTGGAAGGATTATTTATTTATAACTCCGAAGTTCAGAACAATCAATTATATTTAAATAAACAGCTGAAAACAGTTTATTGAATTTTGTGTTAATTTTGATTATGTCTGAATCGCACAATATTTTCGGACTGTTGTTGCTGACCATAACTAGATACTAGGTAGGTACCATCTGCAACGAAAGTCGATCACACGACGACCTGCCATGCCAGGGGTGCGGTCTGCCAGGGGTGTGGGTTGTTCGAATGAGATACCGTGGCCCCGGCACACAGGCGACTCAAGGAACATGAGTGGGTTTTAGTCAGTAAAAGTCTGAAACGCCCTCCCGCTCCACCCAGAGCGGGAGAAAATATTTGATGATTTCCCACTAAAAAAAAACACGATGACAAACTTGGACAGACCTCGCACCGTAAATTTCGAACGAACGAACCACTGCCACCAACCAACATTCTGCATCTAGTCTTTCCCAGGTAGCTATTGGAATAAGTTTTTTCTGGTATTATGCTTTTTCTGTAATAAAGAGAGTTTTTCTAAAAAGACATTAAATTCTGATTCTGAACGAATTTTAATCAAGCTAGCAACACTTAAATCATAACGTCAGTCTGTCACTGTCATGTGTCACTGTCATAGTGGTCACAACCAAACCAACTCACAATCGCAAATTGCATAGAATCGTTTGTTGTGGTAAAATAAATATACTGAGATTATCTTAATATCGATAAATTAAGTGACCTATATACTTCTAAAAGAAACATTACGAAGAATACATCGTAAACATAATAAGTCAGTAAGCCCAGGCTAGAAACGAAACGCAAACATTTCTTAACTTACAATTATGTTATCTTCATTAATAAAGGAACACCAAGCAAAACAAGCTTCAAAAAGAGTTATACAAGGTTAGTATTACAAGTAAAAATTATGAATAGAATCCAGTCATTGAACAATAACAAAACAGAAACATCGGTTTCTCCTTTCAGAACAAAAACGAAAAGAATGCATAGCTGCAGCTAACGACTTGACTCAAGCACTCGTCGACCATCTCAATGTTGGGTTTGTAAATACCTTTTACGACCTTTCTGTACTCTCATTGAAAGCTTAAAAAATATAATTTACACAAGAAATTGGATCTTAGCCGTTCACCTAAAATCCAGAACAATGATTTGCCTTTTTTTATGTATGTGTCAATTGCCTCTGCATAAGCGAAGTATTACCCAAGTAATCAAATCATGATTGGGTGGAAGTGGTAATACATGATTATGAAGTAATTACCCAACTATTTACAATAAGCAAACAACAGGAAAAACATTGTGATTGAGTTGATTGTAATAACATGAATGCTTATAATTTCCTTTTATCCTTCCAGAGTGGCACAGGCTTACCTAAATCAAAAAAAATTGGATGCTGAAGCAAAACTCTTGCATCAGGGAGCTATAAATTTTGCTAAACAGACACAACAATGGCTTGCACTTGTTGAAAACTTCAGTAGTGCCCTCAAAGAAATTGGTGATGTCGAAAACTGGGCCAGAAGTATTGAAAATGATATGAAGATTGTCACCGATACATTGGAAAGAGCATATGAAATGACGCAAGAACAACCAAGCATAACTAGTAGTGCTAGTAATCAATAAACCCTAATAGCAGTTATGATTTTAGTTTTATTACTGTTTAGATGTTGATCTCTGTTAAAAAGTAGTCATGAAATGCGTGAGGTTATCATTTTATGTCTCCCACTAATTTTTGACAATAGGGTATTTTCCAATTTATTAAAAACTATTTTAATTTGAAGATTGGGACGAAATATGTAACAGAAAAATAAAGATAAATTTATTTATATCCATTTTCTCAATTAAAAACGATTCAAATCGAATGTATTTTTCGTTGTTTTGAATTTACCGCCAAAACACTCCTTACGATGATTTTTTATCACGTGACCACACGTGACGTTCCTTGCCGGATTGCCACCATGTGATCTGGAGGCAAAGGTCCTCGCGCACATCTGGGAGTGTCGAGAGGAGGTTAAACGCCGCGTTACTCCGCTGCCGCGAGATAATCCGGGTATAGGCCGGGAATCCCAGGCTGATTCCCGGCCATTTCCCGGCTTGCGGACGGCGAGTAATGGGTAGCTCGCTGTCCGGTAAGGACCTAGCCAGGGTCGATGGCGCGTTGTTCCATGCGGGCCTCAAAGAGATATCAGTACCAACTGGTGGGGTCCGCAAGGGCCGATGCCTGCCAGGGGGGTGCGGGTTGTTCGAAAGAGATTCAGTGACCTCTGGCACACAGACAACTGAGGGAACATGGGTGGGTTTTAGTCAGTACCTAAAAGTCTGACACGCCCTCCTGCTCCACCCAGAGCGGGAGAAGTTATTTGATGATTTCCCACCCAAAAAAAAAACCATGATGTTTTGTTAGTACAGTTGCATACAAAAGTTTTGCTGGTCAGGTTAATCAAAATAATAAATGGTCATGATTAATTATTTTTATTTAAAAATCAGTCTCATACAAATTATATGTATTGTATACAGCCAAAGAGTATGTAAATACAACGCATAATTATCTATAGACCGATAAGATAAGATATAATTTTAGACCGCCCAGCACAGAAACTTTTCGTTGGTTATACAAAAAAAAAAACAGCTGTTCCATACATTTTGACCGCGAAGTTATTGCACTTTTCTATGAAACAGCTGTATTTTTGTATAACCGACGCAAAATGTCTGCGCTGGGGGGTCTAGAATGAGATGCTGAATTCATGGTTACAGTTTGCGCATTGGATAAAAACTTTTCCTGTTTATAGTAATTTGTGGTTTCTGTTTGTTCAAACCTATTGTTTCATTTTGATACCACAACGCAATGCCACACTAAGCTTTACACTCTCGATGCTAGTCACAGCAGCACGCATCGCTGCGTGCGATGCAACAGCTATAATTATGCGTTGTATTTACATACTCTTTGGCATTGTTGTCTTACCACGTCTAGATGTGTAACTTTTGGATAATATGTTGGTTCAGTGTGTAGTGTTTTGAACATTCAGATTTTTTTTTCTCAAAAACTAGACGTTTGCAAAGTGTGAAGTTTTGCGAAAATGTTTTACTTACAGACATGTATACGCTATAAAATCGTGAAACTCCGAAAGAGCGGGAGGAAAAGTACAGTGGAGCCGAGTATTCGATCGCTGAAGTACGACCGGACACTGAGAACGGAAAGACACTGTGACTGAGGTGATCCCATAAGTATTCCGCAAGTCACGCAAAATAGCTGTGCGTACAGTATAGCTATCGTACGTACGCACTTTTTTTTTTTTTTTTGTTGGGCATCTCGCAGTTGGCCTTGAGAGGCCGTGACTGCTCAACCGGGCTTTCCTGGGGCTGCCATTAAGAAGTTAATCTTAATGCCTCCAGCCGGGGCTTACAAACTAAAATTTACAAACTAAGCGACTGCACGCTGAGGGCACCCCCTATGGGGTACGGACCTCGGCTCAGGGCGTCACTGATAGGGGGACAGCTATCACTATTGGGGACAGGCTGGATCGAAATATTGGCATTATTATTATTAGGGGAATTTAAAGCTACTGGCTCAGCTGCGGCGCGGGCTGGCGCTTCAACGAGCAAGGGTCGGTCGGGGGTCTCGACGTTAGGCGCCGATACTACTAGGGGTCTTCGCGGGGCGCGAGGACCTCGGCGGCGAGGTCGGAAGGACGATTTTGATCGGTGTATGCGAACTGTACTGGTGGCCCTATTGCTTTCCTGGAGGAGAGTAATGTGGTCGTCTGGGTCGGTGAGGGCATGTCTCGGCCGTCGGACAGAGCTAATCCTACTGGGGACATAAGTGGCGGCCTTCACAATCAAGGGATTGCTGTGAATTTCGGCTTTATCGAAGAAACGCTTCGAGGTGCGTTTCATGAATTGACTGACCGTGGGGATTTTCAGATCGAGATGGAGGATCTCGTTCCGAACGAACCAAGGGGCGCCTGTGGCTTGCCGGAGGAATCGGTTCTGTAGGGTCTGCATCCTATGGATGAATCGGGGGTTCGCGTGCGCAAAGATTGCACACGCATACGTCATGATGGGCCTTATACACGCCGTGTAAATCCGCAACTTGCACTTTAGTGACAACTTGCTACGTGCATTTAGAACAGAATGTAACCTGCCGAGAGCGAAGGCGGCGCGTGAGCGCGCCTTCTTTATGTGCTCTGCGAAGGAGAGATGCTGATCCATGGTCACACCAAGGTATTTGGCTCGCTTCTCCCAAGGGATAGGCTTGCCGAACAAAGAGATGGGACGGGGGGGCTCAGGTCTAATGCGTCGCGGTCTCGTAAAGAGGACTGCTTGGCTTTTATCCGGATTTATGTCGATCCGCCACTTTCGAAACCACGCGCCAAGGACGTTGACGGTGGTTTGGAGAGTGGCGGCTATCGCGTCCTGACTTTTCCCAGTGTAGTAGATGGCTGTGTCGTCTGCGAACAGTGCCAACTGTGCCTTTCTACTTTTTGGGATATCGCTCGTGAATAGAGTGAATATGAGCGGGGACAACACCGCGCCCTGAGGGACGCCGGCGCGAATAGGATGGGGAGACGAGATCGCCCCTTCGATGCGATAGCGAAAGGTGCGGTTCGACAGAAAATTTCGTAAGATGAGCACGAGACGGTCTGGCACACCGAGACGGTACAGCTTGTAAATCAAGCCATTGTGCCAGACCTTGTCGAAGGCTTTCGCTATGTCGAAAAATACTGCACCGGTTATCGTACCGCGCTGGAAGCCAGCGCTTATATGTTCTACGATACGGTGGACCTGTTGCACACAACAATGTTGGTTACGGAAACCGAACTGTTCGTTGGGTATGAGGCCTTTTGTCTCGGCGTAATTTCTGAGTCGCTTATAAATAAGTCTCTCATAGATCTTGCCGAGACTACTCAGTAAACTGATGGGGCGGTAGCTCGTGGGCTCGGATTTGGGCTTGCCCGGCTTCGGGATACCGATAACCGTGGCCTGCTTCCATGCATCGGGGAATATATTATTACTCAAGGCACCATTGAAGATGGTGGTCAAGAGCATGATCAGGTGGGCGGGCAGCATCTGGAGCACCTTATTGGTGATTCCGTCCGTACGTACGCACGGCGTTCATAGGAGCTTTATTCTGCTGGGGTAATTATATTCTGTGGTCTTATTTCGTCATGCAAGAGCTGTCAAAGTCAAAGCTGTCATTGAGCATAATGACATTGACGACCAGGGGGTATCAACTTTGTATTGGCCAATGTAGAACAGGTACCCGGGGCAGAAATATGACATTGCCAACATTAAAAATATTGTGAAGGACCCAAAAAATTAGGTCCCTAATAATACTTTATTTTTAAGTTGTAACACGGCTGCATTGTGTTTGTCGCGTTTTTTTTCCTTTCTAAATAGTAGTTTTTAGACGGAAAATTTGCCAACGAAATATAAATATTTATTAGATAGTAAAAAAGTGAATGACTGTTTGAAGTAATGCAAATTTTTTGTTAGTCCAAATTACGTAATATCATAGTAATATTGTCCTAAATTTAATGAAACCGAAAATATAGTAGTTATTTTTGATAATTCATAGTGGCAACTCAATGTCATGTCAGTCAGACGATAAATGTCCTTGAAATTGTGGTTTGTTATTGTTATATTAATACATTCTTAGTAAAATCTAATCTACCATGTATCTTCAGGACTCGTTAAATGTATAATAAACCTACTTAAGTACTGTACGTATCGTAAATAACTGACTAACTTCGTCACTATTTCTACTGATCTGTGTGTTGTGAAGTGCTGTGTACGCCTGTAAGTGAGAAATCCACCATAACTCAATGCATATATGTTATTTTTATTATCTTAATGTTTCTAGTGAATAAGTCGTTGGTGTACCTTTTAATTAATATTAGTACCTTATAAATAAATAAAATCTACTGTCGATTCTGTTTGAGTACATTTAGAAAATTGGGTTTTGTCAACTTTTGTCTAACCTTGTTGTATGATCTATGTAAATGTAGTTAAAACAAACTTATGGTTTAGTCTATACTCTGAGGCTACTGCAAACAGATGGTAATTAAACTTTTTGAATGTATTAATATGAACACAATAATAATAAATTGTAATGAAACTGTTGAAATAAATGTGAAATTATTTATTTACACACTATTGTTTTATTTTGCCATATCCACTCTGTAGGTTTTTTGGTAGGTACATTCTCTTGTAAGAAACTCACATTTGAGTTTTCTTACAAGAGAATGGACCTACCAAAAACCATGTTCAATAGGCTGGGGATGCTAAGCAAACGTTTGAATTTACCGCCATACGAGGTTTTTTCCTAGGGGCGAATATAGATGGCGCTCACACAATCGTTCTACTAAATATTGTATGGAGTTGGCATTCTTCTCCGTTAGGAGCAGGGGGTGTCGACTCTATACGTCGAAACAACGACATACCTACAAGGGCTATTTCAAGTGTGGCTAGAGTTAAAAATAAAATCGGGACCTAATACTCGAGACTAAAAAATTACGCTTTATGAAGTTTTAGGTCGCTAATCATACCACTACTGACTGATGACGTTACCAAACAAGAAGATGGCGGAGTTGTTTGTTATAATTTGCCGTAAAGTCCTATTGTCTTGTAAGTTTTTTTGTTTGTTTCGACTCAGTGCGATCCAAATATTTTGAGATAGTGACTCTGAATGTGTGTTTCGAGAAAGTGACTCTGTTTCTGTTTTTTGAGAAAGTGACTCTGTTTCTGTACCTATTTCGAAAAAGTGGCTCATAAAACGTGACTATGACGTCGGTAATAAACGCGGAAATTCGACGACAATATTATAAGTGTGAACGTTCACCGGTTACTGTTACTTACAAATAAAGTTATTTACTTATAATTCCTGAGTTTTTTTTGCTAATGTTTAGTAGAGCGAATTAAGAAATGAACGAAGTTACATTTTTCTTTCTGGCTGTGCAATAGAAATGAAAAGTTATGTCAAATTAGCATATTATTATTACGTACGTCATTAATGCTAATTTGAGATAATTAAGCATTCCTATTGCACAACAAGAAAGAAAAATTCAGTTTCGATTACGCAGTAATTTACTTTAAAATATTTCAAATTTCCCGCTCTATTCGCGTCCTTTAGTTGTTCTGGGGTGCCACTAGATGGCGAGCAGCAAAACTGTCTTTACTTTTTTTGTACGAAGTCGTTATTCTTCTCCCTAGAGTATATATGTTCTGTGGTTAGGAGTATATGTGTTCTGTGTTGACGACCAGTGTGACCAGATTCAGTATTTTAATACTTTTTGAGTATATTTTAGTAAGTTTTCCAAGAGTCAGTATTTTTAAAGGTATATTGGCGGAAGCCAGTATTTTTGGGTATATTTTGGAAAAAGTTATGGCAATACCATAGCCATGTCATAAAATTATTAAAAAAAACTGCGTACATTGATGTTCAGGGGAATTTCCGGATTTATTCTATAATTCATTTTGGAGCAAAGATCAGTAAGTTACAGATAGGACATGACAAGTGGGCCGCCTAGAATTACAAATAGTATCGAATCATCCAGTCACAAAATGATTTTCTGTTCTGCACTTGGCTTAATCTTTGAAGGTTTAGTTTCAAACTTTCAAATATAAACTTAGGGAAATTCCCGAATTATTGAAAGTTTCAATAATTCGGGAATTTTTGAAAATAATTGAAAATTCTTTATTCACTGCCGTGAATAAAGAATTTAGTAGTTTAAGAAATGATAAGGAAACTTTCCCATGCGAAGTACAGCCAGATCAAATGCAGATAATTGACGAAGAATATAGAACACTCAAACTTGATCGCGAAGTAAGTAATTTATTACAATCTTCGAGTACTGGCTCACCCCTTTCTTGTGAATAATTTTGGTTGGAAGTTGGGAAAATTTCTAACAGTGATGGTACATTAAAATACAAGAATATAATCTGGTTTCAGTAAATCTCTGTTATGTATACCAGTGTCGAATGCTGCATGCGAGCGCATATTTTCACAGATTAATTTAATAAAAACGGAACAAAGAAACAGATTCATAAACAAAAATGTATCTGCAATTTTAAAACCCAAACAAGGTATAAAAGATGAAGTAGGCTGTGTGAATTTTAACCCATCAAACAGAATGTTAAAATATAATTCTAATATTTATTGCGGTGATGATGATGATTAATAAATAAAAATATGTTTTGAAAATCAGTATTTTTATCGGTATATTTTCCCTGTGCAAGTTGGTATATTTGAGTATTTTTTTAAGGAGCTTCGGTATTTTTGTAAAATTTAATCTGGTCACACTGTTGACGACATTTCACAATTTTCACACGATCACGAATATTGCTATGAATGATGAAAAGAGCACTGTTCTTATCACATCGTTTATGTCTTTCCGAGATATAATTTAGCATTTATGGATAAGGGGGCATGAATATAAAGTTAGTTCCGTTCAGTCACCCGGCGCGTCGAATCGTGGGTGCTCCGCTTGCTTGAAAAAATTAATACAACTTATCTTGCACGTATTTATCAGTTTTGTGAGTGCATATTCACGAGGATGTCTTCAGATACTACCCCAAGAGTACTGTCCATCCAGAGCCATGTGGTGCACGGCTATGTTGGAAATAAAAGTGCTGTCTTTCCACTTCAGGTACCATAAACATCGTACTGAAAACATGCTGTAAATGTTGAATGTTAACAATAACGATATTCATTATTTATCACCGACTTTCTGTTCTATTTCAATTTTAACGTAAAATAATAGAATACATTGCTTTAATTAAATTCAGTTATCTTGTTAATGATTCAGTAATTGAATATTATTTTTTAAAACCTTGACCTACTATTCTTACTTGAATGCAAGTACTTTCCTAAGTATTGTCGCACTCGCTCTTATTATTTATTTTACTGCTTAGCAATTTTTTTATGTTAGTAATTCTTGTTAAACATAATGAATTCCAATGTACCGATTTATGTTGAAAGTAAAATGTACATAATTTTACTCATAGTTTATTACTCCTATAAAGAAAATTTTTGAGAAGAATCCAGGACTACATAAAAATGATATTGACGGTGGAAATTTCAAATTTTCATTAGGGAAAGGGATTTAAATGCCTCTTGCAACATTCAAAATTTCCATCATCTATATAGGTATGGGAATTTGCCAACATCCATGATGATCAATTACATTCATTCTATTTACCTAATGTGAACTAATGCCATCAATAGGGATAATTATATACTTAAATCTTAAACTATTATGATAAAACAAAGTAATCATAACCAATGCAAATAATTTAAATTGCAACTTTCCTTATATACTTTTATTTTATGTTTACTTAAGAAAATGTACGAAAAATGTACTTAATTGCATATTTACCCTTAAGGTACGCTATATTAACTCAAGTTAGTACAAGTGTACGATAATGTGAAAGAGCGGAGCCTTCTAATACAGGCATTGTTGCTTAAAAGGAGGCTCCAAACACGTTGAAATGTATTGTAATTTTCTATTTGTCACAATAAACTATTTTGTAATTGTAATGCTATCAATAATCTATTGTTTCAGGTGCTGGGTTTTGAAGTAGACTCCATCAACACAGTACAGTTCTCGACCCACACAGGATACAATCATATCAAAGGAAACATATTAAAAAACGAAGAATTAGATGAACTTGTAGCAGGATTAGCATTGAATGATGTAGACTATTACACACACTTCCTGACAGGATATTCACGATCCCCTGACTCTTTGAAAAAGATTGCAGAACTCCTCAAAAAATTGAGACAAAAGAATCCTCAACTGACCTATGGTAAGTGAAATCTATTTGTTTGTTACAATGTAGATATAGAGGAAAATTTATGTAATATAATATAAATGGAAATCCAAACATGTAATATTATGTGTAGATTTATGAATAAAAAACAACCTTGTATGACTAAATAAGGAAGCAATTAATATGTGACTAGGTAAAACCACTCATAGGTATGGTAAACAATATACAGGAATTCCTCATTTGACAAACAAGGTTTTAATGTAAGCCATATTTGCCGATACAAGATGAGAGAAAGTACTGTGAATTTTGTTATGATAAGATAGGTATGCACGGTGACATATCAAGTTATACATTTCCAGAATAAGTTGACCTCTCATTATACAATGCGAGGTCAGCTTAAACTGGAAATGTATAGGTAGTTTAGTAGTTGATATGAAGCAGTGTGTGTACCATGCAACAGGGTGAAAAGGTATGCAGGGGTGAATTTCAGAGGAAACTTTAAATGGATTTATTAATAAAGTTTGTTGCCAACTAGGACACATAATCATAGTCCTTTTTAGCAACAAACTATATTATTTCAATGTTAAAATCCCTTTTAAAGTTTCTACCTGATTCACTCCTGCATTCCTCTTCACCTTACTATATGGTACCAAAATATTTATTTGTGGCTCTTGGCTTTCTTTACTGAGATAGTAGAAAGACTGTTAAACATGTATGTCTGTATTTCAGTAGTTACCTACTATAATAAATGATGGTATTCAAAGGTTTCAGTTTGGTCATGTTTTGGCTTAGTCCTACACAGGGCGGCTGGGACATTGACGCGCAACTTGTTGCCATGGATTTCAGTATATAATTCTGAAAAGCCTGCGTTGAAAATTTTCATAGGTTATTAAAAAAATAATTGCTATTCCTTACATTTTGACAGCATAAGTTTTACACTTTTGTAGAAAACAGGAGATATAAAAAAAAATACCAACGTATAATTTCAACGCATTCGAAGTTCGGGAGTCCAGAATCATATTATAAATACTGAATCCATATAACAGGTTGTGCGTCGGTTTCCCTGCCACCGTATACGTACCTACCATGTTTCTAACAAATAGGTACATTACTTTCCCTTTTTTTACTTCGTGACTTTTGATTCATCTCAGTCAATATAATTAAGGCCAATTTAATTTATGAAAAAAATAGGCTAATGAACAATGAACAAGCCAATAAAGACTCGACGTTATTGTAACTATTACGAAATGTTGCGTCACGTCAGTCTATTTGTAGAGACGATAAGTTGATTGGCATGACAACCCATGATCTACTGATAAGCGTGTTTTCAAATAGTACACACAATGTTCACTGTCTTGAAAACGTACTAAAGTTTTATTCGATCAATTTTGACCCCTCGTCCTGACTCCTGCCCAAGCGATCAGTCCGTCGAATACACGATCCTCGAGAACAAATGTCACTCATTTGTTTAGAAAACCGGAAGGTGCCGTATGTCTGTGCGACCACGCGTTCTGGGTCGCCAAACCTTATTTTTTTTATTTTGTTTATTTACTAATTACCAACTTACATTAACAGTTTGCACCACACATACAAGTTATCGGTCAATACAAGTTATTACATATACAATCATAGAAACATATTACATATTAAACTAGACAAAAATAGAAGAGATTAAACGATTGAACAAAATTAGTCAAAATAAGGTAAAAGTAGATAACTTTAGGTACAATTAGATAACATTAGATAACATTTAATTAAATAAGACAGAACTGGGATAAAATTAGGATACAAAAGCATTAATAAGGAACAAGATAAAATCGGGATACAAAATTATTAATAACAAGATAAAATTTAATTAATTTTACTCCATAGAGATTGTACTGGGAGTGGCAATGGACTCCAGGTATCGAGTAGCCGTGTTCAGGAATCTCAGTTCAGTACTCGCGCAAATATGTAAGGATTCGTCATATTACAAAATGTTGTTAATATGGGTGAGGGCTTGGTACAATGGACTGGTCTTAAGCGATATGGTACTGGTTTGCGGTATTGAGAAAAGGGGACGTTGGCGAGGGCGAAGCGTGTGTCTAATAGGTGGTGCGAATAATACTAAAGGGGATATACTGTAGTAACGAAGAATTGTAGTGGGTACCACGAATTAAGCGGATGAAATTTTTGACCAGACCAACATTTCTCCTAACTTCTAAACTTTGGTACCCCACCATATCTAGCACAAATGGTGTTGGGTACATGTCCGGGTAATAACCATAAAGTTTTAAGTACAGGTAGCGGACAAAATACTTTTGAACCTTTTCGATAACTACTATAACTAGTGTGTACAATTTTTCGTGGGGGTTCCAGATTTCACTGTTAGTCTCTAGCAAGCTGCGGATGAAAGAGTTGTACAGTATGGTTATTGCTTGACGATTTGTAAAAATCTTGGCCTGACGCAAGACAAAACCGGACCAAGCCCGGGTCGACGGCGCGTTGTGTTCCACGCGCGCCTCATAGAGATGTCAGCACCAAATGGTGGGGTCCGCAAGGGCCGATGCTTGCCAGGGGTGCGGGTTGTTCGAAAGAGATACCGCGGCCCCTGGCACAAAAGCAACTGAGGGAACACGGGTGGGTTTTACTCAGTAAAAGTCTGACACGCCCTCCCGCTCCACCCAGAGCGGGAGAAGTTATTTGATGATTACCCACCCAAAAAAAAAAAACGATTCCTTACTTCGAAACCACGTCAATTCCTTAGATCACACACGAATTCTGCTAATATCGTATTAATAATATCGACAAATTGTCTTGGAACATATAGGTTTCTAAAAAACACGATATTGACGTAGTTTGAACGTAGTAAGATTCCGCGGGGAATCATTTTAACCATACAGAAATGGGGCCCTGGACGCGGTCTGATGCCTTTGTCTGGACGTCCAACGAAAAGCAGCTTATTTGGTTGTCGTTTAAATGATCCCCAATGTTTTGTCTATCTGCCGATTATTTTGGCAATATGTACAGTCGCAACGCTGAGAAAAGCTTAGTTTAAAAAATATTTACCATAAATATGAACTCGCGATCGAATCGAGAAGATTGCTCGTAGAAAGCAATAGTAGCGAAGTAGTTTATAAACTGTGTCTACCTATGCTATGGAAACATTGTATGTAATCTGCGATATCAGATTGAACGCGGATAAAATTCAAAACAATGGAGATAATCAAATAACGACGATTTATGAATTCGATCACCTTGCTAGTATTAGTGTGGTTTCAGCTTCCGATACTAAAGGATTATCCAATTAATTCGATGCTTTTGTATGATCACTCTGCATCCGCCAACAAGGACACTTGCCTTCCTACTTTCTTATTTCCCAATACACGACAAATCACGATTCATGATCAAAATCGGCGATAGGTGGGAAGATAGAATCTCCAATCTGTTTAAAAACTATAGTGGTTTTCCTAGCTAACATAACCGAGTAGAGATAACAATTCCAACCCGTGCTGTTATTGAGAAATTCCACTTTGCTTGACCTGGGAATCAAAGCCAAGGACACGCTCAGCAGTCGCGCTTGGGTCCACGAGACCAAAGGGGCAGTTGGTATCCTAAACAATTGCCGTATCTAAACCAAATAAAAAAACGAAAAAAACCTAACTTGTAACTATTTTTTTTCTTCTTTTTTTTGTAGTATGCGACCCAGTCATGGGTGACAACGGTGTAATGTACGTGCCGGAAGAAATTCTGCCCGTCTATCGCGACATCTTGGTCCCCCTAGCCGACGTCGTGACCCCGAATCAGTTCGAAGCCGAGCTGATGACAGGACTTAAAGTCAATGACCTTGACGGCGCTCTGAAACTCATCCAAGCGCTTCACGATAAGGGTGTCAAAACTGTTGTACTGTCTAGTACTGACCTCGGAGACGATAAACATATGATTGGCATTGCCAGTACAGCAGGTAATATACTAGTATCTTATATTGTTTATGGAACTGGCCCTGTCCAGATTAAAGTAATCTATATAGCAAAAAGGAGCCCAAAGAGAAGGTAGAGGTATATAGTAGTTAATTTTGCGAGTCATGTAAGTCCCCTGTAATTGGGACAAACCAAGTCTAAGCTTTGACTGGAAAGGAGGAATCGAACTCAACAAACCTTCGTTCAGTATTCGCACTTGTGACTTCTAGATTGAAACGAAGCAGTCAATGCAAGCAGTCAAAAAGTAAAATGATAACGAACGAATGTCCTACGGTACTCACATAATGCTAACAAATAACCTAGTGTGTAATACTTCTCTGTTATTTCCCAGGATCGTGTTACAAGATTTCCATTCCAAAAGTGGATGCTACATTTACCGGGACGGGTGATTTGTTTGCTGCGCTGTTCTTGGCGTGGTGGCATAAGACAAATAATAATTTGAAATTGACGCTGGAAAATACAATTTCGACGCTTCAGAATATTGTGCAAGATACATATCACAAAGCTAGAGGTAAGATATGATAATACTGGTCAACAGTGGTCATGCCACACGAACTCTGATGGGTGATCGTGTTTTGATTACCCTCATTACGAAAACGCACTCATTTTGTTTCAATCGCCATCAGTTTTCTTGTGATGAGGTCAAGTTCATTTTCGGTATCTCAGCGATAAACGCATATATGTTAGGCTGTAAAAAGCGTGCTATATATTTGGTTTCGTAATTTATTTATTTTGGATTTAAAAGCCTGCTGATGTGTTTCTACCGCCACTCCATATCAAATTAAGAAAAATTTGTAAAGGCGATGGATCGCAATGGAAATGGAATTTTTGTATGTATGTAATGTAATGTAATGTAATGTAATGCACCGATCCCAGCGTGGTTTGACCAGACTCGATTAATCGAATGAACCCCAAGATTCGCACTAGCCCCTGTAGCCTCATGCTTCATGGTGTTACAGAGGCCATTGCATATCAAGAAGTAGACCGGGGGGCGCGGTAATGGTCAGGTAGACAGGCCCTTAGGATAGGAAAGGATTGCGAGCCTACCGGATATGCATCCTTGAGTAAGCATTGGACTAGTGGAGAGACGGGTGGTATTTTTTATAGGAGGGCATCTTTTCACGACGTCGCCGGCATGTTGATTCAGGTCGAGCTTCTTGTGCAGGTTTAACTGTTTTCTTAGCTCTTTTCTATGCAGTTGCTTCACTATGTTCTGTGTTGTTGATTTCATATTCGTCTTCTGAATTCTCACTGCTATCAGCTTCTGTTTTTTTGTAGATATCGTTAGCCGCTTTCTTGATCTTGTTTCTGTCTCCAGCCATGTCCTTCCAATACGTGATTCCCATGTTGAAGTATTTCATGTCCTGTTTTAGGTTGTCGTTCCATGTGTAAATAGGTCGTCCGACCTCCTTAGATTTAGCCTTAAACTGCATTGCTGCATGCAATAGGTGTGGTTTATCCCGTCTGAAGACGTGTGCCAAGTAGCACATCCTGTGGTTCTTGATGCGTTTTGTTACGGTTTTCCGTCTAAGATTTGGTGCATCTTCTTAGTTCTTGGTTTATTCCTGGCATGGTTAATCAAGTCTCTCATGATAAGTCGTTCATATTTTCGGAGTCTTGATCTGTTCGCCTTGGTGAGGGTCGATATTTTTAAGCCTTATATCATACAAGGTACGATAACCATTCGGTACATAAGTCTAGCTAACTTCCAGTCCATCTTTGAGTTTAGTATGAATGGTAGTAATGATTTGGCGTTTCTCGTGGCCTGTTGGCATCATTTTCTAATTGTGCTTTTCCTGCTTAATGCGGATGTTATGTATGCGCCTAGGTATTTGATTACGTCCACTGTTGGTATACTTACTCCGTTGAGGGTCACGTTGGTCGTTTGCTGTGATGTTATGGGGTCCCTAATTAGAATTTTTGTTTTTGTTTCGTTTATTTGTAGGCCTACGCTATTTAGTAAGGCTTTAATGTAGTATAAGATACGCTCTAGACCTTCTAGATTATCTGTATTATGGATAAGGTCGTCCGCAAATGATAATACCATGGAAAGTGAAATTTCGCGGTCCTGATCTCGTTTGATTAAATGATAGTGTCTTCTAGTGTTCTAAGGACTTCGTCAATGACCAATGTAAAAAGGCGAGGGGACAGGGGGCACCCTTGCTTAACTCCTTTTCCTTTGACAATCCAACTGCTTTGCTGACCACACCATTTGATGCATGTTCTTTCATTTCAGCATGCCCTGATTATCCTGTTGGTCATCGATTTGTTGGTTCGTTCCAGTAATATATCTCTTAATGCGTTGAAGTCAACGTTGTCAAGGTTTTTTCTATGTCGAGGGCGAGTACGTAAATTCGTTTACCTGCACGCCATCCTTCGTCTAGAACCCTTTTGAGCGTAAAAATGTGGTCATCTGTTGATCTATTGTTTAAGAACGCTGGTTGGTAATTTCCCAGCTCCGTTATTGTATTTTTTACTTTTTTTTTTTTGTAAGTATGAGGCGTAAATTCTGTAACCCGTGTTACAAATGGTTTATATGCGGCGGAAATCGTCCGCGTCTTTAGGATTTTTTTTTTTGGGATTGGGACTTGTACGGTCTCAAGCCACATGTCGGGTAAAGTGTTCTATGTCCAGGCGTTATTCATTTGTTTAGTAACAGCTTCCTATAGTATTTGGGGCATCGCTTTGTACAGTTCGATTACCATTTGGTCCGTTCCAGGGGCTGTCCCGTTTCGCATTTTATTGATGATTCCTGTTATTTCGTCCACCGTTGGTCCTTCGCAGTGTGGTTCGATTATCGGTTTTGTTATATTAACCGTTGGTATCAGAAAGCCCTCGGATTTTTTTAGTTTTCTTCCCATTTCGCCGGTCGCGTGCCATTTGTAGCGTGTGGAGCTGTATGCTCCTGAATTCATCCGTTTCCTGTAGGCTGGCTATATGAATGCCTCTGCGTGAAAATTCAGCGTCTATTCGATTTTTTCCGGGTTTTGAGGCGTCGCGGACGTTCCAGGTTGCAATGCACAAGTCTGGGCAGGTGTACTTAATTACGATAGAGGTCCGGTGTCTTAGTATTGTGTATCCGGTGTCGTCCGCAATTACGTCAGATAACGGTGTAAATAGTGTTGCCTGTCGTTGTTCACACGGCGATAACGGGTTTACCTGTTGGGGGCTGTTCGTTTGAGGCTGGGGTTTCGTGTGTTTTTCCTGTTCTTGGCGTGTGTTGCACCGGTTACTTCTTGGTTTGATATGATGTGGTGTTTTAATGTTGGTTGGAAATTGCATTAGGAGTTTCGGGTTGTTGCTGTATTGTTTTTCATTATTCCGGACCCAGCTATCATAGTGGTGATTCTGATAGAGGATGTGTACTCGTATGTTGCCGGGTACTGGATCGCCCGTGGGTAATACACCTGTGTATTTCCGTTGATTATGTGTACATGCACGTTTACGAGGTAGAATTCAGACGCGGCGATAATTATATCTTCGCCACTCCAGAATGTTTCGTTAAATTGCGCGGTTATATAATTTGTTATCCTTTGTTCCTGTGAGAGAACGCTGTTGGGGAGAAATTCCTGTATATTATTTAGAAGTGTTGTTGATGTTCCAAAACATAGGTGGCTAGGTCTTGACGGACATTTCTGTGATCAAATGTTAAGCCCATTAAAATGTTTATTTGGTGGGCTAGTGCCCTAAACAAACAATTTCCATCTTTTGAAATGGGCACAATTGTATCCATTGTAAGCGCTTTTGTTTGTAGGGATAGTCAGAAACACATGTATGTAGGGGCTGAAACTTGCTAACCTTAAAGTTTGTTTTGTGGGCTGACCTTTTTTTTTTTGTTAGTTTTAATTCTTTGTTTATCTGTAAAGCAAAAACGTGCAAAGCCAACGGAATAGTTCGGGGTACCTATTTAGGCCATCTGTTTCCGATTGAATATTTTTTTGACCGTGGCCCCTTGCAATCCACTGTGGAATTCGTTACACTGTTACAATAGTAAGATCCTTAAAGTACGGTGTCTTGGACGGTACCGTATTTTGTGCTAGAATATTGGCGTGTATCAAGTTCTTTCCTCTATTACAGTGGGTGTAAGCACACTGGTCCACAAAGGAGGTGATTTGATTTTCAGAGATCACGCGCGGCGAATAAAGGCCCGCCGCATGCAGTACCTATAGCAAACGAATCCCTGTAATAATAGGAGCGATCTCACCAAGTCTGCCTCTGGGGTCCGTCGTCCTCCAGCAGCCCGTCTCCACTGCAGGCTGAAGCGCACTTCACTATCACTTTTGCTTACTTTTTTGTGGTTAAAGTGTAATCAAAACTATACAAGGCCTCTAATTGAGTCAAAGAGAATTGGATCTTATTCCAAGGGGATGAGACTCAATTTTAACTGCATAAGTTAATGCAAATGTCCACACGATTTTCTATAACACTGTTGGCTTTAACATAATTTTTTATTCATTGTATTATGCTTATAGCTTAATGCTCTAATCGGGGTATTTGAGGTCTTGCGTTAGTTATGTTACACTTTCACCAATTTTACAAAATACACTGTGGCAAAACACAAAACACACGCGGTTTGATTTCAAATTCGAGGCCCCAGTCAACATCTGGTGCAAGCTCAAAGAAGGCGACCGCTCGCTTCAACGGCTCAACTCCGACTCCGGAAATGGAATTTTTGTATGTAAAAGAGAAATTTTCTAAAATGCTAAAATTAAAGAATTTTGTAGGTCCTCAATCAGGGAATTAACAAAAGATCCGAAATTCGAAGAAAAATTGAACGTTTCAGAAAAAGCTTTGCAATGCTTCAGAACGCGGTTGCAAATTTTTTAAGTAACCATAAGAGTGAGAACCATAAAAAATTGATTAACGAGCTTCTATTGACTTAGAAGCTTTGGTTTGCAATGTCGCTTGAAATACATTTTCAAAATTCAAATCTGGATTGTTTTCCCAGAGAATTTAGGGGTCGTAATGTAAGTGATGAGCATGGAGAAAGGTTCAATCAGGACATTTCAAAGATGGAGAAGCGTGACCAGGTTAGATGGAGTCCAAGGATTTTGGCTGACTACTGCTGGACGATCAAAAGGGACCAACCGCAAGCAAAATATTCCAGAAAATCGTAGTCCTTTTCTTTAGAAACTACATTATTCACATATTTCTGGAGAACTATTTAATATTTTCTTTGTAATTCATTTTTCTTCGCCAAATAATATCGACATATGATTTAAAAAAAATACTGCGTATTTTAATACACAACACCTAATACATAGTAGAAACACTAAAAAGTTCGTGTGGCACAACGAAACTTAAATTGTGTTAACTAGTGTAATTATACTATTTTCATAGGGTCAGCAGCAAAATGCTCTGTGCTATCACAGTTTGAGTGAAACTATGCGCATACGCGGACTATACGTCACGAGCAAATCATCTCTTGTACGCTATTTTAAACTGTTTTTGTTTTGATTAAGTTCATTTTCAATAAGTCAATGATAATTTGCTCGAGCATTTTGCTGCGCTGTTTGCGCTGACACATAAGGGTTTATTCATAAACGTTGATTGTTAAAGCCAGTGCCCAAAAAGGGTAACTGCCGATCCTGTCAACGTGACTTTTGCAACTAGATTTCCGACTTCCTGAGTGATCGATCTATCAGAGTGGTCATAGATGGCTGCTCATCGGGTCATAAAGCTATTGCTGCTGGTGTTCCTCAGGGGTCTGTTCTTTCTGCGACTCTATTTTTGCTGCATAATAACGACCTGCTACAGCTAGGTGTAGGCTATCGGGTACGCAGATGACAGCACAGTTTCAGAGAGGTCATGGTGGAGCGAATGAATTTGACCTTAAATCTTGTTTCGCAGTGGGGCGACGCCAATCTGATCAAATTTAATGCTCAGAAAACACAGGCGTGTCTTTTCACTGCCAAAAAAAGCCAGTTCCGGCTATCCCCAACTTTCCGAGATACATCTGTAGGTACCTGTTACCGACCGCCTAACGCTTTTTGGGAAGGACTTGTCGTCTAATCTCAACTTCGGCTCAACCATCGAGTCAAAAGCTCAGACTGCAGCCAAGAAGCTGGGCATCCTAAATAAGGTGAGGCGATACTTCACATCTGGACAGCTTTTGAGCCTGTATAAAGCTCAAGTGCGCTCTTGTATGGAGTACTGCAGCAACTTATGGGATGACTCAGCAAAATACCAGCTTGCTGCCCTTGACTCGGTGGAACGCAGAGTAAAAAGGCTCATAGGCGACGAAACGATGGTGAGTAAGCTTCACAGCCTGGCTCATCGGCGTAATGTGGCTTGCCTGTCGGTCGTCTACAGACTGTACTTCGGAGAGTGCGCGCAGGAGCTCCACGAACTAATCTCCACATTTATTATGCGCACAGCCAAAGTTTGGAACTCTCTGCCTGCGTCTGTGTTCCGTTCCACATTTAACCCGTCTACCTTCAAAAACAGTGTGAATATGCATTTTTTGTGCACGCTCGATCCATCATCCACGAAAAGTCCACGTTAGTCACTTATTTTTACCTTCACTACACTTGTGCACTCACATGTAACTTAATTAATAATTCACTACCAAAATTATACAATTTAATTCGCTATTTCACAAAATTTCATGAAAATGAAAATTCGTGCGACGTGTTCCAACCGATCCCGCCAAAAAACTATTTAAATAAATATTTTTACGTACAAATAATCATATTTTCAAAATAGATTATATATAACTGGCCAGTAAAAAAAACTTTTTTTCGCAATACTTTCTGAGTGGCCTGGTATAACAGTTAAACGTCAAAAAAATATGGTTAAACAGTTGCTAATAATGACATAACTGTTTATAAATAAAGAGGAATGTCTATAATTTTATACAAATTATTCATTTATAACCACACATAAACTGACGCCTTTCACAAACGTTAAAACTCAAAAGTTTCACATAATCACATTCAAATGGAATAAGAAAAATGATGTGACATTGTTGAGTTTTGACGAGTTTCCAAGAAAATACAGCGTGTTCCTTTTTTTCAGTCGTTCAACCATCTGGCAAGATTCCCCCGAAACTGAGAGAGCTCAGACTGATCCAGAATAAAAATCTAATTGAGGAACCGAAAATAACCATTACTGCACTAGAAGTAGTAAAGAAGATATAAATAAGCGAAGAAAATATTAGGATGAATTGCTTATAAATGTTATTATGTTATGAATAGAACATAAATTATACAAATGTATTTATTAAATGTGCGCGTGTACCTACATACAAGACAATAAAATAATGTTAAATTATAATTGAGGAACCGAAAATAACCATTACTGCGCTAGAAGTAGTAAAGAAGATAATATAAATAAGTGAAAAAAATATTAGGATGAGTTGCTTATAAATGTTATTATGTTATGAATAGAACATAAATTATACAAATGTACTTATTCAGTGTGCGCGTGTACCTACATAAAAGACAATAAAAGAATGTTAAATTATATCAAATAAATGTATGTTAATACTGTTAAATTATGAATAATGAGTGACTTAAACATAGAATTATGTATGCATAGAAAATATTTATTTCTGTTAATATAAACAATGCAATATCGTTATTAAATAGATTTTGACCAATGTCTAATGTCTTCCATAGTAAAATTAAGTTTTTAGATAAACAGGTGTCTGTGATAGTTATACGATAACACATAATAATTATTATCATTTGTTTTTGTTGACTTAGCACAACTCGTGACTATTTATTAAGTGATTTGCCTTGTCGTGCAATATGTGCTTTTATTGTATCTGTGTTTTTATAATATAATTATATATTACACAAGTGTTATGTAATAAATGTTATTGATTGTGAATTGTTGTTTTATGTAAAAACGGGGTACATATCGGTGGATCACTTTTCACCCTTATGCCTTAAGCAATAAGGTTGAAAGTGATCAACCGCAAGTATCTGCGATGGTACCTAGCATTATTTATTATAATGGTTGGTAGGGTAAGGAAGGACAAATAAACTAATAATTTATTAAGCTTTGATACGAAATACGATACGAGACAGTCAACGTTTTCACAATATTCAACTCAATGAAACAACAGTGATTGCTAATAAATACGTGTACTGACTGAACGGGACGACTCAATCTGCGTGGTAATTTTTTCAAAAGACCATTTCTGACACCAATCCACATGGTCCAAGATTATGTCTGGACTTTAACCTTTTGACCGCCCAAGCGCGGATCGACGATGGGCATGCCCACAACCCTAATAGACTTGTGACGTCACACTTTTACGGTCTATTGAGATCGATAGGCTGATGATAATATTCAATCTCATAGTAAAATGATAATAATACAATGAATCGTGCGTGATTCAGGACGCAGCAAAGTAGGTACTTAGTCGTAGACATAGGTGTCGTAGACGATATGCTGATATATTATGTCGCATTTTTGATAACATATCATGTTATTGGTTTTATTTTACCGCTCTAATGCAAAGCCCTACGTTATACAAGGTTGAAAGTAGTTTGTTTCTAATTGACTACTGAATCGATTTCAGTAACTTTTAATATAAGTTTTTTTTTAATGATTGATTTTGCCATACTTACCACTGATTGAGCCAAAGAAAATTCAATCTTATGTTAGAAGAAATAAGACTCAATTTTAAATACATAATGTAATGCTTGGGTCGACACCTTTTTTTATAATACCAGTTAGCTTTAAAAAAAAATGTTTTGGTCATCGTATTATGCTTTTAACTCAATACTCTAATTGGGGAGTATGAGGTCTTGCGTTAATTATGTTACTCGTCGTATATCATCATTTGTGACTTTTCAGTTGGGAGTTTTTTTTACCTAAAAAAAATGCTAGTGTCAAGGACAGTATAAATATCTAGACAGTGAAAAAAGCGATCCAGATGTATCGGCTATTCATTAACGATATTTAATCAACTGTTATTAATTAATACCGACTCTGGATGGCCAAATGGAAAAGATAATGTATGTGAACACAATTCCGCCATACCAGAGATGGTAGCTCATCTTATTGAAGCATGCGACCAAGATGTGTACCCTAACTAGTGTTTGTACAAAACTACTTACAGAAAAAAATCATTTGACATTCAGTGACTTTATTAAAATTTAAAACACGGTATGATTTCTACAATTCATTAGCAGCAGCTCGTCTAGACATGATTCTGTGTTTCTGAACACCCAAGGCGCCTAATATTAAAATAACTAAAACCATATGGTACACCCAGTATATAGAGTTGTAGTAGCGAAGTACGATGGCTTTGTCTTTCAGAATCAGGCAGGGTGTGAGGTAAGTCAGGCAGAACAGGCGCATGATTGAGAACCCGATGTCCCATGGAACTTTCATCTGAAATAAAAAATGTGACGTACAAAATCAAAATCCATTTATTCACACTAGGCTGAGAGTCAGCACTTTTTGAACGTCAAAATTACATAAGACAGTCCCCCGAAACGCCTGCTCTTCACCACCTGCTAGTGCTTTAGCTGGGAAGAAGAAGTAAGTAAGTCGTTTATTTGCAAATATGCGTACAGTACATGGTGATAAATTGATTACAGATAGGTGTGGCGCAACAAACTCCCCAGCAGCACAGCTGTCTGTTAAGTTAGAAGTTCTTTTGTTCGTTTACGGTATGTATTTATACCAAATGCATTTGTTACTGTCGAGGACACTATAGTACTTACTTCCCACAGTAGATACCGCTACTACTGCAAGTATTTAGTCAGATTTGTCTTCAGTGGTTTTTTTTTTTTGTGTGGTAAATCATCAAATAACTTCTCCCACTCTGGGTGGAGCGGGAGGGCGTGTCAGACTTTTACTGACTAAAACCCACCCGTGTTCCCTCAGTTGCCTGTGTGCCAGGGGCCGCGGTATCTCTTTCGAACGACCCACACCCCTGGCAGGCATCGGCCCTTGCGGACCCCCCATTTGGTGCTGACATCTCTTTGAGGCGCGCGTGGAACACAACGCGCCGTCGACCCGGGCTTGGTTCTTACCGGACAGCGAGCTACCCATTACTCGCCGTCCGCAAGCCCGCGCCTACGGTGGCCGGGAATCAGCCTGGGATTCCCGACGCCCAGGGCGTCTCCCGCGGCGACTACGGCCGTGAGGGCGCATGTACTGCCTCTCCCTCACGTGCGTCGCCTCCCTCTTTGCGAGCATTACTGTTTCGCAGAAGGAGGTGACGGCTAACCATTCACTCTCGCTCCGTACCATGGCCTGCACCAGGGCCGGACGCGAGAGATCGCCGCCGCCGATCGCCTCCACGAGGACACGGCGGTGCTCCGCCCAAGCCGGGCAGACCGCCACCGTATGCTCCACCGTGTCCTCAGGGCGATCTTCGCAATGAAAACACCCGGGCGTTTCCTCCCGCCTTATGCGAAACAACCGTGTCCGGTGAGGACCTGCGTCAGGCGGAAGGTGAGGACGCCATGCCGTCTCTCAAGCCACTCCTCAAAGAGGGAACTTACCGCCGCTATCGTGGCGTGCCCAGTCTTCAATGTGGTTCATCGCGGAATTGTAGGCCTTTTATGTAACGTTTCTAAATTATTTCATTCTTGAACCCGAATAAATGGATAGGTAGGTACCTACTTAATATTATCTAAAATCAGACTATCCGAATGGCTTTGGATGATGTAACGAGATGTGGTTGCGCCAGCGTTCATAATTTGTTTGACATATGCTTTCCTTGACCCCCATCCCTTTGTCGCAAATGGCACTTCCGGATTGAAACGCAACGCGCACGCATTGGCGTCGCCCGCTCCGCTCAAAAATATTGAAAACTTTGTAATAAGACTTATAATCCACAGTTTGTGTGTACCGTGTGAGGACAGTGAGTTGAAGCTCAACCGCCCAGGAACAGTGAAAAGTGAACCAGTGTACCGGCAGCGACGCGTGCGCGTGTCCTCGTAAAAGGTTTGTGCTTTCCCTCCCTAATCGGGTTGTAATGTTGTATTCTACTGTCCTTGCACACCCCCGCAACTCGAAATTACCTATCGCCAAGCGTTTGTCAATCGTTTTTTTCCGCATCCGCATACAGTCCACTAAATCAGCCCCACGCGCCGCCAAGATGATTTAGCAATCCTTACACCACAAGCTACCTATCGTATTTGTGAAAATGAAAAAAGAAATCAACAAATCGCAAGGTTATAAAAATAATGTTCTGCCATCATTACTACCTACTTTCAGTTTTCTAGTGCCTGGCTTGGGGCGATAAATAAACGCTATCTCTGAACAGGTAAATATTTTATGCATTTAGGTACGTAAGCACGAATATTAATTAAACAAGCGATATGTTTACAACACCGATGTCAGTATTGTACCTACGTACATAGATAACATTATAATAAGTACCAATAAATAATCTGATATTCTCTACAGAAACAATAGATGATTGTGACTCGTTCTCGTAATGAGTGTGTATTTTTTTTAAATCCCTCAGTTGCCTGTGTGCCAGGGGCGACGGTATCTCTTTGAACAACCCGCACCCTTGGTAATGAGTGTGTATTAGGCGAGTTATTAATAACCGATGCGCAGTTATTCCTAGGCAACTTCAATGTTATCGCTGTTGGTTCCTGGGCACCACCTCTTGATTATGTGGGTAGGTACATTATTTAGATAGAAAACCCTTGCAATTGGGTTTACTGCTTGATTTCGAATGTCATATGCCCAATGGCTTATTCCCCGAAGTCATGCGATCGAACGTCCGAATTGCCGAAATTCCATAGCATGGATGTCCCACAACTTCGAATAGCCATTAGATCGAGCATCTGTTTCGCCGAAAAGCCATTGCAATGATAGTCCTATCCATCGAATGTCTATTGGCTCGACATGCCAGTTAGTCGGAAACGATCCCTACTAATATAATATTATATTATAAATGCGAAAGTAACTCTGTCTGTCTGTTTGTTACGCTGTCTCGCATAAACCGCTGAACGAATCGTCATGAAATTTGGCAGAGACATAGCCAGGGATGTGGTTTTTACGCGATAACTGACAGCCACGCGGGCGGAGCCGCGGGCAAAAGCTAGTTCTACATAAGATATTCTAGAAGAGTAAAAAAGGAATGTAAAATGGGATAAAAAAACAAATCGGCAGGGTTTAATCAAATAATGATCATTATAATGTATATATATAATAAGTGGATAAAAATGACAGAAATAGGTAACTAAAATGTTTTACGTCTTCGAGCTTTCGACTTACTGGCACGTCGAGCCAATAGACATTCGATGGATAGGACTACCGTTGGGCTTTTCGGCGAAACGGATGCTCTATCTAATGGCTATTCGAAGTTGTGGTACATCGATGTTATGAAATTTCGGCAATTCGGACGTTCGATTGCATGACTTCGGGGAATTAGCCGTCGGGCATATGACATTCGAAATCAAGCAGTAAACCCGGCGGCAATGTATACATGGTGGCAGGACATTGACGAGCACACTGTAGGTAACCTTGACTTCAACACATGATTACTCCTAACACAAGACCCCTAGCGTAGAATTTTATCCAGCTATAAAAATAATATCTGCTGTTTCAAATGCACGCAACAGCATTTTTTTTTATATTTCGACGTAACCTTTGTAACATTTCGACGTAAGTAGTAGGGGCTCAGAATCGTGTACTGAATTTATGGTAAACGTCGGTATCGCTTTGTAGTTTCTGCAAATTTTGATTAATTTTCGTTATTATTAACTATTATTGTAGGTAGTATGGCATCTGTTTTCGCACATTTAGCAGTGTGCGAAAACGAATGTCATAAATACAAAATTATTGTACGGGCCGCAGTAATGAAGTATGTATTTTTTTTAATGTTGCCCCACGCTAGGAATTTCTCCTGTATTGTGGGTGCATTTACAAACATTTGAACTCACATACACAAACAGCCGCAGCAACAGTAATACCTACAGCTATAACTATAATTTTATCGAATCAATAAGAGTTTACAAACATTTGAACTCACATACACAAACAGCCGCAGCAGCAGTAATACCTACAGCTATAACTATAATTTTATCGAATCAATAAGAGTTTACAAACATTTGAACTCACATACACAAACAGCCGCAGCAGCAGTAATACCTACAGCTAGAACTATAATTTTATCGAATCAATAAGAGTTTACAAACATTTGAACTCACATACACAAACAGCCGCAGCAGCAGTAATACCTACAGCTATAACTATAATTTTATCGAATCAATAAGAGTTTACAAACATTTGAACTCACATACACAAACAGCCGCAGCAGCAGTAATACCTACAGCTATAACTATAATTTTATCGAATCAATAAGAGTTTACAAACATTTGAACTCACATACACAAACAGCCGCAGCAGCAGTAATACCTACAGCTATAACTATAATTTTATCGAATCAATAAGAGTTTACAAACATTTGAACTCACATACACAAACAGCCGCAGCAGCAGTAATACCTACAGCTATAACTATAATTTTATCGAATCAATAAGAGTTTACAAACATTTGAACTCACATACACAAACAGCCGCAGCAGCAGTAATACCTACAGCTAGAACTATAATTTTATCGAATCAATAAGAGCTATTTCTATGTAATTTATGGCATGGGTAAGTTGTCACATGCGCCATTATACAGTGCCGCTGACGCCGCTGGTATAGATACTCTAACACAACTGGCGGTTGGCAGCACGGGATGTTCATCCGACCTTTCCATGCTGCCATTCTCCTCAAGCAACAACCCTTATAAAAATATTTTAAAAAAGTTCAACCTACCGATGAATTAGTGCTATACAATTCGGCGTATTCGTGTTCTAGTTGGAGATGAACCCACATCGTGCTAGACACCACCAGTTGCTGTATAGTAGGACCGCACCACAGTGACCACACCAGGAACGAGAGCGCGCTTCTGAAAAGTTATCACCATGAGAAAGAGCGAGGCTTCAATGTTTGGTACCTGGTAAGTACACATTCGTTTACCTGTCTATTATATCTCTAAGATATGGGTATTTATTACCTAGGACTATACCTAATTATCATAGTGAATGAGGGTCTCCTTACTGATTGTTTCAGGGTGGTTTGCTTCACAAACCATCCATCACTTTCTCAAATGAGACATCTTACCCTTAGGCCCAAGTAACACGAGTCTAGTTTTTCAAGCTAGGATATCAAGATTGTACTAGTATCTAAACTAGCAAATAGGGTACCTTAGGCATCGACTGCACCCTAATTGCTTACTTAACACATTATCAATCACAATCTAAATCATTTTGAAGAATACTGCTAATCGATTGCTTTATAATCTTCTGCATGTGTCAGCTCAAAAACGTAAATAACACAATGAATATTTTTGAACTGTCAAACTGAAAGTCATACTGTTAGTGTGCCACTTACCACGCAGAACTAGGTATTTTAAGCTATAGTAAGCCAGTGAGATAGATATTAGGATGGGGTTCTATTTTAGAGCGCGCGAGAGCGCCCCTACTACTGATTTCACTATCCTGGCTTTTGTACTAGTCTCGTATGACCGGCAAAGTTAAGGAATCATTTAACTCTACGGACTAAGTAACTGCATTAGAGTAGGTACTATTGCAGTTATTTAGTCCAGATTTTAAGCCACTAGGCTTTAAATTTCCTTGCACCGTGTAAACAGCTCTAGCATGATGTGCTAACCAAGCCAGGATATCCTGGCCTGGCTTGGTTAGCACATCATGCTAGATATATTACTTGCCTGGCCTCCTAGCATCAAAAATTAACCTCATGTAACTCAAGCATTAATGATGTTAAAGGAACCATTATCGAAAGGTACCTATTTAGCGTACACATACCTTACTTCCTTATTCGATTTGACCAGGTCCTTAAAAATGTGTGCCCAGAACCAGTAGCGAGTGGACATGTCCCAGCCCCTCAAGGTATCTCTCATTCTTGGCCCCCTCAACAGCTTCTCGTTTTCAAATGACTTTAACATGGCGAAATTGAATTCTTGTTTCAACGCCACCTCATCAGTTACTGTACTGGAATGGTTAAAGTTAAAATAATTTATTACAGGCATAGGATTGCTTTTAGGAGGGGCTTATGGCTAAATAATAACAGCCGCACGAGTCGATCGATCAGGTAAAGCTACGCTTGCCGCGGTTGGTCCGTGGATGGGTGGTCTTTACATACCAAGACCCCTCCGTGCCTCGGAAAGCCCGCTAAGCCCTTGATCCCGGCTGTAATTCGTGGATTTTTGACAGTCGTTACAGGCCGTAAGAAGCCCGAAACTCTGACAACCAGTCTTACCAAGCGGTATCGTATTACCGAGTACGAGAGGTTAGATAGGCAGTAGCTTCATGTAAAATACCTACTGGTATTCAGCTGCACCCGGTCAGACAGGAAAACGGCCCCAATAAATTTGGGAAAAAGCAGATGATGATAGGATTGCTTTTAGAAGGGCCAGGATCTAACTCGCTTATGTTAGATCTCAATCGTCACTAGGTATCTCCACTCATCTCCGGTAAGTAGGTAGGTATATACCTACAGTATTATAGTAAGTAAGTAGTAACAAAATCAAGATATCGCAGTTAGATATACAGGGTGATTGGAAGATGGGTGCAAAGCTTTAAGGCGAAGATAGTACAGACAATTTAGAACCATTTAAGCCATGGTTGTCTTAGACGAAGTCTTACCAAATATTTTTAACCAAATTTTTAAGTTTTTTTTCGGAAATTCTCAAAATTTAATGTAAACTGCATAATTATGGCCAAATTGAATGATAAATGAATTCATTTTTTATTTATTTAATTAAAGTAATGTGTAAGCAATCAAGCAAAACATGTATTAGGCTTCTGTGTCATTAGACATTTTTTTTACAGACATTTAAAGCTCAGAAAAAAAAAAGTTTGTACAATACGTCTTTTAAACCTTATTAAAAAAAAAAAAAATTGGTAAGACTTCGTCTAAGACAACCATGGCTTAAATGGTTCTAAATTGTCTATACTATCTTCACCTTAAAGCTTTGCACCCATCTTCCAATCACCCTGTATATAAGATATGTAATAATAGTGAGTTGCGTAATTTCCAGGACTCATAATAGTTACAAAAATTGCACCCGTCCATCTCAAGATTGTGTCTAGTTTGTACCGTGTGCGCATGTGCCGGGAACCGATTCCGCACACGGTAGAATATTGCTGATTGGATTTTGTCTCTTATGTAGGTATTTGTTAGTCCACGCGTAGTTAGCCGTGGGCGCAGTCTAGCTATCTACTAGGTATTATGATAACATTGATTAGAATATTTGCGAGCAGCCGTAAAGGTAATATTCGTACCTACCTAGCTTGCTTGATGAATCAAGTTAGTCGCAATGGGCAGCCGAAAGATCGATGGACACTGCGATACAGAGGGCCTTACGGTGCACATACTCACGTTACGATACTTATGTAGGGGAATTCTGCACCCCAAATGTGCAACACACTTTCAATCACTAACAGATAGATTTTGAAGGAAAAAAAAAGATCCTCTGCTCTAGGTAGAACACCGTTTTCGTAACCTCGCTTAGCGTAGGGGAGATTCTAACCATAAATCGATCTTTTTGTAAGGTGGAAATGCTAAGGTAGGTAGCCTGCAAAATTATTATTTTTTTACGTTTTTTGCAATTAGCAGTTCTGTGTCAGGTTGCTTGAAAATTTAAATTTCGCTGACTACCCTGGCGCCCCCTTAAACGCTTTCATCTCAGGTTACCATAAATCCTACATAAACTAACACCGTTTCTCATTGGGGTTGGCAGAAGTAGCAACGCTTCGAAATTTAATACGAAAAAAGCGCAGTGCGGTCCGTCTATTGTCTACGATGGGTTTTAGATCTGCGGGTACTTAGTCAGGGATTTTTTCTTTTTTTTAAGGGTGGGAAATCATCAAATAACTTCCCCCGCTCTGGACGAAGCGGGCGGACGTGTCACTCTTTTACTGACGAAAACCCACTCGTGTTCCTTCAGTTGCCTGTGTGCCAGGGGCCACGGTATCTCTTTCGAACAACCCGCACCCCTGGCAGGCGGGTAGTCAGGGTGACGTTGCGTTTTATTGATTTGGTAAGTCACTTACACGACGTCAAGCAAGCTTAATTTTGTAGAAGGTCCATGGCCGGGCAATGGCAGCGTCTTAGCGGGGTATATACCGAAGCCAGCCTCAGTGCAAACGCTTGTGCACAACATCATCACAATTTGGTACTGAAGCACGTATTTAATCATCTGAGGGATGTTGTACAGGTAGCGGAAGTCGGTGCCGTGGGTATTGTAGAAATCATTCTCATAATATACCTGTAAATCAAAATGGTGAGAACAAATTAAGAAATCAAATAGGTACGGTTAACTGCGAACTGTCTTCATTCTACTATCATATGGTCTAACCATATATATATACAAGATGTAACTTAAATAGCGCACAACCTGTTAAGGGTTTATTGTGCTCATCATTATCAACAACTTATACTATGGGACCAAACCTGAAATCGCGAAAAAAAATCAGCTGTTCCATACACTTGTATTCGCATAACTTGTCAAAATGTAAAGAACAGCTGATTTTTTTTTACGATTTCTGGTTTGGTCCCATAGTAAAAGTGGTCGATAATGATGAGTACAATGACCCCTTAAGAGGTTGTGCGTTATTTAAGTTACTCCTTGTATATAGTCTAATATGATATGGACCAACTGTGTCTAAATCGTAATTCTTGAGATATCATCATCTTCCTTAATCAACTACCTGCTGCACGCGTTTGCCCGCGTGGATGTCGGATATCAGTCATGTGGATGAGAGCAACCGGGATAAAAGTAGCTTATGTTACTCCTTATAACACAACTATCTGCCAGTGGAAATCCCGTCAAAATCGGTCCAGCCGTTTCTGACATTCGTAAGTACTGTATAAACTTTCATATGCATTCAGTAAAAAGCTGTTATTTTGACATTCCAAACGGACACTAACATTTTATTTATTTACATGATTGTATCTATAATAATATACTAATACGTGAAGCAAAATCTTTGTACCCCAGTTTACGAAAATTACGCGGGCGGGAAATGAAATTATGAAATTTTTGCACAATTAAACTTTATACGGAGAAAGAGTGTAGAAAGTGGATATTTTAATACATATAATAATGCATTAGAAATAGCTAGGAACATTAAGTTTTAGATGTGAAATATAAATCTACCAGGGACAGGACAGTCTCTAGTAGGTAATATGCGTCTTATTTCGTGCATCGATATTAGTTAGGTACTTTCTGCCTAGAACGATTTTACTTTTATTATGAAATTAACCCATTTAGACCCAAATACAAAATAACGATATTTTTTTTAAAAACTCTTTATTGGCGTAACTATTAAAGGTTAGTAAGACATATTATTAGAAAAAACTAAAAAAAATAATCTCCCATGTATATAAAAAAACACCGTCCTCAAATGGGGCCAATGGGCGCTCATGAGTAGTATTTTTCAAAACATCATTTTCGATGCACAATGTTTTAAAGCGTTTTTTACATTACCAACGTGCTTTCATGTGGCATACTATGAAATCTAGTTGGCTGATCAGTTTCTGAGGGAAGTTTCGAACTCTGTCTTGACTCAAACTTGGCACCATCGATGAAGGTTTACGGCGTCTTCCATCCGGTCTCTCAGTGGATTCCTCAAATAAAGTCGGGTAATACTTTGGCGAAACTGGAGCTGATCTATTTTATCTTCAGCGGCTAGGACGTGGAGACGCCAAGCATTAGCCATAGCCAAATCGAGCATGTAGGTAAATCGAACCCAACACCATTTTTTCCTCGTATTGCTGTCCAGTATACTGCGATTGATTGATCAGCTTGATCAACTCTACTCATGCCATTGTTATAATTCTGGAACACAAAAGGGATGCCCACATGTACCTTCCTTCCTTCCGCAGAGCTCCATCTTTTTACCTTACCCAAAGGATGAACAGTCATAGTTTGGACCCATGGTGCAAACACTGTTGTCAAGCCATCGCACGAATAAAATCTTATTCACCGTATCGAATCGGTAATCAAATTCTGCTCTGTTCTTCTTGTTCATGTTCCGGACCTCAAAAACTTCAACTCGACCTGGAATATCACGTAGAAGAATATTTTGCTGGACATCATCTTCATTGCCTTCTTCTTCATCCGTCAGAACACACGTGTCGGGAGGGATGACCACTATATCGTAACTGATATCAGGGTCTACCTCTTCATTCAAAGTATTTTCGATGGCTTCCTCCAACCCTCGATACTCATTTGCAGCATCAAACGATCGTTTAGTCATAGCTTACGCCAAAAAAAACTTGCAAAAAAATATAAAGAAAATTTACCCATTAGCCCATTGGACCCATTTGGGGACACCATACTAAATTACCTATGCTCGTTGTCAAATATAAGAAAATACCCAAAAAAATGTGATTAGGTACTAGTTAAAACTATGGCCTAATGAAAAATACAGGAAATGTATAATAAAACTCAATGTAAGTATAAAATATTATGACTTACTTATGGTTAAACACTAATTTACCAAATGAAGTAAATTAAATCACTATTTTTGGCCACTTTGTACATAAACTCACAAAACTGCAATTTTAATTAGAAAGCCACACTCGTTGACACTACAAATTCGCCTTCAAAGAAAACATAGCTAAAATAAATTGAAAAATGTGGGTACTTAAGCAAATGTCCCCAAATGAGGACAGCGGGCATAAATGGGTTAAGGTATACATAAGTAATATAATGTAACATACCTGAACAGGAAATTGCAATCTTAACACCATGTATAGTATGCTAAATACGAATGCCTTTTTTATTTTCTGTTCAGTAATAATTCTACAGTCCCCTAGCATGCCAAATGGTGTTTTAAAGTGTTCATTAAATGTTTTCCACCTGTAATAAGGCCCTGAAAGCAAAAAGAACTTCTGTAAAAAACAAAGAATTAGGTAAGTATTCTTTTACTTTTGAGTATAAATGGCCTCACTACTCAACATTTAGTAGATAGATAGGTAAGGTATGGTTACGGAAGTCATAATTTAACCTGCAGCAATGTTCAAGTAAATTCAACAAAATAATTTGAAATACTGAAAATTCGGTACCTACTCAGTAAAATTGTTTTGTAGAGGCTGTGTTGAGGGGCTTGTGGCTAAGTGTTATTACTTACCCACACCGCCCCACGGCTCGATAGATCTGGTTGAGCTACACTTGCCGAGGTTTTTCCGTCAATGGGTGACCATCGTTACATACCAAGACCACTCCGTGCCTCGGAAAGTACCTTTAGTAGGTCCCAGCTGTCATTCGTGGATCCTTGACAGTCGGCACGGGTCGTCAGAAGCCCGAAAGTCTGACAACCAGTCTTATAAAGGGCTAGGTATCTTGTTACCGGGTGTACGACTAAACGCCGACAGACTCAACACCGACAAGACTTTACTTCGACGGGACTCTTCGCCGACAGGCCATTTTGCCGACAGGACTCTTCGCTGACAAGGCTCATCCTTGCGCTATTACTAAATAAGTAAATACTCAAGTATAGTTACCGGCACGTAAGTTGGCAAGAGATTTTGTAGTGGGGGAAATTCGCGCATGTAAAAATGTATGAAATGGTGCCTGCGCGAACTTCCCCCACTACAAAATCTCTTGCCAACTTACGTGCCGGTAACTATAACTGCCATTAACGCAGGTCGTTGGTCGCAATTCTAACCTAACCTATCCTATTACCTACCTGATGAGCCCTGTCAGCGAAGAGTCCTGTCGGCGAAGTGTCCTGTCGGCTAAGAGTCCCGTCAAAATAAAGTCTTGTCGGTGTTCAGTCTGTCGGCGTTTAGTCGTTTTTTTTTTTTTGTTTGGGTGGGAAATCATCAAATAACTTCTCCCGCTCTGGGTGGAGCGGGAGGGCGTGTCAGACTTTTACTGACTAAAACCCACCCGTGTTCCCTCAGTTGCCTGTGTGCCAGGGGCCGCAGTATCTCTTTCGAACAACCCGCACCCGTACACTGCTTGTTACTTAGTAACTAGGCTGTGGAGGTCTCATAGGCAGTCAATGTAAGACCATTTAAAATATAAGGAAGTATTCAGCTGCATCCGGTTAGATTGGAAGCCGACCCCAACATGGTTGGGAAAAAGTTAGGCAGATGATGATGGGTTGAGGGACTTCTGTTGTACCAATGCAATCGTATTTTTCGCATTCTAACAATGTATACTCCATTTGCAATAGCATTAGACAGAAGTTAAAAAAGGTTCTTTTTAATGTACACTTCGTAACAAAATTACATTAAACGTGTTGCAGTTACAATTAATGCCTAAAAAATTAAAGTGTCAATGCTAAAAACCTAAAAGAAGCAGGAGTGAACAACACGAGTAACTAAATTAGCTGATGACGACGAAGTTTTACCAACGAATTGTGGGTGTTAAGTTGTTATTTAAAATAAACTATTGTAAAAAAAAAATTACTGCCTTAAAATCTTAATTAGATTTAAATCATCATGTGATTGTTTGTTTCATTCATTCGTTTTGTTGTAGGTTTGTAATGTGTGATGAAGATGTTATTGTAATTAGAACATTATTAAAATATACATTACTTTTACTTCGTTTATCTTAGTATTTAGTACTGTCTTAAATCTACCTAAAAAAGTTAGAACTTAACTTTGAAATAAAATGTTTTGCACTCCTGCTTCTACGAGCCTCTTTTTTCTAAAGCTATAATAAATGGGGTAGGTACCTTTGTGCAAGCCAATAAAAAAATAGGCATAAGAGATTATATCCGCAGCGCTGGGTTCCTCAGGCGCCGTAGCCAAGTCTCCGTTATTAAATCTAGAACCTGACTTCGTAGGTACCTCGTGTCGAAGTATATGGTTAGATATTTTGTTTCTCTCTGGATCGGTGGTCATTGGAAGTATTGGATCTGCATATGTTTTAACAGTTTGATGTTTGCTCTTCTCAGCCAGGGTTATCTCACATGCCAGTCCTACTAGACGCAGTGCTATCACCTGGTGGATCCAAAGCACGTAGTTTGCTGTTATGTCCATGTTATAGTACATGTATATTAGATAGAGCCATGTGTATGCTAAGCTTAATTGATGAATGTATCTGGAAAGGAAGCAGTCATAGCAATACAATTATAACATATCCTACTCCTACTTATATACATACTTAGCCTATAACGTTCCCACTGCTGGGACACAGGCCCCAGGCCCAGGCTCCTACTTTAATATAAATTTCAGAGATGGGCCGAATGTGGTTTGAACCGAATCCGAACTTCGCCCGAACATTCAGTTAAAATGAAAAATTCGGCCGAACTTCGGTTCAATAAAAATAAATAATAGTTTAAAAAAACTAGAAAACACGCTTCAAAAAACAAACTAAAAAAGCAGAAAATAATATAATTCAATTAAAAAGCGTGGGGTGCTTTTTGAGGTATTTTTGTAATCAATTAATGTCAAGCACCCCACGCTTTGTTAAAGCGTGTTTTTTTAGTTTTTTAAACTATTATTTTCGCTATAAGTTTGTCATAAAAAACTTTTTGTTTCTATATATTACACTATGCTACATAAAAGGTTTTTATCATTTTCCGAAAAAAAAAAATACAATATGGATTTAACGGTTTTTGATTAGTTACTCCTCATATTATAGAGATAGCTTAGGCAAAAACCAGTCGGAAAATGTTGGTTTTAGTACTTACATGAAATAAAAAAATAAATTTTAAAATTAAATTCAAATATTTCAGTTTTTTTATCTGTTTTTGAACACCATGAAATAGTAGCCGCCATGGTATTAAGTCATACCGCTGTTTTAACTAGTCAACTGAACAACTTTGTACTTTTATTATTTTCGTAACCAAAGTATTTTTTATTGGAATAATATCTTACATTCAGGAACACTAAACCAACGATAAGTAGAATAATAAATAAGTCATTTTTAAATTATAAACAATTATCAGACAAAAGCATAGAAGAAGCACAGAACCGGTCGAAGTGGCGGAGCTTGGGGGAGGCCTATATCCAGCACTGGACGTTTTTCGGCTGAAATGATGATGATCAGACAAATTATCAATAAAATAAAATAAAACATCGAAAGCGATCTTCAAGTGCGACTTACGAGTGATCAGTAGTGCAATTGTGTTTTGCAATTAGTGTGTTTGAGTTGTTATTAGCTAGGTTGTTTAATTAAAGTGACATTTTTGGTCATTTATTTTGTCAGTTTTTAATTGTCACGGACCCCAAGCTCGTAACAATATTGTAAACAATGGGTTATTTAGTCTTAGACATATCTGACAGGAATTACGAATGTTGAGCAAAGTTATATGTTATGGTTCTCGCATGGGTACTCAGAACCATAGTATTTTCAGCTATCAAGCACTAGAGGGGTAACTAAACAATCTATGATTTATGTTATTTTTAAAGAAATAAACATATTATGATTTAATATCTTATCATTTATTTCATTTAAATTAAAATAACCTTATTTTACTTTTACGTCTACTATCTTCTGAACGGTATATTTTTTCTAAATTCAGTTTTCACACACTTTATACACAAATTCAAAGCAACGTGCGTAAAAAATTACAACTGTGCACTAAACTGTTTTATATGGTTTTCATCAAATAGCCAAACGTCAGCGCAGCGGAAACTTGATTATCTCCGCAGTAGTGTATTGACACAAAAATTTAATTTAAACATACACGTTTACTTCTCGTTACACACTAATTATTGAATGATTTTTTTTTCTTGTACGTCCATTTGAAAAAAAAGTTCCGCTGGGATGACGTAGTCCCACCGGAAACAGGTTTTGTTGAATAGCTCCTCAATGGTTGGATGAACAAATTTGTATTTACCATACACAATTACACGACGTCATACGTTATATATCTGCTAAACTGAAATTACGAAATTCGTCACTTTTCCGCTGGGACTACGCACACATGGTGACCCTATCGAAAAATTAAAAACGTGTTTTAAGGCTTTCTATTAAAAAAAAAATACCTGTTATCGGTAGTTCTACATAATAATAGCTGTTGTTTAAAAAAAATCGCTAATACCCACTTTCTATTCTACAATAGATAACCACGACTTATTTCAACGCAATACCGTGCTACAGCTCCCGAAATATAAACCTAGGATGTTTTTGTGTATTTATAAAAATGTTTACAAATTCAAATCTAGGTTTTACAAAAAACTTCAGACGTCTGCTATGCTTTTTCAGCGAGATATCGGCGATAACGTGTTAGTCACCGTTTCAATGGTTATAGTCTTAGCTCCTAAAATATAAACCTAGGATTTTTTTTTTAATTCAATCTATTAATTACCTAAATTCCAGGTCCCTGCAACGCTTAGTTTTAAAGATCTTCGGGCCGCGCGGTTCTTCGCGTTTCAATGGCGCGGCCACGTCCACGCGGGCCCAGTGCCGGTTGGTAGATGTCACATGTATTAAAATTTTTTAGTTCTATAATAAGCCGGTTCTCTCTCGATGTTATCCTTCACCGTTTTGAGAGCAGCGGTGATGAAATTATATACACAAAGACAAGCGCCTACCTCGGTTCGAACCCCAACTCGTCAGATGGGGCGGTTACCACTAGGCCAGCGCCGCTTATTTGAATTCAACTTACCGTTTATTGCAGCATTTGATAATAACAATATTTCCCCAGACCATAAACACGGAGTGTAGTACAGACGAGCCGCATATCAAACAGGTAATGAGTATCCCGAGCCCCGTCCCATACGAGCGTTTCGCAGTAGCATCGTTCAGGTTTTTATAGAATCCACCTATTACAATGCTTGTAAGTAGAGATAACCCGTATACTAAGTCAGAGCAAGAGACCATTTTATTTTGCGTTGCCTAACGGATAACATTTTTTATGTTTGTTTTTATTGCTCATTGTATGTTATTATTGTTTTAATGACATTGACAACAGTTGACAAAATGTTTTCAGTTTTTTTTTTTGTTAATGGTTTCCAAGGTGTTCAGTTTCATTAATTTTCGTATCGGTATGATTGAGATACATTAGGGCGTGTGCAGATGAACGGATCTACCTTTTCCAGGATTTAACCAGTGTGCAATGAAAGACGCGTTATTTTTTCGGCAAACTAGGAAGATTCCTTCGTTAGAAAATAAAACTGCTTGACTTGAACACAAAACGGCTGTCTCTGTGATTTTAGACACCAGTTTCGAACTTCGAAATACCCATAACATGTCTTTATGTGTGACCATAGGTCATGGAGGATGTCCCTTTAATTTTTGTGTAGCAACAAATATAAAGTCTTGGTAATTTTTATACAGGAGCTTAGATATTTGTAGTGATGACAGAACTGGGCTAAAATCTACCTGCGGAGAAGTGTAAGCGAAATTAAAACACTCAAGTGATTAAATAAACAATTTACTACACATAATGTAGGTTCACAATAAAAATATTTTCTAACAGAGGTATGTAACAGTTTGTCTGATGCAGACATAGCAGGTGCTATCGACATTACAATTTGAACCTTAGTGTCAGCATAAGTAAGCAATCTATTAGCTCTCAATAAATGGGGCGAACAATATCGTGCGCTGTAAATAAATAAAATCTTTTAAATGCATCATATTACCACCATTATAATCTAATTTGGCATACCGGAATGTTGATTATCCCCGACTACTTTGGCCTTCAAATTCATAAAGGATTTTGAAAATGCAACTCAAGCTTTTGTTTTTTTTTTAAAGTGCTAACTAATACTACATTTCATAGCCAATATCTCATGCTTGTTTTCTACAGCAATTAAACATTTTAAAGCGGTATTACATTACGCGAAATAGCAACTAAGCTCGTACTAGATATATTCGTATATGAAGAAAATATACCAGGAGGAAGAATACTACTATCAGATACATCTATTCTATGCAAACGTTTGAAACATATCACAATAGAAAGATTTTATCAAGAAAACAACTAACCTATAATACTGTTTAGCTGTACTAGCTATTACATTATACATATAAATTACTTAGTTTCAATAAAATCAATAAATGTAGTAAAAATTTATTTGACTAGCATCTAAATTCTATAACAAAACGATGTAATATATCCATGGATTATTTGATTAAATATGCATCGCCCGCATGCTAAATCAATGCATACGAAATTAAATTGTAATAAAAATAAGAAGCAAAGCAATGCTAATGTATGTAATACTGCGTATAATTCACAGACTATATTACTATAAATATTCAAAAAAACAATTCTTAGTAATTCAGTATCTGAACAGCATTAAAATGAAGACATACGAGTTGAGATTTACATCTCACCCTGATAACCATGTCCTAAGTATTGCTCAGCTTCTTAAATTACGTCAATGTCCGCCATTGACCTATTATGAATATGGAAAATCATATAAGATACAATATCTACGCCTATAAAACAATCATGGCAACTAATATAACACCATTATGATTATCAAATAAACTAAATCTGCATCAGACTCAAAACAATTAATAACTAAAATTTGCATTGCTATACAATTATTACAAAACATACACAACATACAAATGTCATCGTGGCCAGGCCATAATAAATCGTCTATGGAATAAATACTAACTAAAATGGTTCCCACATAAATTCATGGACATTGAACATGCTTTAATTATATTTCATCTAAATATTGCCTTTACAACTATTGTTATTAATCACACCTAAATGTTGTTAGAAAAGTATTGCCTCTAAATATTATATATGAAAAAGAGATTTTTATTAGATCTACTTACATTTTTTCTATGTATATAAATAATGTTGAAACTTAATATGAACAGTTGGTTCCGAACACAACAGACAGTGTTATATTTAAGTACCATTAGAATAAATAAAGAAATTGTTCCGCGTTACGTTATATTTAAAGGAACTATTTGTAACAGTTAACTTAGACAACACCGCGTAAGAGAGCAACCGGAGACAACAGCACGTCACCACGCAGCTCGTACAACATCTCCACTGTGCAATATATTATATCAGAGTCGTAACCAAAGTGCTAGAATTTCTAATTACGATATAAATCGATTAATTTGAAGCTTCTATATTATACGCACAACGAACAATCCAATTGTATTAAAATTGTCAAGACTTTCACTAATTTAAATTCTAACCGACTCGACCGATTACTCGTTACGTTTTATTACTTTATTAATATATTTTTGATCTATTGCACAAACACATATAGGTCGCTATGCTTATCTACTCGAATTATAAGTTATTAAATTTTTACAATACCTACCACAGAGTTAAATACAACATCCAGAACATTACGTTAATAATTACAAAATTCAATCGGTGCAAACGATTACAAAAGTTACTATTTATCCACAATCGAAAATCACTGGAGGTAAACGAAATATATCTTTATATATCGTACTGTTTAATTTGATCGGTCCTATCACATTAATTCGTACAACAATAAAATGCGATCAGCATTCATTTTATTAATAATTGGCAGTCCTAAAGAGTCACTAAGAGTCCATCGCGCACGCGGCGGGTCGCGGCGCGGGGTCGCGTCATCTGTGTGTGCGGGAGCGCTGCGAGCGGTGTGAGCGCCGCGAGCGGTGCGAGCGACACGAGCGGGGCGAGCTGGGAGCACGCGGGCTGCGCGGCCGTGCGCTCGCTCACTTGATAAGTTGCGCCGCGCTCTTGGAGCGGCGGAACATCTTCGCGCCCTTGTTGGGCGCGGGAAGCTCATGCTAGTTGGCCCCGTTGGGCGCGCGCGCCAGCGCCGGCGAGGGCTGCGGCGCGGGCGGCCGCACCAGCGACATGGCGTCCTTGGCGCCGTCCGTGCCGTAGATCTTGCCCGCCTTGCGCGCCATGGACGCCAGCAGCTCCTGCGAGCACTTGTGGGCCGAGCGCAGCGACAGCGCCCACTCCTTGAGTCCGATTTCATCCTGCAAGCAAAATTGAGCTCTTAGAAGTTATGAAAACCAATTTCCCTCTATTCAGAACGAAATTACGAAATCACTGGAAAATTTCCAGTTCAGAATAAAAATCATTTTCTGGATTATACTTTCTTTGCAGTCATTGATACCATTTACTTAGTTATCCAAAACCTGATGCTATAAATACTTGTAATATTAAAAATACGTAATCCTTACAGTATTAGTGAGCACGACTTTAGTATCGTTCCTGGTCCGCAGCACGATGCACTGTTCGCCCTTGATGGACACGAGGTCTGAGGACACGTCCTCGACGGAGTCCAACAGGATCATCTCGGGCTTGGCGCTGTTCTCCAGGTGAAGCTCCAGCCGGTTGGGGTACAGTTTGGCGTAGCGCGTCTGCCATGCGCTCGCGAACGGTCCGCCCAGCTTCTTTATGTACCCGTGCAGTATGCAATCCGATTCTGTAATGTAACATATTTTATAGAAAGTGCCGCAGCGCAACGCATTTTCATACAAATAGGGCGGTGCGGCCCGCCTGTAGTGTGCGTTAGTTCATGGAAAATGTACGAAAGTGGCTCGCCCTAATTTGCACTAGCCTTCATACAGCTAAAATACTAGGAAGTGGCGAAGGGCAGGTATTGTGGGGGCTGTTTTATTTATTTAACCTTTCACGTTAATTTTCAGCTTAATTTGAGTAAACGATTTGTCATTTTAATCATCATCTTATTGAGTTGCTTGTGGTAAGACATAGCAGGTCTTATCGTAAACAAGAATAACTTGAATTTCAAATCGGGAAACACCCGGTTCCAAGGTCGATATAATCACTAATTTATCCTCAGTTTTCCAAATTCGTCACAATATCACAAGTCCATACATAATCATAGTATTTGGGACTTCCACTTCTCTTTCAATATTTTTTTTGTGACAATGATTTTTCGTAAAGTCCATCACAAAACATTCATCCCAAAGCCTCGTTCATCATGTTACGAGTTTACTAGCACAATATATTTGAAAAAGTAAACATTCTGCTAGTCCCAACACTTTCTAGTATAATCAGCCTATAATTTTGCCTCTGCTGGGACACAGGCTTCCTCTCTGTGAGAGTGAGTGGGCTGTAATCCACCACGCGGTCCCAGTGCGGGTTGGTAGATGCCAAATGTCATCAAATTCTTGGTTCTAGGACATGCCGGTTTCCTCACGATGCATGTTTCACTGTTTTGAGCAGTGTTGATGAAATAATTGACTCAAAGTAAACCGCCTGTGTGGGTTCCTACGACCCAAAATTCATAAGCAGCAGCCGGTACCAATGCTCACTGAATTTCATGCAGATACAAAAATATGCCGAGACATTTTAATGCCATCATGATTGTGACCAGTGCGAGAGAGGAGACGAAGCTATGCATGACCGATAGCAGCATCCTTTTTACGACCTGAAATCATGATGGCACGAGAATGGATAAAGTAAAAAATGAGTATAAAATATGAAGTTTGAGTGGCGCCAGTGATAAAAAGGTTGAATGGAAATCGTTTGGTTGGGAATGGGCATGTGATGGATGAGGAGGAAAGAGACGCATATGACTAAAAGAGTGATGGACATAAATGTTGATGGATGGAGGAAGGCCAAAGAAAAGATGAATGGATTGTGTGAGGAGTGACTTGAAAGAAAAGAGAGTGAATGATAGCGTGAGAATTGACAGGGGTAAATGAAAATAGAAAACGTGATGCGCCGACCACAAACAAATTTGGATAAGGTCAAGAGAATAATAAATACTACCCCAGAACTATTTATCCATACCTTTCTCATCAGCATCGAACTTCTGTTTCTGCTTGGCTTTCTTCTTCTGCTCCATCTTGTCGGCCTCCTGGTTGATGGTCTCGAACACGGTCTCCGCCACTTCGGACTGCCAGCGCTCCGATATCACCAGCGGAAAGTCTTTGTACTGCATCTGATCCGCTTCTGTCAGCTGGAACACGAGATAGGTTTTTTACTCGACTGCGCGATATCAAAGACAAGCTATTCACGCGTATCAATGCATAAATTTGGGATTCTTTCTTCCCTCGAAACATCCTAACGGCTAGATGGATAATAATAGGTCTTTACCTATGAAATTGCCGTTTTGTATGAAAAAATTTAAACGATTTTTTTTCATGTATTTTTTATTTGTATTAATCGAAGTAATCACCCATGCAATCAATGCATCTTTGCCATCGCAGTGGCAGTTTATTGATGCCCTTCTTAAAGAAATCAGCTGGACGGGAGGCAACAAATTCTTCAAAGGCATTTTGTACTGCCTCTCGGGTATTGAATTTTTTTCCCGCCAAGAAGTTATCCAAATTCTGGAAAAAGTAGTAGTCTGTAGGCGCAAGGTCTGGTGAGTAGGGCGGATGACGGAGAGCTTCCAACCCCAGTTCTTGCAACTTGGAGACCGTCTGCTGTGCAGTATGAGGTCGCGCGTTGTCGTGCAGGAGCAGCGGAGACGAGCGATTGACCAATGCTGGTTGGAGATGTGCCAGCTTCTCCATCATTGTGTTCAGTTCTTCACAGTACACATCTGCAGTAATGCTCACCCCGTTTGGTAAGAAGCTGTGATGAATCACACCGGCGCTAGACCACCAAACAGTGACCATCACTTTTCTAGGGGTAAGTTTTCGTTTAGGGCATTGTTTAGGTGCTGAACCAGGATCCAACCAACTTGCTGAGCGCTTGCGGTTATCAAACAGAATCCATTTTTCATCGCAGGTAACAATGCGGTTCAAAATTCCTTCATTTGTGTGTCTGTTGAGCAGTGCAAGGCACGTCTCGACGCGTACTTCGCGCTGACGATCATTGAGTTCGTGGGGCACCCATTTGTCAAGCTTTTTTACCTTGCCAATTTGACGCAAATGGACCAATATTGTTTTGACGCTAACGTCGAAAACTGCTGCTAATTCAGCCGTAGATTGTGTATCATCAGCTTCCACAATCGCCTTTAATTCGTCATTGTCGACCAAAGTCTTCGGACGACCGCGAGGTTCATTTTTCAGGTCGAAATTTCCAGAACGGAAGCGAGCAAACCAATAACAGGTGGTGTGTTGGTTTGTAGTGTTAGCTCCGTAAACGTCGTTGATGTTGCGTGCCGCTTGTGCCGCGTTGCTGCCACGACGGTACTCATATTCCATAATTACTCGAATTTTTAACGTATCCATGATGACGAAAAAGATTGAAATGCGATGAAAATGTAACACTAATCAATAAACAAATGACTACTTTTGGAAAAAAAAATCCATGTTTTTAAAATAAAATTAATTTGAAATTAGAATTCTTACCCAAACAAAAATTATTTTGATTTGAAATGGCCAGTACTGCAAAACGGCAATTTCATAGGTAAAGACCTAATATTATATTTTGAGTACTGTGTATGAGACTTTTGCCCAGCAGGGGGATAAAAAGGCTGAAAAAATTAAAGGTGGGAGATGTGTTTTTATTTTTTATCATTGCAAAATAAAGAGCTTAAAGAGACGATTCCAAAAGTAAATACACTAAAAGGTTGAAAAAAAAGGCAAACCTTTAATGTCTGACTACCTTTTGCCCGCGTGTAAGTCCGAAATTATTCCCTGGGAACGGTCAGGTCACAGTCTACCTGTGTTCTAAATTTCATCAAGATCTGTTCAACCATTACGGTGTGAAAAGGTAACAGACAAACACTACTTTCGCTTTTATAATGTTAGTAGAAGTGTAGTACCTAGTGTGTACTATCAACTTATAATGTGTAATTGAAACCGAATTTGCTAATTTTTGACTAAAATCGTACTTCAACAATTTATTTAACAAGGCCTAATAACTTGAAACAGTCTGTCATTTCATCGGAACGACCCTTTCGTTCCCGAAAGAAACTCCTGACTACCTTCAAGGTAAATTAAATTACTTTGATATAATGTATGGATTCTACCAAGCCCAATAGGACGGTAACCCCAAGAAGGCATCCTGGCAAAACTTAACGCAGGTGGGTCTGAACTCCCAATCTAAACAGTGTCTTTAGAGGTAAAATAAGTTTTTTTTCTTTATTTCAACGCTATGGTTGGTGAATGGTTACCTTGATGCCTTTAGTATCCTCCTCATCAAAGCTGCCGATATCGAAGGCGTCTGCCGCGTTGACCTCGCCGCGCGGAGGGATCAGTGGCGGCGTGTACTTCTGATGGTACACCTGTTGCCAGTCAATGCCCGCGAAGAACACGTGCTCCTTCACTTCTTCCGCACTGGAATGGAGTTAAAGAAGAATTAGTTACCTACAATGATTTATGAACGAAAAATGGAGAAAGCGGTTTCTATCATGCATGAGGTTAGTCAACCGAACTTGTCACTTGTAAATGTTGATTTGGCTGAGGGGTAGCTTGATATATTAAGTTTCTAATCTTTATACAGGATAAATTTACCAGTGCGCAAACTGTAACCATGAATTCAGCATAATCATTTTAGACCCCCAAACGCAGAAATTTTGACCGCACTTTTCTATGAAACAGCGGATTTTTTTTTGTATACCCGACGAAAAATTTCTGCGTTGGGGGTCTAGAATGATATGCTGAATACAGTTGCAGTGGTTGGTGATGGTAACAGTTTGCGCACTGGTTAAAAATGTATCCTGTTTAAACCATAACTTCAGACACGATCTACGATGTATTCGTTACTGTATACAAAATACAGGGCAGGGTAGGGCAGGACCAAGGACGCGAAAACTGTAACCATGAATTCAGCACATGAGTGAGTAGAAATTTTCAGGAGATATCTAAAAAAGACCTAATATTTCATAGAAAAGTGCAATAAATGCAAAATATATGGAATAGCATTTCTTATTTTAAATAACCGATTTTTTTTTAAGTCGAGGGATCTTAAAATCATTTACTGAATCCATGGTTACAGTTTGCGCGTCGATGTCATTCCATCCTATAAAGTAAACCATTTGTAAAAAAGACACCATGTAGTTTGCCCATTACGATTCCTTATTTGTTCCCCCTCCTCGAGTTTTTTCTTCATAAGAAACTACCCTTTGAAAGGGGCAGCTAGAGTCAATTCTCTTTCATTTTCTTGTGCTGACGATCAAGCACCCCACGCTTTTTAATTGAATTAAATTATTTTCTCCTTTTTTAGTTTGGTTTTTAAAGCGTGTTTTTTAGTTTTTTAAACTATTATTTATTTTCTATTTTTTAGCTCTGCTAACTACAAAATCGTGATTTTTCTCAATTTTTTTTTTCATTTTTCTCAATTTTTTTTTTTAATTATTCAATTGTCATTGGTCCTCGATAAGTTTACAAAGTTTCAAAGAAATCTGACCGTTTAAAGTGGGTTAAAATCGCGCTCTAAGGAGTCGGTTACATACAAACAAACAAACATACAAGAGAAGCTAATATAAAGCGTGTAAAAATGCCTTTTACAGGCCTCCTTGAAATAAATTATTGGAATCTGCATCTAAGTAGTATCGATGATCAAATATCACTAATGATTTTTGTATCTGTTTTTCCGTCCTTTTGCGAAGATCCGCTTATAACAATTCTGTCTAATATTCGTCATAGGTAAACAAATGACTTTTCCTTCCTACATAATACGCATCTTAGTTAAACACAGATTAATTAAATTCTTCGAAACTTAAATGTGCGTCAGACAAAAGGTGAACCGGAAAAAATACCAGTTTGACAACTTGACTCACGAACTCTTGTTTAATAGAGAGACCAGTATTGCATAAAAGTACTGCTCTGACCCACCTTAAAGTGAAGGACTAAAAACAGAAGTATTTCAAATCACTACCAAGCTTAAGCTTAGTTTTCCGTATCGCATGCCACCTAAATCATTCCTCACAAGTTCTTCGTCTCTGGCGCCACTTTCTGATTTTGTCTCAAATATTAATTTCTAATTCTATCCTATGATAATGATATATGATTTTATTTCTGTAAGTAGGTTTGTACAAACCCTTTTACACGTCAATCAATTTTTAAAACTAGATGAGGTCGGCAACTCCTATCTGACTACTCTGAGAAGAAAAGCCGAAACAAACTCAGAGGTCACAGTCGCTTTTAAAGTCAATGAAGTGAAATGTGAAGATCATTTCAGATACAAATCCACATGGGATTGGTATCTGAAATGGTCTTTTGAGGAAAAAACCACACAGATTGAGTGGACCTGTCCAATCGCGTTTATAAATAATCCTATTGCGAAACAATTATTTATGCTTTTTATTATGAAATTACTAGTCTTTGCCTGTGGCTTCGCCCACCACGCATTAAATCAAATCAAATTATTTTATTTCACATAAGCCTGCATGGGCACTTATGAAACGTCAGAATCTAGGTGAAATTATACCACATTCGGAAATTATACCACGGGTGTGTACTACTGGGATGCAAAGTGATATCCTATGTTAGGATATGGCTTTGTAGACCTACGTCTGTCCATGTGCCAAATTTCGACCAAATTCATTCGGCCGTTAAGGCTTAAATGGTTAGAAACACAGAGAGACAGCTTTCGCATTAATAATAATAGTACGGATAGTGCACACATACCCCCTTCCCTTGCACCCCAGCCGCTTGTTGATGTCTCTCTGCAGCAACCCTTCCAGCAAGCTCTTCAAGCTGGGGCTGAACGACTCCGGCAGCTCCACGTTCTGGAATACATCGTAATTCTATTGCAGACATGATTCCATCTTTTACTTTCAACATAGAAATTATGACTAATTCACTGGTATTCTGTTTCGGTAAGCTGATCCCGTTAATGTTGGGAAAATTGTTGTGCAAAGTCTGCGCTTATGGTTTACAAGTGTTATAAGTGCCAAAGTGCATTTTCTTAACTAGTTTACAGATTATTAGCTGCTTCATTCGTTCTTATCAAAAACACAGAATCATGTCTGAAATTTATTAATGATTGCTTCAAGTAATACAGCGATTTAAATATTTTATCTACATACCAAACTTTGGTTAAAAACGTTAACCAAAGTTGGCAAATTGTGGTAATGAATTAGCAAAAAGAATAGTGTCAGTGTAGGAAGGTGTATATATAAACCTACGTAGGAAGCGATTGGAGCGTAAGAGAGAGAGATTGCATGTGTTTGTAAAAAAGGTTAATTCAAAGAGTTTTACCATGGTAAGCGTCATCCTGTCGATCTCGTGCTTGTCCTTAGTCTTGTGTTGGCGGAATGGCGAGTGGCCTTTGAGGAGCTTGTAGAGCATGCAGCCGAAGCTGAACCAGTCAGCGGAAGAATCGTAGCCGGTGCCTTTCGAAAGAACTTCGGGCGCCATGTAGCCGTGAGTGCCCCTGGAAAAAAGAACAAAACGGTTATTTACATATTGATTATTTTCCAGGTAAAACAGTAAAGTACACCTTTAAATGTCGCAGCATCATGCTGAGATAGGGGCCTTTTAGACTCGTACAGAGTTTTGTTTTTTATTTTTTATATTATTAAAAAAAAAAATTTTGCTAAGCATATTGTGTAGTTAAATTTTGCGATATTCCTGTGCGAGTCTAATAAATACTTTTTCTTTCTTTCTTTCTAAAGTACTGATATGTCATGGGTAGCTGGAACAGGAACCTCCCGAAACAACCGTGTCCGGTGAGGACCTGCGTCAGGCGGAAGGTGAGGACGCCATCCCGCTTCTCAAGCCATTCCTCAAAGAGGGGACTTACCGCCGCTGTCGCGGCGTGCCCAGTAAGCCCCTTAGTCGCGTTCTACGACACACATGGGAAGAAATGGGATGGTGCTATTCTTTTACGTCCGGCACCACACGGAACTTCTGCGTTAATGGTTCTCAATATGCATAGTTTGATATTCTCTTACAACTAGACGGAACTAGAAGGAGAAATAAACCCTCAAAAGGTGATAATTCATTAAAACATGTTCAGTATTTGACATAATAGGATATGGATGGAGTAACAAACACCAAAAAAGGTATTACTATATATTATATTCATTCAAATTTGTGACCACAAACAAATTATTCTTGTGGTTACAAACAAGTTAAAAATGTGTTAATTTTAGTATAAAGTTCTCTTGTTTTTACGTCAACTAATAATATCGGTAGGTTTATGGGAGTCCCACAATTTATACGGACCAATCAAATGTGAAAAAGGAAAATACGTCCGAGGCAAATCCTCTAGTCTACGTCATGCAATCATTTGAATTTATTTTATAGGTTCTATACTCCATTTGAAATAAGATTAGACATAAACCTTTATTACAATACGTTCAACTGATTTTGACTTCTATTGCGCTGGTAGCATGATAGATGGCATCTGCAGTAAACAGTTGGTTTTGTAACCACTTTTTTGTTTTTAATGCCATCCTTATTCCTACGGAATAGAAGTCAAAATCGGTTGAACGGGTTGTAAGAAAGATTTGTTTAAATGTCTAATCTTATTTCAAATGGAGTATACCTAAATCAGCGATAGTGGATCATTGGTTTGGCAGAAGTACGAGTATGTTCCCCCTGCAGTTAACCAATGATTATAATGATGTGGGATCACTAAGACTAAGTTCCGTCTGACACACGCCAAAAATGGAGAGAATCGCTTTTTCATTACCACATTACTATTCATAATTATTGTCACTAACAAACATTAACATCATTAACCTCGAACATTTATTCACAACGAGCATACTGGATCAATAAACAATCTATACTAATATTATTAAGGGGTAAAGTTTGTGAGGTAGTGAGGTTGTAGGGGGTAATCTCTGGATCTACTGAACCGATGTTTAAAATAATTTTACCAATAGAAAGCCACGTTGTTTGTAAGTGTCATAGGGTATATATTAACCCGAAAAATGAAAAGACTTTTTCGTGGTAGTCGGATTTGCAAAGTAAGTCGGAGAAAAAACAGTCGAACGAAAACGTTTCTTACGAACGTTGCCCGATGAGAGATATATGATTGACTTCTAGATAAAAGTTGTAGAGCTTGATAATGCCTACAAAAAAGTCAGCGACAGCATTATGTCTAACTTTTATATTTAAGTCACAAAAAGTAGTTTTTTATATTTAAAAAAATAATTTAGATCGGTAGGTCATGTTTATTAGTCATATTATCAACAATTATGAATTCTTATCAAAATAAGTAAATTTATCGTCTCAAGTGTTTAAAACAAAAGACTTTTCGCTTTTTCTGCATATAATTCGGACGAATAATTAAAGAGATAATACGAAATAGGTATGGAGCCGCGACCGTGTCGTAATCTATTGAGTGATATAAAAATGTTTACCGCCCAACGAAGTGGGCACGGATCAGCTAGTTTATAAAAAGTTAAATAACATCATTTACCTAGTCTTTCCCGTTCTATGTTGGGGTCAGCTTCCATTCTAAACGGATGCAGCTGAATACCAGTATTTTAAATGGAGCGCCTGCCTATCTGACCTCCACAACCTCCCGGTAATATGATACCCCTTGGTAAGACTGATAGTCAGACTTTCGGGCTTCTGACCACCCGCAACAACTGTCAAAGATCCACAAATGACAGCGGACCAACAGCAAAACGTGCTTCCCGAGGCACGGAGGGGTCTTGGTATGTTAAGATGGTCACCCTTCCACGGACCAACCGCGGCAAGCGTAGCTTAACCTGATCGTTCGATTCGTCCGGCTGTTATTACTTAGCCACAAGCCTCTTAAATAACAAAGTTATTTAATTACAAGTCAAGGCAATTCGAATAATTATGATAGGATTGCATAAGAGCGACCAGTGTGCGTAGGGTCCAATTAAAACAATTAGCATAGTGCATTACGTCAATTGAGTCCTAAACAAGCCGATTACGGTCGTTATGTTGTCTATAAATAGTTATAATAATATTATCCTCAATGACTTCGTATCGATATTATGCAGCGGTCACGTGGGTTTTGATACAATAATATCCCTTTCAGACCGGTCGTGAACAATTGAGGACATAAAGTTATTTTAAAAATAAAACTACTAAATCACTTTCTTTATAGTTGAAAACGGTTGTTTTCGCTTGTGGTCACATATCGAATTAACTAAATCGATACTAGCAAGGCCATCTTTTTGCAAATTTGTGCATTAATCGCTCAAGTTCTGACCAACACTCGAGAAAGATTTGAAGTGCTCAGGTAAGCTGTTCATTCAATCACTAAATTATGTTTTAGCGAATGATACGTGTTGAAGTAAATATTTTTCGAATAATCATATAACTGTCAGTGGTAATGTAAACATTTTTGTTTTACTTTTTTTTTCATTGTTTTATACTATAATTGAATATTTGTTTTGTCCTCAAATGTGGACGCGCGGTTTCAACTGGAGTTTTTACGTAACATTCAAAAATAATTATGATCTTTCGAAAATGGACTATTTTGGCTGCATCTACGCAGTTTACAGTAACCTTTGATAATTTAATTTTATGTAACTGCTCTTTACACCTTTCTTTATATTTTTTAAACAAAAACTCAATTTGAACAAAAATGTTCGCGCCAGATGCTTTGAACGGTCTCTTCGAGGGGAACCTGTCAGTTATGGAGTTATCTTCAGATGATGAAGACGGAAATGATGATAGGCTTACAAGAATCGAAACCAGTTCGATTAGGCGCCAATACAGTGAACCAAAACCAAAGAGAGTTCTTCCACCTGACTCCGACGACAAATTAGTATAAGATGCAGCTGATAGAGGGTTCATCTGAGATAAAGAAGTACCTGTCAGTTCCGATGGAGTACCTACGACTGACCTATTTATAAGAATAAGACTGCACACCTGCCTTCAAACTTTATTGGCATAGGACAGAAGGATATTGTGCAAAGCAAAGGTTTATTGAAGCCTGAAATCGTAAAGAAATATAACCATGCAATGGGAGGAGTCAACTTGCTCGATCAGCTGATGCGCTACTACCGAATCTTCATAACATCTAACAAATGGCTTCTCCGCATGATATATCACGCGTCAGACCTAGTGGTGTACAAGCCTTCCGAGAATACCAAATGGACAATGACCTGCATGGAGAACCAAAAAAAAACTTCATTTTTGCCGTCGACTAGCTGACAGTTTGGTGTTAGGGAACACAATATCAACAGCAAAAAGAGGTCGCCCAAGCAACAACAGCCCCAAGCCAGAAATTATTCCATGGAGACCGGGGGCAGTTCGTCCTGCAGCTGAAATAGCTCGCGATGGTGTCGGCCATTTTCCTGCTCATGATGTCGGTGCTGCAACCCGTTGAAAATTGCCGGGTTGCAAGGGCAAGTCGAGAATCAGATGCATTAAATGTAGGGTGCACTTATGCCTTTCCAAAGACAATTATTGCTTTCTAGCTTTTCACAATTAAAATTGGGAACCCTAGGTGATTTTTTGTGATTTGATAAGTAAATATCAGCATTGTTCCTGTAATAGTAATAAAGAAGCTTTTATAACTTTATTTTACCAAATGAAGACTAATTAATTAACTAGTTAGTTTAATTGAGTCACATTTTTATAATTTTTAAATAAATGTTTTTAAAACAAACACATTTTAATTCATACCGTCCAACGCCCCATACATTATTTATAGTATCACGTTGTGCACATGAAGGAGACAAGAAATCTTATATTTTCTAGAAAACTGTAATGCTAAAAAGTTTTATTCAAATCAGCTGTTCCATACATTTTGACCGCGTAGGTATTGCACTTTTCTATGAAACAGCCGATTTTTTTCTGTATAACCGACCAAAAATTTCTGCTCCGGGGGGTCTAGAATGATATGCTGAATTCATGGTTACAGTTTGCGCACTGAATAAAAACTTTTCCTGTATATTTTTTAATTTTTTCTCGTACTACATTTAGCCAACTTAAACACCCAAAAAATCGGCATATCTCTTAATTGCAAAAATAAATCATTCAGGTCTGAAAGGGATATTATATCAGTTATACATAACGTGACCATACGTCCCGCTTTGGGCGGGACAGTCCCGCTTTCAAGCAATCTGTCCCGGTGTCCCCAGCGAGGCCGACATAGTCCCGCTTTTGAAAACAGACCAAACTATAATTTAAAATGTGCCTACTTAACTATTTTGTGTTCAGCGCTTTAATTATTTTCTATCTTCTTTAATAAAAAAAACTAGTAAAACACCCACAAAACAAAACACACACAAAAACTTTTTTTATTATTTAATTCCGCAGATGTCCCGCTCTGGTAAAAAAAAAAATGGTCACGTTAGTTATACACGGTATAAGCGACCGTTACCGTGACTTCAGCACGAAACAAAGGACCAGGTTCTCAAGTCGAAGCGTTTTTATTTTCTCTTTTTTAATGTATGACCACGCATAACTTTTTACTGAGTAGTCAGATCCTGAAGATCCTTTTTGTTTAATATAATCAACGAAAACTGTCAATGGTTGTCGAATTTTTGGGCGAAAAAATAATAATAAGTATGTACATTTTTTCGTGTTATTTTTGCCATCGACACGCTATGAGAAGACTGGTGAGAATCGTGTACTGAATTAATGATAAAAGGCTGCTCGCCGATGACCCTTACGTACATCCAGTATTATTTTTTCACATTTACAGGTTTATTTGTCGCAGTTCGAAGGACATTACTGGTGAAACGCGGGAGTCGGCACATTCGTAGCAGGTTTGTATCTATTTTTGAATAAAAAACGTTAAGATGGAAATTTCTTCCGTCACTACGTAATACAGATTAAAAATAAGGATACTTACACACTAGCGTGCGGTTTCTTTTTGGAGAAGTCGCAAGCGAGTCCGAGATCCGATATTCTGACGTGACCATGTTCGTCGAGGAGAATGTTCGCCGGCTTCAGATCTCTGTACACTATGTGACGCTTGTGCATGTGTTCCAAACCTTAGGGAAAGAAAATTTGAGTATGTTACACGTCATGGTTGTCGGTAATTTAGGTTACAGGATGCTGTTTACGTAGCCGAGCTTATTTTTAGCAAATGAATATAACGTTATGTTTGGTGAAGTAATTTTGTTATGTATGTGTTCACATTTATAACAGACATTTATAGTTTTTGTCATCGCTTGGAGGTCGGAAATTATCCTGAATTAAAAAGTATCCTTTTAATCCAGGTTATAAACTATTTGTGTGCCAAATTTCATCCAAATCCGTTCAGCCATTTATACGTGATTGAGTAACAAACATCCAAACTTTCACATTAATAATATTTTTTTATAGTAGGATCAAAATTTCCGCAAACTACGCCTTTCTAAAGTAAAGTTTTTAGTAGCTAATTATTGTTTTGATGACAAATTTACTTATTTGAGCACATACAAAATTAATCACTCACTATGCAGTAAATAAATCGCCTGATTAAATTACGTCATCAACATTAAGCAATAAAATTAATAATTTATCTATTTACGTCATTTATTTATTTCCCTGTGTCAATTTTTAAATACAGTTTACTGCGTCTAAAATTACATTCTAATGATATTGCAGAGATTATTTATAGGTACTTGTATAATGACTCATGTAGATATACGACTGCAATAACAATATTAACAAGTAGCTTCGGCTGGTTTCACTTTTGTGGCCTTCGGATAGCGTAATGTTTCGCAATCGAATCTACGTATGACGTGGTAATTCTTTATAGCATAATAATCAGCCTATAATGTTTCTACTTTTAGGACACAGGTTACTCTATTCGAGAGGGAGTGGCCTGTAATCACAACGCGGGCCCAGTGCAGGTTGGTAGATGTCACATGTCTATGTTTTCCTTCACCGTTTTGAGAGCGTGATGATAATATTTACACAAAGTGAAGCGCTTGCTTCGGTTCGTACCCTCGTACCCACTGCGGGGCCGATACCACTGGGCCTCCATTGCTCTATTGTTGTGGTGGCCCATTGCTTACCTGATCCACATTATACGCCATTTTTCTTTTTAGTTAGGAGATAAACCGGTGTAGATATTTTCACCCTATTCAGAGCAACGGTGTTCGAGAAATGGGTCATACGTTGATCCGATTATCGCATCGGAAAAGGAACAGTTGCGGATTAATATTGTATAATGGCATCAACCATTCATAGCAGCTCTTCAATAAATACTGTTCATCGTATCCAATGAATGAAGAATAGGCCAAGTGAGTTGAAGTATCGAATGTCCTAAATATATTATCAGATAGATACTAATAAACTGCAGTGTCTGTTTCTAATGTCATCAAAAAGTTTTTTGCCAAAAGCATATGAAGTTATTTATGGTACTTATAACAAAAAAAAGCAGCTCTTTAAATTTTTGTTTGTATCTGCTGGCTAATCTCCGCAACGGCTGGAACGATTTTCATGAAAGGAGATGGAAAACGGTGGGCCCAAATGTAATAAGTAGAGATATGATCTAAAAAATTAGACATATTTTTTTATCTAAGAATATGAAAAATCACTTCAATTCTCAATCTGGAAGCGGAGAAATATGAGAAAGATAGTTTTCGTGAGATTATCGATTCAATAATCGATTACACAGTCACGAAAATAAAACTTTTGCACTAAACAATTAACTCAAAGTAATTAAATGCACTATATATACTTACGAGGTCATATTAATAAATCAAATATCAATTAATTACTGAAAAACCAATATTAATGATTATCGATTTCATATCGATTCAAATCTCTCTTATATTTTTAGTCTATGTCACTGACATGACAGCTGACTGACATTGACACTAGACAGTTGCCGACTGTTCTTGTTTGCTCACTCGTTTAGTGTTTTCCGATGCGTTTTGAGTGCTTTCCCGATTATTCGCCATTTTTCACGACCACTGCTTTGTATTTTACGGATTCTGACCCTGCCTACCTTGTACGACCCTTGCTTTCACCTTGGACACCGAAGATCGCTCACACGTTTGACTTGGAATTGTTATTTTGGATTTTACCGCGGGCTTGTGGATTGGATATTTCAAACATTTTCTAGTAAATATAATAATTATTAGTGCAAAAGAACACATTTTGCACTTCAGGAATCAGCTGTTAGTTATAGATTGTAACATAACCTCACTTTTACTTAATCTCTTTATCTCTTATATCTCTGTTCTCAGATTGACAAAATCCGCAGAATTTTCAATGAAAGGTTGATAATATATAAGCTATTAATTGACACCTCTTTCATCTTCTTACACCTAGGCCCAAGATTGTATGTAATCGTTTCAGTCTCCTTTGGTATGGTGATACTTTGAACCCTGATTATTTCTATCGACATACCACGCGGGCGAAGCCGTGGGTGGAAGCTAGTGAGAAGTATAAAAATTTACTTTGGCGAGATATATTTTTATGGCCGAAAACTAAATGTTGCTTCTTAAATTACCTAATATAACTTCAGCAGCATAAAACTTCATCTCGGCCTCGTTAAAGACGCCATGTTGTGACAGATGATAGTGCAGGTCCCCGCCGTTCATCAAGTCCAAGATGAAACATAGTTTGTCTGGCGTATGGAAGGCGTAGGTCATACACACGATGAATGGGCAGTCGACCTGGAGAACAAAATACAAATATTAATAAATGCTTATAAAATCCTCAAAATATAGACTGCCTTATTGGAGTGCGTAAAGAAGTTCTTCAAAAGGAACCGGTTACATGTTTTAGCTGTTTTTTTAATGTAGTTGCTGCTATGTGAGCGTAAAAAGTTAACATAACTATTTTACACGCATCGATCGGTACCAACTTGTATTTACCAAGAGCCCGACTAGAAGAGCCTGTACCGTCGCCGATAGCTTTGGTTACAGTCGCAGAGTCGGAGAATGAGAATGTCGTTAGTGCCTGAGGTGACTCAGCCGGAGCCGATGGCGGCCTTAACGGGGCTCCGGGTCAAAACCGTTGCCCCGGGGCCCGATTGAGTTCCCGGCAGCGAGCGCGTCCTCGCTCTGAAAGAGGTAGAGCTCCGGCTGAGAGGACTCCACTCGGCTTGCCTTGAGCAGGCCACTCGGTGGAAAACAGGTCGTCTGGTTCTGCTCAGAATACTGCGACTGCCAGGCTGAAGATCTTGGTTTTGATCCTGGAATCGACCTGAGCGTTATTGGGTATCTTTGTTAGCAAATTATCAGTAGCAGCTCAGTGTCCGGATTTGTACCCGATTTATAGCAATAGGCTCGAACCCTATTACACAGGACTTATAACGTAACTGGCAAAATGTGTGCGTGTACTATACACCATTGCCTCCCGGGAAAGCATGCGTAACGTTTAGGCCGATTCATTCTATAGGTACATTCATTTAAGCCTCTATGATTTCATTTGGACTGTGGACATTACTAGTAATGCCTCATTATACCAACTAAGCTAAATAAGCTTGTGATAAGAGTGGGTTTATTTATTTATATTTACTTAATAGTACTTCACAAAAACACATAAAAAAAAACACTACAAAATATGCAGCAGGTGGCCTTATCGCTTTCTGCGATCTTTTCCAGGCAACCTTGGATTGGACAGTGATTTGCCTGGACATAAAATGAGCTCTCGTTGATAGATACACAGAAATGTCATATCCATATTAATAGATGCATAAATACATACACGTAAGTATACCTACTAAATATTTAAGAAACGAAAATAAATAAAGACTAAAAATAATTACAGTTAATATAACAAGATCACAACGACAAGTAACGCTGCTTCAAGAGTACTTTAACACAAGTAACGGCTTCGCACGTTTTATTTTAACTGGCAACGCATTCCACAAACGAGCAGTCTGGACAGTAAAGGACTTGTAGAGGAAATTTGTGGAATGCATAGGCATTTTATGCTTCAAATTAACTGATGACCTTAGAAATTTCGTGTCGGAGTCACAAAGAAACTGGAAACGTTTTTTGAGGTAAGGAGCGGTGGAAGGGGAAAAGAGCAAAAGGAAAAGAATATGAGCATTCCGGAGAAGGCGAATTGGTAACCACTTGAGCTTCACACGAAATTCGGAAACATGGTCATATTTGCGCATGAACCTCAGGTACACAACATTTTTGAAGCCTCTCAAGTTTATAGACTTGGTCTTGGGTAAGGTACGGATAGAAGGAGTGACTGTGCAAGCGCAATCTTGGTGGCAGTCGGTAGAAAATTACGCAATCTCTTCAAAGATGCAGCGAATGCAAATAGCTTGCGGCTAACTTCCTGTACCCAGGAAGCCATCCAAGAGAAGTTCTTATCAATGAATATCCCCAATTTTTTTTACTTTTTCTCTGATGGGACTCAACTGAATTGTCAAAAGAAACCTGGGAAAGAGTCGTCCAGTCTATCCATAACACCGTCCTAGAACTGCCTACCACAACAATCTGCATCTTTGTGGGGTTGACCATGAGTCTCTTGCTCCAGTCATATATAAGGGCCAAATCACGATTAATATCTTGGGACAGATTTCCAACAGAAGCTCTCGATCTGCATAAAGATAGTAGAAAGGAATTAGTTCGTCGCAGACTGAGTCAATAAAAACTGCGTAAAGTAATGGAGATAGAACGCCACCCTGAGGTACACCGGCAGAAATATAACTCCAGGAAAAAAAGGTCTCTCAAATGTAAAAAACGGTGCCAGCGACCGAACAGGAACTACGAAACTAGCCAATTACTGACGGAGATATGTTAAGAGAGCATAGAATGCCAAGCAAAACATCAAAATCAACAGTATTAAAAGCATTACTGAAATCTAGCAAAGCTAAGACCGAGAGATTACCGTTTTCTATGGACCTTCTTATATGATCTTATATTCTCCGTAATGTTCAGAAGCACTGGGTTGGCGCTATGGCCAGACGGAAGCCAGACTGAAAGTACTTTTTGATTGCAAATTAAGGGGGAGGAGGGATATCATCGAGCCCCTTGCATTGGAAGTAATCACATGCGGAGAACTGACCAAAAACAAATGGAGAATTACTGGGAGTCGGAAGGGAAGAAAGAAAATTCAGTATATAATTTTTTATAGTCCCATCAAAATTGGACGAAACCGTAAAATGATCATTTATTGCATCAATGTCTATGTCTTTTGCGAATGTTTCTTGTCAGGTGTTACCGACCCCCAATGATCTAACAGATTTCCAAACTTCGGATGCATTTTGGACTGAACTATGAAGTGGTGGCGATTGACATTCCTACACACCTTATTACAGCGATAATGGATTGACAGGTATCTTTCCCTATCAGCGTCATTAGACCTATGCTTAAATTTAGACTTTGCGCGTAACTTTTTTGGGAATTAGTGTTTAATCTTATTTGTAAACTTAGTCTTATTGACAAATGTCTAAACTTAACTGCTCGAACAGATGCGTGATGATCGTAAAGCTCGATAAGTTTAGCTGTAAAATATTAACTTGTTCATCGACTTATGCAGAGGCAAACAGAGCAGACCAATCTATCTAAGGCATCCTTGCAAAGATTGTCAACGTCAAATTCACCAAAATTGCGTTGCATGAGTCACTTCTGGTTTCGTCCGAATAGTACTTTCGACTTAATTCGGCACTTCAAGCTGATGACGTAACCATCCCTGACGTTGGTTTTGCCAATAAGATTAGACCCGGTGAGGTAAGCAATGAAGCTGGAAGGTATTTTGAAATCCACATCCATGAAGTAATGTTTGATTTATTCATTTGTGCTCTTGATTTAGGAATGATATATTGCTAAACACTCATAGCACGTGAAACACATTGTTTTGCTTACAACCATAGAAATGGGATGTTTTGCTTAGGCGAAAGACGAAGGAAATTATTTTCAATGTTGGCAGAAATTACCTGCTACATAGATGACAAAGGCGTCGTAGGGACGTAAGTATTTATTATTTTATTTATTCACACCGATGACCTTTTACCATACCAAAAAAACACGACCCGCAGCGGCAACTCGGTAATTAATTAATAATGCAGTGCACTATAACTGGGACAGGAAATAAACATACTTACTGACTTTTATAAAATTAATTCCGGTACCTAGTCAAATTTATTTATACATGCACCCACACAAAACGTAAACAGTAATGGGAAATTGGCATAATCGTTTGAAGGCTGGTGACAAATATAACTTGGGTGTTAGTACCGTTAGTCATACGGAATGTAAAATAGCATTAAAAGCTATAAACCACAGCAGTGGAAATGCCACGATATTATGGCAGACGGAAATATTTAAGTATACATATTATGATGAATGCACTCCTTTGTTTATCCGGCCCGGAGCGCGGTGGCTGTGTGGGTTCCACGTTCAGAATCGTATTGATTACAGTGGCAACTATAATAGCAAGAAATAAAGTAACACAATATTTTCTTTATAAGATTTATGGTACAAAACATGGAAAGTCGGTCACTACTAACCAGTAAACGTGTATTCCCAATGTGTAACTACGTAATTATGTCTTTATGTGTGCTTCTATACACATAATAATAAAATACACGGTATCTTTTAAGGTTTCATATATTTTCCTTTGATATCATCGTCCTGGAAGAGAACCAAAAAAGTTGGTACACTTTTCTGGTTTGTTTCCAGGGCTCAGAACTGATAACGGTCACGTTTGCTACTGTTACCGAGAAACAGGGCGAGACGAGGCGTTTCCGACGGTAGCAGTGCTCCGAAGAACTCCGAAAACGTTCGTATGACACGGACAGACGGAGCGGCGCCGCCCCGACACCAGACGAACGCTCATAAATGATAAACTAACCCGTATAAAGTAACATTACCGTGTGGTCTCGCCGATCAGACCACCCGTCACTTACCGCGACTGACGTAAGAGGCGAGTAGGGATTATATCTGGAAGATGAATGGCCAGCAGCATCTATGTACTTTTAATATCATACTGCGAACAGTAACACTGCCAAATAAATTGATCTTAATACCGTCTGTGAAATGTGATTATGACGTTTGTTGGTAGATGGTGACTTTGTAAGTAAAACAGAAAGGGGCGTGTTCAAATCTCAATATGTAATTATATCTGAGTGAGCGGATGACAAAGCCTTCACAGTGCGCCGCCTTTTCCACGTGAACGCCATTTACTTATCTTACATTCATTGGCTGCGCAAAACATACGATGTACAGGGAGAAATAAATGAATATATTTAAGAAACATGATTTTATCAAATGCCCTACTCTTGGTTATAAATATATTTTCATGCGCGCTGAAAAAGTTAAACACATTTGCCATTTAACTAGCGTAAGTATATAATTATGTAATTTTAATCATATTCGCAAACGAATCCATGAGAAATTATAAAGTGATTATGAATGGTTCAGGATTCGTAAAATACATTAAATACAATATATTCGGTTTAACAAATAAGAGGGAATCGATACTGTATTAATGTGTTGAGTGTGAATCGAATATAAGTAAGTAATGCTGTTTTTACGAATCCTGAACCATTTATAATCACTTTATAATTTCTCATCGACTCGTTTGCGAATACGATTAAAATTACATAATTATATACTTAAGCTAGTTAAATGGCAGATGTGTTTAAATTTTGTCGATGTTCATCAACATCGACAAAATTTGTCATCCAGATCGGATCGTCCCGTCCTATAAACCAGAGTTTGCTTACTCGTAAACATAAAATAAAAACGTTTTATTACCACACAGCATAAAGTTTTAAAACAAGGTCACAGTAAAAGAAAATTCATGTCGAAAGTTGACTACATATAAATGTTGTAACAGAACGACTGACAGTTTCTCGTTTTATATAAACTTTGCTTCGGAAACCGACGGCCTTGTTAAACTTTGGTAAGCCTTTTAGGTCACGAAGAATAAAATTGTACACATGGTATGTTACATGTATATATTCAGCCCTGAATGTAAAATGGAAATCACTAATCGTCGGGATGAAACGGCGAAACAAAATGCAGCGGAAGCGAATTGTACTACGTTGACAAATTGAGGGCGATCCAATTCGTTTCAGTCCAATTGGCTGGATATCGTTTATGTCCCCGATACCATATCACACATAAAACCTAGGTATATCACTGCTGTATTGCATCGAATCAAAGCAGTTTGCAATCGATAAGCAATCGGATATTATAGTCATTGATATAGCTGTGCTTAACAAAAATTATGTGCATATTTTTGAGTATCTAATATCTTGTCTCTATGCTCAGGAACAAAGACCACAAAACGGTTTGAACACCATCCACAAGAGTAACGTAATGTCACTAATGGCCTAATACAATGCTACTTCAAGCAATAACCCGTTTAGGACAATTTACTGTATTTTCTTTTACTTCCAAAACTATAGATCCAATAATATTTTCTCCCTCCCTACTATTGGAAGAGTCTGGAGCACTGCAAAGTATCTTAGAACTTCAACTAACGTGCCAATATCATGCAGGGGTTTTAAAGCTTTAAACTGTGTTCTGAAAAGTGTATTTGCCACTAACGCTTTAAAATTTTGTAGAAATAAGAGGTCACACGTGTCACCTAATCGGATGAAGAGTATATAGAGGTACATATTATATTCAAAGCAAACGATGCGGTAAGGATAACCTACTACAACACGGCGGGTAGGCACACCAAAGCATTTTCCGATGGAGTTTGCGCAAAGCCGCTTCGTTCTTAACTTATTTTGTAGGAGACGTTCGAAACTGGTTCTTCAGAACGAAATGCTCTACAGATAATATATATTTATTACGGACGTTGGCTGTCCGTTTTACGAGTGTGTCTAGTCGGAAAAAGTCATTTTCTACATACAAAGTTGCCCCATGCACGAGTCAAGTTCAATTTCTTGGAGAGCATAAACTCATCGGCTGATAAAACCGACGCGCGACGGTCTCTTCAAATAAGAATGTGTACTTTGCCATGTTACTGTATGTTGCCCTTGTTTGTAATGATATTCCGTGCCGGCGTGAATTACAAACATAATTTGCATAACTACATGTGAGCATGTGAGGAAGTTGATCAGGTTATTATGTTAGAATAAATTAGATCAAAGCGTCTTTGGTCATAGCTCTACCATTTTTTTGTTATACAGGAAACAAAATTACCAGTGCGCAAAGTGTAACCATGAATTCAGCATATGATTCTAGGTTAGCGTCAGAATGGCTGGTTGCCTATGGCAAGCGGCTCTAAAATTATATTCAAGAATTGCTATCCAATTGCTTATATTTGCTACATTTCTTCCATAATTGCTAGATAAGATACATTCAAAGAAATATCATTTAAATTTTTTGACCACCCATTCTGAAGTCAGGAAGGATGGTGGCCTCCGTGTTCAGCATGAAGGACGCAGAATTTCTAAAAGTTTGTAGTATCAATAATTGCTTACTAATTGCTACTTTCACAAATTTAGGTTTGAGCTTCGTACATACATTAGGTAAAAAAATATAGCTCTTATTAAAATTTGTACGAAGAAGTGCCTAATAATTTGGAAAGGCAACAGTGTTTTTACTGCAGCATCTTGTTCAAATCTTGCAGGCGTTCACTTCGATTTAGACGTAAAGTAGAAATTGTTCGTCGGATATCAAAAATAGATCAGCTGTTCCATAGAAAATTACAAAACCTACGCGGTCAAAATAAACGGCATTTTTTTTAGTTAACCGACTAAAAAGTTCTTTCTACTCTAGGGGGTTTACAACCATGTGCTGAATTTGTGTTTACAGTTTGTGCACTGCTTAAATTTTATTCTGTATTCTTGTGCTCCACTTTGAAACGTTGAAACTGCAATAGATATAAGTAGGGGGCGTCCATTAATTACGTGAGGTGTTTAGGGGTGGGAGGGGGGTCGAGTCGAATCTCACTCAATCTCACGTGGGGGAGAGGGGGGGTCTTGGTAAATATCACGTAATTTATATTTTTTCCCGCAAAGAAACAATGTAACATTACGAGATAACCGGGTTAAATCATGTGAAACATGTTTTTCCACCCATATGGCAAAATCTTACAAAATAATATTTATCGCAGTTATGCGAATGCCACAAAGTAGCACAGTACTTCCTCGATGGTTAAACTGCCACCGCCCAGCCAAGTCAGCCAAATGCAATGCATAAACTAACGCAAATAAGCACAGATTAACGTTTTTACACTAAAACCACGTATTTGAGATATCTCACGTGAGATTATGGGGAGGGGAGAAGAGTCGAGCCAAATCTCACGACATCTCACAAGAGCGGGGGTGGGGGTCGAAAAATCGCCAAAATTTACTCACGTAATTAATGAACGCCCCCGTACCATTGTTTCTGAAATATATCGCTTATCACCATCCGTCTATTTTTCTTAGCAGATCGCTGTGAGATTACTCACTATTGAAATCACTGGTATGTCTATCCAGCGCACACAATGACTGAACAGAATTGTTCCAAGCATTGAATTGCAAGTCGCGCAAGAAAGTTGTCCTAGAATGTCATGTGAAAAAGCATTTCCTTAGAAAAGAAAACGCAACAATAGACGAGGTTGTTTAAGCGCTTGAACAAAAAGGAAAGTTGCTCGAAGTCTACCAGTCTCTGCTGAATAAATATAAGCTGTGATGGATTTCGATGTCAAGACTGCAACGAGTGCAAAAAAACGACAATTGCAATCATTAGATAGTTTAATGCTAGTTGAACTAGTAACAGATGTTTCAAATTTGTTGAGCTAAACAAGATACTCGGTTTCACCTGTTCCATGTATTTTTAAACGCGTAACCTACTGTTTTTTGTGGATGATATCATCATCATTAAATGTATTCGCCAGCTTTTCCGTATTGCTAACATGTGTGTTCTTTTAATTTCCGTGAGAAAGTTGTCGGAACTATTAAACTCGTTTCTAAAATAATTCGTAAGTAATGTGGTATTTTCTTCGTAGAAGGCGAGAGCGGTGGGAACAAAGTAAACGGAAATTATTTGTGTCATGAAATTTTATCGATAGAAGAAGTAATAAAGTCCAGAATATAGACCATCATTTGTTTCGTAACGTCGATCACATTTTATTGATAATTTGTAACACATTAGCCACTGATAACGCTGATCCAATAATAAATCTGCGTATAAATCAACTATTTATGACGCCGTTAATCTGTAAATACATAACAGGCTATGACGGAGTATTTAAACGTGTTGTTTGTGCAGTAACTTGGTGGTGTGATACTAAACCAACGTATGAAGAATTTTGTATGTTTGTCACGAGTCGGTTGATTTCATTCAAACGAACGATCCTCTCGTCACAGTATACCATAGCACAGAAACAAACAACATCGTTATGCATGCCATTCATATAATAACAACGATGGTGAGATCAATAGAAAATTCCGAACCATTGAAATGTTTCGTATCTATTGATTACATTACTTGCGTCGATTGCTTTTGATGCGCAACGGAATCATAAATTCATCATTTATAATGCCCTGAACTTTAGATTTCGAGAATTTATTTTTGTAAATGTATACTTTTGTTATCATTATTTAGGCAACACCCTTACAACAAAGGACTGACCCCGTGACCCATCCCGTTTTATTTCATTACAATGAATAAATTCCTCAAATTTTTTGCTCGCGATTTGTGGGTAAGAAAGGCAATAATAAAGAAATTTGCCGAATTACCCTGGCCGGGAGGCTGAAACTAATTAAAATTGATACGAGAGTTTGGAGTATTTTGGGGGCGATCGCAATAGACGGAAGTATCTTTGCATGTACGTGGATGGTGATGTTAACAAGTGGATATTAAATTCAGTTTAGTTCGGGAACCCGGTAAATCACATTCGCCGCTAACAATGCTTTGTGAGACAGACATGTCACCGACTTCCGAAATTGAAGTTATTTTTTACTTTGTAGTGTTTTTTTGGAAGTCGGTTGTTTTTTTTTTGGAAAATGTTCTTATTTTTCACTTTTTAGTTATAGTACCTAACCCACACCAATTCGAAATGTTATCAGCCTTGAGGTAAAAACAATGTATATTTTTATTTATGCGATAGCAGCAATCGCAGTTGATTTGCTATCATTTTTTTAAGGGTTCCGTTGTCTGTCTACGAAACGCATTATCAGATTTATATGAATAAATAATTTAAATGGGACCACACGGGAAGCACCAGCTTTCAAATAAAAAAAGAATCGTCAAAATCGGTTCACCCAGTCGAAAGTTCTGAGCTAACAAACGTTAAAAAAAAACAGTCGAATTGAGAACATCCTCCTTTTTTTGAAGTCGGTTAAAAATGTAAATAAGAAGCTAGTGGAGCAAACTGCTAGGATTTAAAGACGATGTTTCCATATCTGGAGGATTATCTTAGTATCTATGCGAAACATGTTCACGTGAAAAAAAATCACTGATAATACTTTCAAAGCATCCTTTGATTAAGGCGACTTACAACGAGAAATTGATAACATATAGGGTAATTCCGTAACACACATAAAATTACAATAGATAGCAGTTCCTTACATTTTGACGGTTAAACCACGTTAATTGCGTCAATTACTTGTTGAGCAGATGCTTTTTTCAAACCTATGAAGCAATGGATTGGGAATATATTTCAACACTCTTGGATTGTGTGGCTGAAGTATTAGTAAGTGTATTATACGCAATTAGGGTGCTGATCGATTCAACGAATTAATTTGGGAGGGAACATGTCACCATGAAACAGCTAATAATTTGCAAAAAAGAATATCAATTACTTGTTTTATAATACTACGTCTACAGGACATTAGCTGATCGATTATTAATTAAATACACAGTACATGTATCATGATTGAGATTCTATAGAATCCTAACAACACAATATTATACTAGGGTTTCCTTAATACTGACGTTAATCGATCAACAAATAATCTACATTCAGAAACAAATCATGTATCTTTTAATACACCTACATTAACAGCCGTACTGTTAAAATTTTCGAATAAACCTCCGCTTTTAGCTACCCTATTTTTATCCGGACTATTCTCAAGAACAGTTCATTCTGATTCTGCTAAATGATAAATGAATGATAAATGATTTTATTTCTGTAAGTATATGCGGAATATGCGGTCCCAATCTGGAACCCGTTTTATAAGAAATATATAGATATGGTCGAGAAAGTCCAGCGTAAATTTCTTCGCGCCATGTACTATAGGTGCTATAAAGGGTGTTTGTCGTATTCGCAATTACTAAGCAGGTATAATATGTTAACATTAGAATCCAGACGTAAGTTTCTAGAAGCTAACATACTACATAGTATTGTTCATAATCACTTCGATTCCATTGATCTCACGAGTAAGTTATGTTATGTGGTCCCCCGCACTGTAAATAAGCGTAGTGTTCGTGCAGGTACATTGTTCGCTGTAAATACTTGTCGGACTAATTCAGGATTGCGTTGCCCTGTTCGTCGTATAGTGGAATCGTATAATCGCAACTTCATTGACATTGATATTTTTGTATGTTCCAAATCTAAATTTAAGTCTAATGTTTTAAAAATCTTATCTAATGATAATAAGAAATAGCATGTGTCCTTTATTCTATATTTAATTTATTTCAACCGTTTTAATTATTTTTATTAATGAATTGTCAATTCCGTTTCTTTTATTTTCTTTTATAATCTTAATTCTTATTTGTGATAGTAAGAAACAATCCCAAATATGTATATAATTTTGTCCAAAAATTAATATGTAATATTTTTTTTTTCCTTTTATTTTCAAACACTTAATTATTTAATTGTACTGTATTTTAATCGTGTATTTTAATAATAATTTTTCTTAATTTTAAATAATATAATTATCTGAGTAATGATACTCTAGTGGCACTTTTTACCTAATTTTAATTTTGTTAACATGCGGATAATGTAGTGGGCTGCAATATTGTTAAAACTGTATTTATTATTCTTATTTGTAAACATCTTATATTGTAGCTGTTTATTGTCCCATAATAAATAAAATAAAATAAAATAAAGTAGGTTTGTACAAACACTTTTACACGTCAAACATATTTTTTTAAACTAGATGAGGCCGGCGTTTCCTATCTGACTACTCTGAGAAGAAAGGCCGAAACAAACTCAGAGGTCACAGTCTCTTTTAAAGTCCAGACATAATCTTGGTCAGATCATGTGAAGACCATGTGGATTGGTGTCTGAAATGGTCTTTTGAGGAAAAAACCACACAGATTGAGTGGACCTGTCCAATCAGTGCACGCATTTATCAGTAATCATGCAGCTCAAATCAGAACTTGATGAGCTCAATGATCCGACGAACAATACAAAAGAAAGGACATTTGGGTAGGCCGCATAAATTACTCAAACTGCCAGACCATGATTAAAACTAAACGAGAAAGAAAAAGAAACAAAACTAAAATAAAAACACCCACACAGTCATCACATTCACAATAATTAAAACAATATAATACTTTACAAAGTAAATATTCATGTCATAATTTAAATAAAATTCATCAATGTCGATGTGTACAATGGCTCTTTGATGGGGATATCTCTATAAAGCTCTATAGTAAACCTATGTGCTTAATGTGCTTATCTCACAATAGTAGAACATGCACTTTGTTTCATACCAATATCTAAAAACATCAGACGTAGATATGAGTGGGCGTTTCTGTGTATAGTCTCATACATGCATATATAATAATAACGCTATATATCTACAGGAATTATCATGTTGTTTATCCGTCATATATACGCGGTTTCCTTTCCCTATACTAAAATCATCTTTGCTTCGGGAACAATGGGAACTATGGGAACAATGTTAGTTTTAACAATCCTTGTTGGAACACGTAGACGGAGACAGTTGACATTGAGGGAGATGACTGTTTGCCGTTCCTCGTGTGGTTATGAGTGCATGAGTATCGCTATTATTATTATAGCGAGGATTTGCTACCTTGTAACTTTGTGGTTCTATGAACACATCACCTTTACTGTTTAATATAACTAGCTGGAGAAGCTTAGTATCGTTATGAGGGTTAAGTTTGGCTGTGTAAAAGGCTGGCGAAACGACCAGTAGTTTCTTTTTACCCAGCTGGATCTTTTTGGAAAAGACGTGACGGTTTATCCAGTAGATAGTAAACTGTGACGACCTAATCGGTATGTGGTAACCGTGTGCTTAGCTACAAGAAAATATTTCACAAAAGTATGTCAAAGATTCTTTTTGGCGAACTGGTGCTTTTTGGAAAAGTCATGCCGGTTTATCTCGTAGTATTAAGACTGTAACAACCGAATCGGTATGTGGTAACAATGTGCTTAGCTATAGGAAATTTTCCACAAAGGTATTTCAAAGCTTCTTTTTAGCCAGCTAAACTCCTGTGGTACACTGTGACGAGTTGACGACCTAATCGGTATGGTAACAGTATGCTTAGCTAGAAGAAAATATTCCACAAAGGTATTTCAAAGGTGAGGAGTCCCACCTACACCATGATGCGGTAGTTACAATTTGCCGAAACATATTCGTTACACAACTAAACTTCAAGAACAAACAATCCGACACGCAATAACGTCGAAATGGCGACAAAGTCATAAACAAATACAAATGTAATAAAGTACTTACCCCAGTACTGACTAGAGAGAGCATAATCCTCTCGTTGAGGGCGAGAGTCTCCCCTTGCTTCATTTTTATACGCTTCTTGTCGAGGCACTTCATCGCGTACATTTTGCCCGTATCCGCCTTCCGACACCCGTACACCTGTATACAAGATACATGTAAATAAGGTATTTATCTGTACGCGCCGTGAGCATAACGTGCCGTTGCCAAATTGTACCTACGTGTAGATACTCTTAAAAGGTTGTGTTCGGGATGTCTGGTCGTTACATCATCGGATAGTGATATCATCGTGCAAAGTTAACTCTGTTTAAGCGTAGGGAAACCTAATTTCGTCAGGAACAATGATGAGCCTCGGATTCTGTTCTGAAGTTCTGATTCGGGAAAGTAGGGTTATTGGTGCTTTTTAAACTGGGATCGGAATACATTGATAGGCGTGGAATTTGCTCTGTAACCAACTAGCACCCAACAACATCTACAATTAAAACAGTGTTCGATAATCCATAGAATTTCCCCTCATAAAAAGTCCCCTATCACCGTTAGCGTCGCAAGGGGGTAAAAGCGTGACTATAATGACGAAAAAAAAATTCAATATAACGAACATTTTCAGCTACGTAAAGTGCAGAACAGAATAGGAAGTCGCGTGTGAACTGATTTATGACAAGCACTTCATGTCGCTTCCTGACATAAGTGCTCGAATTGATTCGTACAACACACGAAGACGTGAAGCTACAGTTTATTTTAAATATTATTTAAGCACACATTCGTGTTTACGTACTGTAAGAAAAGAATCGAATTTAGGAAACGTTCAGCTTTTCTTTCTTCGTAATATAAATATAACACGATTGTGAAGCGTAAAAATTACCTAACGTCGATCTAATAAATCTTGGTGTTGACAACAATGTAGTCTAAGTATTTTATTTATATTTGTTTCAGTATCCGCGTTCAAAATAGGATATTTCGTGTAACATTTATAACTATTCACATATTCAAAAAGATAACCACGGCTGAACGTAGACCTTTCTAAGACCGCAATAACGACGTATGATCTTTCCCAGATAAACTCCGGTTTGAAAGGGGATAACTGAATGAATATAGGTGGTTGTTTTATCTGAAGAGTTTACTCTGAGTTTCTATCATATTTCTGCTTAAAAAGGCATCATTTAAAACACAAAGAGAAGGTGTTTTTCGATCACCAAAGACCACCCGTCTTTTAATTTTATTAAAATTAGAAGCCGTGTGGTGGAAGTAAATTATGTATAACACAACATATTTGAGTGATCACGTTGTACTTATAAGTGTAATATTAAAATACAGGCGCTAAAATCCATCACTATTCCAGTGGGGGAACAGGACGGCTTTATTACACCTACGTAGCGGCTTTCCGTTCGTCGAGATGAATATGAATATAGTAAACACGTTCACGTTGCAAGCCCAGAATGTTAATGATATTAGGTTTGGGACTTACATTGAGACTTGCGTAACTAACTTTGTACTTTGAGTCTATTTATTTACGGGTGTAATTTTAATGGCCGGTCTTACCTCGCCGAACCCGCCTCGCCCGATGATGCGGTGTACGCTGAAGTCGTTCATTGTGAGCTGAATGTTTAATTCTAAGTTTTTCCATTGACAAAACCTTGTGTATTTGTCACTGGAACAAAAGAGGATGACATTATAACGGGTGATATGACCTGAGAAATAACGTTGAAGAGAATCTAAATGTCAGTTACCTTTCTAAGAACAATTTAAATGGTTCCCCTCGTAGATGTTGGAAGATTTCTTCAATGTAGGGCTGAAAACCGAATAATTGTTAATAATTTTCTAGATGTCATCAAGATCATAAGTTCCTCTTTCAACATTTTGATAGTACATACCTCGAATAGATTCGGCGGTACTTCATGCTTCATTAAATATTTTTGTACATGCGCTACACATTCTTTAGAATAATCCTGAAAAAAATACACATATGATTTACAAGTGAAATAAACAAATACGGTATCGAGGTTAGATATAAATAAATTATGTTACTGGGAATGTGTACACATCACGCATGCTGTGGAATAACGTATGAAACTTAGGTGTATAAATTAATGTTATTCATAAAATAGTAACACTAGAATGGATTTTTATCATCTGCCCAGCCTTTTCCCAACATATTGGGGTCGGCTTTCAGTCTAACCGGATGCAGCTGAATACCAGTATTTTACATGGAGCAACTGCCTATCTGACCTCCGCAACCCAGTTGCTGGGTAATACGATACCCCTTGGTAAGACTGGTTGTCAGACTTTCGGGCTTCTGACGACCCGTAACAACTGACGAAGATCCAGAAATGCCTGACGGGACCAACGGCGTAACGTACATTCTGAGGCACGAAGGGGTGGGTCTTGGTATGTAAAGATGGTCACCCATCCACGGTGCAACTGCGGCAAGCGTAGCTTAATCTGATCGATCGACCTGTGCGGCAATATTTACTCATTCATCATTATGTCACTGTTATACACGATACTGTATAAAATACTCGTGTATTTCACTAAAGTTTCAAATGTCTTCAGTCAATATAAAAAATTATATAACCTTTGGAAATAGCTTTGAATACCCAATATGTAAACAGTATATCATGAAACTATGTTTCAAAGCTATCACAAACCAACATCGATTTGTAATTACGACCAACTTTTACTCGAAAACAATATCAGATAATTCGGATCTACATATTTCCAAATAGATAATTGAGCAGAATCGATCACTGAAAGTTTCAGGGTCTATACAGTAGTCAAGGAAACTGCATAATATTCTTTTATGTGAAAACTGGTAATTTGAGAAACTCGACAGTGCTACTAAAATGAGAAGCATACATTTATGATCCAGTTTATAACACACCCATGAAACTTTAGACTCGTCTTCAAGTCACAACATTATCGTTTGCTAGGAAACTCTGCTTGTAGGTACCTACACGTACAGTACAACTATTTTCTTAATGTCCCTCGGCAAACTCGTGTTTCGTCAGTCGTCAGATTTCTATCAGTTGCCTTTTGCACTTGGTGCAGACCGGACGCTTTCAATCGACTTGGAAGTTTATAGAGTTATTAATACTCTTTTAACTGAATCGAATTTATTTACAAAATGGGAAGATAGCTCGTTTGTATTCGGAAATGGGACGATTCCCGTGAGACAATAAGAAAAAGTTGTACTGTACCAATGCCTAACACACTATACGATAAAATCCAGTGTATCCCCAAGCAGTTCAGATAGTTTCTCAACTAGTCTGATTAGAAATCAATAGAGACGCCACTGCTCATGAACGTTATTTGTTTTTATTGTCACCCGCTGAGGATGCGATCTCTAGTCGTTGCAAAAACTATTTAGCTTTATTTACTTCTCTTAGGTACCAACTCGTAAGTAGTATGCACGTATTTGAGAAAAACGTCATTGATGGTTCGAAATACTGATTTTGAACCACATTTTTTTAAGAATGTCACAATTGATCATATTTGCAAGCTAGTACTTATACAGGCTCCACCCTGTATACGTTGATGTCCACATCAACATGCAAACTGAAACCATGAATTCAGCACAGGATTCTAGACCACGTATAAATTTTTCGTAGGTTATCATAAAAACATCACTTCTTTCATACACGGGTAAAATGTGTGGAATAGCAATTTTTTTAATAACCGATTTTCAACAGAAGGTGTTTAAGAATCATGTACTGAATCCCTGGTAACAGGTTGCGCGGCGATGTCCCACCATCCTGTATAATAAACTGCAAATTTATCAGATTCGCCCGAAACTGGTCACCCAAGATTGGAGCAGTCATTATTCATATTATGTAGATGATATCGAGTTACGGGGTTAAAGGGCAACATTTCAAATAATGAGTGTCCACCGTTAAGCTATTTATCTGAGGTTCACGCGCCTGGGCAGCACGCCAACACTCCACTAACGAGGCTCATTATACGAACAACAGTCGTTCTAGGCGCATACAACGCTTACGACCTCTTGTTTCGCAATTTCTATACTAACTTCATACAGAATATGAATTGCAACCATTTTATTTAAAAAAAAACATTCGTTGAAATGCAAACAGCAGCTTGGACGCGCCGAGTAACACAGTGCAACTTCTCGATGTATGATGTTTTTATGTTCGTTTGCACTAAACCCCTTGCATTATAGTTTCATCAAAAACTTTAGCCACAAAAACGAGAAAACAAAGTCATGTCAGAGAACATAACCGCCATATGCGGCTATGTTTGGCAACAAGAAGGTCGAATAACAAAGGCGCTGTCGGCTGATGTATAGGGACCCTACAACTTACGTATAACATACAGAGATGTTAGATTAGAAACTATTTGAAAACGAAAACCGCGACCATATAGGTATATGGACCACGTAGATCGTATCACTTTGTAGTCACTCATTTCATTGGGTTAAAAGCTTTTACATAATTGAAATATGGTTTACAAAGACTGCTCGTTGGACTGAATATCACAGCGGCCAGGTAAGGTAAATTAAATCAATGTATTTTAATGTTTGTTTCGGGGTTTTTTAATAGAAAGAATACTACATTTTAGATCATCTACTATGCTAAAATGCTAGAAATCAAAAAAATTTAGACATTATGAAAGCATGTTTCAGAATTATCGTTTGTTCTGATACAGCAGAATTCCAATAATAGAAAGTTTATTCGCAAAAACAGCGCGGTTCTATTGTTTCTGGTCATTATTTCTCTATGCAAGTGTACCAAATATTTGTTCTAGCTTCGGAATAAATCCATAACGATAGTTATGTAAGTGAAGCTGAGTGCAAATCTCCTAGAACAACTGAGATAATCCCAAGAATTAAAACCGAACGGACGCCGAGCGACAAGACTGTGGGCGAAGCGCAGGAGCTCATTTTTCAACCTTATGTAGGTTTATGAACATACATTTTCATACACTGGATTTTAACATGACAAGAAATTCAAACGTATTGACATAGGAAGGTATAAAAACACGTCTGAGATTTTTTTGTCGTCTTGTTTGTGGGGTCGAATTATGCATACAGCAAGGCAAAATTTGCATTATGCATATCTAAAAGGACACAGCTAATGCTGCATTTGGTTAGCTTATCTGACACAGGCAGCCACGTAATTTGTATTGGCTACAGCAGCATCTTAGACGCTTAGTGCTTTGTCTGGCGAGGAAAACAAAAGGATATCAGCTAGTCTAAACAGTCTGTTGAACATTGAGTCTTCAAAACGATTGAACATAAGCATTGATCATCATTTTCCTTTACTTACATGTGAATGTGCTAGAAGTTCTTTCATAATAAAATTGTCATAGATATCCCTTGCGATACGCCGTCTCTCTTCAATACATTCTTGCTTTTCGTATAATTTAATCTGTCAAAGAAAATACGCATGTTACTTATACATTACACCAATTTCAAATGAAAATGACCATAGATCGTACACGGCTCATATTTTACCTCTTCATAAAATTTTAATTGTGGCACTGGTTCGTCAGAAGTCTGTTCACAAAATTCCTTAAATAATAAATAACCTGGAACAATACAGAAATACGTTAACATTATGTTTTTGTTTACGTAACACCTCAAACGTTGCTTCAAGCGTATTTTAACATGTGTATGTAAATTAATACGCATGATGTCAATTGATTGTGTGGCATCTGCTAATTTAGTCATGAGTGGTCTGCGTAACATGTAATAATCGTTTGGTATGACAGCAGTCCACGTTTTGCTTCAAAATGGAATCACGGTGTAAAAATGTATTAATTGGGAAGTACATATTTTGGTACGAACGCGACGTAAGAGAAGAGAACATGCGATTGCGTAACACTGAACGTAAACCGCTCTGCACATTATGTAATTTTTCGAGGTACTGAAACTGTAACTCAGGTTTCTCAGGTTTAAGTAAACCTTTAATGAAAATCCTGTAGCCTAGAGTTTGTTCCCTATATGAAGATGGTGGTGATTAAATTATTTACACAAAGTAAAGCGTCTGCCTGGGTTTGAACCCACGACCAACAACTCGTAAGTCGGGGCCGTTACCACTGAGCCACCACTGCTCTTCAATTAATTGGTCAACGAATATTTATGGTAAGTACCTACTTATTAAATTAATTAAGTTGTTTTACCCTTCTTTTCCAATGTGTAATTCTAATACTATATCCAAATTTACCATTTCGTTCAAAGTTCGACAAAGACGATGAAAGACACCCAAGTTTTATCCTACTCTGAACGCTCCAAAACCATTATTGGCATGGAAAACTTGGAAATTATACCAGAAAATACTTTATTCCGCATAAAACCCAAACAGCTATTGTCTACAAGGGAACGAGCGATGGTGACGTGCCCGTACAATATCCAGTCCAGGGCAGCCGATAAAGTTATTTACTGCAAGTCGAAGTGGGGCCACCGTAAATTGCGTTTGTAACTTGTTACCGGGAGCCTCGCTGCAATATAGCCCTCTCAGCCAACTATCAAGACTATAATTGAAATTACTGCAATTTCTATAAAAGTGCGCTTACGGAGTCTAAAGACAAGTGAGCTTTTGGCCGATTCCTATAATTTACGGACCGTTATTGGTTAAAATTAAGATTCTTGTATTACTGTACCTCACCAATAATGAAGCAAATACCTCAGCTTTGCATAGTAGACCTCACCCCTATACAGAAGTAGCTATCCCCAGTAAAATTAGCTTCCGAATCTATTTATTTGCCCAGTTTGGTTATCAACTTACCTTTGAGAAATCTCACCTCCCGATCCACCATTGATTATTTCATAATACAAATTATTTTTTATGTGTTGCATTACTGAAAAAACGGCGTACGGAAAAGCAAGTCTTCCGTACAAAATTCTCTGATTCCAACTCAGTATCAGTGAAAGTAGGGCCTTATATTCTGAATAAATTTAAAGTTTGCATCACGCGGTGTTTTATTTTTTGGACCGGCATATCCTGGCCAGAATTCCACCCCTCGCCACTGATTAAAAGTAAGTAAGTATCTAAAACTAATATCTTAAAGAGTATTTTTTTTTTGTATGTTGTTACGCTTTCACGCTAATACGGCTGAACAATTTGGATGAAATTTGGCACATGGGTAGAGCAGACTTGGAGAAGGACATAGGCTACTTTTCATACCGAGCCGCAGACAAAGTCGATAGCCACAGCTATAGAAAAATAAATTGTCGTGATGATTTCCCATTTAAAATGACATCTATATTGCAAACTTAGGTCTGCCTCGTGGCAAACATTTGTATTGCGTTGTATGATTTAACTACTTGTTTGACACGTTTAGAATAATAATATAGTGTATCACAGTAGTAGAACTATAGGAAGAATATAATAATCATGCTGAAGTACGTAAATATCAGGGCATTATTAATAAATTGGCAAAAATGTACAGTTTTGCAACCGATGCTCATCACATCTATGAAGTTTTTTTCCAATTAAAAGCCCTTTATGACAAGCTATTCAAAGACTGATTTCTTCCTGCCTTCCTACATTTCCTTTTTATACATTATCACAGATTCTCGCGAAGATATAGCGTCATAATTCCGGTAATGAGACAATAAATCACAACTTATCTACGGAGACGACTTTCATTGATGTGCAAAAAAACCGATATCATGACTTTGATAGGTGCGTTTATTGGCTATATGTTGTACTGCTTTTTTTTTTCTTTTTTTGAGGTTGGGAAATTGACTAATAATTTCTCCCGCTCTGGGCGGAGCAGGAGGGCGTGTCAGACTATACTGACTAAAACCCAGCCGTGTTCGTTCAGTTGTCTGTGTGCCAGGGGCCACAGTATCTTTTTCGAACAACCCGCACCCCTGACAGGCATTGGCCCTTGCGGACCCCACCAGTTGGTGCTGACATCTCATTGAGGCGTGCGTGGAACACAACGCGCCGTCGACCCGGGCTTGGTTCTTGCCGGACACGAGCTACCCATTACTCGCCGTCCGCAAACCCGCACTTACGATGGCCGGGAATCAGCCTGGAAATTCCCGACGCTCAGGACGTCTCCTGCGGCTACTAGGGCCGTGAGGGCGCATATACTGCCTCTTCCTCACGTGCGCCGCCTCACTCTTCGCGAGCATTACTGCTTTGCAGGAAGTGACGGCTACCCATGCACTCTCGCTCCGTACCATGGCCTGGACCAGGGCCGGACGCGAGATATCGCCACCGCCGATCGCCTCCACGAGGACACAGCGGTGCTCCGCCCGAGCCGGGCAGACCGCTACCGTATGCTCCACCGTGTCCTCAGGGCAATCTACGCAGTGGACACACCCGGGCGTTTCCTCCCGCCTTATACGAAACAGGAACCTCCCGAAACAACCGTGTCCGATGAGGCCGCCTCTCAATCCACTTCTCAAAGAGGGGATTTACCGCCGCAATCGTGGCGTGCGTACGTACTGCTTAGGGCTTGTAAATATTCGGAAATTTCGATACTTTTTCGGGTAATATAAAAAATGCTGTCTTAATAATCATGTCTTTGTTTGCCAATGTCTTAAATACTTAAGGAGTTTGAGTAATATCAAGGACTAAATGAAAATTTTTCTGTTTTATAAACTTACTTCACGAACTTAAACGGGCCTTTCGATGCAAAAGCAATCGATATACAGACAACCAACCGCAATACAGATCTCAGATCTCGATTAAAAGTAACACCATAGAGGAAGGCTTTGGGCTAAGCCTTTGCTCAGTAGTCGGACAGTGCAGGCTATAATAAAAAAAAAAACCTTCATTAAATCTTCAATGTAACAGCACTATTCTTACTTATTCTAATCTAATTTTTGGCTATAGCACCGAATTATGCCGATCGATCGATCGATCGATTGTCGATTTATGCCTAATCAAACAGATTAACAGACAGTAAAAACAGTATTATGGGAAAGAGCTATCTTTATCATCATTATCATTTTACCCGAAAGACGTCCACTGCTGGACATAGGCCTCCCCCAAGCTGCGCCACTTCGACCGGTTCTGTGCTTCCCGCATCTAGTGGATTCATGCGGCCTTCACAACGTCATCGGTCCACCTTGTGGGAGGCCTTCCAACTCTACGTCTTCCGGTACGCGGTCGCCACTCCAGAACCTTTCGGCCCTGCCTACTACCACGTAAGTTTGGCAATTCTTCGGGGTATGTGTGATGCCTTGGTCCTCCTGCGGATCTCTTCATTCCTGATTCGAGCACGTAGGAAAACTCCAATCATAGCCCTCTCCATTTCTCTTTAGGTGACTTTTAGCCTTCTAATAAGGCCCATTGTGAGCGACTACGTTTCAGTGCCGTAGGCATAGGTCATCACTAGCAACACGCATTGGTCAAAGATTTTCGTCTTGAGACACTGCGGTATTTGGGACGAGAAGATATTAGCCTCTCGAAAGCTGCCCAAAAGAGTCGGATTTGATGATTGACCTCTTTTTCGAAGCTGGATCTACCTTACTGGACAGTTTGTCCTACGTAAACGTACTCAGTCACAACTTCGAGTCCGTTCTTTATGAGAGTGGGTGTTACATGGGCATTTGACACCTTTGTCTTGTCATTTTACTGAAGTCGTCGAGCATTGTACTGAGGTCCTCCATAGTCTCAGCCTTGACAACTATATCATCGGCAAACCGAAGGTGAGTGATGTACTCGCCATTGATGTTGATGCCAGCTCCTATCCAGTCCAGACCCTTGCAGACATTCTCCAGTGCAGCGGTGAAAAGTTTCGGAGACATAACATCTGCTTGTCTCACACCTCGCTGTAGAAGGATAGGTTTCGAAGCCTGGTCCTGGAGTCGGGCTGACATAGTGGCGTTTTCGTACAGACACTTCAGCACCTCGATGTACCGATAGTCGATCTGGCACCGTTCAAGAGACTGCAGTACAGCCAATGTCTCGATCGAATCGAAGGCTTTTTCGTAGTCCACAAACGCTAAGCTGATAGTCTCTTCGGTCTTGTGTATAACTTGCCGCAACATGTGTATATGTGGTCTACGGTGCTAAAGCCTTTACGTGATCCGGCTTGTTCGGGAGGCTGGAAGCGTCAAACCTGCGCACAAGAAGGTTCGTGATAGCTCTTGAAAACAGCTTGTAGACACGGCTTAGAACATTAGCCTATAAGATAGGCCTACAATTCTTAAGAAAGGTATTGTTACCCTTCTTAAAAAAAGTAGCACCACGCCTCTGTTCCTGCCAGCCTGTGGCGTTTTGCCCTCAAGTATTACGGAATCGTACGGCTTCTGGTGGGCCTTAATAACGGGTTTTCTGCCGGCCCTCAGGGAAGTTCGGCTGTAATTCCGTCATACCCGGTGCCTTATGGTTTTTAAGCGTCTTCGGAGCCATCTTTATCTCGTAGAAGCTGACGTCCGGTGTCTTCGGTATAGTGTCGGTTGAATCTAGCTCTTGGGTCGTTTGTCAGATTCGTAACGGGGTTTCTTGTTGACGTGTAATAACTGTCCGTCGAAGCTCCCGATCTCTCTCAACAGCTCATGTCAAGTCATCATCCTATCCTGTCTCTTCTGTTTCCTGCAGGCTCGAGATAATTTCGTTTCTTTTTGTATATTTACATACATCCAACACTCACATTGGATACCATGTGCTAAACATAGTTGAAGGTACGAAGACACATCTCGACCATACATTTGTCGACTCCGTTAGCCACTATGCATAAACTTTAAACTTGTATTGAATTTTCGAATATCGAAATTTTTGCATTCGAATATTCCAATGCAAGCCCTAGTACTGCTACAGCACTAAATAACTAAAAACACAATGACGACACCTCAGCATCTCATCTGCCTAGCTTCTCCCCAACTATGTTGGGGTTGGCTTCAAGTCAAACCGGATGCAGATGAATACCAGTATTTTACATGGAGCGACTGCCGATCTGACCACAACCCAGTAAGTGGGTAATACGATCCCCTTGGTAAAACTGGTTGTCAGACTTTTGCGCTTCTTACGACCCGTCCGTAACCACTGTCAAAGATCCACGAATCACAGCCGGGACGAACAGCTTAACGTGCTTTCCGAGGCACGGAGGGGTCTCGGTATGTAAAGATGGTCACCCAGCCACGGACCAACCGCGGCAAGCATAGCTTAACCAGATAGATGTATCCGTGCGGCTGGTATTACTTAGCCACAAGCCCCATACATTCAAATGTGAAATGTGAACGGATGTGAAATAGTCAATAAGTACAGCTACGTTCTAGCTGAACAAACCTAATCTAAACAATGTTCTGAAGCAATGCTAAATTTACAACAGTACTATACTGACATTTTCTAGGACAATATACTTTATTTCCTACGTAAGTAAACTCACAACGCAACTGCTCATGTCTGGAGAGTAGATAGTCTCCTGGCTTTCAGAAATGCCGTTGAATGGTATTGTCTTTTGATCCGCTGTGGGTCACTGATATATAGGCCAGATAAGGATCCTCTCGTATTATCCCCGTGCTCTATCTCCGTAAACGTAACCCCTAATCACCTAGGCTTTCGAACTCTCAAAAAAGACGGATCTGTTTGTCCTATATTCATGTTAGATACAATAGATGAGAGAATATAATTCCTTAATATACTTTACAAGATTTAGCTGACCGAACATTCCACCAAATTCATACTCAGCAAAGCATAAATGACAACATATTATTATTATGATAATATAGCTGATGTACATTAAGCTCGTGTACTAAAGATGTTGATGACGGACCCGTTGAAGCTGTTTTAACTAGCTTACAAAGCAATTTTGCTGTTGGGAAAATAATTTGTAGAGGCATTATCGAGATAAACTTGTAAGTTTCAATATACACAGATAATGCACGTAACAAGTAATGGAGTGAGAGTACCAAACAATCCTATAATATAATCAAACACTCGAGTACTGATTCACGCAAATGTTAGTTTTCTGTTGCAAAAAGTAAAAAATCAATTCTTTTGATTTATCGTTAAAAATGGAATGAAGTTGAATAAAATATTACTGCATTATACCTGGAACTTAAAAACGTTTCGTGTTCACGTAATTGCCAGTAAAGTGTATTTCCATAATTAGTAGCTAAATATACATGCACACATACACGCACACATTCGGGGAGCCTAGTTTTCCAATTACATGTAAAGATACTACTGTTGTTCAAATACGATACTAGTAAAGCCTGAGACCTGGTGTGCCATAAACCTACATGTTTTCTCGAGAGAAATCTTCGATATCGAAGTACCCGCGCCCCAGCGGACCTAGTATACAGCTGCAGCGCAATCTGTATCTAACAGATTGACACTTATGTCAACACCAGGCTCTGCTTTCATCAAACTCCAAATAACTAGACCTGTGACGGATTTCTAATCATCTTCTGCTTATGTTTTAGACTGGAAGCAATGAATGATGAACAAGATTTTATATCCAGAGCTTATAAATCCCTATAAAATAGGATAAGCTAGGCCAGGCAGCTGGGGAAAAAGGCACTCGGCAAAACAAAGTCCAGGACTAAGAAAATTATCCTTAGCGACATGAGACAACTTCATTAGAGGGAAAGCAATTGTACGCAGAGCGGCAATAATCCGGCGTGCGTAGCTGTGTGCGGAACCAACGACGCGGCCTACTCGGCTCGCTTACGTTTAATCTTGTTTACGATATAAATCCCCGCAAGAAAGTTGTTACGAAAGTGAATTTGAATTAAACTTGTCCGGAATACTTAAATCAATGGCGTACTACGGCTGTTTGCGATACATACTGGTTAAAACTGATACGATTAACAAATGGTATGCACCTTGCACTATTTTTATCTTCGTTGTAGACACAGTAGACTGTGAGAAATCTTTGTTTACAGAAAGCGTACATTATTATGCATGAGAGCAGAGCACAAAGCATGGGCGAAATTTATTAACAATGAATAAGGCAATTTCAGTTCTAAATGTTGGAAACTATTTCAGAGGTTTAATTTAAACATGTATTTTAGCTAACGAATTTTCTGAGAGAAAAACATTTTGTTATTTGTAGTTAGAACACAAAACAAACATCAAAGAAGAATAATAGCAAACATAGACGTGTGATCAGACGACATAAGTGCTCGTTCAATCTACGAAGCAATTGTAAAAGCGCAGACGTAAATCGCTCGAAAAGAAACGGCTCAAAGGGCCCTCGTGTTTACACAACACTGTTTCTTTTAGCATCGACCAACCAATAATGTTGTCTCTAATCTAAGCCGAACTGCCGAGGAACTTGGGAAGACGTGGAAGATTAAACAAGACGGAGCACTATTTTCGTTCGATAAAATTTTATAAGTGAAATCGGCTTATCATATAGTAAGGCTTTGAATTTAAAAGGTTTTGGGAGTTTTTGTTTCATGTGGATTTGCTCACCGATTTGCGCAAGGTTGCATCCGCAACCCGCGGGTGGCACGCATCATAATAAACAGATTTAAACTAAGTTTTATTTAAAAAAGTTCATCGCATTTTGAGTATCAATGCCAATGGCTATAAGAGTAGGGAAAGACCAATGAAACGATGGGTGGACAGTGTGGATGATGACATGGTTAGATAAGGATGACTAGTTACCGAAATCACCCAAATAAACTGGGATAACGACAGGAGAATGATGATAATGAAAAAGTTCACCCCATTTCAAAGAAACGGCATCAGTTTGGTTAAGAGATCCAATTTATGCTACACTAACTACGTTAGGAGACTTTGATAGCTGTAGCACAACCCGCACTGTAACTTCAAAATATATTCCTAAATACAACATAGTGCGTCAACGTCCATTAAATTAACGTTTTAAGATACTGCACCCATTAAACAGATAAGGCAGCGGCGAACATTAGGAAGTGCCATTTGAAGTTGCGCCCGTTAGTCCTGCAATTGACTGTTAGTTAAACTAATCAAAATAGTACCTATCCTAAATAGCATGAGGGGTAATTACCCGTTCAATGATCGTAGAAGACGGATACTGCTGATCAAAACTGTATAATGGATGGATGCGACCATATCAACGTACATTTGTTTTACCGTTTCATACAGTCACAAAGACCGTGCATTATTTTTACGAATAGCCGTAATTCCTGCTGTAATTGCCCGATTTATTTCTTTTGCTCCATTGGAAAACTTTTTACTGTTTCATCTACAAATTATTTACCTCCAGCTACACTATAAATTTTTACTGTGCGTTAGCGATTTAAGTACCCATCAATTTTATAATAAAGTTAGGTAGTGACGAAATTGGCACATTCTTGACATTTATCTTCTTCCTCCGTTAGTACGAGCTATATTTTGTAAGACCATGGAGCAGCCGCACTATGTAACAGTACAAGTATGTCAGGTTAAAGAAACAAAGATACGTCATGATGCCTTTAGAAATGCGTAATGATGTCAATGTCTCCAAACAGTACTCACCTAAGACTTGATTGAATATTTTGTCAAAATTTATTTCATTCTTCTTTTCCATATATTTGTGCATTACACTCCGAACACTGAAACAAATAAAAAGGTTGTTAAATAAGGTTATAGAAAGGCTACAAGAACTTGGTTTTCGCCAGTGCTGGAAAGCATAGATTATGACATTCTTGGTGGAGATGATGTTAAGAAGAAAGACGTCGGTATTCTTCTTAATGTGTTGCTAAACTATTATAATGATAATAGTATTTTGTATTAGTCTTCTGCCCATGTTTATCAGTATCATTTAATCTTTTGATTTGTATGGATATTCCAGACTCCAAAAGCCACTAAGTTTGTCACAAATTCACCAATAAAATGTGTAACAAAGCTACGGAGTCCCGACTTAAATAAAATGTTAGTTTATCGTTTTGTTTACCGTGCCACGACCACCATATTTTTTTCTGTGAAGACGTGCCTTTGAACTTTTTACGAGGCCGTCTGTAACGCGACGGTAAACTTAGTAGAGTGCTTAGTTCGCATCATGCATAGTGATGTTGGCTAGAATATTCGTACGTATCTACGTCTATGGTATCTAGTAGAACGAGTAAGAATCAAAACATATCTATCAAACGAAACGAAATAAATTCGGCAAAGAAAAATAATTTTGTCTCCATTTGCCTGGTAAAACGGAAAATGAAGCAAACATTTCATACATGAATGGTAAACGCATCGAGATCTGGAATAATCAAATTGATGCACGTACATTCGTGAATATTCAGCTTTATTAGAATAATCATTGATTGTGCGATTCGTTATTTTTTCCAGAGTTGCGAATAATCTTTCCTGTCAAGTGATTTTTGGTATAGGGATGTATGTAGCTTTTAAATAATAAAAGGTTTGCAGTAAATATAATGTGATTAAACGATTATTTATTGCATACGATTTAAGAATTATTGAGTCAGTCGCAAGGGTCTTGGCAAATCGTTCATTTTAATTTCCTTCATATTTCTTTGAGAAAAACATGGTTTTTACAGAATAATGATGCTAATGAGAAAGTCTATATCTAAGAAACCCAAGCTACGAACGTGATGTTTGGAAAAGGCAGATAGATTCGCTACAACCAGACAAACACGCAGCTTCCCTATTTCATATTTTAATGTACAATGCGGCCTGCGGAGTGCGATTCTCTTTGAATACTTATATGCATCCCGAGGACTTACATGCCGATGTTGGGATATCGACACTACGGGAGCTCAGAATAGTTAATCATAAACGTAACTGTACCAAGGCATAGGCAACTACAAATTTTGTGTGATTTTTGTGTCCACGCTTTATCAAATCGATTATCGTTCAATGTGATGCGATAGAGAGTGTAGTACTTTTAAAAATGAATAATTTTTAATAAGGGACCGACACTGAAACCGCGAAAATAAAACCGACGCTCTATACATTTATGTTCGCATAATTGGACAAAATGTAGGGAGCACCTGATTTTTTCTTTATATTTTGGTGTCCACTCCATAGTAAAAGTTGTATATTTTCATGAGTAGGTACCACACCCCCTTATGTATGTCCCTCGTTTAACCTAACATTCTGTATAGATGTGTTTGAGTTCTCTCAAAAACTTCTCCCAAATGTATTAGTATACGTTTTCAAAGATCTTTTAAACAAGTTTATTTCGTGCTACGCTATGAAGTTGTGCTAACACCGAAGATTTTTCTTCACACAGAGCCTTCGTCTACGAACGTAGGATATCAAATTATCTGACTATTTAAGACCTGTATTATATAGATTGTAATGTAAGATATTGAATTGAGTATTTGCAAAGGAAACGCTATTTCCTCAAGCACATGCACTTGTATAAGTGTTTTCGTTTAATGCGCGCGTAAAGTGCGGTGCGCTGGGTACGCCATGATTGCGGCGGTAAGTCCCCTCTTTGAGAAGTGGATTGAGAGGCACCACGGCATCTTCACCTTCTGTCTGACGCAGGTCCTCACCGGACATGGTTGTTTCGGGAGGTTCCTGTTTCGTATAAGGCGGGAGGAAATGCCCGAGTGTTTCCACTGCGTAGATTGCCCTAAGGACACGGTGGAGCATACGGTGGAGGTCTGCCCGGCTTGGGCGGAGCACCGCCGTGTGTCGTGGGAGCGATCGGCGCCGGCGATCTCTCGCGTCCGGCCCTGGTCCAGGCCATAGTACGGAGCGAGATTGCATGGGTAGCCGTCACCTCCTTCTGCGAAGCAGTAATGCTCGCGAACGGGGAGGCGGCGCACGTGAGGGAGATGCAGTGTATGCGCCCTCACGGCCCCAGTCGCCGCAGGAGACACCCTAGGCGTCGGAAATCTCAGGGTGATTCGCGGCCACCGTAGGCGCGGGCTTGCGGAAGGCGAGTAATGGGTATCTCGCTGTCCGGTAAAGACCAAGCCCGGGTCGACGGAGTGTTGTGTTCCTCGCGCGCTTCAAAGAGATGTCAGCACCAACTGGTGGGGTGCGCCGATGCCTGCCAGGGGTGCGGGTTGTTCGAAAAAGATACCGTGGGCCGTGGCACACAGGCAGCTTTAGGAACACGGGTGGGTTTTAGTCAGTAAAAGTCTGACACGCCCTCCTGCTCTACCCAGAGCGGGAGAAGTTATTTAATGATATCACACCCTCAACAAAAAAAAAAGTGTTGTGCGTCCGTCGCAGAGCTGTTTGCAACTTTACCAAAAATAGCTCACTGCGCATGCGCAAGTTTAAACAAACCTTTACGGCGATCGGTACATCTCTTGCATTTTTGCTAGCGTACGGAGTCCATATTCATTTGTGGATCATAGTTACCACCATCAGGTGGGTAACAGCAATAGGGTATTACACCCATTTTTGAAAAGTGTCCTATTTATATTCTAAAATTCTAATAAACCACCAAAAAAAAGACAAAATTTTTATTAAATCGTTTAGTGCCATAAAAATGCTTTTAAATTATCCATTTTCAAATTTCGCGCGTAATTTGACGAAAACGCTGGACGCAGTAGACGCCATATTGCTCTGTGGGTATGACGTCAGTTTGCTGTGTAAACAAATGCGCTGATATTTTGTATGATAAATGTTTATTTATAATTTAAAAATGAGTTGTTTTTCTACTTATTGTTGGTTTGCTGTTCCTGAGTTTTTCAATAAAAATTACTTTGGTTACGAAAATAATAAAAGTAAGTATAAAGTTGTTCAGTTGATTAGTTTAAACAGCTGTATGACGTAGTAACATGACGGCTACTATTTCATGGTGTTCAAAAACAGATTAAAAAAACTGAAATCTTTGAATAGAATTTTAAAATTTATTTTGTTATTTCCCACATTTTCCGACTGTTTTTTCCTTATTTAAAAAAATACTGTACAAAGGCGGACTTAATGCCTGAGGCATTTTCTACCAGTCAACCTTGGGGTGATGCAGAGAGAAAACAAGGCAGGTGCAACATAGGGGATAGGTTACTCGAAAAATAATATATTATATACTAATACATAGATACATACATACATACTAATCTATCTCAATAATAATATATTTTTAGATTTTTTCTCATATGGAGTAAAATACCCTATTACTTTAGGTACAAGCGGAAGGGTAGACTGTGGAATTACAATTTGTCTTTTTTTTTACATTTTGCAGGTCAGTGTCAGGTTGTACATTGAAACGAATAAAACGAGCGGTACCAAGACATTATTCTTTCTTCTTCTAAGCGTTTCTATAGCAATTTAAATATGGTGCACCAAAATTTTCCAGTAACTCCGAAAACCTTGGAAAGAATTAACTCTTATCATCTTCTATTGAATGTTTGATTATGAGTTTTATATACAAATGGGCTGTTAATGAACTTAAAGGGAAGGGAGTGTTAAACATAAGGTTCAGATTCGATAAGCAAATGCAGTTTTGAGATCATAGTCGCTTTTCTTTCCTTGGCGTTCGTGTTCGAGTTTTCTGAGCGGTACTTTTTGGTCGTAATTACGTTCGTGTACGTACCTATACGAGATACAAAATTATTTGTGACCTAATATTACTCCTACTTACCTACTGTAAATCTGGTGATGCTGTATTTAAAAAATGCATGTAAAATATTAATTATTGTTGCATAATTTTAGTCGGCATAATGGTATTTATAGCTACAGACTTGCTGCATTTAATAATGTAAATAATATACTATCAGGGTGCACATGTGAGCGAATGATGATTAACAAATAGATAAAAAATATAATAGCATGACAAAGAATGGTATTATGTACCCATTCTCTGTCAACATAGTAAAAATTGCAAGACAAAGAATGGGTACATATATATAAACCATTCTTTGTCTCGTTTTACTACGTTGTACAAAAGTTATATTTTATAAATAATAATTTTCTGTCTGAAAGTTATTTATAGCTCTTAGATACCTATAGCTACAATTTAAACACTCACCCAAGATAAACAAATTAGTTTGGGTTAGGTGACAATTTTTTTTAAGTGAACATTTATCCTTTTTTTAGTAGTAAAACAGGTACATTTCTGAGCACTTAAATAGCATCCAATAAGTAATACACTTCAAAACAGCCTTCTTTAAAAACTTTGCTAGTTGTAAACTGTATCATCTGAATAATCTAATTAGGCTGACCTAAAACATCTGTTTGCACTTTTGCAGCCTCAATTCAAGAATGAGTCACTTAAATGAATTAGAGGCCATGTAGTGTGTTTACATGGGGTAACAGAATTGTGAGTAACAATCCAATTGTCACATTCCTTCCTGTTGAAAAATTGGGAGGTCAAAAAACCTTGTGAACTGTATTTTAAATTGATTTTTATTGGCAGAGCCTTGAACTAGTGTTTTGTTTATTGAGGAAGTCTGTAGGACATCTAAAATTTTGGTGAGCTATCACCAACACACACACACCACACATACACACACACACACACACACACACACACACACACACACACACACACACACACACACACACACACACACACACACACACAGCACACTTCTAAATATCCGGTGGTGGTGCTAACCACCACCGGATATTTAGAAGTGTGCTACATAACAGTCTCAGAATATAGGAACAGATTTTTTTTCTTAATAATAGGAACTTATTTTTCACAAGAAACATGCACATTTCAATTATTACACTAGTTTAGGCCTAACGAGGGTGTTTTTAGTGACATAATCAATCCAACATAATTATTATGTTTTGTTTTCTTGATACTTTTTCTTGAACTCAATTATTTACTTACTTGATTGTTATTTGAATTGATCAATTATGTGAAATCCAGTACTAGATAATTGTGACACATCTTATCTTTGTTACTTAATCTTTTTATGTCAAGGATTAATAACAACAAGACAAAAAAAAAATGCAAATGTGCAAGAGGTATAATAATCAGTAAATGTCCTTTAATCATTAAAGATGGAATTGCAATTTTTTTACCTTATATTATAGTTTAATGGGATCATATTTCAACAAATAAGTAAATAAATTCCATATCTTAATGTATTTTTGATTCATATCAATAAAATTATCATCCACATAATGTTTTTGTTTTTTTTGTGTCCTTTAATATATTGATTGATTATTATCAACCAAGTACTTAAAGTTGACTTATTGAAATTTTGGAACCACATGAAAATTATGAAAAGCCTTTTCTACTTCCTAAACCAAATTGAATTATCTTCACTCCCATCCACAGCAGGTAAAATCAAAAGTAAAAGATTTCAATATGCATACTAAATAAATTAACATTTTTATTGGTAAAAAAACAGATTTGTGAAACTGATATCATTTGGTCATAACTACATGGCCTGAGTGCAATGACCTCAACAGATGGTAATGACCTAAATTTATTTCCGTTTTGTTTAATAACATTATATAAACAAAATATTGGTCTTCAAGATATTAATCTTCATAGTACTTCTTATTAGTTCTACTGTCTCTATTAGCTTAACTTCTTTTTTATAAGTATATCTATTCTTAAAAAGAAAAAACTTTGATCTGTTCTAATTAATCTTTACTTGTAATTGTAATTTCATGTGATTATCTCATTAATTCTCCCATAGATTAAACAGAATTCATAATAAATCGTACTAAAATCAATTTTGTAAACAAGTTCAGGAGTCTTTCATTGAATCGTGTAAACATAATCGACCGGGGTGCCATGGCATAGTTTTACGCCTGGGGACATTACCTTGGATCTGGCAGAACTATCTTTTTACTAGCTCGTGCTGCAGGAGTGCATTTCGACTTCTCCATAGCCATCAAGTAGCTGACGTCGGCCAGCACAGCCTCGAGGTCCGCCATTTTGAGTCTCAATTTATCACCTTCACCAGACAAAAAATAAATAACACTGGTTCGCAACACAAACACTAACTAACTCAAGTTGATTTCAGCTGATAGTCATGACTTTTCTCACATCGCGACTGTTCACCGTTTCACAGAATTTGTTGATGAGTGGTGACACATGCTGATCATTCACATTCGCAGAATATTTTTTAACTAACATAGGACCACGTAACTGATTTGCAAATCATCGTTAAAGATAAACGTTAAGTTTATAATTAATTGTAGCAGTTATTACTCGGAAAGAAGCTGTAATAAATAATGATTTACAATTGCTAAAAACGTAATCTAATCCAACACCCGTCACTCCGCGACTACGCACACATCCGGAACTCTGTACTACTCACACTAATGAATCTTATTGTAAACACGCACACGTACTTTACGATGTCCCACACACACACAAACAACGTTATTTGTGGTTCGTTCAGAAACACGATATTAGGTTTTTTTTTTAAATAATATTTCTATAATTAATAATTTAGATAAAATGATTTGATATTGCTTAGAGAAATGGCATTTTTTGCCTTTCATCGTAATTTAGAACACAGCAAAACCCTCGTGTCAGTTGAGAGGGGCAATTGTGGGCAACAATATTAAGCCTAGAACACACATGCTACTAAATGCATGCTCTCCGTGCCTGTAAGATACTCATGCTCTTTTCGTATTCGTTTTTAAACATGCAAGTAGAATACTACTAAGTAGCATGTGTATTTCACGCTATCTGACTAATATACTTCTTGCCCATTCTGTGTAGGCTTTGAAGAATAATATTATTTTAAAAAAAAGTGCGTGGAGTCCCTCCGCGCGGAAGAAGTGAAACCGACTCACACTCTTTCTCTCTCCTACTTTCTACTTTTGTGTATCTTTCTTTCTCTCTCCCTCGGTAGCGTTAAACGTTTAACGCAACCTTTAGCGTTAAATGTTTAACGCAACCTTGTTGGAAGTCGCATAAGAAGTTTCACTTCAAAAATATCGTCTCCTACGGCTTGAAATTATTAAAATACTGTTACTGCTTGGTAACGTCTAACTGGTCATGATCCAAGTTACGTTCTATTTGCTCGCTAATACATTCAAAAAATCATCTTAATATTCGTTAGAGATTTATGCGGGGTTGAGCATACTTTCACTCCTTTTTAACCGACTTCAAAACGGAGGAGGTTCTCAATTCGTCGGAACCTTTTTTTTATGTATGTTCCCCGATTACTCGAAGATGGTTGGACCGATTTGGGTTTTTTTTTTGTTTGAATGGGTATACTTCCCAGGTGGTCCCATGATCATCAAGTGGGGATTTGACGATGGGATCCTGGAGAAATAGAGAGAACTCTTCAAATTTTATAGGCACACTTGAAGTGATTTGGGTAGTTTTTGGAAGAGTACTTTCTCGGAATGGTCCCATTTCAATTTGGTGAAGATCTGATGAAGAACTTCGGAGATAGGCAACGGAACTCCGAAATAAATGATAGAAAATGGACTGGGATTGCTGAAATCTCATGTCTATCTTTTATTTACACCAGTTCATAACATAACATCACGCCGGTACACTGTCAAGGCGTAAGAAAGTGAAAAATAAAAAAAAACTTAAAAAAGAACAACCGACTTTACTATCAGTGCTTATGTTACATTCAGTTCAATACATCTTTAGTCACAAGATTTCATGACATGGAAGCAACCAATGCAAGCATGTGCAGCGGTGGTTATTGCTGCAACAGATTTTTGTACCGTAGTAGTACGTACATACATAATATGTGCCGTACCTTTGTTGTTTTGCGGGTAATGTACGCGGTATAAGTGCGCTTCGGGCTTAAACCCGCTACACTAATATTTTTAAATACATTTGGTGGTGCAGTTTAGGAGACGATGGCTCATAAGATTCAGTAAAAAGTGGTTATCATTATTATTTATACGATTTAAATGCTCATAACTGGTACTATAAATCATACTGCTAGGCTGCTGCTAGATCATTAGACGGTAAACCTCTTTCGCTTCAACTACTTGCTTGACTGTTGGTCAAAATAAAGTTGCCTGTTCACTGTCCAACGCAGAAAACGGTGGACTGCAATTGTTCAGTTTAGATTTTTAAATGCTTTTTTGCAGTTTTATCTATTTACCGTCATTTGTTGCAGATGACGTGCTTTAACTCGATGGCAATCATTCGCTGTCCTGAATTCATCGCTTTTTAGGCAGCGCAGCAGTCTGTCTGTTTGATATATAGGACAGGGAGGGACTGCTTTATTTTTGTTGTCTATGTCACCAAAAATGACAAATTTGGCTGAATGGCTGCTGCTAAAGATTGGCCGCGTTGAACATTGGCAGCTTTTGAAGGCTACGTTCCGAGTTACTATAATATCGATTTGAGCGTGTCGATAACTACGTCCCGTGAATCGTCATAGATGACGTCATGACATGCGCCACCTTGCGATAAAGCCGACCATGCGTAATACTAATATCACCGTGAGTTCTGTCAAAAATTATAGTTGTGCTGTTTTGTTTTGAATCGTATCGTATCTTTAGCTAACTTAGATATAGTGCTTCTGGCTAGAGTCGCCACCTAACCAAATAAGAAGACGAAATTTGTGGTGTATATGTTACCGGCCAAACCCAATTTCAGGCCAAACTAGTTTGTCCTAGGCCAAACAGACTTATCCTACGCGTGATATGTCGCAGCCAACTAGCTTAATTAGCCATTTCGTTAACAGCCTTTGAAAGTAACGCTCGCCGGCCGCTGCCGCGGCGCCGTTCGCTTCGCTTGCTCGGCTCGCGCGCTTTTGGTCACAGTTCTAACCTAACCTAACCTAACCCATTTAATCGGCGTGCCCCGGCTTAATAAACCAGTTTGGCCTAGGACAAACTAGTTTGGCCTAGGACAAACTAGTTTGGCCTAGGACAAACTTGTTTGGCCTGAAATCGGGTTTGGCCGGTTACATATACATGTTTTATATGGTGTAAATAGGTTTTAACATTGAGTGAGCACTGTTAGCGTGTTCACGAGCGTTCCGTATTGTTGACAAAAATTACGGCTCTTAGCTGTCATAATCGTGTTACCTATCTCAGAACGCAAATTATTGATGTGAGCGCTCGCAGCGCTTTTTTTATAGTTCGGAATGTGGCCGAAATACCCTTTACAAAAATGTACTCTGTGGCCGAAATGTCAGTAGATCTGTCAGAATCTGTCTTCTGTCAACATAAATTAAATAATTTTCAGTAAAATGATTAGGGCATTTTGCTAAGGCAATATGAGTTAGCCGGCAGTGTGTTTTGATGAAATTTCAATCCAAAACCGCGTTTTAGACTTAACCGCAATGTAAGTTTTATATTTTTGCTGTATACTTTCATGAAGTTTAAAAATTATGTTTGCGTTTTAATTTCTGAATATTTTTTGTTGCACTATCACTACTGCGCGTAACATGCGCGTAATTTTTTTATGATAAATGAAATATATTTTAAAAACTTAACTTCTTAATAAACAACCCCGCTGCAATGATGCACTTGCAGTTTAGAATCTCCATTTGTCTGTTTTTATCATAGATGAATAAAATATTTATGTAAAATGTTTGCAGTAAAATGATGGATTATTGCCCCCCTAACGTGACCCTAGGAGAGGTTTGGGTGGACCATGGAATATCCCAATGTTTTATGGAGACAATCTCCGCTATCTTCATTGGTGGATTCCTGTTAATATTTGGACTGATACAAATTGTAATGTACAAAAGGTATGTAAATGATTTGTTTGATTAGATTATTCAATGATTTAAAGTCATCATTGATGTATCATCAAGATTGTCGTTTGTGGAGCAACAACTTGATCAGTGTGACCATCTTATAAATGGCGAATCTGCCACAGACTGGGCAAAAAATCTGCCACAATTGGCACCAAAAATATGCCTTTATGGAAATGGAAAAAAATACACAACAAATTCAATGAAATTTATTTTATCAACAAAAATATTTAACAATTTTCTTATGCTTTATTATTATACCTATACACTACTTACTCTACGTATCCGCATTTGCCTCCAAATTTTCAGTGTCCAACATAGATTTTGATGACATCTTTTTGAGACACAGTCTCCGTGTTGCTTAATCCCCTCATTTGTTGTTATTAAAGCTGACACATGTTGATTTAGGAACCTATTTCTTATTTTTGTTTTGTTAAAATTCACCTGAGAGAAGATTCTTTCGCACAAAGCATTGGACATCGGCATACATAATTACGCAATTCATGAAATTTGTAATGTTTGGAGATTTTGTAGCCCCATTCGCATCCAGGATTTTTCCAATTGCTCCCTAAAATTTGTCTGCACTCAAAATTATCTCTCTTGATAATTAATGATTTGCTACACAGAATCGCACACAATACACATCAAAAGAGAATGAGGTAAAATCAAAGGTTGATTGGAAACCAAATCAATAAAAAGATAAGAATATGAACATAAGGCCAGTTTGATTACAGTTCATAATCATATGATGCACTTGTTTAAAAACAATAAATGGGAAACTCCTGTATAATTTGACTATAAAACAGAAGTTGCCAGTTCCATAAAATCATTTGTAATCTAATTATATGATCTGTTATAATGTGACTTTTCTTGAAATCTTTTAAATCTGCCACTTTTGTAAATCGTCAGCATGATCTGCCACAGACAAAACTTAGGAGCGATATCTGCCAAAATGGCAGAAATCTGCCACAAATGGTCACACTGAACTTAATCATATTTATTATTCTAATAGCGAAATTTATTGTACTTTTTGTCAGTCAATATAAATATGTATTATAATCCTATTCATACTTATGACATCACAAAATATTCTGAAATGTTAGTAGTATGTAGTCACCTAAAGAAAAAGGTAACCAGGGTCATTGGAGATAGTTGAAGTTTGGGAAATAAAAATCAAAAGAGTAAGATAACCAGAGTCGTTGGAGATAGTTGAAGTTTGGGAAATAAAAATCAAAAGAGTAAGATAACCAGAGTCGTTGGAGATAGTTGAAGTTTGGGAAACAAAAATCAAAAGAGAAAGGTAACCAGGGTCATTGGACATGGTTGAATTAATAAGAAACCAATGGATGTTTTTGAATGAAATTAAATCTGAAAAATGAATTGTTTCTTTTCCATTAATTTATCTTTGACAAAAAATATAAAATCCAAATTCATGAGGATCGACGATGCGAAAGTTTCAGGCCGAATGCATGGGCATCTCCCTTGCCGCGTCTGCTATCATGGCCAGGGAAGTTACAGACCACTCGATCCGCATACTCTCAGACAGCATGGCTGTTCTGCAAGCGCTGAATAGTCACACAGTTGACTCTGGGTTGATATACGAGTGCCACCAGTGCCTAAACCAGGTAGGTAGCCGCAATAACATTACCACTCAATGGATCAAAGGACACAGTGGTTCGCTAGGTAACGATGCAGCCGATGAACTTGCCAGGAGGGGGTCGAGTATGGCACCGGTGGGACCAGAACCCATCGCGCCTCTCCCCTTCGGGTATCTACGCACTCTGGTAAGGAAACGAACCAGAGACCAACATCACAAGATATGGCTGGATCTAGGTGAGTGCAGGCAGGCTAAGGAAGCACTTCCTGCGATCGATGCCCGCCTCACAAAACAGGTTCTCCGTCTAACTAAACCACAGCTGCGTACAGTTACAGCAGCTGTAACTGGTCATGGGTCATTTAACAAACATCTCTTTGTCATAGGAGTAACAGACAGTCCGCTGTGCAGGGCCTGTATGGAGGACGACGAGACAGCAGCCTACGTGCTGTTGGTGGTCGCCACTTACAGGGCTAAATACTTCGGTAACCCAGGTACCCTACGTGACATTGTCAGCAACACCAAGGCGTTGCTGGCCTTTCTCGAGGAGCTGGGGTGGATCGAATGACCGATTCTCCCACCCGTACGCAAAATACGCGCTTTGACGTGGAGTTGCGGATAACATCCCGTATTACCTATTCCATTAATGAAATTAAATTTTATTCTCAAACTTCAACTATGTCCAATAACCTTGGTTACTTATCTGTTGCTGAACGTACTAAGAATTTTTAACGGAAATTATGTTTTTTTATTCAACACCTGGGGTCAATATTTTTACACAATTGGAACTCACACTTTGTGAAAACCACATTCATAAAAAAAATTGGTTTATATCTTTTTTAACATGTTGTAATTTAATATCTGAAAGTAGCCAAATTTAAAATTGTATGATTTTTACAATCTCTAGTATTCATGAGGAAAAAACTACATTTTTAAATTGGTAGTTCAAGTAGTTACAAGGAAATTTTTGAGGATATTGTTGATCAATCTTAAGTATGCTAGGAAATGTTTTCTCACTCTTGGATAATGATAAAACTGTGGCGTAATACATCTAAGTGTTATCAGCTAATTTATACAATGCCTAGTTATTTTTACTTATCACCTACCCATTATTCATGCCTTTTATGTACTAGTCATGTTGATATTATGTAATTAATCTAATAATAAAACATAGCAGCATTTTATAGCTGTTAATTTTTAATTAATCTGATAAAATTTGAATGCATTGATATGAAGGTAATAAACGCGAGATTAACTTTGCAATTATAAATTAAACGCTGAAAAATGTATTCTAAATTATTAAATTTTACATTATTTATCATATGGGCCTTTCTCTACTAACTGGAAACTTGTCTATTGACAGTTGTCCCAACCCTATTTTTCTAGAAAATTAAAAATATAATATGTTAAGTCGATAGATAGTTATAATATAAATACAAATTAACAAGAAACCATTGTAATTTTCTTTTATTTTTCGAATTATAGGCAATTTTGTAAAAAAATGCGGCAGAGGACTGTTTTGCCACCCACAGGACTGTTTTTTCCACCCAGAGAACAGTTTATGTCAATGTTTATATGAAGAAAAACACAATATTAATTATTAAATGTAATCAAATAAATTCTCTTCTTTATTGAATACTCTATCACATACAGAATTAAAATATCAGGAACAAATTGCGAGCTTAGCTCTCTAAGTAACGAATTAAAATAATTATGATCAAAATTAAGCTTAGGTACTAAGAATCAGCCTTGTTTACTTATCAATGCAGACTCATATCTTTAACTGGCTTTCTTGTACCTTTTTCCTTCTTTCTTTGGTAGTTTCGTTGATCTTTTTCCTTCAATTGCTCTCTTTTTACAGGGTCATTTTTTAGCCGTTGATATCTTAATCTTTTTGAAATTCGTTTCTGCTCTTTTATTTCTTCTTTGGTTTTAGGTTCTTTTTTGGTGGCATTGCGGCAATACTAAAACAATAAAACATACTTTCAATATTAAAAAAAAACCCGTAAGGGTTTAAAAACGGGTAGTTACTAGGTACGTATTATTTTATATTTCAAAATCCATAATAATAGAAAACAAAAGACCTAAATTAGCGTGATATGCCAATGTAAAAAAGAAAGAGACTATCGGCAAGTAGTAGGTTAGTGCAAACTATAAAGAATATTCATAAAATACGGACGTCAAATAAAACAGTCCTCTGTCACTTTGAACAGTCCTCTGTGTTATCCAGAGGACTGTTGCACAGAGGACTGTTATTTTTACGTAAAAAATGTCATACCACGTATCAGTTTAAATATTACTTCATAACACAAAAACAGCTATAAATTATCACACTGAGCAATTTTTTTGTTAAATAAATATAATTATAACACATAAAATACCGTAACATAGACTTACCAGAGGAATGTTCACTCAACACTACAGAGACGTGGCTCCCACACAGACGCGGAGTTGTCACTGCGCAAAATTGCGGCGACTTATTTAGCATGGCGACCGAGCAAACTTCACACAGTTAATGTTCCGTTTCACGCGAAATGTAACCACAATAGTGTTTAATATTTTTGTGGCGCGATAATCAAATTGTGACAGAGGACTGTTCAAAAATGTAATGGACAAAATTCGAACACTAGTTTTTGGTACTAAAAAATTCTCTAAAATTATAATTGTTTTTTGTTCACATGCATTCAATATTCTTTATGTATATAGAGTTATAAGATTTTACATTTTTAAATACAACTAATAAAAACCGAACCGAATCATACTCGATCCGGAATTAGGACATACAGAGGACTGTTTTTAGTGGCTTTTAGACCGAATTTATGAAATAATTAATGATTCTAAATATTGATTAAGCTTGGCGCCTTAAATAATAGGTTATATATTATGTGTTTTAATAAATAAAACTATGCATTAATATAGCCAAGGCAAAAAAAAATGCTTGGACCATGATTTTCCTGTTAGTAGAGAAAGGCCCATATACATAAATTTTTATATCTCTCTGTTTATTTGTGTACCTGCAGTTAAGAACGATTAATTTATCCAATTTAATTGATTTTTTTAAATTGCTACATGTTCTTAACACTCGCGGGGGCTGTAGGCACAGCGGTTCTGTGTTAAATTTTATTTTGAATTTTCTAAGAAATAAGGTCATGAACTCATGACTTCCAGTTTGTTCAGTAACTTATGTCAGTTTTCATGTATCACACAGTAAAGCCGCCACGTCAGCCATGGCTCACGCACAATGGTCCACTTGAAGGACTAAGCGCGGAAACCAAACCCATAACGTAGAATATAGTAAAGCTTTTATTTTTCCGAAGAAAACGTTGAACGTTTCAAAATAACGGCTGTCCAATTACTGAGTGTTTTATGACACCTTAAATGTCAAATAGGTATTGGTGAAAATTACAGATTTTCATGAGTGCCTTTATATTTTTATTACGACGGAACAGCTTTCCTAAGAAACCAAAATTTAAAAAGCTGTTTCTTTGCAGATATGCTACAGAAGTCGTTGATGTCAGAACTTCACGGCTCTTCGCCGTGCAGTTGTTTTTCACGTTGTTCGTACCAGTGCTGGCTGTGATAAGATTCCTGCTACAAGCTTTTGTATTTAAAGGCGGATCTATTTATGGATATATGGTACGTATTTTTTTTCCAATGTCCCCCCGTAAAACTTAAAATTTGAAAGATTTTTTTTTTGGAAATAGATAATTTACAGCCCGCTGTTGTATCGTCAAGGAGAAAAAAAAATATGCAGTAAAGATGTGGTAGAATTTTGCAAGCGTCATCGTATAGATCTATGCATATTATGTAGAACTATGCCGTCTGCGTTCGTGGTTTTTGTCTCCTAGTCGTTACACTTACACTTCAATTATGTGTCCCTTTAGTTCTCTTTATTATCTATTGTAAATAAGCTTATATAATTATGTATTATATCGTATAGTTCGGAATAGGCTAGGCAGACGATGATGCTGTACTATATTGTTAATAAACTTGTTACAGATTCTAGCATTAGTGATAACTTTAGTAGTGTTTCCCCTATCGGCCTACCTAGCAGTACTGGAAAGGCGGTTTCTGCTGCCCTCCGTTCCTCCCAAAGGGCACGGATTTGTACTGCTTGTCTTCTGGGCCATGATATTTGTCTCTGAAAATCTTTCTTTCTTGAATCTTAATAAAGAAGGATGGTGGTGGCATTTGAAAAAGTGAGTATAATCTTTCTTATTTGTTTGAATTAACACGCTATAAATGCTGAACTACATAAAACCAAAGAGAATTTATTTCTACATGTCTTAGTTTAAGTAAAAGATGTTAATCTGCCTCCTGAAGCAGTAATATAAGAAACACTGAATGTTTTCGGTACTAGTTGCGACAACAAGTACATTCGTGTCGTTTGTCGATAGACAAATTCAATTCGGAGGATTATGCTCAGAAATTAGACATCATTTCCGAGCAAAATCCTCCGATTTGAGCAAAAAAGAGAAAGATACGTGTGCCCGGCAAAAGTCGCAACATGTATTGCGATTTGTGCCCTCGTGTACCTAAATTAGCTAGGAGAACTTCAAGAGGAAATCTATGAATTCTTAAGTAGTAATTTTTATTTATTCTCTTGCTCGAAACTAACTTGTTTACTGTCTCCAGCCTCCAAGATCGACTGGAGATGGCCCTGTTTGTGGGACGTTACGTGTCGTGCATGATAATGTTCGTGCTCGGCATGAAGGCTCCCGGCATCATGCACCAGTTCGAATTCCTCGAGGGAGAGGACGACAACCGCAGGAATATACCACCGAGGGTGAGTTTTTTTTCTTTTAGTTATTTTTTATTGCCTTGTGGGCTCCTCCGGAGCGAGTTGATAGCTTTAGCTATCAGCATATTATATTTTTATTGTATTTGTGTATTTTTATTAAGTGTGTTCCTAAAAATTTGAATGTGTATCTTTAGATACACATTCAAATTTTTAGGAACACACTTATCGACGCAGAATGGGCTTGAGCCGATCATGTATCATACCACACTCGTCGCGGTGTCGACTCGCGTCTTACGGACCGAAACGACCCGAGTCACGTCTTTTATTGCGTGTACAGTGCCCACCGTACATAGAGCTCTTACTGACTGGCTTAACGCTAAAACAATTTATATAAAAACTTCATGGTCTGTATTCACTCCTTATAGGTCTATCAATCAACAATCAAAGCAGCGTCAGAGCTGTTTCGGAAACAGTTGAAATGTATATACATTTTGTATGTACCTACCTAGTTCAGTTCACACTATGCCCGTATCCGCAAACCGGAGATACCTGTTAGTACCTATATTGTTTTAGAAGAAACCATAAAATTATTGTGCCAAGGCTTTTGGGGTGTACAGACGTCGCTTTCCTTGGCGCACTTTAATCCCTTAAATAATCGTCTTTTACGTATTTGCGAAGGAAAGGTATGACTATTTATTTCTTTGTTAGGAATGGAAATAACACTATTCGGCGTGTCCCGTACCATACCCATAATTTATAAAAATAAGGTCCTTGTAGAGTATTTATTTTTTCTTTTATAAATTAACTCTCGGCTGTAGTAGGTCATCTGTAATCATAAATACTTAACAATCAAATAAAAACTTTTTTGTGAAAAACCTGTAATGATCAAAGGTTTTTATTTCATCTGCATTACTTTTGTCATTCACGTCAATTGTTAATTTTTTTGTTAATTATTTCTAGGTTAAGATGTCATGTCCATATCAAAATCATTTAATTGTTACAACAGCCGAAAAATATATATTTAAATTTAAAAAGGTGATTAAATTATCAAGTGTACTGACCTCTGTTACATTATTTGCATATTTTAGAACTGGCATTACGTGATGGTATAATTTCAAATAGGGTGAGTACTTACAAGTAAACAGTCTGAAAAGTAATTCAGAATCATTAAAGTCGGAGTAACGAAACAAACAATAAATTTAATAGAAACTGTACCGTAAACTGTACCATGTAGGCTCCTGTAGCTATCGGCTGGCTACGCGCTGAACTATCTGGGTACAATTTCTCATTTTAAATGCAAATCAAAGAACTATCATTCTCTCTCACATGTTCCCTGCAGTCTCCTTCAACATCGTATTGCTTGAGAATTTGGTTCTATTTACTCCAGATCTGTCCACATTAATATTAAATTAAAGAATTAAACGATATTTTTTTCTGAAAAGATGTTTCGTTTTCAGACTGTTTAACTGGTTTACTCAACAAACATGAAGGCAATGGATAAATACTTTCACGTCTACAACCCTGTGAGATTAATATATATTTTTTTATGTTAAAACTTCTCGGTTTTGTTCAAGGAGTTACGCCTATTGTAGTCCAATACTGATATTTATATCGAATGTTTACAATACAATACTTACATGATGAAACTGTGAATTTAAAGCATGGAATCCACTAGAAACTTCCGCAACCGACTATCTATAGTCGCTTTTCTGTTAGCTTACACAAAAACTCTAAGGTGGGGTCAGGGTAGACCGCAATTTTCTTTTTACGTTCTTTGCAACTGCAGGTCAGTGTACGACTGGAATCAAAGGAAGAAAAAGAGAATGAAAGAGTTGTATTGATGATTTTAATGCTTACCTATAGTTACGTAATTACGTACGTGTTACGCTTGCGAATCATATTTAAATCCAACATACAACCTGACACTGAAAAAACGTAATAAAATTTTAATTCCGTGGGCTGCCCTAGCGCTTCCACCTTAAGAGGACCCTTCCCGGTACCTACCAATAACCTCGTCAACGTGAGCGTGATTGAAAAGTTTGTTTCATCCATTCAACGCAATGCAAGCAAAATACAAGCGAGTGAAAACGCGATAACATCGAACGAAAATTGGCGCGCGGAGATTTAACAAAACTAGTTCCAGAAAATACGTGTTTTTGAGAAAGCTTTACAAAGTTTTTTGTTCATTACATGGAAACCGAGATATAAAGCAAATATTTTGAGGATAATTTGTTACAACGCCATAATCAGGCACGAGAGACAGTATGAGTCTTATGACGGGTTGGCCGCTCTTAAGAGTCAAGCAAGGATAAAATCCACCAGTAGAATTATTTAACATGAACTTCCGCGTGGTGCCGGACGTAAAAGAATAGCACCCATCCCATTTCTTCCCATGGGTGTCGTAGAAAGCGACTAAGTGACTTACTAGAGAATGGGCAGCAGCGTACTATATGCATTTTACCACCATACTGCGATCGCCAACTCGCCTGCCAAGCGTGGCAATTATTACAAAACCCAACCCCCATTTTGGGGGAAGCCTATGTCCAGCAGTGGACGTCTTTCCGCTGAAATGAACATTAATTCTATGGACAAAATTTTGCTACTTTGGGTTACATTATTGCAATTTTCTTAAGGATCTCTATTCTTTTTAATAATAAATTATAGCCTATGTTACTTCCTGATATCGTAGTTTTCTATTGGTAACAAAATGTTTAAAATCGGTCCACTAGTTTCGGAGCATATTTGGAGCAAACAAACAAACAAAAAAATATTTCCTCTTTATAATATTAGTATAGATTTAGAATGAAGCAATTCTATTGGTGGATGTTTTCCTCGCTCACTAGACAGCTCTGGTCCAGTCAGAACCCAGCCTTAGGAGGTATATCAAACATTTTTTAACACGTCTTTTTCTCCACAGCCAGATGATAACAGATCGACATTCCGCAATGTATTTGGCAAACTGCGAACGCTGCTACCCTTCCTGTGGCCGCGGAAGAGTGCATGCCTACAAATCTATGTACTCATATGCGTGCTCGCCCTCATCGCTGGACGAGCAGTGAACCTTTTCGTGCCTATTTATAGCAAAAAGATAGGTAAGTTGTAATTTAGTTGGGAACCTACACGTTTATGTTGAAAGATATGATTTTTTTTTAACTATTTAACTATCCAGTGTGTAACGAAAGTTTCCGTTTTTGTACCTATTATTTCATTACTCAAGTAAGGTACGAATCTATGTTCCAATAATGACGTTATTGCTACTGCTATTTTGTAGAACGTAACAAGATCGATCGTCGCCGTTTGATCGGCGTTCGTGTGTTCAAAGACACTTTTACATAACGCCAACTGGTTTCATATCTTTTGGGCACGCTCGATCTATCGTAGAACTCATCCATTGCTTTTTATGAGGGATAATCGAGGACAAAGCAGGCCCATTGTCGATTGATAAATAATTTTATCTGTCCAATAACCAACATGGTACTATATTAAACTACTTTCCTTCCAGTGGATAGTATTTCCATACCCCCATTCTACTTCCGATGGGACCTCGTGGTGATCTACGTGTTCTTCAAGTTCCTGCAGGGCGGGGGCACTGGTGGAATGGGACTCCTCAACAATATGCGGTCGTTCTTGTGGATCAAAGTACAACAGTATACTACTAGGGAATTACAGGTACTACTTACTATTACCTATTACTTCAATAATATTAAAAATGAATTATGCAAAATAATAATAATTTATTTATTTGAAAACTTACATGAAAGATCTGCCTCCTGTACTAGGTTGTTCACCTGTATCTTAGGAGATAGTTCTCTTCCCAATTAAATTAAAACGGACAACGTTTTATTTACGTAGCCAATAGACATAAGATATTTAAAAAACATACAAAATGTTGTAGAATAAAAATAGATAAATCTTCTAAGAAACTTACCGTCCGCATACTGGCCCGTATTAGCGGAAAACAGAGGCCTTAGTGTGAGTCGATCAAACGCATCGAGCGCGTTTCGTTCTCCGATTGGCCCTGGATTGGTGACGGACCAATCAGAGCGCCGAACGCGCTCGATGCGTTTGATCGAGATGGTTAAATGAAACTCACACTAGGGCCACAGAAGTGTGTGGAAAAGAGGCTTTGCTCTGGGAAAAAATCAAATAACTTCTCCCTCTCTGGGTGGAGCAGGAGGGCGTGTCAGACTTTTACTGACTAAAACCCACCCGTGTTCCCTCAGTTGCCTGTGTGCCAGGGGCGACGGTACCTCTTCGAACAACCCGCACCCCTGGCAGAGGCGTTGCTCTACAGTGGGACAAACCAGGGCTACAAACTAAAAACACCGATAGTAATAGTAGATGAATATTATATGACCTAGTAACATAATTTTATTATGATTGTTATATGAATCAGTTATTTCATAACATAATTTCATACGGGTATTGTGTTTCCCTTACGGGTCATGATCCAGTGATCGTGACTAATACATGCAATGAGTTAGACACTTCACATAATTATGGTTTCTTGAAGCCTTTTCAATAAATGTCTGAAATGTTATGCTAACTCAGGTGATTTATTTATCCGTTGTGAATAACCTAATGGCATGGCTGTCTTTACTGCTTCATTAAGCAAGTATGGACGGACATACCAGCTAAAACAGCTAATGTATCAGCAATCAATATCGTAAGAATCATCATTGCCAAATTGTATTTCTCAAAAGGAACACTTTTCTTATTGACAGTTATGCGGACGAATTTTTAAAGGTCTATGATCCTTTTCCCTCCTTTTTATATACATGTACGGTCCCCAAAAGAGATAAGTAACCAGTTAAATTAAATTTTATTAGTAGAAAACAAATGTTTAATTTATCAAATAAAATTTCATTCGAAAACATCTATCGGAATCTTAGTAAACTTCAACTATATCCGACGAAGGGTCGTCGGGTATAGTTGAAATTTCAGTCATCAAAAGAGTCTCTTTTAGTGACTGTACCATAGTATTCGTTTATATTTATTTCTGTAATTTACTGCACCTACCACTGTTTATCTCTGCATCACCCAAAGGTTGACTGGTAGAAAATGCCTATGGCATTAAGTCCGCCTCAGTACATTTGTGTGCTAAAGTATTAAATAAATAAATAATAAATTATTTTACACCAAAGGCCTATTTAGATAGGTGAAATTTGCTGCACCTTTAGTAGCGAAAAATATCAAGTAAATTAACTCACTTTCGCGGCTAGCGAAACATTAGAACCTTAGATATCGCCTATTCCCAAATATAGATTCTCAACAACGATTATTTCAACAACTTGTCTGTTTCAGTTAGAACTATTCAGACACCTCCACGACCTGCCCCTGCGGTGGCATTTGTCGCGGAAGACGGGAGAAGTCCTGAGAGTAATGGATCGAGGAACGGACTCCATAGACAATCTGCTGTCGTACATACTGTTCTCCATCACACCGACGCTCATAGACATTATCGTGGCTGTCATATATTTTGTATCGCAGTTCAATGTGTGGTTCGGACTCATCGTGTTTTCAACTATGGTGCTTTATATACGTGAGTATCTTGACAAGTTTTTATTTAGTTGTACTTGTAAGTATGCAAACTTATTGTTTGGCCCCAGTTTTTAGCATACAACTGGACCAACAAAAACTTTATTATAAGAAAATAAACCGACTTCCAAAAAAGTAATATTCGTACTTTGCCACCAACTTCCGAAATTGCAGTTATTTTTCTCTTTGTAGTTTTTTTTGGAAGTCAGTTGTTTTTTTTTAATAAAGATTATTTTTTTTACTTTTTAGCTGTGGTACTACTCCACACAAATTCGTGTACTTTCACTAGCTAAGTAAATAACAGTGACAGGCAGTTATTATTATTATTAGAACATCATCAATATACACCAAGTCGAAAAAATACGTATTATTGAAGTCAGCTCAAAAACCAATCATCAGAACTTGACCAAATTTATATGGGACCACTTGATAAGTATATCCTTTCAGGTTCATTAGAAAACCAGCGTCAGACAGCATCAGTCTGTCTGGCATTAATGCTGAAATGAACCTTTTTGGCGCAGCCGTGAGGCACACACTGTTGATTTGGTGTGTCACGGACTGTGTCCGAATAAACGTATTCTTTTCTTTTCTTTCTTTTCTTTCAACTAAAAAAAAGGATTTTTTCTAATTGGTTTATAAATGACTGAGTTCTGAGGAAACAAACATTTAAAAAAATACATTCAAATTGAGTACCTCATCCTTTTTTTGAGGTCGGTTAAAAACGGCTGTCATTGTACAATTTCTTTGGAAAGTATTACCCGATTACATTAGATAGCAGTTAACAAGTGAATGTGAAAGACTATAGCTATCTGATAAAGTATAAGCTGGTAGCTAATATATACATTCTCTATCTACAACGCACTGGATAACTCTTTAACTGCTACTAGCATCGGCATCAGGTAACTTAATCATACCAAAGAAATTGACGACCTTGCATTTTAAAGATTAATTTCATTATACATTTACCTTATTTCCTATTGTTATCGACTTTGTCGTTGTTATTTTCAATGAGTGTTATCGTAGAAGCGATCGCAAGGACGTTAGCGATCGATTTTAAGGCTTAGGCACCTCTTCCACCGTCGGCGGTTAGCGATTAGAGAGGATAGAAGAGATTAAATCTTGCCCATTCTTCTCCATACGAAACTACCTTATGGTCTCCTAAAAGTTAGTTTCGTATCAACTAGAATCAATTACATTTTTTTTTTGTTGTAAAATTTGGCGTTCCAAAGTGCCAATTTGGAATACATTATTTAACTTTGAGAGCTTAGTAACTAAAAACTAGTTGGCAATCCACAGAGCGAGTGCTCGACTACCACGAGCGATTACTCGCTGGTATGCATATGTATGCCCAGTGCGAATCTCGGTGAGTGTTCTATCCTCCAAACGAGCGTCGCTGAGCGAGTTCTTTCTGTAATAGCTCTTGTCGCTGCGACAAAGTACTCGCCAGCGGTGTGAACAGTCAGCGCTCAACTATTCATTTATGTATACCGGGTGCCAGGGACACCAACGCGCTATGGATTCAGTAAATCATTCTGAACTGTTGGTTGAAAATTTTGGTCGTTTATTAAAAAAAAAAACAGTTACAGTTTTGTATGAAGCAGCTGATTTTTTTTTTTGACAACCGTCGAAGTCCCTGCGGGTTGCGGGTTGTTTGAAAAAGATACCGTGGCCCCTGGCACAGAGGCAACTGAAGAAACACGGGTGGGTGTTAGTCAGTAAAAGTCTAACACACTCTCGTGGTCCACCGAGAGCGAGAGAAGTTATTTGATGATTTCCCACCCTCAAAAAAATTAAAACAACCGTCGAAGTCTTGCTACGCTATAGAGTCTGGAATTATGTGCTGAATTCATAGTTACAGTTGCGCGTTGATGTTGTTTTGTATCTTTTAGTGACACGGGACCTATAATCTTTTGTATGTTTCCTGAGCGAGGACAGTTAGCTTCTTCTTCTTCGCTTTCCCGTCGGGTGTGGGACAGGTGCCTTACTGCGTGTTATCTAACAATAAGTGGCCATTAAGATGTAAAATTCGTGATCTTTTTATCGCAATACACGTTCCAATAATGTAGAAACGACAATAGCTATCATACTTTAAATCCCTATCTATGGCTCATTATTCTAGTATTATGAGCCAATAATGTTACCACAGCTTCGAAGTTGCCACTGCTCTCGAAAAGAGAAGGCCTTATGTTCCCCACAGGGCCTTTTCGAGAAGGAGTCTACCACGCGGGCCCAGTGCGAGTTGGTAGACGTCAGATGTCTTCGAAATGTTAGTTCTAGTTCTAGAAAATGCAGCTTCCCTCACGATGTTTTCCTCTTTTCGATATCATCATACACACGGCTACACATCAAGCTATAAATTTCCAGTATAAGCTGATCTCGCATTGTATAGGATTTCCGTACAGTGCGAGATCAGCGTAAACTGGAAATGTATAGCTTGATTTGTAGCCGTGTGTACATGTCTTTTTTTGTAAATTTAATGTAAATAAACAATAGTTACAATGTCGATTTCTCTGACTATGTTATCTTATATCGGTTTTCGGTCGCGTGCATGTAATTGTCTGTTAAATATTAATTCTAAATCATTTTCAACGTTTCCAAGCTTTTGTTGTATTGATTTTTAGCTACAATCTATTGCAATTCATCGCGTGTTCGATAACAATGTTTGTTTTTTTTTTGATCATTATGTTCTGTCCGTTATATAATTTTTATTGGCACAAGGTTTCGGCATAAAAATAGAAATTAAAACTGACAAAAAGTAAGTACTAATCAGAATTGGTACAGGAATGATTTAGTGCCGTAACATTGTACCTGCAGGAAGACCTGGTTGATAGTAAGACAAAAAGTGCTTCAGATACTGACACGGTATGAGGAACATGGACGACAAATCCGTGCTTCGGTACCGGGCCGAAATTAGTCTGGGAAATTAATTGCTACCCTACGTCAATTTGCTATGTTATGGGCATTTCTTCAAGCAGTGATGGACTGATGGTCCACGAGTTTGCAGGTTGTGGGTTTGAGCCCCGGCAGGGGCTTTATTTGTAGTATACAGGGCGTCCCACGGATATGCCACATGGAGGGAAAGTACTTTGAATATTGTACATGGAACATTTTACTGAAAGAAGACATTATTTGAATTTAAAAAAGAATTTAAATTGCATTCATAGATATTCAAATAATTACCTACATGGTTGAACCGGAAATTGAATTACACGAGAAAAATAATCACCCTGTAGCTTTATCATACCGATCGAAAGGCTTCATCATAAGGATATTTTTTTTTTAAATAACATAGTGTCAAAAATAAAAGAAAGACCATGAATTTTAACATTTTTAATACAAAATTAATCAATTTATCAAATGCTCAAAATGAGTCCCATCCTGTTGAATACAAAGTCGCACTCTTTTGATAATTTTGTTCGGTTTTTTGATCTTGTTGTGGTGGATATTTAGAATAATACGTCTAAGTTCTGCTTAAAGCTCGTGGACACTTTCATACTGGTTCTTGTAAACTACATTTTTTACATAACCCCTTAAAAAAATCTAACGGTGTTAGATCTGGGGATCTCGGCGGCCATCTTATTTGTCCATTTGTCCCGATCCAGGGATGAAAGTGTTCATTGAGATAGTCCCTTGTTCTGTGACTGTTATGAGCCGGAGCCCCATCTTGGTGAAAAGTAAGGTTTTGTCGTTCTGCAACCGGAAGATTATTTATTTCATTTCTCAAAATCTCAAGCATTTCTAAATACCTTTCCGTATTCAAATGCCCTTCGAAAAATGTACTAAGAGGACCCGGTTTTTTACAATCCCACACCAACAGTTGAACGAAAAACTCACTTGATTATTAGTCTCGCGGATACGTAAGGGATTCATTCTCCCTGGACCAAATGCGATTATTGTGTTGGTTGTACATACCATTATTGCTGAAGTTTGTCTTGTCTGACAAGATAATATTATTTAGAAAATACTGATCCTCTAGGATGAGCCTCTCGTTTTCATGGCAGAAAATAAGTTGTCTTTCAGCATCACCGGGCAGTAATTTTTGTACCAATTGTCCTTCAATGTAACTTTTTAATTTGTATTTTTTAGTACACGGTGTATTTTGCTTTTCGAAATTCCGATTACTTCTTCACCTTCCCTCACTGAACTTTTAGGATTTGCCTCAAAGTATATCAAAATGTAGAGTTCATCGTCAGTGTTTATCATTTGGTGCCGCGGTTGTGGTAAGCGATGATCGAAACGTCCCAAATTTTGCAGATTATCCACCAACCGTTTCATAATAAATCGAAATGGTGTAAGTATTTCTATGGTGTAATTTACGCGTCTTTCGGCTCAGGATACGGCTGGATTTGTTGCATACAACCAGGTACCTACTAATTACGTATCATTTTATCATGTACTTAAATTATAATAGGGAAATGATGCATACTTCTCAAGTGGGTACATTCATTAGTAATAGGTGCCTAGTAATAGTAGTAGGTAGGTTCATTAGTAATTGGTTGTATGTCCTTACGGCAATGTCAACATTTCATTTTTCTGAACAAAATTTCACATCAAATGTAAAAATTCATTGTCTTCCTTTTATTTGTGACACTATGTTATTTAGCAAAAAATTATCCTTATGATGAAGCCTTTCGATCGGCATGATAAAGTTACAGGGTGATTATTTTTCTCATGTAACGGGTTCGATTCCCGGTTCAACCATGTAATTATTTAAATATCTACGAATGCAGTTTAAATTGTTTTTTAAAATTCAAATAATGTCTTCTTTCAGTAAAATGTTCCATCTACAATATTCAAGGTACTTTCCCTCCATGTGGCATATCCGTGGGACGCCCTGTATAATTTTATCACCACCACTTTCAAATCGTTGAAGGAAATCATCGTGTGATTTTTGGTTCTAGAACCAAAAATTCGAATTACGTCTACCAACCCGCACTGGACCCGCGTGGTAGAATATAAGCCCTCTCCATCTCGAAAAGAGAAGGTCTGTGTGCCAGCAATGGAAACATTATAGGCTGATTGTACTAGGCATTTAGTACAATGTTTTTTATAGAATGGCAGTTGTCATTTGAAAATACGGTTAAAGTTGATCGTCCATTTGTTTACCAAATTTTTCTGATCTTAAATCTTCTTGATTCCTAAAACGTTTATCATATAAAAATTTCAGTTGCGACGATAGCTGTAACGGAATGGCGGACCAAGTTCCAGAGGCGGATGAACTTAGCTGACAACGAACAAAAGGCTCGCTCCGTGGACTCACTGCTCAACTATGAGACAGTCAAGTACTATGGCGCTGAGGTGTACGAGGTCGTGTCTTATAGAGAGGCTATCGTTAATTATCAGGTAATAAATAGTTTCTTATGTAGGTCGCAAGAATCTGTTGGATGCCCGGTCATTGAAATTATGTTTAGGCGAAACCTATGGTCCAGTTTTGAGCGTTTGTTGGCTGAATTATAATGAAATGAGTTTCAGTTTTTTATTTATTTTTCTTACTATATAGTCATATTACCTATTGAGTTTCCCAACTGCCTCGTAGTTGGGAATAGAGTAGTAGAATCTTGGGTCCATTTCTCGAGACGACCAAATTGCAATTAGGTGTTAACATTAGGAAATTCTCTCGGGCGGTAGTCGCAGGAATCCGAAGGAATTGTGAATAGTGAATTGCAATAGTCTCTCCCCCCATTACACAGGACTTATAAAACCTACCTTGCTAAATGTAGGTGTAAATTCTGCTTACCCCTTTCGGAATACAGGCGTAATTTTATGTTTTATTAATGACCTCAAATTAAAAAAAGGTTTTAAATATTTTCAGACGGAGGAGTTCAAATCTCTGATAACACTGAATATGCTGAATACTTTACAAAATATCATCATTTGCTCTGGTAAGTGCATATTTACTACTTACTTTTTTTTCTTCTTTATGAAAATAATCAATTTACACACCCTTCAACATTTTCATGATTTATATTGTACTATTATCTGCCTGCCTCTTAGTCTACGCTTCGGCCCTCACCCGCCGCGTAGTATCCCATCGCCCGGCCGCGCTATGTTTTTGTTTTAGCTTAGTTCGTTCTTCCTAACTACTTTTCTTTTTGCTCGGCTCCTAAGGGTCGTAGCGTGATGTTAAATAGCCCGTAACATTCATCAACAATAGGGTATTTTCCAATTTATTAAAAACTATTTTAATTTGAAGATTGGGACGAAGTATGTAACAGTAAAGTAAAAATTAGCTAATCAGTGCATTTGTTTACTTAGCAAACTTACGTCATACCCACAGAACAATATGGCGTCCACTGCGTTCAGCGTTTTCGTCAAATTACGCGCGAAATATAAAAATGTAAAATTTAAATGCATTTTTACGGCACTAATCGATTAAATAAAAAAAATTGTGTTTTTTTTAGTGGTTTATTAGCATTTTAGAATCTAAATAAGACACTTTTCAAATATGGGTGTAATAACCTATTATAAAGTTCCTGTAATTGGTTTATATTTGAAATAAATGCTAAAATTAAGTACATTATTCTGAACCCACTGGAAAAGTCCAATACCTACGCGCGCTAAATGTCTGCTGTTCCATATTTTTATTTATGGTATTGCTGTTTACCATGAAACAGCTGAGTTTTTTTATACTTGACGAAATATTTCGTGTGGTGCCGGACGTAAAGAATAGCACCATCCCATCTCTTCCCGTGGGTGTCGTAGGAGGTGACTTAGGGACTTACTAGAGAATGGGCAGCAGCGTTCTCTATGCATTTTACCACCATACTGCGATCGACAACCCGCCTGCCAACCGTGGCGATTATGGCAAGCCCCCAAATTGGGGGTGGTCTATGTCCAGCAGTGGACGTCTTCCGGCTGAAATGATGAAGAATGATGAAATATTTCTACGCTAGCGGTGTACCATCATATGGTAAATTTATGGTTTCAGTTGCGCGTCGCTGTCTCTGCCAGCCTGTATATCTCACCACTTTTTTCAACAATTTTATTGTTATTTGAATAATAATTGAAGTTATAAAATTAACCTCAAATGTCGAATGAAAAACATCTTTATGGTGCTTTTAAATTAGAATTTCAAACCCAAAACACTCAGTTTGTAAGTTCTGTTATGGCTACATCGGAATTCCGCTATCCAGAGAGGTCGATACTATATACTACACTTGCTTATTGTTCTCATCAGGTCTACTGGCTGGCTCCTTGCTCTGCGTGTCGATGGTGGTGAGAACCAACGAGCTGACGGTCGGTGACTACGTGCTGTTCGCGTCCTACATCGTGCAGCTGTACGTGCCGCTCAACTGGTTCGGGACCTACTACAGGTATTTAATTTCCTCCTCACCTTTTGGTCTCGGCGACCAATCCTAATGGGGATTAGACAAATTTGCAGAAGACATTACAGGGTACAGTCACGGGCATAAATACACTTATTATTAAAAAACGATTTTCTCCTAAATTATCATAAAAAATGTGGTGAAATAGGGTGTGTCTCCGCGCAAGGTATCCTAAGTTTATTCACCTTTATTTATCACACACTGCATCAATAATAATCTTCCTTGTTTATCACAATAATGCACGATATGTATAAATCGCTGCCCTACGTGAGTGATACGATCGATATGACGAGGTCATAGTAGTCGCACAGTAATGGAGATTAGCTTAATCTGATTTATCATGTCGCCACATGGCGATATCATAGTCATATAGCGCCACCACCTTTGCTGTTATGTAGCGGGATCGCTTTCGCTGGAAACCCAAAGAACTTTAGGAATCATAAGAATAGAATTGTTACACTAAAGAATTGAATCTACATTCGTCCTCTGCATATTATTTTAATTCCTCAAGTAAAAAAGTTAAAAAAGCGGTGTTTTGTACCTTTTAGTAATATTTTTGGAAGCGTCTCCTCAAGCTTTATTGACGTTTAAAATCCGCTTTATGGTTTTCTGAAAAATATAATATACCTATAACCTCATCATCGCGCGATCTAGACTAGTCGAAACACACCTACATCAAGCCGTTAAGATGCTTCGAGGGTATAAAGAATCCCACATACAAAGATACACTTAAAGAACATAAACTGCTTTGCCGTCTTTGCTTCCGCACAGTCGGGTAAATAATGATACTAGCATTAATTCAACCTCTCCTGTTGCTGTTTTAATTAAACTATTCATAAAAATTATCCAAAAAAACCTTCACAGAGCGATCCAAAAGAACTTCGTGGACATGGAGAACATGTTCGACCTGATGCGAGTGGACTCTGACGTGCGTGACGCTATCGGAGCGCCAGACTTGTTGGTACGGCGCGGCGCGGTCGAGTTCAAGCACGTGTCGTTCGGATACGGACCCGAGCGGCTTGTGTTGAATAACATCAGCTTTAAGGTGCCGCCTGGCAGTACTGTCGCCTTGGTAAGTGGAATGTTTATTAATGTAGCGATTTTCAAGGCTATGGTTGGTTCCGAAAGGCGGAAGGATCGCTTTCTGAGGTTATTTTTGGATTAATAAACATACATTACATATCGAGACCCCTCGGTGTCTCGGAAAGTACGTTAAACCATTGGTCCTGATTGTCATTTGTAGTCTTTACGGGTAGCCGGAAAGTCTGACAACCAGTCTTACTAATGGGTATCGTACTACCCAGTAACTGGGTTGTAGAGGTCCGATAGACAGTCGCTCGATGCAAAATACTGGTATTCAGCTGCATCGTGAACAACTTAAATCGTGTAAATGGGCCTGTAGTTGTTGTAGTATTATTAAAACATGACAATATTGAACACAGGTGGGTCCTAGTGGCGCGGGCAAATCAACAATCATGAGGCTGCTATTCCGGTTCTATGACGTGAATGAAGGAGCGGTGCTGGTCGACGGGCAGGACGTACGGACGGTCACGCAAGCGTCGCTGCGAACTAACATAGGCGTTGTGCCGCAGGACACCGTGCTATTCAACAATTCGGTCAGGTAAGTCGACAAAAACATGGTCTGACTACGCGGCGAAACGACTTATTCTTTAAAAACTGAAAGTGAATTTTATTAACTACACCATAAGCTGAAATTTCGGCTGCTGGATGACGCTTCGCGCCGCTTTGTGTGTTTTTAATACGTAATTTTAATTACAGCTGTATGTCATAGTAAATAAGATGGAATTTCAGCTGTTTATACAATTAGTCGTTTTACTGCCACGCCGTCGATCTACGCTGACGCTAAATCCTTAAGTACTTTCACCCCTAAAAGTGCACCTTATGTCGCCTCATATTTCTTTACGGCCAGCGCACGCAAATATCAAATTTGTACAAGTTGAAATAAAGCTGAAATTACTAAACTTCCAGTAGTCTTAGGTTTGTAGACATCTTATTGGTGCGCACTGCGAATGTTCGCACAGTTAATGTTCGCTAAGCAGTAAGAGTCTTTTTTCAATAGTAAAATATTTTATTTAAAACAGATCATATTGTGAACAAAATAGTAATATATGAACATAACAAACAAAAGCTTATGTATAATTTAAAACAGTTTTCGAAAACAAAAAATAAACAAAATAAACTATCTAAACTCTCTGTCTCCCTCTGTCTTGTATCAATGGGATTCTGACCTCAACTTGCTTCCCCCACGCACACTGAAAATGAAAATATAACCTTAAAAACCATTCATATACCCGCAATACACGCGCTTTGTACTTCATGTTTGTGTTTGAATAAAAACTAGAACCAAAAGAAAACAGAATACCAACCCGCTTTTTGTTTCATTTCAGGTATAATATTCAGTATGGAAGATTGACAGCGCCGGCAGCTGACATTATATCAGCTGCTAAGAATGCTGATATTCACGACAGAATCCTTACATTCCCAGATGCTTATGATACACAGGTATGAATTGCTACCTTACCTTTGCCATATATGAAGAAATTGTTACCGTCAGCGGAACGAGTTCCTAGAAGGACTTTGGCGAGGCCTTTGCCCAGCAAGTGTGGTGGGACAGTAAAAAAAAAACGTCATATAAACCCTCAAGTGTCAAGTAATTCACAAAATTACTTTTCTATTGTTATCATCAGACTCAATGAGTCTGCCTAACAGCCGAGGGGATCATTATCGCAATCCAACATATGAACGATGAAACAGTGCCTTGTGCGAGTTTTTATACTTATTCAATGGCGTTCACGTTTAAAGGGCGTATTTTGCTTACTCAAGAGAAGTTGCAAGCGCACTGGAGAAACAATCTGGCACATAACCACCAACGCAACTGCCAAAAAGCAGGCATTTTATCAGGTTTTTAATCGATAGCGTCTCTACGAGGAAATCCGACCGACGCACGTTGCAAAGTGTGGCAAGATACTCTCCCCCTCCTACTTATTATCCACCACCGAATGAGCATCTTAATGTAACCTTTTGTGGGCCACATTGAAGTCTTTGAATCGTGTCCGGACACAAGTGGGAAGATGAACCCCAACCTCCAACCAAAAAGTTAAGAAGGGTGTGGATGTATAGCTATGTCGCCCTCTTTGTCCCAAAATTGCAGTCTAATGGCCCATTAGTGACCTCTGCGCCGCCACCGACGACGCCGTGGAAATGACTGAAGTTTTGGGCCGGCAAGGTCTGAGAAAAGTCGTGCTAGCGACAGGAAGAAGAACAAGCTTACTCTTACAAGTGCGCTTCGCAAATACTTATGTTCAAACCTGGACAATAGCCGTGGATTACTTTCACCTTTATGCTTTGAGAAATAAGGTTGTAAAGTGGTCGACCGCCAGTGTACGCGATGGTACATATAAGAACGAAATTTTGTAAATATCATAGCAATATGGATTTAAGATGAACCAGTACCAAAAAGGCGTATACGAGCGTAAAAAAGCGTGATTATACGCACATAAAAATACAACAATGTGTAACCGGTGCCAATATACAAGATAACTCACCTTTCAGTAACTTCCGGACGTCGAATCTATGTCGGTGTTCCTCTCTGAAACAGAAACAATAACTTAGTTAGAAATTTAAAATGTATGAGTTAGAGCGAGGCGCGAGACCCAATGCGTTGCCGGCGCGTTGCGGTGCCTGAGCAGTGACGTGACGTATTTCTACACGCAACCACAGTGACAAGCCACACCGAGCGTTGCGGCAACGACGCAAAGCAACGGACAAGAGAAGAGGAATGGAAGAGGGGAGGGATGTTCCGGTGCGATGCCGAGCATCGGAGAGGCATCGCAGCGGAGCGCAGTGTTGTTTGTACTATATAAAATACTGACACAGCCAACACCGAGACGCTGCGACGTCGAGGTAAGCGGCGTTGGGTTGCGACACCGCATTACCCGTGTGACACTAATTGCGTAGAAATCATAGAGGTGCGACGATGCAACGCACCGGCAACACCCGTGTGACCTCACTCTAAGATGTGAGTGAGTGACAAATTTTGTTTTAACAGAAAACAATAATAATTTAAATTATCTTTGCAAGCCACTTCGGATCACCTTTTGACAACGTATACGTTGTTAATTTGCAGGTCGGAGAAAGAGGTCTACGTCTCAGCGGGGGTGAAAAGCAAAGGATAGCAATTGCGAGGACTATCCTCAAGGACCCAGCCATCGTTCTACTAGACGAAGCTACGTCAGCACTTGACACCAACACAGAAAGGAATATACAGGTAAAAATATGAGTACATTCTGAATTGCGCTATTATCGATTTGACTGTGCTTATTCCCGTTTCGAATTAATCGGAATGAAAAATATTGATGCGAGTGCTGTGAGCTATTATGGCCTAATTCGGAATGTACGCATTTATGCTATAACACACGCACTTGGCTGTTGTTTCGGACGGTACCGAGAGTTCCTGCGCTTACACACACATTCACCGAGTGTTTGTAAACATGGTAACCACAAGTAAAGCGCGCGTCGCGCCGCGATTCTATATTTTAACCTTTTCACCGCCACGGACTTGAATAGAAGTTACATATTCTCGTGCCACCAGCGCCACGACTTCATTAGCTCTTCATTTTAACTATCTTATAAAAATAAATTTAATGTATTTAAAAGCTTAGTCGGCCAGTGATGTGACACGAAAGTTACAACTGTTTGATTTCGCCCGTTGAAATATTAAAAAATACTACTATTGAAAACAATTTGAGTTCAGTAAAATATGAACTTAGTTAACTACTTTATAAGAAAGGGAAAATAGACGAATTTTAACCTTCAGGTGGGTGCCGATCTGGAATTAAATAGTTGTTAGGAATCCTTGTCGATAATTATATTCATCTCTACAAAACGATTGGTTGTCAGTGCCCCGGGCGCTACGGACTAGTATAGAAGTCGTTCTGTGACGTCATAAGCGTACGTACGTGCATAGCGTACGGCTGTCAAGGTCACTGGCATAGTGCAGTGGTCCTAGTGTTAGTTTCATTTAACCATCTCTATCAAACCGATGCGTTTGATTGAGATGGTTAAATGAAACTCACACTAAGACCTCAGCACTAAACGGGTGAGCGCGCACGCATCCTTCTTTTGCTTCTAACAATACCCGCTCCGATGTCGCGAAATCTCCTAAAGAAAAAAGAGCTAGTAAACTAAGTATTATATATTCTGCCTTTTAGTTATCTCAGAATTGAATTTAACGTGCTCTGAGCGCCAAGGACTTGAAATGAAGTCAAAGAAATTGAGTTATGTATTTGTTTCTTTGATAATTATAATGTATTTTCTTACGAGGGATTCTGTGAAGTAAAACAATGATGGAAATATTTAATCAGTTTTTATTTGTAGTCGTAAAATTATAAATAAAACTTAACTTGACGCGTATAAATATCATTCATCGATATGACGATACCCTCATCACTACTATTTGCTATATATTTCGTTATACATTTATAGCTTGGCGCTGGCGAGGCATCGCGTTGTGTACGTCGGCGGTGAAAAGGTTAAAAAAGGGCAACTTGTAGTTAATAATTTTAATTTTCATATTAGTCTTACAAAAAAATCTAATTAAGACTTCAATAATCATCTAATTTATGTTTCAGGCGGCTCTGGGGCGAGTATGTGCGAACAGAACAACCATTATAATCGCTCACAGGCTCTCTACTATCATACACGCTGATGAAATTCTCGTATTGAAAGAAGGAGAAATCATCGAAAGAGGAAAGTGAGTAAAACCGTTACTGCATTGATTTATATTAGGATGGAGGTTTTTGGATATTTTCCTTTAATATATAGTAACTCGTGTTTTTGAGGATGTACTATAGGTAGTAAGTACACCTTTGCCCTTTCCCTTTGGGGAATACAGGCGTGATGTCCTGTTGTTTGTAACCATTCGTGTATATATGAGTAATTGAGGTATATTTTGTTATTTTTTAGTCATGAAGCACTTCTCGCACAAGGCGGCTTCTACGCGTCAATGTGGCAACAGCAACTGGAGAATCGCAATAACAACGAAAGCAATGGCGAGGGAAACAACAACAACGAGCCACGACCGCCGGCCGGACAGCCCAACGGCGCCAACGCTTTCGGACAGGGCCATGGACCTTAGAAGTGTACAGTCTTGAGTAACGAAGCAGGGTGCTAGTCGGTTCGTGGATCAGTGAATTCGAATAATATCGATTCCTAGTGTCAATTGTTTGGGCGTTAGATATAAGGGACATGACAGATCGCTCAAGGAGAGCATTCGTAACCAAATAATTTTTGTATAGATATCGTGAACTAGATCCTAAATGTACATTGTGCACAAGCATTAGTTCACCAAACAAAACGTAATGATAGTACATAAGTTGACATTGTGATGATGTAACTATATTGTATCTAGTAGTATTAAATTGTGATGGGAAATTATATGTGCTATTTCAGTGTTATTAAAACTGTTTTTATTTAAAATTTGCATTTTTATTCATTTAAATTTTCATTTTTTCTACGAACGACGGAAAACTGGATCTTTTCTCGCTATTCAAATGTCTTTTTTTTTCGGACTTTCTCGTCAGCAAAAGTTTTAATGACATCATTAAAATTCTATTTTCGAGTCACAGGTTGCAAGACACTGAAATTGGAAATAATTTCATTCATTCCAAGGAAACGTGATAAATGATAAATGATTTTATTTCTGTAAGTAGGTTTGTACAAACACTTTTACACGTCAATCATATTTTTTTAAACTAGATGAGGTCGGCGTTTCCTATCCGACTACTCTGAGAAGAAAGGCCGAAACAAACTCGGAGGTCACAGTCTCTCTTAAAGTCCAGACATAATCTTGGTCAGATCATGTGAAGACCAATGTGGATTGCTGTCTGAAATGGTCTTTTGAGGAAAGAACCACACAGATTGAGTGGACCTGTCCAATCAGTGCACGCATTTATCAGTAATCATGCAGCTCAATTCAGAACTTGAGGCGCTCAAAGATTTGACGAACAATACCAAAGAAAGGACATTTGGGTAGGCCGCATAAATTACTCAAACTGACAGATTAACATTAAAACTAACTGAGAAAGAGATGAAACACAAAACAAAAAAAAAAAAAACATGACCCACACAGTCCTCACATTCACAATAATTAAAACAATAATATATTTTATATTTTTAAATGTTTTTATGTAAAAAAAATTTATGTTCGAATATTTAAAAATATAATTTATATGTACATTTAAATGAATTAAAGGAATCAAAACAATAATAATATTATACTTCTCAAAGTAAATATTCATGACAAAGTGTTTATAATAATAATCAAATGTCGAAGAGTATAAGTTTGCAAAAAAAATACAACATTCAGTATGCAGAAATTGGAGCAGGTCAATCCCAAGATGTTTTGTCCTCAATATAATCCTTAACGGTATAAAAGACACAACTTACGTTTAATGAATGATTTAAATTTATTGAGACTTAGATCTTGAACATGGCTTGGAAGTTTGTTATAAAAGCGTATACATTGACATCTGAATGATCCACCTATTTTTTTGAGCCTTGTTGATGGTACAACAAATTTGTGTTTGTTCCTAGTATTTATACTATGGATATCACTGTATTTAAAAAAAAAAAAAAATATGGGCATATAAAAGATTTTCAAAAATATACTGTAAAGGCCCAGTCATTACATTAATCTCCTTAAATTTCTCTCTGAGAGAGTGTCTCGGACTTAATTTATAAATAGATCGAACAGCTCTTTTCTGCAACACAAAGATAGTTTGAATGTCGGCGGCATTTCTCCACAACAGAATACCATACGACATTACACTATGAAAATAGCTGAAGTACACTAAACGGGCTGTCTCTATATCAGTTAAATTACGATTTTTTCTAACAGCGTATGCTGCAGAGCTAAGCTTTTTCGACAATTTATCTATATGTGGGCCCCACTGAAGCTTGGCATCCAAGGTTAAGCCCAAGAATACAGTGCTATCTTCAGGATTCAATTCTTCGCCCTTTATCAACACATTAGTTTTCACCTGCCTAACGTGAGGTAGCGTAAACTTAATGCATTTGGTTTTTTTTTTCATTAAGAAGTAAATTATCAACATTGAACCAGTGAACTACTTTTGAGATTGCGCTATTTACATCGTCATTAACCAGCTGCTGACGTTTAAGTTTAAACAAAAGTGAAGTGTCATCCGCAAACAACACTATTTCATGATTATCCTTTATGAGGTAAGGCAAGTCATTAATATAAATAAGAAACAAGAAAGGACCAAGAATCGAGCCCTGTGGGACTCCCATTGATACTAAGGATCCGGGAGATCTTTTTCAATTTACATCAACACACTGAATCCTATTACACAAGTATGAAATAAGAAGATCCAGAGCGGTGTTCCGGATCCCGTAGTGGCGGAGTTTCCTGATTAAAGTTTCATGAAGCACGCAATCGAATGCTTTAGATAAATCACAAAGATGACCAAGGCATCGTATTTATTTTCCCATGCATTGTAAATATGCCCTAAGAGTTCAACACCGGCATCGGTAGTTGAAAACGGTTATTTAATAAACACGATAAAATATTTTCAATTTAAAACGAACTTTCCAGATCTTGGAGAGGTTGATCCTCGCAAAGGAGACTGGGTGAAAGTGGTACCTATATGGACAACTCGTCTTTACCTTTGTGCAAAGTGGCATCAAAATCTGACCCGGCCATTTTGAGAAAAATGCATTTTTATAAAATACAGGCTGGACATTCGGACATTATATTCGCACAATAATTTCTACGGAATGTACATATTATTATGGGGAACGTAATTTTTTACGTACCTACTCTAACCTCAGTGTGTCTAGAACATCGATCAGTAAGTTAGTGATCGATGGTCTAGATAGAAGAGTTTTTTAATCCTTATACGAAACTGCATCGATTTTTTTTGACTGACTATCATTTTACAAAATCAGTGAATGCAATTAGCAATTACTCAATAAGTTAAGGACAGTCTCCTAGGAACACTTTTCTATAGCTACATCGGCTAAGGGACCTTTGAAAATCCTGTAAATTCTAAAAGTACATTTGTCTCAAAATTGGCGGGATAGATTTTTTTCTGATTGCTTTTCATGAAATGTGGATTTCACGCTTTGGTTGCACACAGACCAGGGTGACGCTAGCCGTCAGTCGAAAGCCATTTATTCAAAGCACTCGCTGAACTATGTGGAAGTTGCAATACCTACACGACGGCGAAACGATGGATGGACTGTGTGAATGATGATATGGTTAGAAACGGTGTGACTACGGATATGACGACTATTAAAGAAGTGTGGACGAAAAATTCATGTTGCGCCGACTCCAAATAAATTGGAACTATTTGGGGGATTGGGGACTACATGGGTTTATAATACGTCTGTCTAGGTGTTTTACTGATGCTAAAACACTAAAAATATTGTATTGCACTTTTGTAAGAAGTCAGCTATCGTATGCTTCTCAGATATGGAATCCACGTTATCATAAATACATTGACCGCGTTGAAAACATGCAAAGAAGGTTTTTAAAATATATTTGCTTTCATCAAAGGCCGCCAGCCGATTATCTTGGGCTCTGTAAGAAGTATCATCTGCTACCACTGGTAGATCGAATTGCAGACTGTTTATTCTTGCTGAAAATCCTAAATAATAACATTGATAACCCTGAGCTATTGTCATTTTTTTTATTTTAATGTGCCAAGTAAGACGCTTCGTTATAATCCACCCATACGTGTACCTCATACATCTTCGAATTATAGGCAGAACAATTATATTGTGCGCGCAAGCAGGAATCTCAATGATATATGCAAGAAATTTAATTTTGATCCATTCACAATTAGTGTGAATTCGGCCAGAAGGTACTTAAGCCTTAAATTTTTCAAGTAGCGGTAGTTTATATTATTTGTTTTTATTATTTTGTCTATTGTTTTAGCCATATAATTGCATACTTAGTATTTAAATTAGTCTTCTCTATTTATTACGCCGATGTGTTTTTTCTTTTCTTTGTTTTTGTGCTCACACCATAAATTATTATTGTAATACTTTTTTATACGTGAGGATTTGTAATTGTAATGTGCACTCCTGTGTCCTCTGCACTGTTTTCGTTTAACCTTTTCATCGCCACGTCAAAAAAGCAAAAACGTGCCCTCGGCGCCAAGCGGCTTTATTTATGAATATTTCTGTCATGTAGTCGTGACCGTGGCGTGCTGGGCACATTTTGGTTTGTGGCGGTCAAAAGGTTAAAATACTGTTGCTGACGCTACCAATACAGCCATCATGTCAATACTTCGACGTTGACAGGTTCACAGTTATGAGAATCTGGTTATAAGGTAGGGTGTCGCCCGTTATGCTCACCTCACGCCTATAAAAGGCTACAACTCTTCTAAAATATTTATCTCTATTTACCTTTTTCCTTCTTTTTTTTAACATCAACTTTGGAAAGCTTCGATAATCTTGCTAGATTTTCAGTATATTCACGGTTCTGCTTTTGGTATTCCTTCACTGTCATTGAAGGTCGGTATTTGGCATATTCCAAAGCTCTCAAAGAATTTTCTTCCTTTTGTTCGATCTGATCGATAGTCCTAACGTAATCCGTAGATATCTTGCGGTAAACTACATTCCCATGTTGTAAACCAAGAATATGGTCGATCGATTTATGATGAGCCAGACGAGGCATGTTCATTGTTAGCGATCGGCAGCGCTGTAAATAAATTTCACGAGGATCGTCTTCTACATTAGTTAGGACTAAATGTTTTTCCGGAGAATACGTGAGAAGGAAGAATGTATTCTTTTGATGCTGTTCCGTTACTGGTCTGTTAATGTATGAAGAAAAATGCAATTAATATCAAATCAGCTATTATAGTAAAGGGTGGTTATTTGAGATGAGACATGAAGCATAAGCATATACAGGGTGACTTGTAATTTGACGTATTCCTTCCAGGACGAAGTGTGAGTAATTTGCAATAAATAAGGGGAAGTAGTAGTCTTCGTCCCCGTTTTTCTTATTGTAGGTATATGTAGTCTTTGTATGTGACGCCCCCCCCCCCCCAAAGACTTTGGCTGCGACCGCGCCTGATTACAAGTCACCTTGTGTAATTAATATTGTGCATAGGTACATTCCTAGTAACTTACTTATAATCCTTTAAAGTTGGTCCTTCTTCCTGGTCAGCACCGATGTCATCAAGGAGCCGCGTGAGCGCGGACATTTTCCGGTAACCATCAAAATCGCTAGTCCGCTTCTCATCGACTAAACCGCTAATCGACGTTGAGTGAAAATCACTGCCCGATTTCCATCCAACGCCAAGATGACTGTTGATACAAATAATAGTTACTGATACTCACATCTTTATGATGGATTGTGTATGGAATGATACGAAAGAAAAGGAGCGTGACGGTTGACAGGGGAGAATGGCAGATGAAAACGTGTTGCGCCGACCCTTATCTTAATTATCTAAAGGGTACTTGACTTGTGTAAAACAGCGGGTTTCCCGGTAGGTACCCGATAGTGATCTACGGAAAGAAACGGTTAGTAATGTTTTATCTAAGTAATTCTTAATGTGTGAGCACCGTTAATACCTACAGATAAATTTTACACGAATTGTCTTTACCGGAAACCCACGTCTTTTTGCAAGCACCCTTTCTTTAGATCAAAGCACCCTTTCTTTAGATCAAAGCACCCTTTCTTTAGATCAAAGCACCCTTTCTTTAGATCAAAGCACCCTTTCTTTAGATCAAAGCACCCTTTCTTTAGATCAAAGCACCCTTTCTTTAGATCAAAGCACCCTTTCTTTAGATCAAAGGCTAAGGTTGGCTGAATGGCTGTAGTTACCTATCTATTTAAAATAATTACCTATTAGTTTAGCTAGGTAGCTAATAGGCAAATCAATAACCTGTCTCGTTTTTGTTGTTCCGGTTCACCTATTAGCCTGGGAACTGTCCTTGAGCTGTCAGCACGTAAACCGTGTTCCATCGAATATCTATAGAAAGAAAACTAAGTTAATTATACAGTGTCAAATTAAATTAGCAGGCATTTCTTTAGCCACGTGAAAAGAAATGAAAAAAAACGAATAAAAAATGAAAAGTAATGGAAAAAAATTGTTGTCATTCGATGGCCAAAGGTCATTGCCCGCATTCGGTCAGCTGTTTTCGTAATGTTTCGTGGAAATTCGTTTTTTTTTTACGGCTCCGTGCACGAAATTAACTCATTTTGGTCAATTTTGATCACTTGTTGTGAGCTAGGGAAATGGAATTAAGGCATTTTTTTTTGTTACTATAAGAGTTGAGTTCTAATTCTTGCATGTGGCGGAAACGGATTTTTCAAATAACTTATACAATATTGGAAAATCACCAATATCCACAGCCCCTTTTCCGAAAAGTAACAAGCGAGCGATGTTTGGATTCTAGTTACACAAAACTAAAACAGATCCTGCACATAAAAAAAATATAAATAACATCATTGAATAGTCTTCTTGCAGATAGCGGAACTACTTTTTTGACTTTCTTACGAAATATAGCAGAAAATAAATATTGAAAAAACGTAATTTATAGGAAACTGCTAGACAAATAAGTATTTTTTTCTATTACTTAAAATCACTTTTATGAAATTTTAAAAATTACGTTTTAATCTTAAGTTAACCATTTAATATAACATAAATTTTATTTTAATAATAAACAACAACTTCATTTCGTAAATTAATGTCAAAGTGAACTATATTATCGACCGCGCAAAACCGATCCCGTCAGTAGCGACCGGGCCTTCCCAGCGTGAGGACGTATCGCTTTGCATCGCAGGAGCTCACGTGATCTACGTTAAAATATTCCATAAATTGTACGCCGACTACCACATTTTGATCCAGTAAGTATTAATTTTATTTTAAGTACTTCGCTTGTTTATTTTTTGCTTATTTGCAAAATGTTAATGTTATACCGGTGTGCGTCTTAGCTTTTTGTTGGACCTGGGTGAAGTGTCGCAGGACAACGTCTGCCTACCGGGTTCGCTAGTTATATATATTTAGATTGTATGTTTTATAGATTTTTGGAAGGAAGTTCTTTAAGCAGCTTGGTAGGAGTAACTTTTAGAAATCATCACGTAATAAAAATGATAGAAATCGTCATCACACCGCGAGTTTTTTTTTGGGTGGGAAATCATCAAATAACTCTCTGGGTGGTGCAGGAGGGCGTGTCAGATTTTTACTGACTAAAACCCTCCCGTGATCCCTCAGTTGCCTGTGTGCCAGGAGCCGCGGTATCTCTTTTGAACAACCCGCACCCCTGGCAGGCATCGGCCCTTGCGGGCCCCACCAATTGGTGCTGACATCTCTTTGAGGCGCGCGTGGAATACAACCCGCTGTCGACCCGGGCTTGGTCCTTACCGAACAGCGAGCTACCAATTACTCGCCGTCCGCAAGCCCGCCCCTACGGTGGCCGGGAATCAGCCTGGGATCCCCGACGCCCAGGGCGTCTCCTGCGGAGGTTAGGGCCATGAGGGCGCATATACTGCCTCTCCCTCACGTGCGACGACTCCCTCTTCGCGAGCATTACTGCTTCGCAGAAGAAGGTGACGGCTACCCATTAACTCTCGCTCCGTACCATGGCCTGGATCAGGGCCGGACGTAAGTCATTGCCGCCGCCGATCGTCTCCACAAGGAGCCACACTCCGGGTGTGGTGACGATTTCTATAATTTTTAAGCTAGGCATAACAATTTTTGAAAAATTTAAAATCATCAAAGTTTTTTGTGATATGTAATAGAAAAAGAAAGACAGAGAGATCATTTTTAAGGTTTCCGTGGGTGCTGAAGCCAATAGTGAGGTCAAAATGAAGTTTCGAGAATTTCAAAGATAGAGTAAATGACGTTACATTCGGAGTTGATCAAAAAGCGTAAGGAACTTGGTTCCTGACGACGGGAGTCCCCCGGCCCCGTTACCAAATTTCTAGTTAGGACAAATCAATCGATTTAATTTTTTTGTGATTGAGCCCAATAGCGTTTAAAAGTTACTGATGTTAATATTTTTTTGTAGATAATAGGTCGAAAGAAAGGAACACACTACCAGTGCATCACCAAAAAAAAAGGACGAAACGTGGGATTGGCACGTATCAGGAAAATTCTTGCAGAACGTAATTCCAACCAAACCGTTTCGTTTGAAGAACGTGTAAGTTTATACTTTTGGTCAGCGTTAGAAGTGCATAAAGAAGTATTTACGAATACATTCATATTTTCATTGTTGTTAATTTTAGGAAATCGATGAACATGCCGCCGTTGTCTTATCTAAATAAATTATATATTTATAATATTCCTACTGCATGTATATAAATTTAACTGTTAATACTTTCAGAGTGAGGAAGATTCAAAGTTAGACAACAACAACAACAGTTTTTTTTTTTTGTTGGGCATCTCGCAGTTGGCCTTGAGAGGCCGTGACTGCTCAACCGGGCATTCCTGGGGCTGCCATTAAGAAGTTAATCTTAACGCCTCCAGCCAGGGCTTACAAACTAAAATTTACAAACTAAGCGACTGCACGCTGAGGGCACCCCCTGTGGGGTACGGACCTCGGCTCAGGGCGTCACTGATAGGGGGACAGCTATCATTGGGGACAGGCTGGATCAAAATATTGGCATTATTATTATTAGTCGGGGAATTTGAAGCTACTGGCTCAGCTGCGGCGCGGGCTGGCGCTTCAACGAGCAAGGGTCGGTCGGGGGTCTCGACGTTAGGCGCCGATACTAGGGGTCTTCCCGGGGCGCGAGGACCTCGGCGGCGAGGTCGGAAGGACGATTTTGTGCGGTGTGTGCGAACTGTACTGGTGGCCCTATTGCTTTCCTGAAGGATGGTAATCGTCGGACAGAGCTAATCCTACTGGGGACATAAGTGGCGGCCTTCACAATCAAGGGATTGCGGTGAATTTCGGCTTTATCGAAGAAACGCTTCGAGTTGCGTTTCAAGAACTGACTGACCGTGGGGATTTTCAGATCGAGATGGAGGATCTCGTTCCAAACGAACCAAGGGGCGCCTGTGGCTTGCCGGAAGAATCGGTTCTGTACAACAACAGTTCCATGAGTAAAGCTTTTTTCCCAATCCAATTCTCTTATTTTATTTTAAATACAGTTTCAAATATGGGGCATAGTCTCAATAGACTTTTTCAATTTGTTTATACTTTCTAAGTTCATCTTAGCCATTATTGGCATCGATGAAGTCAAAATTAAATTCCTAAATATGCAAACAAATCCTATTTATGTAAAACGCTTCCCTCAATGTTAGTGAATGTCTAAATGTATCTACATACTTCTGACACGAAATTGTACCATTTTTGTTTATTGTGAAAGATATCTATCACCTAGTACCTATATAGGTACTAAACGAATATACACAAACATTCTAGACTTTTATTTCTCAACCATACCTATAACTTAAAAAGATAACAATGTTTATTGTACCAAAAAAAAAACTGTGCTTTACAATTCCTTAAAGTCTACATTAGTACCTACGTTAAAGAAAAAAAAAACAGGAATAAGATGCAAAGGAAACATTTTGCTTATGAACTCCACACTAAAAAATATATTCATAACTAAAAGATCAAAACTGTTTAAGCGATCACTACGCTCGAACTTTAGGCGTGTGTGCGTGAACGGTGCACACAAACATAGTTCAAAATGAATTTGCCTAAACTCTAGCGAATAAATTTTATGCACGGGCTCTTATAGTGTGACCATTAGTGCTGTGCACTCCCTGAGGTATGCGCGCGGCGAGACGGCGGGGAGAATCGGTTGCTGCGCTCTGTCAGTGCGCCGTCAACGCTCGTGGCGGCAGGTAGTGTTATCTGTATCGGACTGTCTATGTCAGACGCACATGGGATAAATATTCAAAGATGGGTCGTGCATTATCTCGTGATATGAAGACTGTCATTTTTAAGGTGGCTGAATATTTTAAGAAAAGAAAAGCAGACAAAGAAAGCTTTGAATTTTAAAATGATGTGAATATTGCCAAAATCGTTGCGGAGGCTACGGGGTACAGCAAAAGAACCGTGCATAATGTGATTTCTCCGGGTTATTTATCAATTGAAAATTCAAGCCAATTAAAATTTCAATCGCCAAAAAAACCAAAAGTTCTAAAGCAAAAACACGTTGTGGATGATTTTGACCTTGGAGTAATCAGAAGAAAAATTCATCAGTTTTACGAAGTTGAAAAAAAATTACCAAGTGTCCGTAAGTGAATTGTGGACGGGAATATTTAAGACAGCTTTTACACAAAATGGGCTACCGTTTCAAAAAATGCAAATCAAAGAGACATCTCCTTATTGAGCAGCCTAATATTACAGTGTGGCGGAAAAAATATCTTACACAAATCAGAAATTACAGAACGCAAAACCGCAACATATATTTTCTTGATGAAACATACATCAACGCCAGTCACCATGCCAGCAAATGTTGGCAATCATCGTCAGAACCCGGAATTCACGCTGATATTGGGAAAGGACGGCGATTGGTAATGTAGCCACCATTCATCACAGCACACAACCACGTTTTTGACACCCATTATAGAAACAATGAAGCAAGCAGTCCTGAGAAGAACTGACACCACGTTTTTAATAACATCTGATAAAGAAACAAGAGTATCAGGACTGCAGAGCCCACACGCCGTCATCTTGTTCTTCAGGAACACCAGGGTTGTCTAGCTTCGGTTCGCGGCGTCCTCATCTTCTATCGCCGCGCCCGTCAAGTTCACTACTCACCCTGAAATGTTCACACGACGGTGGCTGAGTCGAAATGGAAGCACGGATTGCCAGGCACCCATACTTATGCCTTAGCCGCGCGCTCGGCGCACTCGCGCCGAAAACACAGGCGCCACCGTGCGGAATTAATTCGACAACATTGTGCTGTGATGTGATTGGTTAAAAATCACGCTAATATTATTGGTTATATTTTTGCAGGATTGCTATTTAATTTAATGTACATGTTTTTATTGGTTAGGTCATTTTATTGTAAATAGTATATAAGTCATGGTATTCATTCAAATATATGCTCATTCATATCCTAATATCATCAAGCGTTTTCTTCAACCTTCTGATATTATCCCAGTCACTACAGTCGCCATAGTCTCTAAAGTGGTGACCCCGTGCCTAAACACAGTGAAGAAATCTACGATTACCGAAGCTCAGCAAGTACATATCGCCGAATCAAGATGTCCAATCCCTGCCAAACGGATGAACAAACCAGCTCAACATCGCACCCAGTTCCGAAGGCGGAAGCAGCCGGCATTTCTCTCACGATGCGCATTCCACCTTTCTGGCGGGATAGACCACGACTCTGGTTCATCAGCTTCGAAGCAGCAACCAACGACCTCAAAAAAGGTCAAGGCCAGCTCGCACAGATGGTCATTGCACAGCTAGAGCGACAAGACATCGAGCAGATCATGGACCTACTGTACAACCCACCAGAGACGGACCAGTACAAGGCCATCAAAGAAAGGCTCATATCTGCCTACGAGGAATCAGACAGTCGCCAGTTCCAAAAACTGCTGTCAGAGATGGAACTCGGAGATCAAAAGCCGACGCAACTACTCCGCCGCATGCGAAACCTTGCAACCGATAAAATACCAGAATCCACCTTGAGGCTTATGTGGACTAATCATCTCCCATCACACGTCCGCTCAGTCCTCGCAGTCAGCGAAACGTTCAGCACCAAGACAAAACTTGATGAACTCGCGCTACTCGCTGATAAAATAATGGAGCAGACACTAGCAACAGAAGTCGCAGCCGTGCATGCACCAGCACCATCAGCACCATCCGTACCGCAAGCAGATACGCAGTACCTTATAAGCGAAATAAGGAAATTATCACTAGAAATAGCAGAGCTGAAAACAAGCCGTTATCACACCAACGATAACAACTATCGCCGCAGTCGTTACTCATCACGCAACCGCAGTACATCACGACCACGCAGTCGAGAAGCTTCGCCATCACCATTCTGTTATTATCACCGCCGTTTCAAAGAACAAGCCAGACGCTGTACATCACCTTGCTCATTCAAGAAACAAAGCTCGGAAAACTAGACGGAACGTTGGCAATGGCGGACACTGGCGTTCAAGAAAAGTCCCACCGCCTATACATATCAGACAAAAACTCGAAACTATCATTTTTAGTTGATACTGGAGCAAACATATCCGTGCTACCGAGGAGAAAGGGACAAATACCGAATCCATTATCATTCCAGCTATACGCAGCGAACAACACACCTATAGCTACGTATGGCGAGAAAACATTAACACTCGATCTCAATTTACGCCGACCGTACTTGTGGAAATTCATCGTAGCTGACGTCACGAAACCCATACTTGGAGCCGATTTTCTCAAGCATCACCAACTAATCGTCGACTTGAAAAACCGAAGATTAATCGACGGTGTGACGAGCTTAAAAGTCAACGCCCCATTACGAGTATCGAACGTGCCCACCGTACGCAGTATCGACATGTCGCAATCATACCACGACATATTAGCCCAGTATCCCGGCATTACAAGATTAACATCAATGCGATTAAACTCCGATATTCCAGTGCAACATTATATCGAAACAACCGGACCACCGATACACAGCCGAGCCCGACCAATCCCACCGCATCGCTTCGAAACAGTGAAGAAAGAATTTGAGAACATGATCGAACAAGGATTATGCAGACCTAGCAAAAGCCCATGGTCATCACCACTACACATCGTTCCTAAGAAGAATGGCGATATTAGAGTTTGTGGTGACTATCGCCGACTTAATGCTATCACCATACCAGATCGCTATCCTGTCCCACGCGTCAAAGACTTCACCCACCACCTATCCGGAAAAACAATCTTCTCAACAATAGATCTCAACCGTGCGTACCAACAACTGAGCGTGAGAGAAGAAGATATCCAGAAGACGGCAATCATCACTCCAATGGGATTATTTGAATTCCCACGTATGTGCCCTGGTCTGAAGAACGCGGGACAAACCTTTCAACGCTATATCCATGAAGTCCTACGAGGATTAGACTTTGTCTTCCCATTTATCGACGATTTATTAGTGGCATCAGAAAATGAAGACAAACACAGAGAACACCTCCAAATCGTACTGCAGAGGTTAGAAGACAATGGCATCACCATCAACCCCGCCAAATGCAACCTAGGCAAACCAGAAGTCCAGTTCCTAGGTTACACCGTAGCAAAAGAAGGTATCAAACCACCGCAACATAAAATCCAAGCAATCACCAATTATCCCCAGCCGACTACAATCGAAGAATTAAGAAGATTTCTTGGAATGATCAATTTCTACCGCGATCACATACCTAACGCCGCAATACTGCAAGCACCACTCAATTCATACTTACATAACGTAAAGAAGCGAGACAAAACTCAGATCACGTGGACAAATGAAGCAGATCAAGCATTCCAGAAATGTAAAGCCAGCATCATTGAAGCAGCTTTACTCGCTCACCCATCACATCATGCAACACTTGCTTTGTTCTGCGACGCATCCGACAACTCAGCTGGCGCCGTCCTACAGCAATACATCAATGAAACATGGCAACCACTCGGATATTATTCTAAGAAATTCAATGACGCGCAAAAGAAATATTCCACCTACGACCGAGAGCTACTCGCAATCTACATGGCAGTCAAACATTTCCGCAAGACATTTGAAGGACGTCACCTAATTATATTTACGGATCACAAGCCAATAACATTCGTAATGACAAAAGCGCAATCGAACACAGAAACACCGAGGCGAACAAGGCAACTTTTGTTTATCAGCGAATTTACAACGGACATACGTCACGTGAGCGGTAAACAAAACATCGTCGCCGACACACTCAGCCGCATAGAAACAATCTCGTGCCCATCTACGATAAACTTCAAGGACATAGCCAGCGCGCAAGAAAAGGACAACAATATCGAACAATTATTGCAAGAAAACAACATCACTCTCAAGAAAATACTAATACCTAACACAGACGTCGAGTTATATTGCGAAACATCCACACCGTATATACGCCCGTATATTCCAGAAGAACACAGACAAGAAGTTTTTAACAGCGTGCACAACATCAGTCATCCTGGTACGCGCACGACTCGCAAACTTGCAACGCAAAAATACTTCTGGCCATCAATGAACGCAGACATCAGCCGTTGGACTCGAACCTGTATACAGTGTCAGAAAAATAAGATACAACGTCACACATTCTCGAACATCTCATCTTTCCCACAAACCGATCGTTTCCAACACGTACACGTCGACATAGTTGGACCGTTACCTACAACAACTCAAGGATATCGTTACCTAGTAACCATGATCGACCGACTAACTAAGTGGCCTGAAGCAATCCCTACCGATGAAATATCAGCTGTTCGAATAGCCGATATCGTCTACCAACATTGGATTTCAAGATTTGGATGCCCGACCACACTAACAAGCGACCAAGGCCGTCAATTCGAGAGTCAGCTGTTCCAAAACTTAATGAAACAAATGGGAATAAAGAAAAATCGCACCACTCCGTATCATCCTCAAAGTAACGGCATGGTCGAACGGTGGCATCGTTCGCTCAAAACATCATTACGCGCGAAACTATCCGATGCAAGTACATGGATCAACGAGCTACCTACAGTGTTACTTGGTTTACGAGCCGCACTGCGCACCGACACCGGTGTGAGCGCCGCCGAACTTACCTACGGTTACAACTTACGACTTCCTGGAGATTTTTTTACAACTACCTACACACCTACAATGGATTATACATACGTCGAAAAGCTGCGTGACGTCATTCAAGTAAACAAACCGCAAGTCGTCACCGAACATCACAGCAACAATAAGCGTGTGTTCGTGCATGAAGATTTACTCAAATGCAGTCACGTGTTTATCAGAACCGATGCAGTAAAGAAACCACTACAAGCTCCGTACGAAGGCCCCTTTCATGTTATAAGCCGAAGAGATAAGGTGTATACTATACAGCTACCGAATCGGCAAGCTAACATTTCAATCGATCGTCTGAAGCCTGCATACGTCATAGCTGAGCATACCGAAACCTTACCACCAACCAAGATTACCATAACCAAGCAAACCAAGGCCAGTACCACACCAACCAAGCAACAAGCTCCAGTACCTACGGTCAGCGTGACGTCACAGCCCGCTATCAAGAAAACAACACGCTCGGGCCGCGTCATCAAGCTGCCGGTACGCTTCGCTTGAGGGGGAGTACTGTAGCCACCATTCATCACAGCACACAACCACGTTTTTGACACCCATTATAGAAACAATGAAGCAAGCAGTCCTGAGAAGAACTGACACCACGTTTTTAATAACATCTGATAAAGAAACAAGAGTATCAGGACTGCAGAGCCCACACGCCGTCATCTTGTTCTTCAGGAACACCAGGGTTGTCTAGCTTCGGTTCGCGGCGTCCTCATCTTCTATCGCCGCGCCCGTCAAGTTCACTACTCACCCTGAAATGTTCACACGACGGTGGCTGAGTCGAAATGGAAGCACGGATTGCCAGGCACCCATACTTATGCCTTAGCCGCGCGCTCGGCGCACTCGCGCCGAAAACACAGGCGCCACCGTGCGGAATTAATTCGACAACATTGTGATGTGATTGGTTAAAAATCACGCTAATATTATTGGTTATATTTTTGCAGGATTGCTATTTAATTTAATGTACATGTTTTTATTGGTTAGGTCATTTTATTGTAAATAGTATATAAGTCATGGTATTCATTCAAATATATGCTCATTCATATCCTAATATCATCAAGCGTTTTCTTCAACCTTCTGATATTATCCCAGTCACTACAGTCGCCATAGTCTCTAAAGTAATTCTCCACGCTGGGTGTCGAAATGGCTTAGTGGATGATGCATTGACCATATTCAAATCAGATGCTAGAACCGGTGACTATCATGGAGATATGAGCGGACCTACTTTTTATAAGTGGGTAGATGAAAAGTTAAAAGATAAATTGCTGCCGAATTCTGTGGTTGTAATGGACAACGCGTCTTACCACAGCGTTCAGATTGAGAAGAAACCAACCATATCAAGCCTCAAAAGTGAAATGCAGAACTGGTTGCTACGCCATAATGTAGAATTTTCTGGAACCATGACAAAGGCTCAACTGCTACTTCTTATCAAAAATACACAAAAAGAACCCGTGTATAGAATTGACGAACTCCTGAAAGCCAGTGGACACACTGTTCTGCGTTTATCTCCGTATCATCCAGATTTAAATCCAATAGAGTTGGTCTGGGCTGATATTAAAAACAACATAGCCCAAAACTATATTAATTCTTCTCTAGACGAAAAGATAATCTTATTGGATAAATTGTTTTCGGAATTCACGGCGGAAAAATGGCAGAGATGCGACGATCATGTCCAGAAAAATGAAAATGATTACTGGAGTCGCGATGGTAGGTTCGATAATGTTATCGATTCATTCATAATAAATTTGCAAGACTCTGATTCAAGTTCCGGTGGCGAAGTGGAAGATGAAGATGATGACGAAATCGAAGATGAAGTTGAATCAGAATCTATGTCAGAATAACTTTCGTTAGAATATATAATTGTTTGTAAATATAAAAAATGTTCAATAAAACAAGTCCTGCTTTAAATTATAAGTTTAGTTCTTATTTATCACCTGCATATTTTTAATAAAATATGAGTATATTTAGGTTACATTTTAATCAACTAAGTAAGTATAATATATTACAGATAGATAGCCTCCGACTATCGTCCCGCCACAAGTCTTGCCTTAGAAATGCAAACTGATATCGTAAGATCTGTCCGACATGTATCGATCTCATGTGAACTCATGCACTTTTTTCTTCGCCTCCCACCTCGCCGCGCATACCTCAGGGAGTGCACAGCACTAATGGCCACACTATAACATAACAGTTGTTTGTTTTGCGTTTATGTACAGACGCCACCACATCAAGCTACCCCAACTGTAAAATTTTCCCAATTGAACATGAACCTTATACATATGGAATAAAGTTGAAAATCTATCAAAATACAGATTGGTGTAGCTTGATGTGCTGGCGTCTGTACATGTCACAGTGTCATTTAAAGATTTGAACAGAGCTGGAATGATGAAAAAAACATGTTTTCTCTAACTTTTGATTTCTATACCCAACACAATGTGGGTGGAGAATTGCAAACTAATTTAATTTGCCTCTGTAGTTATAGGATATTTGAGTTCAGGATACAAAAACTGAATTTTACACCTAGGTATCTTCGGTAGGGACAGATGACAAAGTTTAACTTCCATTTCAATGCAACCAACTTGACTTTTTATTCCAATGGTCAATCAAAAATCAACTAAGACTAGCTACATAATGCTAAAGTAGTAACCTATAGCTACTTGAATATTATGTAGCAAATAGGGTATTTTACTCTACATGAGAAAAAATCTAAAAATATATTATTGAGATAGCTTAGGCAAAATGCAGTCGAAAAATGTTAGTTTTAGTTTATGAAATAACAAAATAGGTACATATGTTAAAATTCAATTAAAAGATTTCAGTTCTTTTTATCTGTTTTTGAACACCATGAAACAGTAGCCGCCATGTTATTACGTCATACCGCTGTTTATACTAATCAACTGAACAACTTTTACTTTCATTATTTTCGTAACCAAAGTAATTTTAATGAAACAATATCTTGCAATCGGGAACAGCAAACCAACGATTCGTACCAATATTTTTTTTAAATTATAAACAACTAGTTTCCGCCCGCGGCTTCGCCCGCGTGGTAGGTGGAAATTATCTCCCGGGAACGTTCCCGGGAGATAGAACGTACTAACGGGATAAAAGTATCCTATGTATTAATTTAGGTTATAATCTATCTGTGTGCCAAATTTCATCCAAATCTATTCAGTAGTTTTTGCGTGAAAGAGTAACAAACATCCATACATCAACACATACACACTTTTGCGTTTATAATACAGGAAAAGTTTTTATTCAGTGCGCAAACGTTAACCATGAATTCAGCTGTTTCATAGAAAAGTGCAATACCTACGCGGTCGAAATGTATGGAACAGCTGTTAATTTTTTTTATAACCGACGAAAAATTTCTGCGCTGGGGGGTCTAGAATGATATGCTGAATTCACGGTTATAGTTTGCGCACTGGATAAAAACTTTTCCTTTATTAGTAACTTCGATCAACAATACACACATTGTTGATCGAAGATTAGTAAGGAAAAGTAAGGATTATCAATTGGTATCATACAAAATATCAGCATTATCAGCGCATTTGTTTACACAGCAAACTGACGTCATACCCACAGAGCTTATGGCGTCCACGGCGTCTAGCGTTTTCGTCAAATTACGCGAGAAATATGAAAATGTAAAATTTAATGCATTTTTACGGCATTAATCGATTAAATAAAATGTTGTTTTTTTGTGGTTTATAATCTAATTAGGACACTTTTCAAAAATGGGTGGCTATTACTTAAGTAAATTTACTAATATTGTTTATGTTCTAAGAGTAGTGCTGGTAGTGGCGCTGCGGTTTGGGATCCACAGTTAAATTCAAATGTCAAACTTGCTATAGACTCTGATATTTCCATTATGCATGTCGAGTTAATTGCAATAGCAGAGGCTCTCTCTTATATTAACTCAATTAGTCATGATAAATTTGTCATCCTAACAGACTCAAAGAGTTCGCTGCAACACTTGGCTCGGTGCACCTCGTCCGTGCGAGGAGTACCGATAGCCTACATAATTTTGGATACTATATTCAAATTAGGTCAAAAGTCAATCTCGATAGTTTTACAGTGGATCCCGTCTCACGTACAGATTCAGGATAATGAAAGAGCAGATCTTTTGGCCAACCTAGCCGTGTCAGATGGAATTTCTGTAACTGTTACCCCTTTATATACAGATTATATAAGATTAATAAAACAGCAGTGTACAGATGAGTGGAGTGAATATTTTAACCAGAGGTCAACAGAAAAGGGAATTTGGTACAAGACCATCCAACCACAGCTTCCAGTGTATAATTGGACTGATCAAAATCCGCTTAGCAGAAGTGAATTAGTTATGGCATTAAGACTTCGATCCGGCCACATCCCATCAAAAAAATTTGGTTTTCTGATGAAAAAGGTTACGTCACCCTACTGCGAAGAATGTGGAGTAGTCGAAGATGTACAACATGTTTTGATGGAGTGTGTGCGGAATGAGGCTTTGAGATTTAGTTTACTTGGTCCAAAAAATAAATACGATGTTGGAGAGTGTAATGCTATCCTCGCTTGTCCTTTATCGGAACAAGCTAGGATACTGTACAAACTGGCATTTTTTATTTTTAAGTAAGTGTTACCTGTTTTTAGGTTTAGTGGATTCTGCTGAAGTTACAGGGCGACGTTATCGCTCAGCGACAAAGCCCTTTAAATAAAGAAAAAAAAAATATTGTTTATTCAAGTAGGTATAGATAGGTACCTATGAGGCAGGTATTGCACTTCCAATAAAATAGCAAAAATGCTTTAAGGCGCGTGCCCTACCAAAACTTCGCGCCAGCCGTGTTTTGGGCAGTTTTTGGAGCTATCTACTCGTTATTTAAATGAATTAACAACAAAAAAAAAATACATTAAAATCCTATATAATCTTGATTCCACAATGGATGTTTACGTTTTTGTTTTAAGTAGTATTTGTTTAACAAATCGCCTTACAACGATACCACAGAAATGAATACAATGATTTATAACATGCATCTCCTCGTGAAGTAAGCATTATTTTAGTTATGTTACTGACACTAGTAGATAGACAATTTAATCATGAACAATATGCAAGTAGTTTTTTTTTTTCAAAAGTCCTAATTGTGATTTTACAACGCTTTTATTTTACCATCTGGGTGTATTTACCACTGTATTCATGCGCGGGGTAACGAGATTCAGTCTCACAGAGTACATTTTTAGTTCAATCCACAGACTACAATATAGTATAGGGTAGTTCAATCTGCCGTAAGGCCTCGAGGGTGGAATCCGTGTCGTTTGTCACCGCGTCGGCTGGCTGCAAATGCATTTGCTCGCTACGTCACATTATCAGTAGAAAATAATATGAGTATAATAAGTTTGTTATTGACATTTGTTTTGGTTATAGTTTTTTTGTGTTATTTACTGCGAAAATCTGAATACTTTTAATCGCGATTAAAAGGTGTGGAATAAAATTAGTTGTCAAGAACTAAAATTCACTCCACACCTCGACTTCTGCAGGCTTAGCACAAGAACCGTAGAGAAGCGTTTTGTCGACGGAAGAGTAGACAAAAATGACGTTTCCGTATAGACAGTTAACAGTTTTTAACCGAGAAAGGTAGACAAGCGATTTCTATTCTACGGTAGCGTAGAAATAGGAAGCGCCATGCTAAGCCTGTAGGTGCAAAAACAGTTTTTTTTTTTGTTTTCTTTATTTGCTTTTATCTCGAAAATGGTGTGTCCTATCGCAAAAATAATTAAAATTTCGGCCCCTTATTGAACCCCATAAACTTCTTTAACTTAACATGTTTACGAAGTATGTATTGTAGAGGTGAGGTGCGGCAAAGAGGGAAGGAATGCTCAAGGTTTTTTGCTCGGGGAATTGCCATAAAGGGAACCTAGTCGCGAGCTCGAACTCACTGGTGGGCCTGGCTAAAAATCAGCTATCTCACCATGCTTCGTGTCCGACAGAGATAGTAGGTAGGTAATACTGGCTGGTATCCGCAACTCCACGTCAAAGCGTTTTCCGTACCCGTGATAGTATCAGTGATGAGCAGTTAGATGCTAGTCTACACGCACAGTGAGATGCAGGAACATTTATGGTAAAAAAATCGCGAAAAAATTTAGAAAAGTCCATTGGAAGATCGGGTTTTATGAAAAAGGCAATGCATAAATCAATAACAAATAAAGTTTATTGAACTTTTCGATAATTGAACTTTGTCGGTACCGACTTGGTTTTGGAGATTTTACACTTCTTGTATTACTTAAACACGCCCAAAGTTAAGTAAAATTAGCAAGAAAAATTAATCTTTGTTGTCTCCTAACTTTTGTAATGCGTTTTTATTTTAGTATTTTGTTTCCGTACAGACAATATTAATAATGAGACAAACGATATCTTATTTTACTTTGGATTTGCCATGTCAGACAGTAGAGTAAAACACTCCCGAAGTTTGTATGCAAAAAATGTGGACTAGGTTCACCTTAAAGGGGCGCTAAGGTACCCCGCAAATCTTTAGTTCTTTGTAATTTGCAGGTCATGTGTCACTTTGTAGGTATGTGGATTAAAATATGATTCGCGACTGTTACAAATACGGCTTTATAGAATAAGGAGGCGAATTGCTGTTTTTTGCGTAAGCTAGAATTGGCCTCAAATGTCATGACTTCATAAAATTGTCATTCAATTGGGTACCTAATATGAATAGACTTAGTTAGGGAACTGAGATGTATTGATGATTTTTACGTTCATAATTATATACTTAAATAAATATTTGATTCGACCGCAAATCATATCCTACTATAATATGTAGATATTATAAATGTGAAAGTTTGTATGTTTGCTACTCAATCACACACAAACGGCTGAACGGATTTAAATGAAATTTGGCACACAAATAGATTATAATCTGGATAAACACATAGGATACTTTTTTATCCCGGCAGTACGTTTTCTTGGTATAAATTTCGACCTCCACGCGAGCGAAGCCGCTGACAAAAGCTAGTATAATATATGATTAACTTACCTGTAAATTGCAAAAAAACGTAAGAAAATTTGAATTTTGCGGGTACCCTGATCGTTTCGCCTTAAGGGCCATAGTATCCTCATCTCCCGTTTGTATGCTAAAGCACGACTGCCGTCCGCGCCCGCGCAGGGCCCCTCTGAGCCTTTATCTCAAAATGGGGATATTCCTTTGATTAATTTACAATTGTGCTTCGGCGATTCTGTGGTACCTCTAACTATCTATTTTTCAATGTATTTTTTTTCCAAAAAACGAAGCCGTTTAGTAGGAGTATGGAATAGAACCCAAAATATTGCGTGTTAGAAAATATTTTTTACAGCAAAAGTATTAACCATACAAAAAAAGTACTTCGAGCAAAATGATCTATATGAATCTATAGCAAAATCATATATTTTTCAAATCTTCAAGACAAGCCGTTAATGAGCAGTAGGGTTCATAAAGTGACCGTGTTACGCTACCGAATGGGACGTAGGCCCTTAACAATAGGTATTATTCAGGTACATACTTAGCAGATGAAATATTACTATACTACTACTACTTACTATATTACTATTATTATTATTTGTTATTTAAACCTTAGTTAAACCTACCTGACAATTATAAGAAAACTATCATCTAATGAATGTTTAATAATAATAATTTAATTTAATATCTAATTATTTAATATCTATTTCAAATGTATTTTTTTTTCTAATACTATGGGTGTATGTGTAAAAACTTGCCTGAAATAAATGATAAAAAAAAAATATTACCTCATATTTTAAATGAAATTGTTGTTGCATGGCATGTTGGGTCACCATTCAAAAATCTTGATCCGTAGGTAAGTATAAAATTTGCTAATGCATGCAGCGGACCCGAAGGACCAACCTAGTTCTTATATTCTTAAAATATCGAGTTATGGTTATTTAACTTAATTACCTTCTCTCAATTTCTTCTTTGATTATATGATGCAGCATCTCTTGAATCATTTCGGCTATTAGATCTTTTTTTTCTTTACCTTCCTGACGGCTAGAAGCCATTTTATGTTTATGTGAGGTCATTGAGGGTGGTTGGATTGATACTTGTCTAAAAGATACAAAAAAATATAAGCATTCAATATTACGTACACCAGTACACGTGTTTTACCGGAAGTATGTATTAAGTTAAGTTTAAGTCCCATGTAAAGGGTTCGAGCAGACTCGAGGATATTGCCATCATCCGGAAACGACTCCCAGACTACGGGCATACCTACTTTTCGGAAAGCACTGCTCGACCTTAAGAGTCGAACCCCCACTTCAAGCCCAGCAGTACAGCTTTTTTTTTTTTTTTTTTTAAATAACTTCTCCGGCTTTGGGTGGAGCAGGAGGGCGTGTCAGACTTTTACTGACTAAAACCCACCCGTGTTCCCTCAGTTGCCTGTGTGCCAGGGGCCGCGGTATCTCTTTCGAACAACCCGCACCCCTGGCAGAGCAGTACTGCTTGAGGCTACAAGACTAACAAAGCAATAAAAATAACCTCCGTTTATACACAAAAACTTTTTTACGAAAAAAAAAACAAACGACTTCGTAAATAAACACCATAACGTGATTTCGGAAGTAGGTGAATTCAGAACTGTATTTTTTCACACTGTAGCGTTTCTTTTGGAAGTCAGTTGTTTATTTTTATGTAAAATGTTTTATTTCCCACGTTTTAGTTATGATACCTACCCAACACCAGCACCCTAATTGCGTAACGCATGATCAATCATAATCTGAATCATTTTGAAACATATTGTTAATCCATTGCTTCATAAGTTCGAAAAATGTGTCTGCTCAACAACGTAAATAACGCAATGAAAATTGTTGAACTGTCAATCAAAATGAAACAGATTCTGATTGATCGTGTGTACGCAATTAGGGTGCAGTTCGTAAGTATTAGAACAACATCAAGATACACCAAGTGGATTAAATAAGTATTATCGAAGCTAACGCAAAAACCCAAGCTAAGTGAATCAAATTTATAAGGGTCACCCCTATCCATTAAAACAGGAATTTTCGAAATCGATCCACAGTTTCTGAAAATGTCGCTGAACATAGTGTGGGGTGTCGTTGAATAGGTTTCTGAAATCCCTTTGTGAAATATTAAGCTTTAAAGTGGTAATTTTTTTTAGAGTAAAGTGTCCGCCCCCCCCTGTCAGCTAAATGGTTGTTTTTGGAAATGTGAAAAAAAAAACACGGTAGTAGTAACTAGGTACAGACGACAGCAGGTCAGGCTATCCCAAACTGTAAAATTTTCCCAATTGAACATGAACCCTAACACATTGTAATAAAGTTGAAAATCTATTAAAAAAACTTGACAGATTGGGGTCGCTTGATGTGCTGGCGTCTGTCCCTATACTTGTAAAACGAAGTCAAAAAGAAAACTATTATAGCTGAGTTGGCTTTACAATTTTACGATTACGAGTCGACCAACTTGCGGTTGCAGTTGGAATGTATGGGATAATATTTTATTCTACTACAATGTTAAGTTTGTTCTTGGGATTAAAATATCCCAACTACGGAACCCTTCATTCTGCGTGGCTCGCCACGCACTTGGCCGGTTTTTTCCTTTAGAGGTAGGTACGGAACCCTAAAAGACAAGCTACTTTAATGATCTAATCGCTGTCACCTAGTATATGGGAGATAATCGTCGAGTTCGTCATCACTTATATTATCATCATCATCATCATCATCATCATTATCAGAATCATCTGTTCGTTCGAATTGGCGCATCCTAGTTAAATCTTCCGGACGTATGAACCCAGTCTGACGTCTATTTATTTCTTTGTGCGTCTCAGATGGTAATTTATGAGGCAAAGCGATAGAAACTTTTCTAAAAAAAAAAAGAAGAACAGAAAAACAATTGGAAAAAAATAATCAACCAGACTAGTTTATACATAACATACATACATAAGTACATACATACACATCAACACAATCTAGGGATATTTCAGTTATTCATGTATTGAAACGAAACAAAAAAACACACAGGATAACATTTTTTACCAGTGCGCAATAACTGTAACGAGGAATTCAGATTATGATTGTAGACCCCTTTGGGAGGTGTGTTGTATTTTTTTTTTATGTGAAATATATGCATACAAACACAATAAAAACTTTTTAAATAGTGGTTGTTTTTTTTTAAATCTCTACCCTAATTACTAAAATATTTCAAGGCAAAACTGCACTAATCCATACATAATCTGTTAGGTAATTTCATAACGATTCCAACGACGTGCGCCCGACTATGCGCAAGCGCACTCAGAATGGCTGACAGGATGCGCCATGTCAGTTTTTTGTTCTAGACTGGCGACGGGATATCTACGCGTTCAATATGTATGGAACAGCCAATTTTTTCTTTGTTAGCAGACGAAAAATTTCTACGCTAGGAGTCTAGAATCATTAGCTGAATTCATGGTTACAGTTTGCGCACTGGATAAAATTTTATCGTGTTTAACATTAGGTCATCTAAAATCTAACTTAAAAAAAAGTTTTCATCGAAAGTCAAGTCGGAAAACAGCCGTTTAAACGGCAGGAATGGACAGGTCAGAACAGTACCTCTGCAGAAAGGCTTGTTGACGACCAGCACCCTAATTGCGTAACACGCGATTAATCATAATCGGTTTCGTTTTGACAGTTCAACAATATTCATTGCGTTATTAACGTTGCTGAGCAGACACATTTTTCGAAAATATGAAGCAATGGTTTAGCCATCGGTTTCAAAACTAAACAAATAATGATTAATCGTGAGTTACGCAATTAGGGTGCAGGAACTAGCTTCAGTCTCGTTTCTCGCTGAAGAATAGTAGGCATACCTACTATTTTTTGTTGATAGGTCAACATCGACCATTTGTAGCAACTGTCATTTATGGAAGTACCTACCCACTTAGGTATCTAATGATAAAAGCCATGTACCTACTTGTTAGAAATCGCAAATTGAAACTTATCTACATTTTAAATCGATTAGGTATCTCTCTTGAATTAAGGCTTGATGCCAGACTTCAAGTAAAACTCACTTTTCACGTCCACGTCGGTATAACTCCTCAGCCATTCTAAAAATCAGAAACATTAAAGATTGAGGCAAAACAATCACATCATCTGCCTAGCCTTATCCCAGCTATGTTAGGATCGGCTTCCAGTTTAGACTGGAAGCCGACTCTAACATACAACTGAACAACATACAAAAATGATGCAACTGAATACCTGTGTTTTACATGGAGCGACTGCCTATCTGACCTCCACAACCCATTAACTGGGTAAAACGATACCTCTTGGTTAAGACTGGTTGTCAGACTTTCGGGCTTCTGACGACTGTCAAAGATCCACAAATGACAGCCGGGACCAACAGCTCATCATGCTTCCCGAAGCACGGAGGGGTCTCGGTATGTAAAGACGGTCACCCATCCACGGACCAACCGCGGCAAGCGCAGCTTAACCTGATCGGTAGACTCGTGTGGCTTATATTACTTAGCCACAAGCCCCAAAACAACAATCACTCATTCTAAAAAATCATTCTTCATAATGTAAATACGAAAATCATCGGTTGGTACCTGTATTTTCGCAGGGCTTCGTCGGTAACCAAATCAGACCTGGAAAAAGGCACTTTGTTAAGTTTTAGCACGGGGACGAAAAAGTCATAAATTGTAAACAACCTTACACTCCGTGGGCGTCAAATATATTAGTATGTTTGACATTTTTAGCTATGGTCTTGATGACTCCTCCCGCAAAACTCACACGATCCACATTATTTCTAGAAAGAATATTTATCGTTTTATAATTATTAATTATTTTCTTACAATTCAAATAACATCTACACACCTACGATCTCCCAGTAAAGGCATGCATTTCGGCAATCTCAATCGTCATCTCTTCGGAAATACGAAAGCGTGACGAAGTCTAATATAGAGCTGGTACTTACAACCATGGAACTACTTACTTATTGCCATGGGTACAAAATAGATTAACAATACTATGTACTCGCAAAAATGCTTTTCAAAACTTTTGAGTCACATTTTCTGGTGGCAGTCTGCGACCGGATTAGGGAACCCAACAGAGAGAAAGCTTCACCCAACCGCGCAATGATAGGTGCACGACCATGAAGCACGGCAGTAAAAAGAAGCTTTGCCTCTGGTTTATTACTCTGTGGCGTGACGATACCGTTAATTCGAAAACACGGAGATGTAGTTTTACAGCTAGGGAAGTGCAAAATATCCAACCCGATAGTTTCTAGGTGCACCTACCGCCGCACGCAGCAGTGGTTTTTTTTTTGAGGATGGCAAATCCTCAAATAACTTCTCCCGCTCTGGGCGGAGAGCGGGAGGGCGTGTCAGACTTTTACTGACTAAAACCCACCCGTGTTCCTTCAGTTGCCTGTGTGCCAGAGGCCACGGTATCTCTTTCGAACAACCCGCACCCCTGGCAAGAATCGCCTCTTGCGGACCCCACCAGTTGGTGCGGACATCTCTTTGAGGCGCGCGTGGGACACAACGCGCCGTCTACCCGGGCTTGGTCCTTACCGGACGGCGAGCTACCCATTACTCGCCGTCCGCAAGCCCGCGCCTACGGTGGCCGGGAATCGGCCTGGGATTCCCGATGCCCTGGGCGTCTCCTGCGGTGACTAGGGCCTGAGGGCGCATATTGCCTCTACGCAGCAGTGGTAACATAACGAGCAGGGGGCCGATTCTACTAACAAATTTGTTAAAAAAACGCAATAGAACCGCAACCGAATCACCACTTTTAAGCGTTTTCGCATTCTACTAAAATGAACAACGGTCCAGCTGCGACACAGCTGCGGTTACGTTTTAGTTACGCCAACGATCGATTGAAACAATGTCAAAACCTATTCTACTAACAAAATCGAACATGAGCGTGACGTTTACTATAGGACAAAGTTAATAATAAAATTATGATCATTATGTCTTTTAATTATAGAAAATACTTTTAGTGCCACATATTCGTGTTTAGTAACATTTTTAGATTCAACTTTTTTCTTTTTGGTATTAATAAAACATATTATTTTGGCATGTTGGTAACGCGGGTTACCCGCTGTGTTCCCGCTACAGTTCAGTTGCAATTCGTTTTAAGTTTAGTTTCCATTTTGCTTATAAAATAGTAGAATGACTTTTTATGTAACTATCGAAGGGCGATCGAAATCGAACTGTTGTGGAAACACAGTTTAACGTGTAACGTTGCAAATTAGTAGAATCGGCCCCCTGGTAGACATAAAGCTGGTTTATTCTAGTGCCTACACAAGACCAGCTCAACGTCAACATGTTACCACCGACATGCGGTCGACTGTACTTAAATTCCTAATATTACAAACATTGTTATTATTCTTAGCTAGATAAATATATATTTAAAAAAAATTACTGTAGATATTGCTTGATTTCTCTTTCATCTTCAGAATTTAAACTGTTTTTTTCTGTAAATAATAAACAACGTCAGTTAGTATTTACAAGAGGCAATTTGCAAGATACAAGACTAACTAAACGAATAATTTAATACCTGATGATTCAGAATCCGGAGATTTTGAATCCATAACCCCTGCGAGTATTTCCGAATGGTACATTACTCTGTCGCCATCAATCTTCTTTTTCACCTTACCAGCATATCTGTCTAAATCGCTTTCGAGACAATAGTCCCCTTGCAGCAATCTGAACATTAAAATATAGTGTATTGTTATCAGAATCGATAAACAATATGTAGGTAAGGTTACCTATCATAAGTTCGAAAAATATTTGACCGAATTTCATTTCACCAAAAACGGTTCAACTAATAACGTTTCGTTTTTTTTTACTTCATTGAAGTCACATCTGTCACTGTATCAGTTGAACTATTATCAATTCGATTTTTTTCGTTACTCCGACGTTTCATTTGTTCGAAATATTTTTACCGAAGTTACACTTAGCTGAAATAACATTTGTTCAAAGTATTATGTTTCCGAACATTCATTATACCACTGTTTTGTATAATTAATTATTTAAATGTAATGGCACTTAATAAAATAGTCGATTTTGAACAAAAGCGGTTTTAAGTGGTCCCAGTAAGAAGCATGCAAATAAGGATGCTTGCTTCACGCATGCAGCATGCAGCGGGCAAGCAGGCATGCAGCGTGCAAGCAGGCATGCAGCGTGCAAGCAGGCTTGCAGCATGCAAGCATGCAGCGTGCAAGCAAGCATGCAGCGTACAAACAAGCATGCAACATGCAAGCAGTCCTGCAACATGCAGCAAGCATTGTTTCTGTCACGGCTCCGGCGCGCGGCGCTGCGGGGCTTGGGCGGCTCCACGCCTGCTTATCGTCGCAGATGATTTTAACGCCCACCACTTGCTCCTCAGCTCGCGGGCCACCCCACCCTTCTGCGCCTAAGCGGGCTTAAATTACACTCTAGGGGTAGGGCAGACAAGACTGCGAGATGTCGGTTTTTGCAGCGATTCATTTCTCACAAAATTTTGTAGCACAGCATATTGAATTTTTATTACACTATTTTAATTTAATAATAAAAATACTACCAAGTAACCGGTTAAACAATATTTGTGACCAAATAATATTCCGTAAAATGTTGTTTCGGTGTAGTGAAAATATGGCAAATAAAACATTTGGCAAATGAAAAAAGTTCAAAAGAGGCTTCTACCAATAGCAAAAAGTTATTTTGTAAATCGGCGAAATATAGTTCGGTAAAATAATACCTATGACACATGATACTTCGATGATCTAAAAATATGTAAAATAATGCATAGGTATAGCAAAAAAGACGTCGGTCAATAGTTTTCGGTAAAATGAAATTCGAACTAAAAAAAATCGGAAAAGTGATCAGTTCCCAGGAAAGGTACATCATGGTCGCCGGATTTTTTTTTCAGGGCGTGCATCTTTCATAAACACGAAGCGAGCTCTATAATTTTTGAACTTCAATTCGGATCAGTCTCGCCTCGAATAGAATAGGTTTTAATTTATTCATACATAGGTACAAAAAGAGGACTAACTGTGTTGATTTATATAAAGAACTGAGTAGGAGCGAGCGAAGCAAGCTCAATAATATTAGCACCACGCCTAGGTTCGATTAGATTTTCGGAAATAGGAGCTCGGCACTTTAGAATCGAGAGATTGCAGAATGCAAGAGCGAGTGAAGCAAGCTCGAAAATTTCACGATCTCGCCTCGTATTTAACTACCTACCTACCACCTACCTATAACTAAAAAATGTCCGAAAACGTCGAATATGACGTTTACGGACTTTTTTAGTTTTGAATGTTTTTACACCTATAAATAATTTGATGCCAGGGAGGCGTAAGTGCAGTTTCTTGCAGCCCACTCCCGGCGCCCATGTGTCGTGTGATATGTATAGAAAATAGAAAAAATAGAAAATATTTTATTGTCCAGGTAATACAGTAAGCATAAATAGATTAACAACAAGTTGAGACGACATATGAGTAGCTTAAATACTACCTACAGCTAGTTACAAATATTATTTGCCAGTGAACCCCAAACTAGACAGTTAGTCTGTATCTTGGGGTTCAGGATACGAATACAACAGTGGAGACTAGAGAGGTGCTTTCAAGTATGGTATTTTATGAGTCTATGTATGTGTAACGTTTGTGTAGTGTCTGGCGTGTGTGTGGGGTGTGTGTGTGGTGTGTGTATGTGGCGTAAAATGTGTGTGTGTAAGTGTGTATTTTGTTCCCCATACAATATACTTCGTTTGATTCAGTGTCAGGTCAGGGTCGTTATATTAATTGTTCCGAGTCATCATAACCAGTAATATGCAGCATTTTCTTAACAATTTTTTTGCACAAAAACTTAGCAATAAAAGATCGCAGAATATAAGAGCGAGCGAAGCGAGCTCGATAATTGTATGATCTGCCTCTCGGATTGGTCTATATTCTAATTTTAAATAGGTACTAGGAGTACTACGGATATTTTTTTATGTCTGAATAAAGCGGGGTAAAATTGTAAAGTCATTATCATTGTATTTTATTCCACTTAGCATTCCCATTATTTACGGAGCTGAGATATTGCCATTGCCAGCTGCAGGATCAGGTTGGCCGCCCCTAATATCTGGCCTCTTCGACCTTCGGGAATGACCGCCACTGCATGTACCTATGTAACTAATAGGTGGGTTCGTGCTAATATAGCTACGTAAAAATCAAGGATTTTTAAGAATAAGAAAACCAACCTTTTAAGATCGAATTCGGAGCTAACCTCACCAGGGTAGGGCACGTCTGTTAAAGGTATAAAGTAAGGCTTCTCAGGCTTCACGACTAGGTTCGAACTCGCCACCACAGACGCATGCTGATAAGAGTATTCTTCAGGCTCGTACTCATATTCTTCTACGTCAAAATCATTGTTTTCGGTCTTTTCACCAGTACGATCAATCTGAGCTTTTTCTATTTGTTTATCTATTTCTTCTTTTTTCCGCATGAATCTGAATAACAGTAAAATCACCAACGTTAACTTATTTATTGTGTTATATCTACTTAGTAGGAACATACACAGAAACAGCAGAAACCACTTTTTTAAAAGTCCTCGTCGCTTCAGTGAGGCTGGATTTGGCGAGGCATGGAGTGCCGTAGCCTCGCCGGGGTTTGACTTTTAGACCGTGTGAGACACAATAGACACTGCGCGACAAGTCACCGATAAATTGTATTATAGCGGCCGCGTGATTCGAATAGGTTGGAATTTGTTGTCAGATTTGTGCGGTAGCTGTCCATTGGCAAGTCCGCTTTTCGATTCAGTCTATATTAATAGATCCTGAGGGTTTTTTCTTTTTAGCTTTCATGGCATGGTTGGTTCATCCATAAGGTTCTTAGCTAATATGTTAGGATGGTGCGTAATTCTTGCCTTGTATGGATTCATTTTGTGTTTTATTTCTTGCTTAAAACAGTGTTTTATACCATGGTGCGATCGTTATCATTCGTAGCATTTTAGATTGGAATCTTTGCAGGATTTCGATATTTGAATTTGCTGCTGTGCCCCATAGTTGCAGACCATAGCACCAGACGGGTTTGATAATGCATTTATATAGGAGTAGTTTGTTCGCCAGTGATAGTTGTGACTTTTTGTTCAACATCCAGTACATTTTTCTGACCTGCTGTCCCATTGCCAATCGTTTGGTGAAGATATGTTTTCTCTATGTGAGTTTGTTGTCAAGGTACATTCCTAGATACTTGGTCTCGTCAGCTTGAGGGATTTGTACCTCATTTAGTGTGACTGGTGGGCGGTGGAAGTGTTACGTCGGGTCGTGAAAGTCACTTGGACCGATTTTGATTCATTTGTCTTAATGAGCCAGTCTATAAGCCAACTCGTTACGCCATCAAGCTGTTTTAGAGTTTATGGGTAGCTTTTTCCGAAAGTTCATCCGATGACAGGATGGCTGTATCGTCAGCGAAAGTTCCCGTTATAGTCACCTTAGAGGTGGGAAGATCAGCAGTATAAATCAGATACAGGATGAGACCCATAACGCTGCCCTGCGGCACACCTGCATGGATTTTGTGTAGTGGTGTTATATATCTTCACCTTGCTTCACAAAGAAGTGTCTGTTTTCCAAATACGATTTAATGTACTTAAAGTACTCTATTGGAAGGGATTTTTTGATTTTATATGTGAGTCCATCATGCCATACGCGGTCAAAAGCTTGGGAAATGTCCAAGAACGCAGCTGTGCAGTATTGTTTCCGTTCAAAAGCTGCATTTATGCTGTGAACAAGCCTATGGATTTGTTCTATAGTCCCATGATATTGCCTAATTGGTGATCAGGGACCAAATTATTTTCTTTAATGATCGGCATTAATTTGCTGAGGAATAGGATTTCCATCACTTTACGACGGTATTGGTAGTAGGATAATAGGTCTGAAAGATTTAACATCTTCAGAATTTTTACCTGGTTTAGGAACCATTATAATTTGTGCCACTTTCCATTGTCTTGGTATTGCTGATCTCCTCAGGATTTAATTGTATAGATAGGTTAGGAAACGTACACCTTCCTTGGGCAGTTTTCTCAAGATTTTTGCAGTGGTCAAATCATACGATGGTGTTTTTTTTATCAAGTTTTTTGATTGCTTGTTCGACTTCGTATTTGGAGAATCCATGTATTGGTAGATCTAACTGATGATTTTTATTTTAAAAAATTGACACTGGCTCGGTCTGAGTAGATCCTTGATCAGAGTTAGGAAGGAATACACTTTTAAGATGCACAGCAAATGCCTGCGCTTTTTCAGAGTTTTTGTTTGCCCCTGCTGTTATCTGCTTTGCGTATGGTTGATTTATAATCGGGCGCTTCAGTTTCTGTGTCGCCTTCCATAGTGAGTAGTCAGATGCAGCGCTAGCGTCTAGATCCCTTAGGTGGTTTTTGACATTTTGATTTTCGTCATCGCTTAGTAATTGTTTCAGCTGTGATACCAGTGAGTTTAGAATGGTTTTATCTGTCGGATGTCTTGTTTTCTGCCATAATGTTCTAGCCGTACGTTTCCTAGAAACCATTTCTCTAATATTAATAGGATATCTTTGTACATTGGGTATTGTATTTGAGGTTTCAGGTGTAGCAAGCCAAGCAGATTGCTGGATACAATGATTGAAGTGTTCGACAGCTTCCTCTATGTCTTCATCTGTTCTGTGGTAACTTCATATTTAAAGATGCTGATACCGACTCTCGGAAACAATTCCAGTTTGTTTTATTATTATGTAGTCGGCATGCATTTCCTGCTAGTGTTATTTTTCTCTTAAGCAGTAACTCAACAGAAGAGTGATCAGATGAAAATTCAGACATTGGTTTGCATGTGAAGTATGTGCCTGCTATGCCCTTTACTATCAGCAAGTCTATCAAGTCTGGTGTCTTCCTTGAGTCTGTGGACCAATAGGTTGGCTCACCAGATGATATGTATCTATGGTTTAGGTTTTCACGAGCCCTATGCAGCTGTCCGCCCTTCGGTGTTACTGTACGTGAGCCCCAGTATCTGTGCTTAGCATTGTAGTCACCTCCAGCCACAAATCGGTGTCCCAATGTGTAAAAAAAATTCTCATAGTCTTCCGTTTTTATATTATGTTTTGGTGGGCTGTACACAGCTGAAACTGTGAAAGCTCTAGCCCAGTCTTCAATCACTATATTTGTTGCTTGTATTTCGCTTGTGCAGTAATTTGTAGTCTCATGATGTCTGATGTTGTTCTTTATCAGAATAGCGCTGCCGCCATGTGCGGTACCATCAGGATGTGTCGTGTGGTATAATTTATAAGAACTTATATTAAAATGACTTTTCTTTGTGAAGTGGGTCTCTGAAATCAGTAGTATATCGATTTGGTGTAATTTTAGGAAAGCTTCCACCTCGAGGGTGTGTTGAGATAGCCCATTGGCATTCCAAATGACGATTTTTATGGAATCGAATTTGACAATCCTGTCGTAAGTGTTAGGACTAAGTTTGTCATATTAGTAATTTGTCGTATCATTTGCTTTAACAATATGATTAATTCTCGAGTGTTGTTTTGTACAGAGTCAGCCTGCGTGTTAGGATCATGTCTGTTAGTTTTTCAGTAAGGATGTCCTTGTCTGTTTCTTGGTTTTGGTTTTTCAACGGCTAAGTTGTCTGTTCAGTTTGTTGCTGTACTGGTCGGGGTCTTGGTAAGTAACGTCTTTTTGTTGTTTCAGGTTTGCCAGGTAATTGGATTTTTTGTAGTACTCTGTACACTTGACATCCCTTCTAATTAGCAGGGTGGTTTCCTTCGCATAAGATACATTTGACTTGATCAGATTCTAGCCTTTCGAAGGCAGTCTATTGACAGGTGATCTTCTGCACATTTTATATACTTCGGGTTTCGATGGCAATAAGTCTTTGTGTGTCCGTAGTCTTGGCATTTAGAACATTGGGGTATCTCACGCTTAGAACGGGGAGGTTCGAAGATCACTGCAATTTAGAAGACTTTTGAGTTGATATATACTACTGTTGTTTTCATTTGGTTTTAGTTCTATAATAAATATTGGTAATGGTTTTTGTGTTACTCTTTGTTTGATGTTCCAGATATTAACACAATCGTGACCTAACTCTGACAATTCCTCTTTGATTTCGTTGAAGTCCGTTGATGCCTATGCATCAACGGACTTCAAAGTGATCCTTAAAAACTCTATAGTTTTTAAGGATCACTTTGAAATTTCTCTCTTGTTTGTGCTTGTATGTATAGAATTGAGTGTCTTTTAGCTCGAGCTGTTTAACGATATGTCTATATACTTCTGATGTTTTTGGTTGTTTTTTAACTTTTTCATTGCTAAGCCTTCACCTTCAGTTCATAGCCATCCCGTGCGCGTTCGTTTAGCAGGCTGGTGAGTGGTTGTATATTCTCAACTTTATCAACAAAGCTAGGGGGAGGCTTAGTAGGTTTTTCCCTTTGCTCGCGGCTTGGTTCTTGTGTGTTGTCATCTTCGAGTTGTGCAAATCTGTTTGTGGCAGGAATTGGCTGGGCCCGAGATAGCCAGTATGTATTCAATTTTGTTTGTTTTGTTGGTCCTTTAGAACCTTCAGGGCTGGACCGTAATCTTTTCTTCACTGATACTACTTTCCAATTTACGTTAGTTTGGCTTTATGTGTCCTGTGCCATATTGTAATTACCACAACACAACAACTGAATGTTCATAAATAAACCTCGGTCTAGTTCTCTAACTAGACCGAGGTTTATTTATGAACATTCCTTTGTGGAATATTTTTTGTGTGAATACATTTGTAGAGCTGGTATTTGAGGAGTTTGTTTTTTGTATGTTATTAGATTCATTCATATTGGTTCCCACGAGTAGGGTCGATATAAATGGGCGCTACTGAGGTAACGCCCATTCTCAGTAGAAGGCTATGTACTCCGACGGGTCGCCTGATACGTCGAGTTGGTCGCTAGAGGCAGACTCTCCTGTCAGTCACTCATCCTTTTGGCACGATCCTCACCGTAGGATTAACGGGTTTTTTTTTATAGAGGTTGACCTTTCTCGCAGTCCAAATGGCGAACTTTAGACCCCCGTCTCTATGAAAGTATTCAAGGATTACGGTACTACTGGGGCGGCCCGTTATGGTCGCACATTGGTTTTTCTGTCGGGGTTGTCTCCCTTAGCTAGGAAGTTCGGTCTTAAGGCGCCAAATGCTCGCCTGCGCCCTTTTATTTTGCTATCAAAACCAGGAGGTAGATGTTGTGTACAAAGCCCGTTATAGGTCATGACCAGAGGTCGGAGTAGGTAGATTGATTTAAGGTGAATGCGCAGTGGTAGACCGCGAAATTCAAATTTTCTTACGTTTTTGCAATTTTCAGGTCAGTATCAGGTTGTATCCTGATCAAAATGTGATTTGCGAATATAACAGGTACGTGTTTACAGAACTAAGTCATTAGAATGTCTAATATATCTCTTATAAGTTAGATTTCTTCCACAAGCACTTTTCCATAAGAAATTTGTTCTTATGGAACAAATCTAACTTACAAAGATGTATTATTGATTATAATGATTATAAATCTGTAAATACGTACATGTTATAGTCGCAAATCATATTTTGATCAAGTAACAAGCTGACACTCACCTGAAAATTGCAAAAAACGTAACAAAGTTTGAATTTCGCGCTCTACCACTGCGCATTCACCTTAAGGTCGTTGACGTCAAACGTAGAGGATAATATGGATATGCCTCCAAAATACCGGAACTTCATATTTATTGTGATATTTGTTCCGGAATTTTGAAATTAGCACGAATTTGTGTTTAAGGTGAAAAACGTATTAATAATATCAATCTACGCTACCAGTGTTAGCTAATGGTGAAAGCAATCAGTATTTTATTTTATACAAAAATACCTTGGAATAGTTACACCGTATTTTGTCCCTTACTGTTGAATTAGAAATGACGCTTGACAGTATGAGACAAAACTTAGACAGGGCCTTTTGTTTATTTATCTCATGTTCATCTATGTTCACAACGCATTGGCTTGTATCTACGGACATCGATGTGTTAGCCTATCTGTATGTTTTTTATTTTATTTTATTCCATAATTCCAATTCCGGAACTTTTTCCGGTACTTCCCGCAAATTATGGATAAAATGGCATGTCCATATTATAATATCTTGACGCAAGTATATAAAATCTACCTACTCCGACCTCTGGTCATGACATTGCCCGAGGAATGGGACGACCCACACGGTGTGGGACGTGTAATATAGGACTTTAAGGTGCGCGTCGAATAGCCCAGCTTTGTACACCCAGGCGTACGCTAACGGTTTTTATCGGCTTTTTATAGGTCATTGGTATGGACCACCGAGGCCGATACACCTCCCCCCCCCCCCCCTAGAATGGATGAATACATTCTAGGATTACTAGGGTTCGATTCAATGGGATGTTTCAAAGAAGCACCATGTCAAATGTAACGTGCGTCTATTTAAAATTCTAGAGTATTCACTAACCTTTGTGTCGTATGTATATTTTGGGCAACTTCCTCAGAACTAATGTCACCTTCATCCATAATCATTTCATCTTGTATTCGTTGTAAACTTCTAAATTGGACTTCTAAAAATACCTTTTCTAGCAATGCCTGAAAGTTTTCATGAACATTCAGATAAATATTAGGTAATTAGTTTCTGTAAGTAGGTAGTAGGTTTGTATCTAAATGACCTACTTCGTAAAACATCTCTCCTATGGTGATAAGATTTTCACGGTGGCCCTCTATGTATTTATTAGTTCCTTTGTTAATTGTAATATCCTGGCACTCCAAGTTTACAATGCCAGACTTAGCAATTATAATATCCTTTTTCGGGGACTCGTACCACGCCGGTACCTGTTCTATCTTCTTCAGAGTTTCTTCACCGCTAATAAGTTGACCAAAGGCTACATATTTGAATGCCATCCAGTCTTGTGGTTGCAATAAAACGAAGAATTGTGTTGAGCAATCAACATGTCTGGAATTAACAAACCTTTCAGAATTAACTATGTTGCATCTATCATCGATCTTGAACTTTTTTAAATGAATATTCTGCATTTAGAATGCAAACAGCGCCTAAACGGCCAATTTAGAGAACGAAGTTGCAGACGTCGCAGATCATTGCCATTCGAATTCGTAAGTTTATGTACTTAAATGAACGGTCTTTTGTTTTTCAATCTGGAGCTCCAGAGATCCACTACACTCGACCCAGTGATTTGTTTGGCCAAGGGCGTGAACCTATATATGGATTAAGAATTGTAATCGTACCTGCCATCATTGGCCATGGCGATAACACCTCGTCTATCATGCGGTACAATAAAGTTTTCGCAGCTAAGGTTCGTTTCTTTGAGTCCGAATCCTCCACACTGGATCCAGCCGTCTTTCACTATGCGATGTATCGGAGTTCCCGAATAGCCCCCCTTTTTTTCATTACAGAGACGAAGGAAATTCTCGCAAGTAAGAGGCACTATGTCAGAATATAGCTGGAAGTAAAGTTACCACTTCAAATGGTCATGTTGTCTCGCACATGAGTCAGTACCTACACTCAACACAGTCTAGGTATCAAGTCAATTCTATCAGCTTAATTAACTTTAAGAAGTACTACCACACAAAATTTTGCACCTTGCATGCTTAAATTAGAATGATTACATTTTAATATTTTATGTACTAACATTAGGCTAATTTTATTGTTGCTAACGCCTATGGATTTTTATCGGAAATAAATTGATTTGATTTGGTTTGATTTAATAATTGTTAGAAATAAAAAAAAAACCTAAAATCTCAAACATTTTGAAATAAGGAGGGAAAAGTTCACTTGGTCGCAGCGTATATTGGCGTTTTGAACCGTAATAACTTTTAAAGATCTCTCTAGAAATCATTTTCGCTGTCTTGTTGCGTCTTTGTTGTGACTTTGGAACGTTTTGTGACATCGTCATTTAACGCGGGAAGAGATGCTGAGGGCTTTAGATACGCTGGCTTGAAACAGCCAAAGCAGTCAAGCATAATTTGCCGATTATGGGCGAGTTACAAGGATAAAGGAGATCTTGCTAAACATCCATCAAGGAAAGTACAGGGTACTACTCTGAGACAAGATCGCTTTCTGCTAAATGCTGCGAGGAGGTTGCCTCCTATGACGGTTCGCCTGCCTCAGCACCAAGTGAGTCATCAGTGACCAAATCGCCAGGAGAAGATTGTATAAGTTAATCTTCGCGCTTGCAGACCGATTAGTGTTCCACTTCTTCGACGCGGAAATCGAGGGTACCTATCGATTATTGTGGGCTAACGCACATTTGCACTTGAGCGACACTCAGTGGACTCGTGTTCTTTTTCTGATGAGTGGCGCTTTGAATTTCATCGCGATTCAAGAAGAGTGCATGTTTGGCGACTTCCTGGTCGCCAGAGACGATCTGGCGACCAGGATGTTAAATGGAAAGTGATGGTGGAAGCAGATCCATCGTAAACCATGAGGCATAAAATAGTGAAAGTGTATTGATAACAATGGTACCTACATTTGCGTTAAACCAAATTATGTTAAAGATATATGAAACGTTTGCGCATTTATCATTAGCAATACAAACAACAAAACATAGGTAGTACCTAAGTACTATTATCTTATGTAAGTAGGTTAATCTTACCATAAATATCATCGTCCCAATATTCGTACTATTGATCATAATTTCAAGATACGCAGAAGGTCTCTGAAAAACATAAAATACTATAATAATGTAAACATTGGCCACATTTGAGCTCACGCTCGTAACCCATAGGCCACGTACACCCACCCCCACACACCCCGTACACTAGATTGTATCGAAAATAGTACTTAGTGGCAGTAGACAATATGTCAAACTGTTCACATGGAGTCCATACCATCCATACGGAAAAACGTGTTCAGGGTGGCTACTCTCGAACTCCGTCAACGAAAATACGGGCCCGTCCGAAAATAGTTCGAAACTACGAAGTGACTCCTACAGCTGATTAATTAACTTTTTTGGACGGGTAAAACCACATAGGGAGTAGGGACAGCTGTCAAATCGTGTAGTAATTCATTCTTAGTTTGGGCCCCAAAGTAATCATAGGTCCGTAAGTGATACGGAGTAGGAAACGCTCGTAACTTACACCGAGATTACGGATTTCGTGCTTAGAGAGTAGGCCCCCAGGATACATTTTTTAACGTATCCGTACGAAGTTCCCACAGAGAATATCGCGCCTCGAACAGAGAATGCTGCGCCTCGAAACGATTTTATCGAATACGACACGCAGAGGCGCTTATGTTCATGTTGTCTCGTTCACACGACTCGTCCATTCGAAAATCGTACGCACTCGCGCGCGTGCCCGCAGAAATTTCCCTTGTGCGTTATTGCGATATCCAAAAATTAGAATTTTTTTTTAATAAAGAATCGCAACTTTTTCCTTATGAACCTATGTCTACGGAGGATACAAATTTATAATTCGAATCTACGATTGCAAGTAACACGAGCCCTTGTCACCGCCGGCGTACCAGCTGTATTAGAACCAAACGGCTTGGTACGTGACGATGGGAAGAGACCAGACGGCATGACGTTATTGCCTTGGAAGGTGGGAAGACCTCTGGTGTGGGACGCAACATGTGTCGACACCCTTGCGCCATCCCATGTTCCTAGCACGGCGGGCTGTGCTGGCGCCGCTGCTGCTGTTGCTGAGACCCTCAAGCGGCGTAAATACTGTAACCTTATGGGTAACTACAGTTTTGAGCCGTTTGGGGTCGAAACGCTCGGGTCATGGGGCCCGAGTGCACGTCTCCTCTTTAAGGAAATTTCTCGCCGGCTGGTCGACACTTCACGTGACCAGAGGGCTGGGTCGTTCTTTGGCCAAAGAATTAGCATTGCCATTCAACGTGGCAATGCTGCCAGTCTTCTGGGCACGTTTCCTGATGACAGCGATGCGGAGGAATACTTCGACGCCTAAGTGTCCTTTTGTTTTTTGTATTTATTTTGTATATCGTAGTTTTAATTATCCAGATTAAATATTAACAGTAACACAATAGAATAGTAATCCTTATAATTAAAATATAGATATCCACTGTGTTCCTGATTCTTATTTCATATGTGTTTTCCGTCAATAGCTCCTAGGCAATGAGGAAAATTTGCGTTTTGTTCAAAACCCATAGCGATTTCTTCCCATTGTGTTTGTAGTTGGTATTAGAAGTTCGTCTTCATCGCACAACCTGTTGCCAAGTATCTCAAAGAAGAATACATCATTAAAATATTAATAACTTTTTTAAAATTAAGATTTTACTGTTTTAGCCAAGAAGACTGTTAAAAAATGGACGCATATATCAGGGATACTTTTATGAAGTCAGAAAAAAAATAGAAGGTCAAAAAATGTCTGGATACGGCTGATGCTGGCGCTAGTTCTAAATCTGATGACTCCAATTAAAAATAATGAACCACAAGTACAACCAAACAAAAGTAAAGCACCTGTGCGAAAAAGATTGAGTTCAAATTTATCTCATATTGACGCTAAAATGATTAAATTTATGGATTCGTATTCATCTCGAGTTGAACCAATCAACAGATGTGTCTCATTTTTAACGAGTTAATTCCAACGCTAGACTTATTAGGAGTTATTCAACTGATGAAAATAATAAAAAAAAACAGCACATACACAAGAATCTCAAAATTCATCACTACATACTAGGGGATATTTTACTTCGAGCTACTGAGATAATAGAAATACATCTACAAGATACACGTATCCTGCAGATTCAAGTCCAGTCTCCCAAGATTCAACGTTATCTATCTATTTGGATAACTGCACTTTGGATTACACTACATTTTGATTTGTCTATTGTAAGATAAAAAATAATACTTTAAAATAAAAAATAACCAACTAGTTACTTAATCGGATGATTGCAATATTGTTCACTTTGTTTTGATTTTGATAATTTTGCGTAAGAATATATTTTTCTTAATAAATACTTATCGTGCTTATGCAGTCTCATATTTGTATCAGTACACTGTTGGGTAGAATTCTCTAGCCTTGATAGTAAAACATCAAAGGTAGTTGACATGCGGAAATAATTAAAAATCAGAATTTCTGAGGCTTTGGAAAAAAACATCGAATCTTTTTTCTCGATGAGGACCAGTCTTTAGAAAAGGATGAGCCCAATAGATACCTCCTAGGACGCTGCTTGCATATTATCACCGTCTATAAAACCAATATAAAAGTAGTAGGAACACGTGGATCCATGACGGCGCGCACTATACAACTGCTGCTTTTTAAGTTTCATTCGATTTTAAACCGAAGTGTCTCGTGCGAACGTTTTTACCGAATGCGTGAAAAAATCGAATCGAATGGTCGCCGTGTGAACGTGGCCATAGTCGTCAAGTTAGCGTAATTCGTAGCTCATTCGGTTACGATGACCAGTTAAGTTTTTGACGACTAACCCATAATAACTTCATGTTGTCGGTTACAATTCCAATATTCGGATACCGGCAATCGGTCACCCTGGGTCATCATACCGCTGGACTACTGTCCAGTTTTGGATTTTAGACATCTAGTCTAAAGCTCGCTTTACACTCACGGCGTGAACACCTGTCTGCGAAAGCCGTGAAACACGAATGTAGTTGGTTTCGCTTTCGCGTTTCGCGCCGTTCCCCGAGCGGTCTCGTTTTTTTGTCCCGTGCGCGCTTGATTCACGGGGCGCGAACGCGAACGCACGCAGTTCGTCGCAGTAGCCGCCCTAGCGCATGAAACGTAATCGGACGTGGACCTCCGTGTTTTAAAATTAGGTTTTTGAAAAATTGGGTACAATGTCGTGGAATAATGAACTTGAGAGAACACTGATTGAGTGTTCTTTTTCTCCATCTCTGTTTTTTTCTTTGTAATTTTGAATACCAATAAATATAATTATTTTAGTACCCTAAAGTACAGAGCGTCCCAGCTGCGGCTACAGCCAATTCGTCATCCATTTCTACGAAGATTGCGATCCAAACTGATTCGCGCGCGGGTATAGAGCGGGCTCGAGATCAGTTACTATATTAATACCTATAGTGAATAGAACTAGAAAAGGTAAACTTACACCAATTGACCTTATATAATCGGTAAACAACGTAACAGCCTCAACATGATAATCTGGTTTTATGTGGTAAATATATTTCTTTTCGATCAGTTCTTTTAATTCATTTTCTCCGCCAAGAAACTGTTCATTTTTAATGACAGCGACTTGTTTGTTCAAGCAATAAGCCTCACCACCATATTGAATTTTCAGCTCATTCCATGTTTTTGGCCATTCCCCGCTTGACACAGCTAAAAGCAATATTTGTTGTGAAATAAAAACAGGCTAGAATGCACTAAGATAGCCCGCGAAATATATTTTTTTACGTTTTCTGCATTTCATTAAAATATTGTTACGCGCTAAAGCTAAAGTAATGTCTGTATTAGTTACCACTAGCGCCATCTAGTATCGAGTAGCAGAATTAATTAAGTCAAGATCCTTCTAGAAATTTCGATGCCAGAATCTTTTAGAACTATCAACATCTGTTCAGTCGGGACCGGTTTGTACTCGAACATTCTAGATGCTTCTACAGTAGAAGTTTCTCGAATGTTCCTAGGGCCCTATAAAAGGCCGGAACGGATCAAGACCCGGCAGTATTGAATAGGCGAGAACATCTGAAGCGATCTTGAAGTGCGACTTAGAGTGATCAGTAGTGCAAATGTGTTTTGAATTTGTGTGTTTAATTAAAGTGTCATTTTTGGTCATTTATATTGGCAGTTTTTAATTGTCACGAACCCCAAGCTAGTAACAATATGATTCGCTACCTATTTCGTGAAGTCATTCAATGGGATTAAATGAACTTGAGGGTTGTATTGATGATTTTAATGATTATAATTCTTCAAAGCCTTATTTGTTACGGTCGCGAATCATATAATTATAATGACCTGCAAAAACTTAAGAAAATTTGAATTCAACTACGTAAGCTGTAGTTCCAAATGGTTAAAATTGACGAGTGTGTTGTCACTACTTTGTTTAGATAATTTAGTAACGTTCTCCCAACTTGTAATTTCTCCTGTAATTCACTAGTTAGTGTTTAGGCGCAGGTACCTATCTACATACATCATTGAGATCATTTGTGGGGTACTTTAGTGTCGTTGATACCTAAAGGTAATCGTATGCAAAATGCGCGCTGCTCTTGCACGGACGCCAGCACATCAACCTACTACAATCTGTCAAATTTCTTTAATAGATTTTCAACTTTAACACTATAACTTAAGGTTTAAAGTTGATTGGGAAATTTTACTGTTTCGGGTAGGTTGAAGTGCTGGCGTCTGTACGTTGAATTACGGACAACGGCCCATCTTACTACTACTAATACTACATAGAGGCATTATATTATACGTTTAATATTACTCTTTATGACTGGAGCATCGAAGTGTTTCGATCTATACTTATGTAGTCCTGTTACTAGTTTCGCGCAATAAATAAATTCCTTTTCAGTTCTCGTCCCAATCACCGTGAATTTCACCCGGTTTGAGCTAGGAACTTTGCCTTTCTTGGGTGGTGGGTATACTGGGTTCTTCGCAGAATTATGACCATATTTATACGTGCTAGTATATGCGTCTTTTATAGTTCTTTCCCATGGGTGACGCGGAATAGTTGCTTCTTTGGGAGGAATCCCAAGCTTAGGATTAAAACCCGACATCTTTGTTTGTAAAAGGTTTGACTGTTTATAGTAAAAAGTACTCTGTGGGTTTGACCATAGATAAAACGCTAAATGTACAAGGTTTGACTGATTTGGATTTTAGCGTATCTAGACCGTAGACAGAGAAACTAACTAGACTTCTAACAGCTAATTTCAGATTTATTTGCAATGATTTGGTAATCTTTTTTTTTGTATAGTGGCCAGTTACCTACTTAGTAAAAGGTAATCATGGAATTAGTATGTACTATTAACAGCTAGGTATTTGAATAGGTAGGTAGGTTTAGCTGTTATAAAAAGGACATAATATTTTGTAACGCTACTAGGTACACACTTAACATTTTTTATATTTAAAACAAACCATATCAATAATTTAGTTTTAATTGAATTTAGTTTTTTCATTGTTATCTATTCATTTAGTACCGAAATAAAAAACAGCTTTATATTTGAGTATCTACAATATTTTTTTTTTTTTTCAACTACTTATTTTAGTTGCATAACAACTAAAACTAGTGTTCGTAAGATTAGCATGTTGTAATCACCTGTTCATAGGATACTCCAACAAAATGTTATCTTATTTTTGAAGTGAAAAGTAATGTAGGTAACTTTATTTAGTTTCAGATGAAGTAAAGCAACTTGACTTAGTACACAAAAAAAATGCTAACTCCCGCTGCTAAACTAGAGTAACTAAAAAATCTCGACATTTTCCAAGGTTTTAACAGACAAAATACAATCAAGCTAATTCAACAGCTTTAGAAAACGTTACCTGTATGAATATCTCAATAGATTTTTGATATCTTTCCTAAATATTCTTTTAACAGTTTTTCGTCATTTGTGTAAAATGAGGTTTTTTGAGTTACTTACCGGAATCTTCATCTTGTGGTGCGATATGTGTGGGTATAACGACGACATTTGACTGTAGATAACGAAAGTTAGCACTTCATTTCACAAACGGATCCCTAGCTCGAAAAATAGTGTTCACTAACCCGTAATACCTGTAAGACCTATCCAACGACAACTACACCATGGGATAAGCGAGAAAAAACAACACTTTACGTGTGGAGGAGGCACACCAAATTTTTTTTGTTATCAAGATTTTATTTTACTTACTACTCACTTTGTCGGCGTGACTAAATATGTACCTACCTATATCCATCCAAGCCAATTTACAGCTTTCTAGTAGAACTAAGAGTCTCTGAGATAAACTGCGGACAAATATCTTTAAAGTCATATTATAGACTAGCGACCCGCCCCGGTTTCTCTCGAATGTACAGACGCCAGCACATCAAGCTACCCCAAACTGTCAAATTTTCCCAAATGAACAATAACAACAACCTTATGCCTAAGCAATAAAGTTGAAAATCTATCAAAGAAATTTGACAGATTGGGGTAGCTTGATGTGCTGGCGTCTATTCAGTATATGTGGTGGAGGTCATATGTCTACCCGCGGTGGAGGTGGCATGGCATCTGGCATGCCAGCCGCTTTAGCGATTAGGTAATAAAATTTTGATAAATCTTCTAAGATATTAATTATAATTATGTACTGTAAAGCATAATTTTGATCAACATTATGCACAACAATTCAAATTGGCTTTTCTCTACTATATTATGATTGTATTATTTTTATTACCTACCTATGTAATTGTGTTTAATCTTCCGGAAGAAAATCTCTAACGTTCCGTGGTGTTCCAAATCCGTTGCGTGGTTTCAAAGAAGTCAGCGGAGAAACCGGGAGAGACAGACCATTTTTTTTTGGGAATGACGTCTCGCATTTCAACCTATGAGGTTGTCGTCTGCTTAATCGGGCTTGCCTGTGATAATCGCAAATTATGATTACAAGCTAGGATTAAAAAAAAACTAGAGCGACTGCTCGCTAAAGCAAAGCGTCCCCTGCGTCGGAATCGAAGCGTACGGAGTGTACCTACGAAGCATCGGTATTTACAAAATGCCGATAGGGTGCGTCCACTACATTCGGATTTTGCATCGGCAATATCGGTATTTTCAAAGCAATCGAGTTCGCCTGTGCACGAGTATTCACAATAGGGAGGATAGTGACGAGGATATTGTAATCATTAGTTGTTTATTATCAGCAGAGGAGAAGAAAAACAAAAGGAAACGAAAGATGTGGGTTCATAAAATAAACTTAAAAAGGCCTATTTTCGGAGAATTTCATATATTAGATATATTTTGATTTATTAGAAGGTGAAAAAAGATTTTTTGTGCATATTCATGTCTCGAACCAAATTCTTTGAACTTCATTAGATCCTCGAACCGCACCTAAATAAGCAAGACATAAAGTTCACTGCGGATGACATCATCGGCAGAAATACCGATCTCTGGCGCAGTTATGCAGTGCACGCTGTACCATAAAAATCAATACAAAGCAATGAATCCTTTCAGTGGACGCTTAGCTTAAAGGCACCCCCGTGGGGTACGGACCTCGGTTTAGGGCATCGCTGGTAGAGGGCAGCAAGGGACAAATATTTCCCACAATATTTCCATAAGTATCGCCAAATTAATCAAAACAGTAAAATATTTGACAGCTACTTGCGACGTTGCCCATTTTCAGAATAAACGCTCATTACCGAACGAAATACACGGACGTCGCTGTCAAAATGTGAGGTAGGTACGGTGTAACAATGTCAAAACTGCAACTGACACTGACAGAGAGTGCTAAACGAATGCTTGCTTTACTTATTTATTTATTTCCAAATAGAAATCTGTTAGGATATTTACGGATTTTACATAAATCTATTAATTTTTACATTCAATTATGTGGTGTCAAGCAATATTGAGTAGTTAACTGAATTATATCCGTGCATTCAATTATAAGTTCTGCGAAACTAGGCTTGAAAATATGAATACTACACACTCGCAGAGCTTTTCTGTAATATGCGGAGAACTTTGCAATTTACTTTATCTGAAAGAATTCAGTAAAGATAAATTTAACAAACTGGTCGACGAATTGAATGCCAAACCTTATAAAGTGGAGTTATTTGTGAGGAAACATGTAAGCTTTTTAGGTTATCTTTGCCCTAACACTTTTTTATTTTACATTTCTGTTAAGTAAACATTTTATGCATATTACAGGATGCTGCTACATTAATGACAGCTCTTTGCTTAAACGTTAAGCCTGTCGATGATTTTTTAGCAGCGAAAACCTCACATTTAATAAATAGTATTGTCACAAAACAAAACTTACAATTCGATACTGATTATCTTTGGAAGGTGATCTCATGGCACATTGAATGCTTAAAGCAGTGCACGGATATCGTACTGCCTGATATTCTCCATAGTATGCAATGTATCTTACAATCTAATCCTCAAGCAAGTCATAAGGTGAGTGTTAATAAAAGTTTGGAACAATAGCAGTTTATAATTTATTCAAATTCCAGTCATACTTTCAAGTTTGGCCTTCTTTTTACTGACTGGCTAATCTTTTTGGATACTACATTTTTGTAACCTAATCTTGTGCTAATGTACCATAGTGTACTATTCAATACTAGTTGCTGATAATTACCATTTCATCTGATGTTCCTGTTGGAAATTATCCTATAGGACTGGCTACCAAGACAATAAGTAGTCTAGTCCTTATAACTTCAGCTATCTGCCAGTGAAAGTCCTGTCAAAATCGGTCCAGCCATTTCAGAGATTAGCCAGCACATAGAGACATAAAAAAAAGGTTTTTATGTTATTCCGAATATACTTTCATACGTATTTGGTAAAAATCTGTTATTTTGACATTAGAGACACTTCAAATTGATTTATTTATAAAGAAGAATATCCAATAATGCAAAACATTAACCTTTTACAGTTTACTGAAGAGTTAATAGGTAGCCAAGGAGTCCTCATAAGGCTTATTGACTCAACAAAGAGCGTGCAGATAGCCCAAAACACTTTACAAATACATTTGATAGCTTTAAAATGTATCATATGTATTATATCCACTTCAGATGATAGCAAAAATGATACAAATGTGGCTCCCGAGCTAAAGGAGTTGATATCTCAAATAGTTGTGAAGTTTTTGATGAAGGGATATTCTAAGTCAAAAGATGAATTTTTGTATTGTAAGGTATGTAATTTTATTTATATTAATAGTAGCTTTTGCCAGCGGCTACACAAAATTATTCCATGGGTACATACTATGGGGATAAAAAGTATTCTATGTGTTATTCCAAGTTTCAGACTATCTGTGTGCTAAATTTCATTCAGATCCGTTCAGTCGTTGTTGCATGATTGAGTAACTAACATCTAAATATCCAAACATCTTAAGGTGAATGCGCAGTGGTAGAGCGCGAAATTCAAATTTTGTTACGTTTTTTGCAATTTTCAGGTGAGTGTCAGCTTGTTACTTGATCAAAATATGATTTGCGACTATAACATGTACGTATTTACAGATTTATAATCATTAGAATCAATAATACATCTTTCTAAGTTAGATTTGTTCCATAAGAACAAATTTCTTATGGAAAAGTGCTTGTGGAAGGAATGCAAAAAACGTAACAAAATTTGAATTTCGCGCTCTACCACTGCGCATTCACCTTAACATACAAACTTTCACATTTATAATATAAGTTGGATAACTAGAAGATAATATGATTGTATCAAATTATTTCAATTTGTTATTAGTTTCCTTTAAGCTTAGCTTAATTAATTTACTTTTCCTTGATATTCTTCTTCTTCTGCGTCAGTCCTTCAATGGTGAGGATAGTGACCGCATATGACATGTGGACCGTTCGGTAGATGCTGCCTTCAACAGCCCTGTTTATCCTATCTGACCATCGTGCCGGTACTCTACCTTGAGCATGTTCCTTGATACTGCTTACTCTAAAACCAGCAAATAATAAAGTGTCATACACTTTTTCTGTTACAGGTAATAATATCAGCACTAAGGGTACTGTCTCAGCTGTATTTCAATGACCCTAACATAAATATTCCTCTGCCTGAAGTGATTGGAATCTGTAGATATTGCATACTCTATGGTTTGGTGATGCAGCCTGGGCAGCCAGAAAAGATTATGCCAGCTCAACAGACCATAGCCATAGTGCCTGTTGTGCATACTCCTAACCCAAAGGGTGGAAAGGTAAACCAGTTTTATACTTCTAGCATAAGAATCAAAGTAACAATGCATACTTTCTATGGATTGCAAAGATTGGTTGGGGCTTTTGTTACTTATAGTTCTCGATTAGAACTACATTCGCAAGAAATAAACTGGAATCACTTCATCGCGCGTTGCTCAAGCCTTTTTTTTACAATTTCTATGCAATGAGCTGTGGATTGTGGTATATCACCTTAAAGGTAATTTTGTTAGCTTACAAAAGATATCAAAAACATTTAAAATTAATTAAATTTTCTGCCTAAATTTAGAGAATTATTGCAATAGGTCGAAGTTTTGGACGTCTAAATGAATAGGAAGTAATATGAAAAAATATTTTCTATTTTCAATTTATGTTATTTCAACTGAGGGAACACGGGTGGGTTTTAGTCAGTAAAAGTCTGACACGCCCTCCTAATCCACCGAGAGCGGGAGAAATTATTTGATGATTTCCCACCCAAAAAAAAAAAATGTCTTAATATTTTGTGTTACCTCCCCTGGCCCTAATGATTGCTTGTAAACGGTTTTTCATTGACCGAATGAGTTTCCTCATGGAATCCTGTGGGATTCCTGCCATTCTTCAACTAAAACAATGTTTAGGTCCTTATTGACGCTGGAGCTGAACATCTTCCTCGTACCCGCCTTTTCAGCTCGTCCCATATATTTTATGTTCAATTGGATTTAAATCTGGGCTGAGGGCTGGCCAGTCTAGTGTTGGAATCCCGACTACTACAAGGTACTATCTAGTCACTGCAGCGGTGTGGCAGCGGGCATTAACATGCATTAGCAGGAAATCTTCGCCAATAAACCAGTAGGGGAGCACATGGCCTAGCTGAATGTCGTTGATGTATCTTTCTGCGGTTAGCCCCCTCCACCAGGTACGAATATCAACTCCGTTTTTGCTTCAATAGATATCCCCGCCCACATCATACAGGACCCACCCCCGTATGCCATTGTTTCCGCAAAACAGCATTGTGCGAATCGCTCCCCCGCCCCGGTCTCCTATAGACTCTCTGTCGACAGTCGCTACCATGCAGGTACATCCTGGATTCGTCCGAGAACAGGACTCACCTCCTTTGCTCGATATCCCAATCTAAGTGATCGCGAGCAAACTGAAGCCTGGCTTGTCGGTGGGCTGGAGACAATTTAGGTTCCGTGGCTGGCCTTTTCGGGGTCAAGTTCGCTTCTTTGAGTCTTCCCCTCACTGTCCACTCATTGTCAGCCCTCCCTCGAACTTCTCTGAGCTGCTGTTGGACGTCCACGCCGTTCAGTTGTCGATTTCGGAGAGAAGAGGTGACAATAAATCGGTCATCTCTCACCGAAGTGCATCGCTGTCGTCCAGATCCTGGTCTCCGGACTAAGTTTCCAGTCTCCCTGAACCTCTTGTATACCTTCGAGACACAAGACTGGCTCAAATGAAGCTGTCGAGCGATAGTACGCTGAGACAATCCTTGCTGGATTAGGATGACGACTTGAGCGGCTTCTATAGGTGTGCTTTCCATTTTCTTTTCGCTTCAGTATTCCCAGTGACGTGAAATATTGGACTGAGTCTCCATTTTCAAAAACGCCCCCTTTTTATAGGGTTTCAGGACTACCAAACAATATGGTGTTTTGTTTTAAAAATTGATGTTCCATGACATAAGGTGGACATCTTTGGTTATGATATTGAAAGAGGTTGAAAACTAACAAAATTGCCTTTCAAATGATATGCCACAATCCATAGTTCCTTGCATAGAAATTGTAAAAATTTGTTTCGAGTAGCAGACGATGAAGTGATTTCAGTTTATGGCTCGCGAGTGTATAAGCAACCGTATGTGTGTTTTCAAAGAAATTTTACATATCAACAAAAACTTGGCACAGTTATAGTAACTATGACTAGCTTAGCTATTAATTAGCTTTCTGAACTCTTTCTCCATATAAACTGTTTATAAGCAGAAAGAGTGCAGTTAGCTAATATATTTGATTTAAATGAATTAGGTTCGAACTTCGACCACTGGGCGACCACTAGTATCATTAAATAGACAATCCTATATCATATTGGGTGTTCTATTTATATCCCTCTATCATAAAATCCATTTTGTGTACTTTTAACTTATTATTTATTTTCCAGAAACAAAAACTGCGGAAGCAAAGAAATAATGCAATAGAGAGCTTGAAGAAAGAAATCCCAGTGACGGACCGCAGTCTTATGAAAGATGTTGATAGTTTTGAGAACAACTCTGCATACAAACCAGCCAGTCGAAACTACTTGGAGCCTCAAAATGCCAAGAGTCACTGGGCATTAACCAGTGATTCTGATATGTCTGATGTGGAAAATAGTAAAGAAGTAAAACTGATTGCTTTGAAGTCTAGAGTGAGGCAGAGTGCTTCAAACCTGCTTTTGGTTTTGGTTAAAGTTAGTATTGATTTCAGTTTATTCTGTGGCTGAGTCTATGATTCTATGATCCAAGCCTATGAGCCTATGAGCTGAGTCTATGAGATGTTTTGTAAGGTGTGAATGAGACAACAAGCTAATTGATAATAGGGCATTTTACAATTCAATAAAAACTATTTTAATTTGAAGATTGGGACGATGATGATGATGATAGGACTCCCTTTTCCGCACGTAGACTCCCATTCGGTCCGTTTATTGGGACGATATATTTACCAGAAAAATAAAAATAAATTTATTTAAGTATATCCATTTTCTCAATTAAAAACGATTAAAATCAAATTTAGTTTTCGTTATTTTGAATTTACCGCCAAAACGCTTCTTACGATGACTTTTTATCACGTGACATCGTGACGTCAGCTTTGTGTAAACATCACCGGTACAAATAGGTAGGTACTTAGTTTGGCGCAGTTTTAGAAGAATTTGTGTACAAGTGCACCGCACACCAGTAATATCACTTTTTATTCATTAAAAATGTTGTTAATTATAAACCCGACATTCACTTGTTTACTTACTAACTACTTTAGTTTACACAAAGTTCACGTCACGTATGGTCACGTGATAAAAAGTCATCGTAAGGAATGTTTTGGCGGTATATTAAAAACAACGTTTTTGAGAGAATGGAGATAAATCAGTTTACTTGAATTTTTCTGTTACATATTTCGTCCCAATCTTCAAATTAGAATAGTTTTTAATAAATTGGAAAATACCCTTTTATGCACGACGACGATGACGATCAGCGGGCCAAACTTACGACCCGTTGGGTCCACCCAGTCCCTCAGAGGGATCCAATGGGTCATAAGTTTGGCCCGTTGGTTCCGTTGGCATGCGATGTCGCTTGCCATTAAGAGGGAGTCCTTCTTAATGGCAAGCGGTAGGCCCAGATGGAGCTAAACTCCTTCAACAAGAACTGGTCTTTCGCAGATTTAAACAGAGAGAAGTGGAAAGGGAGTATTGTCTTGTTTTCCATAAAATTGTTTGTACTATTATTGTTTTCCATAATCGTCCCCCCTCATAATATTTACTTGCACTATTATCATTTATATTAATAACGGTTGTCGTATCAACTTATTAGTCTTAACTTTTATTTGCCATAAAATAAGTTTCCTTATTAACATTTGTTTTAATCATTAGTAACACATTACATAATCAATACTTGATATAAGCAACATTTAATATAATTTAGAAACGTTTATTGTTTACATATGTTCTAAGTACTGTATTATATAATGTGTATTATTCAGAATGTTCATTTATAATAAAATTGATAGTCCTAAAAAAATTGCAAAAAATTAGGTTTTCGTATCAGAAACGATTCGCTGTTAATCCGATTCCACGCAGTCTTGTCTGCCCTACCCCTAGATTGTAATTTAGAATCGCGTAGGCGTGGAGGGGCGAGGCGGCCCGCGAGTTGAGGAGCAGGTGGTGACTGTTAAACCATCTGCGACGATAAGATCGCGTGGGACCGCCGGAGCTCCACAGCGTCGGAGCCGTGACAGAAACCATGCCTGCTGCATTTTGCATGCTCGCTTTCATGCTTACTTGCATGCTACATGTTGCATGCTTGCTTGCTGCATGCATGGTGTATGCTGCTTGCTTGCTGCATGCATGGTGTATACTGCATACTTGCTGTATGCATGGTGTATGCTGGCTTGCATGCTGAATGCTTGCTTGCAAGCTACATGTTGTATTCACGCTTGCATGCTGCATGCTTGCTTGCTTGCATGCATGGTGTATGCTTGTTGGCATGCTTCTTACAGGGAACTACACAACAAGTGAACTATCTCAAAACAAGTCTGTAGAAGAAAAAATATTGCCCGTGTGTGTGTGTGTGTGCGTCGTGTGTTGCGTGTGTGTCGTGTGTGTGTTGTCGTGTGTTATCTACTTCAGACAAAAAACAGTTTGTCAAATGCGAAACGGCTAGGTTAGATTAGGTTAGAACTGAAACCACACAACGCTAGATTTCCTCTTTTGCAAAGCAAGCATGCATGGTAGATTAGGTTTATTTTTAGGTGGGCAAATTAATATTATGGTAAATAAATGTTATGGAAAACGACATTATTGCAAATGAAAAATATAGCAAATAAATTTATGGATTAAAATTAATATGACACTTGATCGATTATGAGCAGAGGTCGGAATTAGGTAGAGTTATTTATGTACTTGCATCGAAATGTTGATATTAATATGGATCTTCCCGGGATTTCTGATAGACAATCCCGTGTGACCAACAATATTACAAATAAATAATAATAAAAACCTCAGAGATAGAAATTTGGCAACGTCGCGCGTGCAGTAGTTTAAATTGTATAAAAGTAAATAACTTTTTATTTAATAGATCACGGGATTTTTCTGCTCTTCAAAATTCATCCCGGGATTTGGGGCATATCCACTTTATTCTTTCGTTGTATGAAATCAGTGTTAAGTACATAAATAACTCAACCTAATTCCGACCTCTGATTATGAGTTATGACCAAAGAAATTAGTGAAAATTATTATTTTATGTAATTTTACCATTATGGAAACTAAAGCGTTATTTCTAATGAAATTATGGTATAATACAAGTATGGTATATAAAATAATTGCATTTTAAATTATGGCAAACACTAGTAAACCAGTAGGAAGGCCTGCAGTAAATAAAGTAAGGTTTTTGTTTTATATTTCTTTATGCAATGTTTGAAACATTGGATAAAGAAATTTCCATGCTTTTCTAGTCATAAACATCATGCGAAGAAGGGACGGGTCGCTAGTACTATAATACATCATGAGTACGCTGTTTTCAAGCAAGTAATAAGTGACAACTCAAGCTAATTTTCGCTAATATATTTTATAAACATTGAATGCGCAACCACTTTACCTGGTAAATATTTCCAGGTAAAACAAAAACGAGAGATATTTGGTTACTGGTGGGCCCTTTTACCGGATTCGCCGGATGCTGCCAACTGGGCTGCAGAGGAATCAGCTAAGAAGACCCTTGCGTACTGCGCAGTAACTGACCCTATAGCCAGTAGTCGGGCGAGTGTTCTGAGTGTCATTCTGGCGTTGTTGTCTAGATCCAGGATGTACTTGTCTCAGGCTGAAACCAGGTGAGCAGATTATCTTCTTTATTTCATTACTAACTTTTGCGTTTGCGTGGAGGTCTGAATTATCCCACGGGAACTAGCCCGCGAAATTAAAAAAAAACCCTAAGTTCATTGGTCCCATTGAATGACAATTTCATGATTCAAATGACTAAGTCATTCAGTGGGATTATATGAACATAGAGAGTTATGTTCATGATTAAAATTCTGTAAATACATACGTGTTTCGGTCGTGAATCATATTTTGTTCAACATACAGCCTGACTCTGACCTGCAAAGTGCAAAAAAACGTATGAATATTTAATATTATCTAATACCTTTAAACGAGCAATTCTTGTATAAATACAACGAGTAACATAATTAACGCTAGACCTCATACACTCCAATTAGAGTATTGAGTTAAAAGCATAATACGATGACCAAAACTATTTTTTCTTAAAGCTAACTGATATTATTAAGAAAAACGTGTCGACCCAAGCATTATTTTATGCATTTAAAATTGAGTCTTATTTCTTCTGAAATAAGATTGAATTTTTTTTGGATCAATCAGTGGCAAAATACATAATTTAAAAAAAACTTATATTAAAAGTTACTGAAATCGATTCAGTAGTCAATTAGGAACAAACTACTTTCAGGTCTTGCGTCCATTCTGTTACACCTTATATAAATAATTTGAATCTCGGAAACGGCTCTAACGATTTTCATGAAATTTTGTATGCAGGGGGTTTCGGGGCGACAAATCGATCTAGCTAGGTTTCATTATTATTTCATCTAGATATTTACCTTTAATATGGGGGAAGCCCTTAGTACTTGTGCATTTAAAATATTAAGTATGGCAGTGTGGAAAAGTTAGTGTGATGTCTTCGAGGATGTATGCTAAAAGGAATTAGAACTGTCCTGTGGGTGGCTTGACTTGTGCTTGTGCATTAGATTGCCAATAATATAAATCAGAAATCAGAAAGCTTTATTTGTAGACATAGGTCAAATTACAATAGTTTGCGAGATGTTACAGATAGGTAGATCCTCCATGTTTTGCCCAAAGGCGTACAAATATATTTATTACACAAATACATTGTCGAATTTATATAAAAACAATATTAATAGGTACATGCATATCAATACAAATTGCAGAAAATAGAATAAATTTCATTACATGTCAAATAGAATAAAGTTACATGCCATAATAATGCTAATTAATGTCAAATAAAATTCTAAATCGTCAAAATAGGTGAGATTATGTACAATTTTCTGAAGCAGTAACCATAGGTAACACGTAGGTTTAGCAGACACCCTTACACATTATACACCAATGGTTGCACTACTTTCAACATGGGTTGGACCACAGATTATTTTTGCATCTATAATTATGATTAGCTGGCTGGAAAAACACGTTCATCCATACACACACTGAAAGTTTTATTATTCCTGTTGGAACGAACGTATAAACCAAATAGTTTAAAGAGTGTCATGTTAGTTTAGAAATTCGCCACTATTGGCGCTCTAGTCGGGCAACTATCTTTCTTGGTCTGGTTATACACTTTTATACCATGCATTGTAATAACTATATTGGTTCTTTATGCTAACAAATATAATCTGCAGTTTACTTCAATCCTGGTTTATTTTATTCAAAACCCATCAATTCCCTATTCAGTTCTCTGTCATTTTATTTACAGTAAAAAAGAAAGCACCTCATTCATTCCGTTCTCGGAATCCCTGGGTTACATGATCACATGCTTGCACAAGGTCCTCTACAGTATCTTAGAGAGCGAGAGAAGCCATGCCGTCATCATTGTAGCCCTAAAGTGCTGCGCTGCGCTCGTGCAGGCGACGCCTTATCATAAGATGAAGGAGGGCCTTATCAGTCAGTTGGTTATGTCCACCAGGAAGTTTTTGGTGCATAGAGGTACGTTTGAAAAATTGGTATATCGGAAAACTAGTTTGGCCATGATTGGGGCAATAATAATAATCATCAACGTTTATTTGTATCAACAAAGAATTTTTAGAATCATATTATTATTAAGTACAAATAAAATAAAAAAACATACAAATAACATTAACTTGGCGAAATGTAGGTGTAATCTAAATCACCTTTGCCTAACCCTTCGGGGAAAACAGGCGCAATGATATGTTAACTGTGATGAACAATTAAAAAAAAACAACATATCATACATCATATTATTACAAACTTCGTTTCGCTTTTGCTCTGTCCACCTGTGGATATTTTCGGCTGATATGCTGATTTTTGTAATTATTTTTTTGTTCCTTCTAGTTACCTAATGTATATGTCGTGGCCATATCGTAGATTTGCTCACTTCATGAAATGCTCAAGAATTTCATGAAATTCTCGTCTTCCTCTGGTTCTTATATTACAGAAGACTGTCGACGTCAGGTTAACGGAGCCCCACTGCGTGGGGCTCCTATTTCTGTCTGCAGGGTTTAAAGGAACCTAACCAAACCGAACCTCGGGGTGCCCCTGACGTCGACCGTCTTCTCGAGAAAAAATTCTCGAGCATTTCATGAAGTGAGCAAATCTACGATATGACCACGACATATACACCATACAGTTAGATCATTGTCTTTTGCATAGCCTTTTGACATTTTACCAATACACCACAGTCAGAATGTCATATTAAGCAATGGTGGCTTTTTAGAATAACCTAGAAAGCCACCATTGCTCCAGAAAAATTATATGTATTAATAAAAATAAATACAATTTCTAAAATAAAAGTAGCCATGGCATTGTATTTATAAAAATACAATGCCATAAACAAGTAAGAATATAATATGTGTAATGTAATCTATACATACATACATACAGAGTGTCTGTTTGTAATATTAAAATAACCGCTTTTTACTAAATGCATATATGGATGTATACACGGTACATATATCAAAATATATTTTTAACAATTTTTGTCTGTCGGTCTGTCTGTTTGTTCCGGCTAATCTCTGAAACGGCTGGACCGATTTTTACTGGCAGATAGCTGATGTAATAATGAGTAACTTAGGATACTTTTATTTTAGAAATTGTATTTATTTTTATTAATATATACTTTTTTGTTAAATTCCACGCGGACGAAGTCGTGGGCACAGCTAGTGTAATATAAATTGTATGTATTCTATTCTATGGGACTTAGGTGCCAGAAAATAAAGCAATGATTATTTTATGTTATTTTCTGTTTCTGATGTAGAGATTTTTTGACACTATACACCAAACGAACACATTTCAGATGTAACACTACAAGTTGGTGCCTTAATCACAATGGGATGCGTTCTCTCCGTCGATCCTAAAGTAGAGGAAGTACTAAAAGCAATAGAGAAAGACGCAGTGCCTTCTAAAATATCTACCTCCATGAGTTCTTCCAAAATAGTTTATACAACCCACAAAGTTGATGCTGAAGAATGTGATGACTTTGAAGAAGGGTACTCGGATGATGAAATGTTCACCGCCGTTGATCACCCGTCCATAGAAAGCGGTGATAAAGAAATCGAAGAAGGCCATTATTTCAGGAGTTGGATCTTGGATATATGCTTCAAGAATATGGGTTGGATTTTTAGGGGAAGTGAAGTTGTGGTAAGTCTGTTTTTGATTTACCGTATGGGCACATTTCGACAGCACTTTGATTCCTGCACAAACGCCAATTTGTTTGGTGGTTTGATATCTAGTTGTTTTCACATTGACGAAATTAGTGAGAGATACAGTATTCTTAATTTTCTTATAGGTTGATCTTTGGTCCTTAACAGATTTAATCTGATATTGTTTAATATGTAGAGAATATGTATATCTAAATGGTACTGGTCTTTTTAAACATTTCCAAGTCCAAGTGGAAATTACCTAACGTTGATAACATTATTCGATTATCAACATTTCATGCATTAACTTTTATAGTGAACTGAACTTTGTTATCATTCTTGTTAAAACTAGATTCCAGTATTGTAAATCCGGATTTTTTACTTCATACCGGCTTATTATCTGGACACTGGATATAACTGGTTGAATATCTGTGAAAACACGCTGGTGATTGTAAATATTTTTTGTTTTTAAATCACACAAATAGTAGTTTGGTGTGCAAAACCAGTTAAAAAGGTCAAATCAAAAAGTAAAATAAAATTATGTTCATTAACTTCGGGCAGAGTTTTACCTATTGGATTTTTACATCTGGAATTGCTCAGTAAGTAGCAGCCTGGTGTCTGGATTTGTGCCCATTTGATAGCAATAGGCTCGCCCCCCTATTACATGGGACTTAAACATGGACTTAAAATTTGGGAGTACTATAGGAGACATTTTTAACCAGTGCGCAAACTGTAACCATGAATTCAGCATATGAATCTAGAGTCCCAGCACAGAAATTTTTCGCCGGTTCTACAAAAAGAAAAAAATCTGCTGTTCCATACATTTCGACCGCATAGGTATTGCATTTTTCTATAAAACAGCAGATTTTTTTTATATAACCGACGAAAAATTTCTGCGCTGGGAGTTCTAGTATGATATGCTGAATTCATGGTAACAGTTTGCGCACTGGTTAAAACTTATACTGTATAGGTACACATCTGCCCAATCCTTCCGGAAAACAAAGCGTGATGTTATGTTCTGTTCATGAAATTTTGGTACATTATTCTCATGAGTCACAATAGAAACATGTAGAATGTCTTAAAAACTAATTAAGCTTATTTTTGCTGTCTAAAAATAGCATCGCAGCATCAGATATTGATCACAACAGTCTTATTTGTAAGCTATTAGGTGACGATGGTCCATTTAAAACAAATGATTAAGTGGCCGCGACGTTAGAACGATTGGTCTTTGTTTAGCGCGCAATTGTCTTAATTGAACTGTTGTTATCTTTACAAATTGTACACTATTAAAGGGAATTGGTCTGTTCGTAAATAACTTGTTCGATTTAAGGTAAATTTAGTTCAAGAAAATAATACTTCTACTGCTGTTATGATTACGTAATCGACGGCTACAGTTTCGTGGCTGCAATACTTCCAACCATTGGGCACGCTACAATTGCGGCGGTAAGTCCTCTCTTTGAGGAGTGGATTGACAGGCTCACCGTCCTCACGTTCCGCCTGACGCAGGTCCTCATCGGACACGGTCGTATCGGAAGGATCTTGTTTCGGATTAGGCGGGAGGAAACGCCCGGCTGTTACCACTGCGTAGATCGCCCGGAGGACACGGTGGAGGTCTCCCGGCTGGGGCGGAGCACCACCGTGTCCTCATGGAGGTGATCGGCGGCGACAATCGCTCGCGTCCGGCCCTGGTCCAGGCCATGGTACGTAGCGAGAGTGCATGGGAAGCTGTCACCTCCTTCTGCGAAGCAGTAATGCTCGCGAAAAGGGACGTGGCGTACGTGAGGGAGAGGCAGTATATGCGCCCTCACAGCCCTAGTCGCCGTAGGAGACGCCCGGGAATCCCAGGCCGATTCCTGGCCACCGTAGCCGCGGGTTTGCGGACGGCGAGTAATGCGTAGCTCGCCGTCCGGTAAGGACCAGGCCCGGGTCGACGGCGCGTTGTGTTCCACGCGCGCTTCAAAGAGATGTCAGCACCAACTGGTGGGGTCCGCTAGGGCCGATGCCTGCCAGGGGTGCAGGTTGTTCGAAAGAGATACCGTGGTCCTTGACACACAGACAACTGAAGGAACACGGGTGGGTTATAGTCAGTAAAAGTCTGACACGCCCTCCCGCTCCAGCCAGAGCGGGAGAAGTTATTTGATGATTTCCCAACCTAAAAAAAAAAGAAATACTTCAAACCAGGCAGGATTGTGCTGGGCAAAAGCATGACTAATTAAATTTATTAAACGTTCCAAACGAATTGAAAACCTCAGCTGTTCCATTTTCAAATAATTTTCTTTTTTTTATGAATTTTCTCTCATTGGCAAACCGTAGGCGAAATATATGAAACAGTCAATCATTTTTTACAGAGAATCAAACCATCAGCGATTCCAATAATCCTGGAATCCTTACAAGTGTTGTCTGCGGTAGCTTTCCACCACCTTCAAGACCTGTTGCATGGTCACATCACACTTCTCGGAGACATTCTGAGCGAAATGTTGCAGCATGAACACCAGGATGTGGTGGTACAGACTGCCAGTACGATCAGTATCCTCGGAGACGGGATACAGAAACTGGGTAAGTCTGGGTAGGCTGTATTTGTTCACAGCTACAGATAGGATTTGTACGGTGTAGATTAAAAGCATTTTCGCAAATGATTCGCTGGGCGATAGATGACACTGTGAGAGCTGATATCATACTGCAATTGAGTACTAAGTTATGATGTTTAATTGCGCATAATGGAAGGCAAAATGTAGGGTTCCTTTGAAAGATAACACAGCAGTTACGCCGCCGACTATTTTCTAATAATGATCAGCTCATTTTCATTCTATCGCATTATTAACATAATATCCAGCCAGAAATCAATCAATATCACAGAAACACGAAACCTCAACAACCTTCCGTTTCTTCCTATCTTTGCAGAGCAAATAGATCGGGCGCCACCATTGAACCATTGCGTCTATATGTGGGGAAAGCTGGTAACACAGTTGTCTACCGTTCTGCAGTGCCACGACACCTCGCCCGCTAAAGCAGTGGTCTGTGACTGCATTGCAAACATAGGAGAAAGGTCTTTCAAAGAATTACCGGTAAGTGTGACTTCAGAAGTAAGTTTTTAATGACCGTATTGAAAGTCTGGCTAACCCGTCGCGTGTCTAATTAGCAGACACAATGGAAATTCCTATTTATGTACCAATCTTATCTTATTTATTATTCGTTATGATATAATTTGTATAGTTCTTTTATCAATCATTGTTCCTCTCAACCTAAGCACCTGCCATCTAATCTCTTCACCAAACTTGGTTGACTGGTAGAGAATGCCTAAGGCATTAATTCCGCCTTTGCACCTTTTTGTTTGCGAGAAGTTTAAATAAATAAATTCTATTGTTATCTGTACACAATGGTGTACACTTGACGTACGAGAGATTAAGACGCTCAAGTGATTGATTGACTAGAGCCCTTTATCTGATGACTTCAGAAAAAAAAAAAACTCTCTATCTCATTTGGCATAACCTACTAACCGTAACTAAGTGTTCAGAAACAAAATTTCCAAAATATAGAACCAATTTTAATAGCAATATCGAATAGATAAACTTGGAGGATACCTCAGAAATCGGGCATAAGATGTCAGAACGGGGTAGCAGAAGTCAAATCTGAGTAAACGTACTGTTATGACAATTCGAACGCTACTCGATTGTGACAAAAGTGATCAAAGCGCACTTGGACTGTGGAAGCTAAAGTCCGAAGTAAAATTCAAAGTGGACATGCACTTCGTTGCTAGTTTTATCAAAGGTACTTTGTCCGATCGAACTACGAGTATGACCGTCTTAAAGCGGCTTTATGCAGATGCACCCGGTATAAACTTAACCTAGTAAAAGCCATTATCACGAATAACTATTTACATACATAATCATAATTATAATATGTGGGCAAATGCAGTATGGAACGATCGTCATGTTTGTAGTAATAACATAACATTATTGTGTAATGTCATCAGTGGGGTTTTCATTACCGGTGCATTGAGTATAGATCCGTGAATTAGTCACAATAAGAAAGATAATAATATTTAATAAGAACTCGGCTGTAATTGTGCCGATTGTCGTATCAGCCAATGGACTGATGGCCGAAAGCCTCGATCAACATCTCTTGAGGCTCTCGTTAGGCGGTCGGATCAAAGGTCTGATTCAGAAGGCAGTACTCCTCGATACGGCTCGCATCGTGAGGAGGTTCCTGGCTCTGGAGCCCTAACCACCGGTAGCTTGGACCCTGCTCCCGATACCGGCGGATCACATTTTTTTTTTAAATGTTTTTGTATGGTTATTTTTTGGTGCCGGACGTAAAAGAATAGCACCATCCCATTTCTTCCCGTGGGTGTCGTAGAAGGCGACTAAGGGACTTACTAGAGAATGGGCAGCAGCGTTCTCTATGCATTTGACCACCATACTGCAATCGCCTACCCGCCTGCCAAGCGTGGCGATTATGACAAATCCCACCTTTTGGGGGAGGGTTATGTCCAGCAGTGGACGTCTTTCGGCTGATAAGATGATTTTATAAATATATTTAAAAATGTATTTAGTAAGAACAATAAGTAAATACACGAAAGATAATAATATATCTACCCAAATAGCGTACTTTAACTACAATACTTGGGTGTATGCTGTTGGCGATTTAGGGCCATCTCGCAACTATAGACGAGATATGTTAAAACTGCTGTGATATGTTGACTGCCTCGTTGGTCTAGTATTCGTAAGCGCTATTGCTGAGCATGAGGTTCTGGGTCCGATTCCCAGATCGGGCAAAGTGTTATTGGGTTTACTTATCTATCTGGAAGTGTCTCAGTAGTCCGGAGTCTGGATTTATACCCGGTTAATGGCAATAGGCTCGCCCTCTATTACATGGGACTTAATCAAAACTGGTGAAATATGGCCGTTCTATAGGTACACCTCTGCCCAGCCTTTCGGGGACATAAGGCGAGAAGTTAATTATGCTGATGATATGTTAAAAATCTTGGAATGAGAGCACGCACAGTTTTCGGTTCTAGTACCTATAAAATAAATATAATTATAGCTGCAATAGGGTATTTTACTCTATTTGAGAAAAATTCTATTAATATATTATTGAGATAGCTTAGGCAAAAAGCAATCGGATAATGGAAGTTTTAGTGAAATGAAATAACTCAATCTCAAAAAACTCAAAGCATTTATTTCAAATAAACCAATTAAAGGCACTTTTGAATTGTCAAGGTCAGTAAGGTAGAAAGATGAAGCTAGTTGCCCATTCCAAAGCGTAGGTACCTACCTATGGAGAAGAACGGGCAAGAAACTCCATGGACACTCCTTTAAAATTATGATATTGGTACAAAAAGTTGGTTACATCATTATGTTGAAATTATCAATGTGAGAACGATGTAAAAAGACGTGCACATTATAACAAAAGAAATGTTAAAATTCAATTCAAAGATTTAAGTTTTTTTAATCTGTTTTTGAACACCATGAAATGGTAGCCGCCATGTTATTAAGTCATACCGCTGTTTAAACTAATCAACTGAACAACTTTTTTCGTAACCAAAGTAATTTTAATTGAAATAATATCTTACATTCAGGAAGAGCAAACCAACGATAAGTAGAATAATAACTCATTTTTTTAATAATCAACTATTATGATACAAAATATCAGCGCGTTTGCTTTTAAAGCAAACTGACGTCATACCCACAGAGCAATATGGCGTCTACTGAGTCCAGCGTTTTCGTCAAATTACGCGCGAACTAATGAAAAATATAAATGCATTTTTGTGGCCCCAATCGATTTAATAAAAATGTTGTGTTTTTTTAGTGGTTTATTAGCAGTTTAGAATCTACGACACTTCTCAAATATGGGTGAAATAACCTATTAGATTTTTGCTCTCTAATGTGGCCCAATAAAACGCTCTGCACGCATCATAAATAGTCGCTCATATTCATTGTCCAAATTTTGTCTTTCTGTAGCGACACCTCCAAGTGCTATGTTGCACGCTTCTGATTGGTTCATGCAGTGACGAGGAAGCAACCGTCCGCGCAGCCGCAGTGCGTGCATTGGCTATGCTTGTCATGTACCGGACTCTAAGAGAAGTAAGTAATATGTCTATTGTCTCTGTATAAATGAATCTGGTTCGGATTCTCTGATGTGGAAACGACGGCTCGGACTATAATAATTATGTTAAAATTAAAAATTAGCTTACCGCAACAGATGATGGAAAACAATGATTAGCTGCTCAAGTTAACTTTGGGTAACCAAAAGGATTTGTTAAATAAAGAAAACAGAATTCTTCTGCGATCTTTCTTATTCCTGAAATAAGAGGTCTAAATCAAGCAAATCATTTATTTGCATGAATATGGGTAGTTACATGAGGTCATACATAATTCCAACAAAAGTTCTTTAAACCATATCCTACGTTAATAGGTGCGCAAATATCTATTTACAAACAAAATTGAATCTGTCAGTCGATGTGTCAAACATATTAGTTTTACAAGTACATAATGGCTTATCCGTGTTAGGATAAGTGAGGTTTCACGTAAACAAACAATCCTCGTCCCGAAATCAGGTCAATTGGCCAATTGATCCGCTATGACTCCGTAGCACGTTCCTCCCAGGATCTGCAAATACCTGATCTAGAAATTCTGGACACGACCAACATCTTTTATCGTATTTAGTCGTTACGGCGTGATTTATTAAAGTTACTGGCTTAGTTACACCAGCACCCTAATTGCGTAACACGCGATTAATCATAATCGTTTTCATTTTGACAGTTCAACAATATTCATTGCGTTATTTACGTTGTTGAGCAGACACATTTTTCGAACATATGAAGCAATGGTTTAGCAATCTGTTTCAAAACGAAACAGATTATGATTATTCGTGAGTTACGCAATTAGGGTGCTGGTCACCGCAGCGCTTCACGTTTTTAACTGCCAAATAAAACTAAACCTACCGTCTTTGAAATCTGAATTCCGATTCAGCCCGCCCCTTGCTGCCCCACCAGCGACGCCTTAACCCGAAGAAACCCCACAGGGGGTGCCCTTAGTGTGTAGACTCTTACTTTTTATGCCTTGGCTGGGGGCTTTAATTTTTTGAGGCAGCCACGGGCAAGTACAAACCTGCATAAAATAAAATATAAAAGCAGCAGAACTGCCAGACTAGTAACCTCGTAGTTGGATTACATTTGTGTATATTTTGTCAAAATGCACGTTATTCTTTTGTTTTAGGACATCGGATTCGTAAGTGACTGCGGGGAGAACATTCTGCGCGCGTTAGGTGAACCTACGTTGATTGTAAGGACTAAAGCGGCCTGGGCTCTTGGTAACCTGTGCGACGCTCTCGTGTTGAATGTGTAAGTTTTGTTATTAACAACTTGAGTAAGCGTAGTGATCAATCCTCGTGCCTTCTCTCGATAGCTTAGTATCATAGTGGTTACGATAGGTCCAGCTAAAAAATACGGGCTCAAACAAAAACAAGTATTGAATCTGGAACATTTTGTATGTATGGGAGAGAATTTTCTGGAACTACTTGTACGTTTATTTTAAAAAAATACGTTAAAAAGGTTCTAATATTTTGAAGATTTCATCAAGGTCTATCATTTAAACGCTGCTCGAAATTAGAATTTAATAATGTCAGAACGTGACAATCAATATGACAGTTTCAGTTATGCAAACCGAGAAAATGTTAATTAACTGTGAAGTCTTGTGTTTGGTTAACTTCAACATCCAATGTCTGCAGTCTATATTTTGTTTAGGTTTTAGATCACATATTGATTAATGATATCCATTTCAATCAAAAGAAAAAATGCTTTGAAACCAGAGGGTGTAACTAGGTATATATGTATTTATATTATTTTAAAGATAAGGTCATTTCCAAATTCTACGATATTGTTAGCTTTTAATATTCATCTTTTTTCGTGGTATATTTGCTTTCATTCGATTGAGTAGATTCCTATGAATATAGACGAAAATAAATATGTACCTATGTCTTCTTTAAACACTTATTGTATACCGTACTTGTCAACATAATGGAAACCGCCAAATAAAGATCATAGATCAAACACATGAGCGAAGCGCAAAAAGTTTTCGACATTTTGTATGACGTATCATATTAACACACGATTCTTTGGCATCATTTATCGGTGTAAGTAGCCATACACATTTTTAAGTTTTACGAAAGTCCCTGAATCGATGCAACCTAATCTAAGTATCGGAGCTAACGAAACTATGTAAAGCAAAAAGAGTATGTTAGGATTGTAGCAGATGGCGTCGTGTAGTTTCAGCTTACCTCTATGGCACAAAGGTTGGGGAGTTTATGTATGTTTGTATGCGGTTCAATGAAATTGTTTACAATGTCAGAAATAAAGAAAAATATCTGGATGACCGAGCCTGGCGCGGTTTTTTTTTTGTTTGACGTTTTCTAAGAATGACACCTAGCTAGATAGATTTATCGCCCCCGAAACTCCCTGCATACTAAATTTCATGAAAATCGTTGTAGCCGTTTCCGAGATTCAGATTATAAATATATATACAAGAATTGCTCGTTTGAAGGTATTAGATACATTTATTTAGTATAAAGAAAATATATTTATTTAGTACAGACTGACGCGAAAACTGTAACCGTGAATTAATACGCACATCATTTTAGACCCCCCCCCCCCTACCATAAAATTTTTCGTCAATAATTTTAAAAATATGTGTTGTTTCGTAGAAAAGTGCAATACCTACGCGGCCAAAATTTACTGAACACCTTTTTTTAAAATAACCGATGAAAATGTTTAGGGAGGTTCAGAATCTTGTACTGAATCCATGGTATCAGGTTGCGCGTTGACCATGCCAACCAGATACAGCCGATACTTAAAATAAAAAATTAAAAAACGAAAAAAAGAAGTATAAAGTGCGACGTAAGAATAAGCAGCACAGAAAGTGTGCCTAAGTGTGTAAAGATAACAGGATTTTATCTGGAGGTGGTGAAAGACGTCCACTGCTGGCCGTGCCAAAACTTTGGTTTCCTAAGAAATCAGACAACGGTCACACTATAACGGGTGTCCAAATACAGAGCGCCTTTTGACAGCTTATCAAATACTTAGGAAAATTCCGTTATTATTTATGACCGTTTTCCTAGGAAGCTCTAGCTATACAGAATTATTTTTTAGTCACCGTCCAAATTTTTCAGGGTGATGGTACCCGTGAAATTGAACAACTTTCTCCAAGGAACATGGGTCGAAATATGAAAAAAAAATCGACCTCCCATGCAAAATCAATAGTTAGCTGGTCGATTTTGTATGGGAGGTCCGATTTTTTTTTCACCCTGAAAAATTTGGACGGTGACTAAAAAATCAGCCTGTATAGCCTTTAAAATTTTAAACAACTATTTATTTTTTAACAGGGAGGACCCAGAGTGCGACGATTTAGACGATGTCCTGCTAGTTCGCCTGCTAGAGGTCAGCATTCAATGCGCAGCCGACAATGATAAGGTAACCCTAACAATGTAATATTTGGTGACAATAATTACGAATGTCAACTGTCTTATCTCAAAGAAGTCTGACGTCTGTCTTGCGCACGAAAATATAGTCCATTCATGTTTTGAATGATAGTTTGTAAAAAAAAATATGAAATCACGCGCATGATTCATGATTGTTTAGGCTGGAATGTCGTCTTAAAACTTAGTCGGTTAAGGGTCAAATTTATTTACATAATATGATGTATCTTTTGCCTGGCGCTATCAATGTGTGTTGAGTTTGATTGAAGATAACGGTCTCATAGATCTCGGGCGGACCCTAGTTCACCTACACTTTAAATGCAAGAGCATTCCTATCACAAGATGTGTAGTTTAATTAGTACTTATTATACACAATAAACATACTGCCACGAAAAAACTTTTACCCTATTACACAACAAGGTTTATCTTCAGCCCCAGATTTAAACCGCTAAGCCATGTTTGAATTTCGTTTTGTTTCCGACTAGTAGAGTTTTTAAGGCGCTGTCCAAACGTAGGACACTCTAAAACCTCAATTTTATGACGTAGAGTTAGGCAAATGTTCAAACAAAGACTTATTCAAAAATATTTCACCATAAAAATAAAATTGTATCAAGAAAAAACAATTGTAACCATGGCTTAACTTTGTGCGTCGTTGTTCCTGCCACCCTCTCCTCTATACATGACAAGTTTTTGTCTTATTCAATAAGAGTTGATCATAAAACAATAATTCCAAGGGCGAAACCGCGGGCTGCATTACATCCACTTATCTCATGGGATGACGCCGTGACCTTATCACTCTCGGATGCATCGCAATTCTATATAACTTGACTGATAAAAAGTCTGGTTTTGTTAAATATTTAACTCAAATTTTTACTTCTATATTTCGAGTAATAAAAAGGCTTTTAACTTGTTTTTGAGAGTTAGGTAAAACGTTAGTTAAGCACAAGAATGACTGGCATGCAACGAAATGGTTTAATGATCAATCAATCAATGAGTGGTCAATAATCTGTGTGAAAGCACCTTTATATTCTGCTTATCATTTTAACGTAAGTTTATGTTAAAGTTAATCTTGACTTAGATATCGTTAATAAGTCATAAATTATCTATAAATAAGTGATAATTAGATATGTGCTGATGAGTCGGGAAAGCCGACTATCCGGACATACTTGTAGTCGGCAAAAAGCGCCGTATAGTCGGCTTAAAGGGCCAACTATACGGCGCTTTATTCATACTTATTCTGTTACTAAGAAAAATAATGTTTATTTTAGAATCAGATTTATAATTTGTGATATAATTTTGAAGTAGGAACTCTTCCTTTGGTAGTCAATAATAGGGTATTTTCCAATTGATTAAAAACTATTTTAAATTGAAAATTGGGACGAGATATTGAATACCAAAATGTATCACGTGACCACACGTGACGTCAGATTAGTGTAAACGGCACCGGTAAAAATACTTTGTGTGGCGCAGTGGGCGCAGTTTTAGAAGTATTTGTACACAGAGGCACCGCACGTAATACCACTTTCTATCCATTTAAAATCTTGTTAATTATAATCTCGACATTCTCTTGTTTAGAACTACTTTAGTTTACATAAAGTTGACGTCACATGTGGTCACGTGATAAAAAAGTAATAGTAAGGAGCGTTTTGAGTAAATTCAAAAGAACGAAAATTATGTTTGATTTAAATCGTTTTTAATTGAGAAAATGGATATAAATATTTTTATTTTTTTAAATATCTAGTCCCAATCTTCAAATTAAAATGGTTTTTAATAAATTGGGAAAAACCTTATTGAACTAAAATCAAGAAAAATATGATTTAAACAAATCTAAACTAGAGCTCTTCTATAAAGGATTCACCCAAAGGTCGACTGGTAGAAAATGCCTTTGGCATTAAGTCCGCCTCTGTACATTTCTGTGCGTGAAGTATTAAATAAATAAATAAAGGATTATAGAAGGTCTAGTTTAGATTTGTTTTGAACTTTCACAGTTGACAGACAGTTTGTATGTTTAGATGTTTGTTACTCAATCACGCAAAAACGGCTGAACGGATTTGGATGATATTTGGCACACAGATAGGAAACTTGGATTAACACATAGGATACTATTTATCCCGGTAATAGGTACGGTCCCGTAGGATAATTTCCTATTTACACGCGGACGAAGCCGCTGGCAAAAGCTAGTTCTAAATAAAGGACGTACTTGTAACCTATTTATTTCAGAATCACAGTTTCGGTTTTGTACACCTGAAAGCAATGGTCGGCTTGGCCGACTAATCGGTCGGTCGGCCAGTCGGCCAAAGCTATAGTCGGCCCATCTCTAGCCAATAAAATCAATCCAGTCACACAGTCACTTATCCGATACAAATTTTTCTCTGTAGTAACAAATTCTATAAATACATTTATTATGGAAATCTAGAAAAACCTAATCGCAGCACGCGTCCACGGGTCACTAAACCAACACGAGGTCCCCGGCTCTTCGCACGTGGACATACGCTATCAGTTTGTGACTTGCACTTACGTTAAAACATTCCTTATCTCTCAGTTAATGGAAAGTTTAACTGGACCGTTATCCATACAGGATGTGTTAACTAAAACAAGCACAAATGTACTGCCGTCGTAATGTAAAAAGGCACATCTAAGATTTTGTAAATTTTAAGGAAATTGAGTTTAAAATATTTTGCTGTGTTTCGGCAATAAATATACTTACACATGTTTGGTTTACACAAAATGTGTTAATGAATGTTGTTATATTTACATTTTTACTGCAAATTTACTTAATAATTATAATTTATTTCTTTCGCTATTATTAAATAATCAACATTTTCTCTTTCAACTTAGTAAAATAAATTATGTAAAAATATGATTATTAAGTATAAAAGGCATAAATAGCCAAATGTGACCTTTCTTCCCAGTATTAAATGTTAAAAAAAGAGAATATTATGATGAATTTTATCAGTTGTGCCTTTTAAAACGAAGAATATACTTCAACAGTTGTAATAACTTAGTTTTACTTTACTTATAAATTCAATTCTTCAATAATAATTATTTGGGTTAAAAAATGTTAATTAAGGGAAATTTTTAAGCAACATTTACTTTCCAAAAATATTTATTATTTGCAGATATTCCAACGAAATACATAATACTATACATACACAACACAAACACACATTAATTATTTTGTTCTACAGAATATTTAGTAATTTATTTTTTTATCTTTCTTGGCTATCTTTCGGGTATTCAAACTAAAATCATATTTTTTTCGCTTCCTTAGACCCCTTCTTTGTCAGTTGAATATTTGTATCTTTATCAGATTAATCCGATGATTTCAAAATTGGTTTTCCAAGAAACAGTTGAGAGTAAGGATAGAATACTTCTCAGGCGCGCAATTAACAAGTCACCAAGTTTCATCGTAAACGATGGATGGTTATAGTGTTTGAGTAATTCTGAGCATAATAAAGTATAGTTTAATCTTATCTGATTGATTACTGAATCTGATGTATTAGACAAGTTTGTCGGTCAAGGTTCAGTTATTTTCAGGCCTTGAATAAAGGATCACTGAACATCTAGGGGCTCGGTTTGGGTTTAATAATTTGATGAAATTAGAAATTAAAACAAAGCAATACCACACGACAAGGAACTTATTGAGTTTTTCATGGAATTTTTCCACACAAAGGTGTTAAAAACTGAAAGTTCAATGTCTGGTGCTGTAACCAAGTAAGGCTTAACCTTGAAGATTATAGAATTTGCTTTACATAGTTTTTTTTATTATTTTTTATTAAGAATATAACTTTTTTATTGTACGTCAGCACATCCTCGTAAATATGTAATAGCAATAATCGACGGTCCCTATGGGGGTAGATACGTGATTTGCATGTTTTGTTTTCGTGACCTTCAGGCCACCCTATACCATCGTTTAGTTTAACAAAAATAAGTCTAAGATGGCAAAATGCACTTTAAATCCATCATGACATTACATTAACTAGAACTTGACATACACGTGTTTGAAACTTTGAAGCGCTCTTCTGTAAAATTTGTCATTTGTAGATAGGTGATTATACGTAGGGACCGTAGTTATATCCTTGCGACACAATCGCTTTGACAGTATTTTTTTATTTATAACTAGCTGTGCCCGCGGCTTTGCCCGTGTGGATCTTGGAAATTATCCCACGGGATCGTGCTACTGGGACGACAAATATAGCCTATGCTATCCTTGTGACATCAGCTATCCGCCTGTGAAGTCCCGTTAAAATCGGTTCAGCCGTTTCGAAGATTAGCCAGAACAAACAGACAGATAATAATTATTTAAAAAAAACATATAAGTACCGTATATACATTCATATGCATTTAGTAAAAAGCTGTTAATTTGACATAAGAAACGGACGAGGTTAGCCAGAACAAACAGACACAAAAATTATTAAAAATATAATGTTTTAAGTACCGTTTAGACATTCATTATGCATTTAGTAAAAAGCTGTTATCTTGATATTACGACCGGACTCTTCCATTTTATTTATATTTGCATAGATAAAGATTCTTAAACAATAAATCAGTAATTAGAAAAGTATAAAATAACCTTAATTAATTTGCTAAATAGGTAAAAATGAGTGCGACGCGCGGCCTCGGGAACCTGTTACGCTTGATAAAGAACGAGAATCTTCTCAGGAACACGCAATTGAAGACTTTATGCGAAACAGCAATAGGGAAACTTTTGGATTGCGCGTGTAAGGTGAACAATATGAAGGTGCGGTGGAATGCTTGCTATGCGATGGGCAATGCTATGAAGAATGAGCAGTTGTTCACTTGCTTTAATGGATGGCAGGTGAGATGATCAAGGAGGTTAAGTAATTAATGCCTTTGTTATCTATCTTAGGGGTCTCAATAAGCAAGGAATCTATGGCAAAAGTAAGGTTTTGGGCCAACGTGTTTGCAGGACACGCATAAATGCAATAAACGAGACACGTAATTTTTTTCTACAACGATCCTGACTGCATTTTCTGTATCAAATCTTTGGCCAATAGTTTAGACATGACTGAGCCCGCGTTGTAGGTCAGGCCCACGACCTTCGGCCTCTTTCCTGTAACCCACAGGCAAGAGGCAACCTGGGTCCCAGCAGTGGCAACTTTTTAGGCTAATTGTGTGTGTGTTCTTCGTAGTTTTATGACCAATGTGGACGCTCTTTAGTTGCTGCCTGCGAGGAAATGATCAAAAGGCGTGATTTTATGTGTTTATTTTTTCTTATCCTATCATTCTTCCCCAGAACCAAGTTTACTCCAGCCTGTGTAATCTAACCAAAGAGTGCAAGAACCTAAAGGTTCGTATCAACGCGGCGACGGCGTTGCGTGCGCCGTCTGCGCGTGCGCACTACGCCGAACACTACGCGTTAGTGTGGAGGGGCGTACTGGCTGCCATGGAGAACGCGGCTGATGTTGATGATTTTAATGAATATAAGCATAAAGATAATCTTATTGAACAGGTGAGTTTTAGTAAAAGTTTTGATGCTCATTTGTTTTTAAATCTTTAACTATTAAATTGTTATGAGAAGGTGCTAATACCCGGTTTCTGAAAATCAATCAATGAACTTGGGCTATTGTAGTCGAATGCTGGCCGTAGGCCTGTCCTCCGCCTTCTGCATCCAGTCTGTACCAGCCACCTTTTTGAAGTCATCGGTCCATCGAGCTGGAGGACACTACGTTTGCCGATAAGCGGTCCCCACCTCAGGACTTGTCTGGTCCAGTGGCCATCGGTTCTTCGACAAACATGGCCAACCCACTGCCACTTCAACTTGCTTACTCTGCAAGCGATGTCGGTAACTCCAGTTCTTTTTCGTTAGGTTTCTGAAAGCTAAATGAAAATTGTGCTGTGTGGTTGGCCGACTAAAAGAATAACAGCCAATCAAATCATGTAAATTCTTCGGATTTTTTTGTTGTCAGTCATTGATGTACAAACCCAAAATACACAATCAGCGTCTCAAAAACGTCCGCATAAATAGGGCGCAAAGTTCGCAGGTGTCAAATAGTATCGTCAGCTCAGATCATAGAAAGAAAATCGTCAGTCATCTGGACATTGTTTTGTAAAAACCACTAAGTCATGAGTATAAGGTTGAATTTGCAAAAAGATGTGTTTTATCATAAATATAACGACGTATAATTGGGGACAGTTTTGAGTGTTACTTTTGTTCGAGACTGTGCATCTTTGGTTTTTTGTATATCATTGCTGTCAGTCAAACGTTTGACATGATTTTAATTTCGTCATCTTTTTATTTTTATTTTGGTTAGTCATTCAGAAACCAGGTGTTAGATTGACAAAAGTCACTCTAGTGGCCACACATGATTGATTAGCATTTCCGATTATTGATCTTCAGTTAACGAAACCCTAACTACTTCTTTTAGTACAAACTGAAACATCAATTCCTCTGCTAGGTTGCCCAAAAATGGAACGAATCTCCAACAGTGTTCTCTATTGTTTCAGCTATGCGTAACTCTGGCCCACTTATGCTGCCTTCTCACTCAAGCGGACTTATCAGACATCCTGGATCCTCTCGTCTTCCACTACGACTGCGCTAAGGCCACCTTCACACAAGTCTGTCACAAGTTACCTCCAGAAAACGCGTCCTGTCTGAAAATCCTTCAGGCAGCTAAATATGTTACCGTCGATTTGACTGCGACCAATGATACGCAGATGCAAGCGTTGAGTATGCTACAAGATATATTTATATGGGACATGTAGATGCTGAACCAAGGCGAAGTTAGAGGGTTAAGATTGATCCCTACCGAAATTACAGGCCTTTTGATGGCGCCAAACTCAAAGCCAATTTCTGGGCCGACACCAAATAAAATGCCATAGACACGCCAAGCAGAAGTACTGGCTTACATCACCAGCTAACAGAAATGTATTGAGAAGCGACACGGACGCCTGTTGACCATCAACGGGTCAGTAAGAGCGAGTAATAATAATAAATAGGAACGCTAGAATGGATATAACTATAACCAGAATATTTACCCTGACAATAGTGGAGTCATGTTTGATAAAATCTCAGGCTAATCTCGTTAGGGATTATAAATTAATGCGGTCAAGACAGTGTTAATATTTAAGAGGTATGTATCGGTATCATAATTAACGGAGGTGACTTTTTTAAACTTATGAGACTATTATGATAATGTATTATGTACTCTTCACTAATACCGGGCTTTTTCTTTAAAATTCGGTTTAATATAAACCAATAAGTGCTTTATTTATTATTTATATAACTCATAAGAGTAAGTCGTTTAGGCTATTTAAAAAAAAATTCAGATCTCATTTTTAAATCTGGCAATTGTAAAATGCACGTTTTCATTAATAGTGATGTTAATTAGTTTTGACTATTGCACAGCAATTTTATTTATAAATACGTGATAATATTGACAGCACCATATTATACATTGATAACATAACTTAGTTCAAATAAAGAACTTATCCGAGAATAATAATATATGATGACAATTTTGGTAATTAAACCAGTGCTAATAATATAAAAAAGTACATGAAATTGGAGTTAACACTAATGAAATCCTGCTCGTTATCAATTTGAACAAATAAATAAAACAGCTTCGTTCAAACAGATTGTATGACACTACTTTTTAATGTACCAGACGAATGTCTCGTACCAACTTCCTTATTGAGCTTCAATTTAGATTATTTTTACTGCTCACAGTATGAAAAATACTAGTCTAGAACGAAGTCTATCTCTATGCCAAAGTCAAAAGCACGACACACGATGTTCGTTTCTTTTGACAACTACGAATAATAAAGTCTTATTATTAGTAGATCTTATATATTGTATACAAAGCATCATAAAAAAATTATTCAAATACAAATTTAAAAACCCAATTCCATCTCCAATAAGGGGGCGTCCATTAACTACGTTAGGCGTTTAGGGGGGCGAGGGGGTCGAGTCGAATCTCACCCAATCTCACGTGGGGGGAGGAAGGTTCTCGGCTAATATTACGTAGTTTATATTTTTTTCCGCAAAGAAACAATGTAACATTACGAGAAAACCGGGTTAAATGATGTCAAACATATTTTTCCGCCAATATGGCTAAATCCAACAAAATAATATTTATCGCGGTTACGCGAACGCCACAAAGTAGCACAGTAGCTCCTCGATGGTTAAACCGCCACCGGCCGGCCAAGCCAGCCAAATGCAACGCATAAATCCAACGCAAATAAGCACAGATTAATGTTTTTACACTAAAGCCACGTATTTGAATTATCTCACGTGAGATTATGGGGAGGGGGGGAGGGTCGAGCCGAATATCACGACATCTCACCAGAGCGGGGGTGGGGGTCGAAAAGTCGCCAAAATTGCCTCACGTAATTAATGGACGCCCCCTAAGTAGTTTTTACTTTTTTTAAATGATTCTGCCTTTGATGCCAAAACATTTCAGCAAACGCGATGGGATCATACGTAGAAGCTCGCCTTAGGTCTGATTGTAGTTACTAGTCAGGTTCTCATACCTAAAACATACCTAGATCAGAAAAAAGGCCTTAATCATGTGGCTTTTTATTTTCATTTTATTTCTGCAGATACTATCCAAAAGGTTTTTTTATAAGAGATTGCTGTGTTTATCTGCCATTTCTGCTGTTATTTACCGAACCATGTAACGAAGATGATTGCTTGTAATTGGGTTAATCGTATTCCTTCAATTTGTTTTTTTTTCATGTAGGTAATGTCAGCGTATGTAATACGTCATACGCCAAACAAATTGAAGCATTTTCTATGTAAACGTAAACATTATTCACTTTGCTTTGATTTAAGATCTGCGATACCACGATATCACGTAAACATGTATTTAAGTGAATTATGCTTTATTTAAATTAAATTATTTATATTTTTTTTATAGGATTTTTTTAACAGTAAAATAAATTTTATTTAACAAATTATGTTTTTATTTTATTTCCGTCATTATCATTTAAAATATGTGTGTCAGCGAAAGTCAGTATATAACATCACGGTTGCAGTATATAACAAGGGTTATGCAGAGGTGCAACTACAGTACATCCAAAGTGCCAGTTATGTTTAAGTCCTATGTACCTAATAGCGGCCTATCGCCATCAACTGGGCACAAATACAGAAAACACAGAAACACACAGAATACAGAAATTCCAGGTGGAAAAACACAATAACACTATTCCCGACCCGGGAATCAAACCCAGGAAAAATATTCAAGAATAAGAAATTCATATTAATGCAATATTTGCTAAAATACCTTCATTGAGCTACACGAAAACACAGACATAAATTGCCACAGAGCAACAGTTTGTTCCACTAACAAGTAGGTACCAAACACTTCACATACAAGGCCGGTCACAGGAAAGCAAACAAAGGTATTCGAACCACGACAAGAAACCTATCATCGTTACTACGACCCAATATTTAGACAAAGCCAAAGAAATGCTTGTTAAATTTTTCCTTGTGGTTTCCGTTAGGAATAATTGTCATATATTTACGAGTGTGTAGATACTAGTCATCAATTGTTTACCATTTATGTGTTGGGAAAAAAACCTAATCGAATAAAATTACTATTCTGCACTATGTACAAATCGATCAACTATCTGTAAAACGACGTGGTATGACTGATAATGTATGGTGCCAAGGTATTCCGTCTACCCACTTGTATTAGATTATTGGCGAATCCATCAAAAGAGTAGCTACAGTCAGAAACGAAAGTCCTTTAACACACTGTCAGATTTACATCTCTAAAATTGACAAAATGATTCGATCAACTGCTTTTCCGCTGTCCATGTTTTTTGTTTTTTTTTTTTTTATATTTCGCTTAGTAATTAACATCTAAAAAACTGAGTTAATCGACGTTCTTTGCTGACCTTACCATATCTTTTTTTTTGCGTTTGAAAAAATTAAAAGCAGCTATGATATTGACTTGAGGCGAAATCATTAGGTACAGACGCCATCACATCAAGCTACCCCAATCTGTCAAATTTCTTTGATAGATTTTCAACTTTAAATCCTATAAATAAGGTTCATGTTCAATTGGGAAAATTTGACAGTTTGTGGTAGCTTGATGTGCTGGCGTCTGTACTATTGGTAATTAAACCTGCTTATTTCTAACTAGATACTACCAACGGAGACATTCTATTCGTCTGAACTCTTTCATGATGATGGGGACTCCTTTTTCCGCACTTAGACTCTCATTCGGTCCGTTGTGCCTGTTGTGCGTGGGGGTTCTGGCTAACAAAGCCAGCCTAGCTCCGCCCTAAAGCAAAGAAGCTTCCTGGGAGCTTCACAGGCTTCGCGGAACGACCTCCTTGTTCCCAGGATTTCATCACGTTGTGAAGCCACGGCTTCGCATTACACGATGACGTCAGCGGTTGATTCCTTGGCGTCAAGACAGCCCCTGCAAAGCGGGCTGTCTGTGGCGCCTATACTATAAAGATGTTTGCTAAGGGGCACTGAATGATTGATCATTTGTCATTTGTATTATTTTTTGTAGTAGAGAGAAGATTCCATAATCTGCCTTCACTCTTTCCGAAAGATCTAGGAACTGTCTGGCGTCCACTGACGGAAGTTGGCGGCCTGAAAGAAATTCCTGAGTAAAATACTTCTCCGTTATTTATTGTAAGTATTATATTGTATGTTTTTTTGGAATAGGTAATTGTTATTTGGAACGGACGTTTTAATGAGAGTAATTCATATTTTTATTGACAAATTTATTTTATGACTACTTTGATCTAAAAAATATGTTTTTCAAAAAACTCTTTCACTTCATTAAAGGTGAATGGGCCCCTGCCCCTGGCTGCATCTCCGACCATAAAATAATCTGGGGACTGGTAAGATAAAACAGAATTGTAAACAAAAACCAAACACAATACTCAGAGGAACGGCAAGGTAGGCACGAATAAAACAACAATTGAGGACAAGCATTTCAACCATAAACAATGCAACTATGCCGCGCTCAATAGAAATTCTACCAAAAAAATACCAAGAATGCATAACAAAAGAACTACCAAATATAGGAATCACCCTAACAGATGAAAACAGCGAAATACCCTGGAACACCATTAACTACGGAGGTATTAAAAGCCGCTGCTCAGGAAACTGACTCTTCAGCCAATGTACTCAAGGAATCATCGATTAGCCCTTGCTAACCTACAAAATGCCAAATTCCTACATAGCAGACAACCGGATAACCCCAATAGGCATAACCGAGTAAAAGAATGCCAAACGACACTCCAAAGAGTTAAACATCTTGAAGAACAAAAAATATGCAGAGCCTACTTCACCGGACTAGGGAAAATTCACCCTGCAAAACGCATGCAAATGCTCTACTCATTCTACAGGAAAATCAAACAGCAAACGTAACGCCGCCGAACAAGAACCGCGTACATACCGATGTCCAAATAGGAAGAAATACTAAAAAAAACTCCGAGCGCTTTCATATACCAACGGTTAATATAACAAAACCGATAATAGAAGCACACTGCAAAGGACCGACGGTGGACGTAATAACGGGAATCATCAATAAAATGCGTAATGGGACAGCCCCTGGAACTGACAAAGTGGTAATCGAGTTGTACAAAGGGATGCCCCAAATACTACAGGAAGCCATAACTAAACACATGAATAAAGCCTGGTCACAGAACACTGTACCCGACACGTGGCTTGAGACGACCAATCCCAAAAAAAACCTAAAGACTCAAACGATTATCGCCGCATAACGATTTGTAACACGGGCTACAGAATTTACGCCTCATACTTACAAAAAAAACTAGACGATACAATAACGGAGCTGGGAAATTACCAAGCAGCGTTCTTACACAATATATCAACAGATGACCACATCTTTATACTCAAAAGGGTTCTAGACGAGGAATGACGCGCAGGTAAACGAATTTACGTACGCGCCCTCGACAATAGAAAAAGTCTTTGACAATGACAACGTTGATTTCTAAGCATAAGAGATATATTATTGGAAAGAACCAACAAATCGTTGACCAACTTGATAATCAAGGCATGTTTGAATGAATGAACAGCGGTCAGCAAAGCAGTTGAATGGCCAAAGGAAAAGGAGTTAAACATTACTTAATTCATTAAAAAAAAATTGTAACAGTTCAAACCATAAATTCGTGCCACCATCGATGGCTCCCAAATCTCCAGTGCAGAAAAAACAATTGTCAATATTTTTTCCAGAATCGAAGTATAAAATGTATTAAAAAAAATATGAGGCGCGTTTACTAAAAAGCCGTAAAAACCGTAGCGGTTTTACGCTACGGTTTTTTTTGTACACTACCTAATGGGTAGATAGAAAGGGACTTGGGGAACGTCCTAGGTAGGTACGCAAGACGACATATCAAGACAGTTACACATTTCCAGCTGCTCCACCGCCCACCGAATTTAATTAATTATACCTGTATAGGTAAGCTGACTTTCATTGTACGAAAAGACTATACAATGCTAGATCAGCTAAAAATAGAAATGTATAGCTTCATATTATGTCGTCTTGGGTAGGTAAGTTGAAGGATACCACAAACATGCGCGATGCGACTCACCTAGAACAATGTCTATGAAACACTTGGAAATGGTTCTACAAGTGTCGCGTCGGGCTTGATTGAGAAGCCATTTTTCGCAACCAAATCCTATAATAACGACTAAATAATGTCACTGCGTTGGTCGGCCACTCACAAGGTGAACCGATGGCTTGGTGAAGGCCGCAGGAATCCGCTGGATGCAAGAAACACAGAACTGGCCGAAGTGGCGGTGCTTGGGGGAGGGCTATGTCCAGCAGTGGACGTCTTTCGGCTGAAATGATGGTGATGATCAATGCCACTGTTATTGTGAAAGTATCCATTGGTTCGTTTGAAATGGTTTGATATCACTACTACCTACTTATTGTATGCAAATAGCTTCAGTTACATAAGTGCATTAATTAGTGTATTCTAGTGCATGTGTATGCACTAGAACGTAATATATGTAATGAATTGCTTTCAGTAAACTTACCTAATCGAATTGAAATGTTTAATTTACTAGCGCTTAGCGGAGTTGAAACTGAAATTCATTATTAACCTACCTATTATCTACGCCATGAAAAATATAACTTGAGTGTTTGATAATATTATCAATTTATAACGTCCTCACTTCTAAGACACAAGTCTCCTCTCTGTGATAGGAGCGGGCCGTTATCCACTACGCGGGCCCAGGTGCGGTCTGGCAGATGTCACATATTATAGAATTTTTGGTTCTGGAACATGTCGATTTCTTGACGATGTTTTCCTTCGCCGTTTTGAGAGCAGTGGTGATGAAATTAATTTCGCAGAGTAAAACGCCTGGCTGGGGTCGAAACCACGACCTACAACTCGTAAGTCGGGTCGGCTACAACCGGGCCATCACTGCTCTCTGCGTAGGTATGTTAACAAAATATGTATGAAGAACATACCTACTTATATGCTCGCTGTAACAAAGTTAACCCAGTTATTTTCAGCAAGTTTGTATTTTTAATCATTGACCTCAATAGATTTCCAGACTTACAAACAACTTTCTATCTAGGTAAACCAGACAGTCGTCGCCACAATTTCATATGGGTTGGGCTCGATCGCCGCTGAAGCCGTACATCGCTCTGCATAGATTAGGTACCTACAAACCGCCCACGCTTAACGTTTGGTTCAAATGAAATGTGAAATGTAAACTAATTATCAATAACGTGTGAACCTGATAACATCCGGCTTTACCCAATTAAACCGTTTCAGAGGCCATTGACGTAAATAGTATCCAGATAGTACCTACTGCTTACACCTTTTGATACAGGGGTTATGTTGTGTCCATGAGTTATAATTAGAATGATATTAAATTAACATTCTAATTATTCGAATATTAACTTTGCAAAATGAATCGGCTTTATGACTGAATATAAATACTGGTAGACTCGTTTATTTTATTTTTTTTGCAATTTGCAGGTAGGTAAGTGTTAGGCTGCAGGTTGTACTGTATGTTGAATAAAATATGATTCGCAACCGTAACACGTACGTATGTATTCATAGAATTAAAATCATCAATATAAACCTAGAAGCTCATACAGGATAAGTTTTTAACCAATGCGAAAACCGTAACCATGAATTCAGCATATCATTCTACGCTCCCCAGCGCGGAAATTTTTCGTCAGTTGTCATACAAAAAAAATCAGCTGTTTCATAGAAAAGTGCAATACCTACGCGGCCAAAATGTGTGGAACAGCTGATTTTTTTTTGTACAACCGACGAAAAATTTCTGTGCTGGGGAGTGTAGAATGATAAACTGAATTCATGGTTACAGTTTGCGCACTGGTTAAAAACTTATCCTGTAAAATTCCATTGAATGACTATTTCATAAAAACGTTATTAAACTTAGAGAGTTGTATTCATGATTGTAATTATTATAATTCTGATAAAGCCATATTTGTTACGCTAATGCCTTCATCATCCACTGCTCTCCACCTAGAGGTCCCTTTATAGGCCACATCTGCTACGCACTCTTGGTCAGTCCCTCTACCAAACTGACAGGCAGGTCAATCTTTTCACCGCAGCATCAACTATTTTCGTACAGCTTTTGTCGACATAAAGAATGGCGACTATGGATAGTAGATATAGGAGCTTAATTTGTATCATGAATCAGCATTGATTGAAACGGAAACTACTCAGTGTAGCACTGTAGCATGAATGGCTTCGCTCACATCGCGGTACTTTATACTTTACTTTATTTTTTTAGCCCTTGGGTACCCAGGTATAATAAAAAGTAAGAAAGACAAGAACCATTGGCTTCTGAAAATCCGATCAAGTTCTTATATTAGGTAAGGGAGAAGCGCTGCAGTGGCCTGCGAAATTGTTTTTTTTTTTAATGTTGCAATTTGCAAGTCAGTGCTAAGATATCGGTAGGTACAGTCAGCGTCAAAAATATCGGGACAAACAGACTGTTTAAAATAATCTAAACAACTATGAAAATTAAATTTTAATTAATGTCACAAGAAATGTTTCAGAATGAAGACATTACACGACAACAGTCGTTCTGACAGGAACTTTAATCCAACTGAGATAAAGTTTAATTTGCGTAGTTGTTGAGATCATTTTGAACAGTCTATTCGTTCCGATATTTTTGATGCTGACTGTACCTATGTGGATTTAAATATGATTCACGACCGTAACAAATATGTATTTATAGATAATCAATTTAAATTGCACGCCCTTGCACTGGTTGCTGTACAGACGCCAGCACATCAAGCTACCCCAAACTGTCAAATTTTCCCAATTGAACATGAACCTTTCGCTCATGTAATAAAGTTGAAAATCTATCAAAGAAATTTGACAGATTGGGGTAGATTGATGTGCTGGCGTCTGTACACACGGCTACACAACAAGCTATAAATTCCAGTATAAGCTGATCTCGCAGTGTATAGGATTTCCGTACAGTGCGAGATCAGCGTAAATTGGAAATGTATAGCTGGATGTGTAGCCGTGTGTACGGAGCCGTGTAATATAAGCATTAGCTTCATGTTGAATTAGGAAAATTTTACAGTTTGGGGTACCTTGATGTGCTGGCCTCTGTACCATCACACTTTCTATATTTGTGCATTTTTTTTTTAGAATTTTAATGACATCTACAGAATTATAATCATAAGAATCATCAATACAAATCTGTAAGTTAGAATTGGCCTCAAATGTCACGATTTTATGAAATAATCATTCGATCTCAATTTGAAAGGAAAATCTCATGTTAGCTGTTGCCATTGGTTGGCGACAGCGGAAATAGCAAAAGCCAATAAAATAATTTGAAACGAGATTCGACAACGGATTTATTCTTATAGAAACGAGGTGGTAATCTCAAAACAAACATTCGAGACTCCTATAGAATAGATTGGAAGTTGATGTCATCATGCACTCGAAACGACCTAGAAGATTACCTAAGTATGAACGCGTCACTAAATACCTCAATTTAATTATTTGCCAAAAACTTTTATGGAAAAATACTGAACATGATCTGTAACAAAAATAACGACTCAAGTTTAAATAGAGGTCGACTGTACCGCATTGTGAATGCCATATCGATTGTGATGAATGTGAGATATTCGTAGGTGCATTCGATCGATCCGCGGCCTTGCTTTACATTATTGAACGTTTTCGAAACCCATGAATTAATTATGAAACAAATGAGCGTGTATAGCTTACTGTAGGGGAAAGGGAATATAAAGGTGCTTATTTTCAGCCAGTAACGATCGCAGTCCACTACTTAAAGTCTTTTTCAATGTGCCTCGAAAGGCACATTGAAAAAGACTTTCGAAGCGAACGAACTTCAAGACTGAGTCCATCTGTTTGCTTCCCATCGCAACGCTAGGCCTCTGATACTTAGTCATGGTCAGCTTATAAGCTCAATAACTGTAGGTAAGTTCTTAGTTTTAAGTAAGTACTAGATTTTCTATTTAATGTAATTGTAAACTCAGATTTTGATTCTTCTTTCAGCAGATTTAGTTGTAAAGTTTGATTCTCGAAACCACACTTATTCATATTCATTTATTTAGTTGTTTATGGCAGTTCTTATACTATGTGTTTCTTACCAGATCATGCATTTGTTTTTAAGCTGTACCTAAATATCAGCGCTCCTGAATATTTTGTAAGTTTTAAGTAGGTTAACTCTGATACATTAGGTACGTAAAAAGGGAAGTCCGAAAGACAAGGAAAAAATTAGAGTATTTAGTCAGAGGTTATCGAGATATAAAAATGTAGCGGGTAATTTTAATTTAGGCTGATAAAGTATTGAACGGCTTGATGAAATTAATAAACAATGGAAACTTACAACTGATTGGATCTACTTCTTTACGTAGCTACGTAAAAGTGTAACAATGTGTATTTATTGCCACGTTATTTACCTACGTATTCAACAAAATCTATTTTTGTCAACAAAAATTACTGTTGTTTGTTTTCAAAAAGAATGATGACAATAATAACAACCTCTGTCTTATTATAACTACATACTTGAATAACAGTTAATTATTGTCCGGTAAATTGATTAAACATATACTTAGTCCTTAAACTGGATCTTTTTGCTGTCCGTAATAAACAATATTAATTTTCCTCTCATTATTTGTAATACGGTAAAATAATCTAAAAAGTACCAACTTGAAGATGTCAACTTCATTTGGGACTACAAAACAGATCTTCAGAAGAGTTAAAGGAATTTTCAGAAAAACAGTAATCGTACTTGTTTGCCACACTATACACTCTTGCATAATTATGCTATGTAGGTACATATAATGCCCTCTTTCGCTCAGTCTAGACTTTGGAATTACCTACGAGTACGTAGGTAAATGCTTGGCTCCAATTCAGTCCAAAGAGATGCGGCTGAATAACGGCTTCAAACTGTAAATATTGAGATAAAGCTCGGGCGTTATTAGGTGGCAAATTTAGTCTGTAATGTAATACTTACACAGTTTTTTAAGACTTTTGTAACCAATAATTCTTTCGGATGTAGGTACACACGGCTACACATCAAGCTATACATTTATAGTATAAACTGATCTCGCATTGTATAGGATTTCCGTACAATGCGAGATCAGCGTAAACTGGAAATGTATAGCTTGATGTGTAGCCGTTTGTACTATTAATTGTCATCATCATCATCATTTCAGCCGAAAGACGTCCACTCCTGTACCTACATAGCCCTCCCCCAAGCTCCACCACTTCGACCGGTTCTGTGCTTCCCGCATCCAGCGGACTCCTGCGGCCCTCACAAGGTCATCGGTCCACCTTGTGGGAGGCCTTCCAACTTTACGTCTTCCGGTGCGCGGTCGCCACTCCAGAACTTTTCGGCCCCATCGGCCATCTGTTCTGCGAGCAATATGCCCTGCCCACTGCCACTTAAGTTTGGCAATTCTTCGGGCTATGTCGGTTACCTTGGTTCTTCTGCAGATCTCTCCATTCCTAATTCGATCACGCAGGGAAACTCCAAGTATAGCCCTTTCCATTGCCCTTTGGGTGACTTTAAACCTTCTTATGAGGCCTATTGTGAGCGACCACGTTTCGGTTCCATATGTCATCACTGACAACACACACTGGTCGAAGACTTTCGTCTTCAGACACTGCGGTATGCGGGACGAGAAGATATTACGAAGTTTCCCGAACGCTGCCCAACCAAGTCGGATTCGACGATTGACTTCTTTCTCGAAGTTGGACCTACCTAACTGAACAGTTTGTCCTAGGTAAACGTACTCGTCCACAACTTCGAGTGCAGCGCTTTCGACCGTCATGAGAGTGGGTGTTACCCGGGTATATAATTACCAAGTACCAACCAATTGGATTTTATTATCTGGAAAATAAATAAATGAAATTATCATCGAAAGCTCTCTCTAGTTTTCTCTTTCCTAGATCAGTGTAGATATTATCAGATAGACATTTATATTTGTCATTTCCAGCATGAGAGCTTCTTCTTTTCAAATCGAATGGCCACGTTAGTCGCGGCAGGAGTGGCGGTTCTATTGTCGTAGTAGGTAAGCCGATTCAGGCCATGAGGTAAGGGTTATTTATGGTTAAAGAGCTTACCGGATTGCATAACTTATTATGTTCCCAAGGACATAATGTGAGTTTTTAAATATCGTAAAAAAAAACAGGAAAATAATGTGTTGTTGACAAGAAACTTAATTTATTACATTTGGCTTTTGATCAATGCGCACAACGAGATAATTTATAAAAAAATATATTTATTTCATGGTTATGCCAGTTATCTATCAGCCATGGCTCACGTGCATCTTACAGCTAAGTTTTCGATTATGAAGACTCCTCTGACATGTTCCTTTGCTTGATTCTTATCTTTAAGGGGAATTTAGGGAACCGATAGGTCTAATTATAAGTTTCCACCTAAGAATACCTACATGTGGAATGCAATAAAGTATTGAGTATTGAGTATTGAACCTAGTCGCGGGCTCGACCTCACTGGTGGGCCTGGCTAAAAATCACGTTGTCTCACCAGGCTTCATGTCCGACGGAGATAGTATCAGTGATGAGCAGTTCGACGCTAGCCTACACGTACAACGTTATTGAGTAAGATGCAGGATCATATAAAGTACAAAAAATTGCGAAAAAATTAAGAAAAGTCCTTTGGAAGACCGGGTTTTATGAAAAAGCCAATGCATAAATCAATTACCAATAAAGTTTATTGAACTTTTCGATAATTGAAATTTGTCGGTACCGACTTGATTTTTGAGATTTTACTCTTCTTTTATTACTTAAAGACGCCCAAAGTTAAGTAAAATTAGCAAGAAAAACGAATCTTTGTTGGCTCCTAACTTTTTAATGGGATCATGAAGGATTGTTCTATAAAGTAGCTTTTCGCTGTCGCGTTTGGCCTGTCTGCGGGATCCTTTATATTCCCTTCCCTTAATGGACATAGCAAAAGCATAAAATTACGATATGGGTACAGTCGGAGAAATTAATTGTTATGCAAATTGTCTTACGTCAGTTTTCTGTGTTAAAGCAATTACGTATTAATTGTGAAAAAACAGAACTTGTGATTTGATTATACAGACAATTTTAGTTTGTTTGTCAATATGCTTAACAATTAAATTCCCTAAATAAATATACAACCTAATCCACACGTGATAATATGTGCACATTTTCTTTGGCATGTTCATCTTGCGACGCGTGCGCCGCTCGAGGTCGCAGCATTGTTGATTTTACGATCGCGATTGAATAATTTATAGTGTAAGAAAGTGGTGGGTGTTGGCACATGCCTCCATTTCACTAATTTCAGAAATTGGCAATGGCAGCTTGTTGTTTCTACGTTTTATTTTGAATACTATGACGTTGTTAATGGAGAGTGCGCATGGGCATGCCTTACAATTTGTGACGTGCAAAAGGGGACCAAGAATATTTTCTTGAACAATTCTATCCCATTATTGGACGATCCGCATTAAAGTCCGATTGACAACAAGTTTTGACGACGTCTTATTGGTTGGCGCTCAAACCGGCAGTACTCCTGTTGGTAACTGGTAACCGCTGCCTGTGCATATATCTTGCTATGTTATTCTCTAGTGCTGGGTCTAACTATCGTCAACGTCAATGCCCATCATCGCGATAAACAACGCGGTAAAGATTCCGATGATTAAAGCGATAAATTCAGTGGCCATATTTGAACGGTCAACGTCAATGCCCACCGAGTTATCGCCTAACGTCAAATGGCAATGTGAATGCCGTTGTGAAATTATCGCGATAAGTTGTGGCTACACCTATGGTTAACGTCCACCATCGCGATAATCAACGGCGTTTCCCGTTGATGATGACAATGTATTGACTGTAGGTACTGTACGACCAGCTCGTTGTCGAGGCAGCCTTGAGGTCGACCGAGCGTGCAGCGCTGATTCATACGGTATTCACTAATGCAGTAATGGTCGTCGACGAATTCTAGACGAGTCTTCCTGCAGCCTTCACCAGCTGAGAGTTTTATGGGTTTAAAATATTTTAGTTCAGTAGTTCTTACTAACGGCTGACGCAGCCTTGAGCGCTAGTGTAGCTGTTCGCAGCCTAGTGAATTACGACACTGTTGTTTTGCCGCTGCACAAGGCTGTATCCATAGAGAATAGCACTGCCGATATACAACAGAAGACGCACCGTAGGCGCGTTGGCATTCCAGTGAGTAAGCTAAAATGTCAGATAGACCTGTAATTTTATATTTTTGGCAATGCCACTACGCGCAGTTTCTTAACATGTCATTCGCCTTGCTCTTGCACATTTATCAATCTATTTTAATTAGTACAGCCGAGTGCAACCGATAAAGGAGGCTTCATACACATTTCTAGTTGCGGCATAAAACATAAAATAATGTCGTATGCGGTCATAAACTCATAAACTTTACTGATCGCAAATCCGATTGGTTGTTAGGTTGTGAACTCACACTATTCAATTTACCGTAGTTTATGTACGGAAATAGTGCAGGCGGAAGTAAAATACATTATAAAACCTAGTCGTGATGGCCTAGTGGTTAAGGCCTCGCCTCACATGCGTGAGGTTGTAGGTTCTAATCCGGGAAAGTACCAATGTGACTTTTCACGTCAAATAAGTATTTTCTGGATTTATCATATCGATGCAGGAAAACATACACACACAAACACAAATGGGAACGTATAGTTAGTTGGCGACCCGCTCCACCTTCGCACGGGTGTACAATGTATGTGACATAGGTGGCCAATCTTTGAAATACTCGGCTTTTCTTTACTAATATTCTCTAATTCTTTATATGATAGTGAAAACCGTGTTAAACTTAAACTCCATTGTGTTAGAAGAAGTAAGCGGAGAAATAGACAAAACAGCGAATTTACACTATTTAGAGACGAGAAGAGACTAGAGAAGTCTGAAATCGCTAACCCATCTCGAGCAAGCGTGGTGATCAATGATCGTGGCTTCTCACTCTGTATCAGAAGAGTACATAACCCTGGAGTAGGACAGCTGGGAATATATCAAAACTCGATGCTGATAGGGAAACTCCGTCCCTCCCTTTTTGAATGTCGTAAAGGCGATGATAAAAGAAAATATTAAAAGAATCAGCAACACGTATCTATTTCTAGAAACAAAAGACTGCAATAGAAAAACGATTTACTCAATGTAGCGGCCGTTGAAGACCCTATGTTCAGCACTTCTGCAAATGGATTTATGCATAAGATTATAGCGGCGGTCAAATGACACTCTGTTTTATCAATATATTGCTCCAAAATGGGGTGAATGGGGCAAATATTATTGGTATCAAATGAATCTGGAGCTGTGTCCACTTGGCTACGGAAGTGAATGCATAATATTGAAGCAGCATGCTTAGGTGGCTAGTGAATGGGCCATTGTGTAACATTATCGTTTCAGTGTCAACATGATCTACATATGTATATATCTTCTGCATGGCTATTCCGTGAAAACTCATAATCGAATTTAACTGAATTTGCACTGTGAACGGTCAGAATCAGTCTGTTGGTTTTACAAAACTTGAGATCCATGTTGAGTTTTTTATCAGAACTATCTGACCCAACAGAACAGACTTAGTCCTGTACTGATTCCTATACAAGGAAGGAAATTCAGTTATTCCCGAACTTGAAACATTTCCAGGAATATTTTTCAATTGTTCGTCCCATAAAGCCTAATGTTAAAACAAAAAAAAAAACAAATCGGTCCAGCCGTTTCTAAAGTGGTTGACTGATTGACTTCTGTATTTCTAAGGACCATGAACGGCATATAAGCTATACAGGATAAGTTTTAAACCAGTGCGCAAACTGTAACCATGAATTTTTTTTATCGATTATACAAACGAAAATCAGTTGTTCCATACATTTTGACCGCGTAGGTATTGCACTTTTCTATGAAACAGTAGATTTCTTTATGTATAACCGACGAAAAATTTCTGCGCTGGCGGTTCTAGAATGATATGCTGAATTCATGGTTATAGTTTGCGCACTGGTTAAAATCTTATGTATCTGTGTCGTATGTATCTGTGGGTAACTAACTACCAGGTACAGCCACGTTGGTCAAGTGGTCGCAAGCGCTACTGATTCCCAGTTCGGGTAAAGTTTTCTTGGGGTTTTCTCTCTGTAATATCTCAGTAACAGCCCGGAGCCGGGATTTGTGCCCGGTTCATCGCAATAGGCTCGCCGCAAATGACATGAGACTTAAACATAACTGCAGGCTTAGCATGACGCTATATATTTCTACGAAGAATAGACAGTGCTTTTTCGATATAAAGTAACATTTTGTTTCTCCATTTTTGACATCGCACTGTAGATTTCCTACTACAATCTGTCATTTTGTCTTTCATTTCCAACGATCTTTGTCTAGGTCTTTATAAATCTATACATATAATAAAATTGTAGAAAAGTGGTGTCTGTACAATCGAAATATATGTATAAAAAAAAAGTAGCAGGGGTTGTTATTATATCGATGCCGAACCCGAGATTGTAATTATTTTTTTTTGTCTGTTTGTCGGTTTGTCTGTTTGTCTGTGTGTTTGTGCACGCTAATATCAGAAACGGCTTATTCGATTTAGATGCGGTTTTCACTAATATATTGTAGTAAGCTTCACTTAACATTTAGTGTTTATTTCATGTCAATCGGTTCATAAATAAAAAATTTGTCAATTTAAAGAATCACGGCGAACATTTGTTAAGGTATTCTATCAGAGTACGTACACGCCTCGCGCCTGCGCGTCCGTGGCTATATAAAGCGCGCTGAGAGCCGCGCCGCTGCCCCAATTCGATCCAGCCTGTCCCCAATAGTGATAGCTGTCCCCCTATCAGTGACGCCCTGAGCCGAGGTCCGCACCCCACAGGGGGTGCCCTCAGCGTGCAGTCGCTTAGTATATAAATTCAGTTTGTAAGCCCTGGCTGGAGGCGTTAAGATTAACTTCTTAATGGCAGCCCCAGGAAAGCCTGGTTGAGCAGTCACGGCCTCTCAAGGCCAACTGCGAGATGCCCTACAAAGAAAAAAAAAAACGCGCCGCTGCCATAAGGATTCAGTTATTCGTAGCGAACGCACGTATCCTGGAGAGTATAAGCGAATAGTTTCATTCGATTATTGCTATTCACTTGAATACTGACTGTTTGCATATTTCATTTATAAAGTAAATTTTTTGCTACCCAAACGACGGTATATTATTATGTAATTCAAAATATGCTGCCCAAAAAGTCACTATTCCACGCGGACGAAGTCGCGGGCACAGCTAGTGTAGACTATTTCAGAAGAATATCCCAAACTGTCAAGATCACACTGACAACAAACTTTCTACTCGACGGCCACAAAGTATATATCTACAAAATCATGATTCGTTTAGAACGCATAACTGTGATTTTTAAAAGAAAAACATAGCTATCTTCTCCTATTGTACATCATTTAGTTAATAGTTATGCCTATTCTTCCGTCAACAAATCGGTGCTCGTGCTAAGCCTGCTGACGAAATTACTGACATATACGTATATAGTGTCAGATATATACAGTCGTGGGCGTAGAATTGGGATAGAGGTCAACGAGAGAAATAGCTCCTTTAATTTCTGCACAGTTTGTTGCTACAGATTCAACTATTAATACTGCTGTACGCATACGTGGACTGCTTGTCATCAGCATTTTTCCCCGATGCATTTCGTGATTCACAAGTCTTGTACGGGTAGGTATCACGCAAGGATCACGCAGCACTCACGCTATTAGCACCATCACATTGTCACCCTGAACTGGAAGGTTTCCATTAGAGAGTCACCGGTACAAACTCGATGAGAGCCGGTAAAACGATTTGTTCGAGAAGGTAATGTACCAAACACGATCGACTCTCTATGACTTATTAATTATCGTCGTTTTATTAACTGTTTTATATATTAGAGCTATGAATCTAATGGGAAAAGGTGTCATTTTTCTATTTATATTTATTATTTTAAAATATTCGTCAGTTCAAATTTTACATCAAGTAGGTACCTACTACTGTAATTTTCTCGTCAGAAAGATACCAATTATGATCTCTTTCCAAATTCCAGATTTCGAAATGGAAATTCCTAGCCTTGCTTTTAAAAACACTTATCAACAACAAAGCCTTTTATTTAAAAAAAATTCTGCGTTTAAACGTCTTAATTTATATGGTTAAACAGTCGCTAATAATTACTTAACTATAAGCAACGTTTACTAATAAACCCCATTCATAGCAAATACTTTACAAAACTAAACATTTACTCATCATTAGTTAGATACTGGCAACTGGACACTAACAACAACAAAATACTGCTAAGTTTGGTGAAGACGGAAATTTCCTCACAGGATAAATTGTAATCGGGGCGTTTTGTATACCAAAACCGTGGACATTTGTAATATTTTATAGTTATCTTCCTATTATATTGGGATAGTTGTTATTTAACTTTCATATAATAACAAATTACTCACAACAAAGGAAAATTACTAAAATAACCCACATAATTTCTGATACGAGGAATTATTAAACTTATATGGAGGAAATAAATAATTCTAGTGGGCCGTCGTTTAGTGGAATTATTTCTTAAAATTCAATGTTGATCGGACATAATATCATAGGCTTTAGGAATAATCCTAATTGTGCTACATAATATTAGCTTCTAATATTAGAAGCTCTCTATAATATTATGCAGCACTTTGATTACTTCAAAGCGAATTAAGTGTAACTAACATCGGAACTATTACAACTACAGCTAGGGTTTCTTATTCGTGTGCATTTATGGCATGTGCCCTTCTGCCTTGTGCCTATCTTTCTTCGTTCTCTTAATTAGGTGCCATATCGTATTCTGTACGCAGATCCTCAAGGACCAATGGTAACCGTAATTTTAAAAAGTCAGTTTAAAGGACAGACTGTTCTTTCTTAACTCTGTAGGTCAATTAATTCTAAATAACGCCTTTTCCTTAAGCACTGAAAAACCCATTCGAACTATGAAAACCCAATGATATGAAGGAATATTCCTATTCGAAGACAAACCACTTTTACCGCCTATACAGAAAACTAGACTAAGTATTTCATAAAGATTGATTTACATATAAGTACTTACTTGCTTACGCTTGAGAGTCTAATTGGCTACCGCGTATTTAAATCGATAATTAATGTTCAAATCATTGTGACTATTCTCATCATACTTTTATGTGTCATTATGTTTTTTTTTTGGTTGGGAAATAATCAAATAACTTCTCCAGCTCTGGGTGGAGCAGGAGGGCGTGTCAGACTTTTACTGACTAAAACCCACCCGTGTTCCCTCAGTTGCCTGTGTGCCACGGGCCGCGGTATCTCTTTCGAACAACCCGCACCCCTGGCAGATGTCATTATGATGTCATTAAAGCGTCCAAGAACTGCGTCACAGGAATTCAGCCTGAACCTGATATTACTTATTTGATGGGTAGTCCAGCGTTCACATGTCACATGTCTGGTCGAATCGTATGAAAATACGGATAAGCAGCACACATACCCATGAAGACAATATACATTTGTCAAACATAAAATTATCCATCCTAAAAATGTATGTAGGTACAATAAGTATAATTTTAGTCTAGTCAAGTACTTACTCGCCGTAAGTATGTCTATTAGCATTATTGAATACATAGTAATGTCGTATCTGTAACCGGTTTGTAATACAAGAACTAATTGTAGAAGTAATGACATGGGTATGTTTTTACTTACCTACATAGCAACATATAGGACAACGAGCCACAGACACCACAAGGTGCAGTTCTAGAAAACGTGACTTTCTGTAATGATCTTTCATGACATGCCAATGATTATGTCAAATTCACAATGGCTTGTGTTTAAACGCCTACCAGAAAAGTACCTATTTTACTACCAAAAATTCGAAATACCTGTCAGAATGGATAAATGCTCACCAAATTGTGTTTCATAAAGTATTGTAAAAATGAACCTAATTTCCTTTTTATTCTATGCCATTAAGATTTATAAACGCCTTTAAATTTAATTTCAGACCAAATATTTTATATTATCGCTAAACAGATGTTACCAATATTTTATTTCACGACTTTCAATTTAGTCAGTTTTACTGAGGCAAAAAAGCTAACGGTCGATCGTACAATGTTTTTGCATATCAAATATAATATTGCGTATCCCAAACACATGTTACTTGTTTATTGTTTTGTGCTTGCTTCAAGCATGCAACATGCAAGCAAGCATGCAGCGTGCAAACAGCCATGCAACATGCAAGCAGGCATGTAACATGCAACAAGCATTGCTTCTGTCACGGCTTCGGTGCTGTGGGGTTTGGCTGGCCCCACGCGAGATTATCATCGCAGATGGTTTTAACACTCACCACGCGGGTCTTCAAACCACCTGCTCCTCAGCTCGCGGGCCGCCCTAGCCCTCCGCGCCTACGCGGGCTTAAATTACACTCTAGGGATAGGACAGACAAGACTTCATGAAGTCGGTTTTGCAGCGATTCGTTTCTCACTAAATTTTGTAGCACAACATTAAAAAAAAAAAAAAAAACAACATATTGATTCAGGTTGGATAATTTGATTACACTAAAGCTTTTATCCATTTTGGTAGGCAAAAAGAATATAAATACAACACGTACAATTATTCTGATGAGTGTATAATTATTTTGGAACTTAAACCGTTCTTCTTTAGTCACCTCGGTATAGAGTGGGTTTATTTTATTTGAGGTTAACATATTTTACTTGTTACTTAGTCTTAGGATCTAAAAAATATTTTGGTGAGCATTTAAATTGTACCTATTATTTAAAAATTAGCGAGGCTCTAGCAGATAGCAGTCGCGAGTCAGACGCTTCTAAACAGGCTGTGTCTATTCATGGTGGAACAATATCTTTGAAAAGAAATAAAGAATAAAAGCTCTAATCATTCCAACTTTTAACAGCATTTACCTACAATATATACCAACCTGTATATAATATTTCTGTAATAATTTATGCAACTATTATTATGCATGGAATTTCGTATTTGCATGATTGCCTATGTCCAGCCGTGGACGTATTTCAGCTGAAATTATGATGATGATGATTGCTTACCTAGTACAAAATCAGCCCATAATATTCCCACTGCTGAGACACCGGTCACTCATTGAGAGGGACTGGGTCATAATCTACACGCGAACCTAGTGCGGGTTGGAATATGTTTTCGATCTATTGGTTTGGTTGCCTCTCGATGTTTTTCGTCACTGTTTCGAGAGCAATGGTGATGAAATAATTTACACGAAGTAAAGCGCCGCGCGCCGCCGCCGGTCTGGTGGAAAGGTTTTAGTCATTTGACAGAACATCTCGTGTTATCGATATTTCTAGTGGGCTTATTGATAGATTAACAATAGCTCCTGTCGTTGTTTCTATGAATTTGAGCTTGTGATTGCGAGCATTCGTTGATGACAGCAACCATCGTTTCGTTTTGGGAGTAGATATAATCGGAAGCCATGTTTGTAAAACATTGGCTTCTAAGAATCGAGCGGGTGTCAGTTTATAATTTGAATTGTCGGCATAGCGACGACATGTACGTAATATGAACCCCTCGATGGAAGAGTCTTCCAATAAGAAATTTACAGAGCCTCTCTCATATATCACTTTTCATTATCATCGTCATTCAGTCAAATGACATCAAATCCTGAATATTACAGCATGGTACCGACGCCAGCAGGTCAAGCTATCCCAAACTGTTAAATTTTCCCCATTGAACATGAACCTTATTTTATTCCAGCGGGATCTCATGGCGACATGGAGAGTGCGATTGTCGCAACCCAGTGCTGGGAACGCCACGATAGCGGCGGTAAGTACCCTCTTTGAGGAGTGGCTTGAGAGGCGGCATGGCGTCCTCACCTTCCGCCTGGCGCGGGTCCTCACCAGACATGGTTGTTTCGGGAGGTTCCTGTTTCGTATAAGGCGGGAGGAAACGCCCGGGTGCTTCCACTGCGAAGATCGCTCTGAAGACACGGGGGAGCATACGGTGGCGGTCTGCCCGGCTTGGGCGGAGCACCGCCGTGTCCTCGTGGAGGCGATCGGCGGCGGCGATCTCTCGCGTCCGGCCCTGGTGCAGGCCATGGTACGGAGCGAGAGTGAATGGTTAGCCGTCACCTCCTTCTGCGAAGCAGTAATGCTCGCGAAGAGGGAGGCGGCGCACGTGAGGGAGAGGCAGTATATACGCCCTCACGGCCGTAGTCGCCGCGGGAGACGCCCTGGGCGTCGGGAATCCCAGGCTGATTCCCGGCCACCGTAGGCGCGGGCTTGCGGACGGCGAGTAATGGGTAGCTCGCTGTCCGGTAAGGACCAAGCCCGGGTCGACGGCGCGTTGTGTTCCACGCGCGCCTCAAAGAGATGTCAGCACCAACTGGTGGGATCCGCAAGGGCCGATGCCTGCCAGGGGTGCGGGTTGTTCGAAAGAGATACCGCGGCCCCTGGCACACAGGCAACTGAGGGAACACGGGTGGGTTTTAGTCAGTAAAAGTCTGACATGATCGCGTGTTACGCAATTAGGGTGCAGGTATTGGCGCAAATAGATGTCTATTTTTATATCTTGTTTATTTTAAAATTCTTTTGCCTTAAACTTTTTAGTATCGCAAATTAAATAATAGATATCAATATGGTGTACGAAGTTGTTTACAAGATTTTTAATAGCGTTATTTTTAACCGACTTCAAAAAAAGGAGGAGGTTCTCAATTCGACTATATTTTTTTTAAATGTTTGTTAGCTCAGAACTTTCGACTGGGTGAACCAATTTTGATGATTCTTTTTTTATTTGAAAGCTGGTGAAATGTCATCATCCTTGGGGTAAAAACAATGCATATTTACGCGATAGCAGCAATCGCGGTTGATTTGCAGTAATTTTTTTACAGAGTTCCGTTGTCTGTCTCCGAAACGCATCATCAGATCTCTATGAAATTTAACGAGATGACGAAGAAATTAATTTTGCACGGAAGCATCTCGATGGATTTCAAAAAATTGACTATTTTATACGATTGGTGCAACGTCTACGGAAGATAAAATGGCGCCTGACGAGTAACTATTTTTTTTTTGTAAAATATACAGACGGTAAAAGAGACATAGTTAAGGTACAGGACAACAATGTTGTTTGATTTCGTCTGGCAGATTATTTAACAGTTTTCCTAATCACTTGAGCGAGTATTGTTTGCAGACGTCTTCTAGTCTATTCTGTATATTGGTCAAGTCCAAAGGTAGTGCTGACTATAGCACGTGGCGGTGAGGTGCAATATTTTATCTTCTTTGTTTATTTTGGTTACTATCTAAAGCTGGATTTCAATGATAAGCTCTGTGAACTCACATTATTATCTTATCTTTGTTTCCGCATGAATTGCTTCATCTAATATGTAAAGGATTCAGCAAAAGATAATATAATTTATAACACTACTTAGTTACGGTAAAATAGTTTTGAAATTGAGTAATCTGTTCTTGGAATTACTTAGTTAATGAATGTCAATATGCTTTAAGTTATCTATGTACATTCTGAAGATGTCTTTGAACAAGTAAAGAAATGCATGAGTAACACGAGTAAGTCGGAACACCATAGCGAATAGAATCACAACTGCAGTTTACCTTGAACTCGAAAGTGTGACGTTAAGTGTATGGCTTTATCGATTTCTTTTTGATTTGTTACACCTATTGTACGTAGCCCGTTTTATATGACAGTTTTTGATTATGTAAGCTCCGATGCTTGCCGTTTCTATAGCATGGCTAAATGGGTTCGATTTGTTGACACTTGACACATATACAATATACATACCTATGATGAATTGACGATATATGAAATTTATAATTTGAAATATGTACCTAAGTTAGCAATATTAAGCAAAGAACGCTTTCGGGCGATGTGATGATGAGACTCATGACGATAATTATTGCTGATAATAGACAATTTGTTTCGATTAGAATACCTCATTGAAAACGACCTTAACAGAGCGAATACATAAGATTTTAATTGTTTCATCAAACAGTTGGTTAGTGGTTTGATGAACAGATTTTTTGTTGAGGACTTTATTAATTAACTAAGTAATGATTGTCCACTATTTTAATTCGATGATCAAAATAGTCTCGTCCATTACAATAATAGTTTCGTCTTCCTGTAAGCTTGTGGAGATAGTCACCAAAGCATCGTACACGTGCCTCACACTTGACTACAGATTTAGCTCAGTGCATCAGTTAGTTGGTATTCCACAGCTTTCATCGAGTTATATTAAGTTTGTTTTGATAAATATTTTTAGCCTCATTTAAGAACGTGATTGGGCCATGGTCTTTATTTCACGATTCGAGTCACGTTTTTGTTACATTAGCATTACCTACTGATTAGCTGATTCATATACTACGGTAGACGATCTATAATATTCTAATGACTTTTTTCTAGCAATTACTGTGACTTTGTGACGAGATACTCCAAGGTTATTTTCTTTTTTATGAAATCCCCTTTGTTGACTTGTTCTAAAGTTTGAATAAATCTGTTACCTGTTAGTAAACATACCAAACTTTACGGGTGTGTATTCCCCGCCTTCGCCTCTAGTTGGTTCTGAAAAGGGGCCAGTGACGTCGACCTCGACGTATTCAGACGTATCGGTAGCTTCGACGCATGCGTAACTGTTTGTCGATGTGTGTGTAAGTCTGGTAGAGCACGCGTTCGGAGCGTGCTCCTCTTTCCGTCTCGCTTGAACCACGTATCTGCATCCCCTTCGGCAGCGCGTGGCGCGGCCGGGGAGCACCAGTAAGTTTAAAATACCACCGTAGCGAGGGTTTGCGCTCAGTGGTGATCAAGCTGCGCTTCTGTACAGTTGATAGTTTTGCGCCGTGTGACGTTCGCTGTAACTGTTGTGACTACTTTTTTGTATTGTAGATTTGTGGAGGCTGTTAGCTAAATTGAAGCCTTGAGTCCCCGTCAGCTACAGCTGTTGCGAAATTTATATTGAGACTTGGTAAGTTAAAAAATATTTGGAATGCATGAATTTTACCGAATGTGTAAAGCGGAAAAGTAAAGGATTATTATAACTAAATAAGGATAGCAGGAGCTGATAACGTATTAAAGTGGAGAATATTCTGGTCTAAATAACGGTTAATAAACAGCAAATGGCCGACTTGTTCGTCGGCGGGCGCTTTCTCTCTCGACGGGCCTGCCACCGCTGGAATAGCCTCGTCGGACCGAACTCAATCACTTTCCATTACACGACTATTCCTTTTGGTGGCGCCTATTATTTATATGGCGCCTACTTTTTTTACATTGTTTTTTCCATCTTGATCTTAACTTCAGATTTAAGTTTTAAGCTATATGTTAAAAGTGTTGAACAAATCATCCTATAAAAATTGTTAGATCTTCCTTGCAAACATTATTTTTGTTCTTTTCTATTATAATGAGTAAAAGCAGGTTTCTAAGTTTTAATTAGAAACCTCATACATATAATACATACAGTTACTAAAAAATATCTTATTAAAAATGTTTCGCCTGGCTGACCGCGTTATCGCTATGATCCTTTGAGTCGTGTCGCTCAAGTTGGTATTCTATAGTTTTTTCTCAACTTTTACCTGCTCTTTTTGGAGAGGCGAGGGTTACTTTTTGTACCATAAAATGACAATCGACAAACAGGTTATCCTCCGAAATAAGGATTGTTAAACAATAAAATTTTGAACTCATGTAGGTAATTAAAATTGCTGCTACAGAAAAACCGTGAATTCAATAAACTAAAATTCTGCGATAACCATATTTGCAATTTGATAAATTCAGGAAGCCCCTGATATTTGCACTGTTTATAAATATGGTGGGACACGGGTGAATTACCTTTAATTAATTCTGTAGATGGAATTTTTCTACAAATTGAAGTAACTTGCTGTCCTTCTGACGTTCTCACGAATTCAGCTGATCAAATAATATAAATGTCACGAGACCTTTACTTACGGCTGTTCATACGAGGAAGCAATATATGGCATTCCCACACATATAGCCTTAAAACAACAACCATTAACAGTGAAAACTCTGATTTAAAAAAATTGCCATCGAAAGACAACAGAACAATTGCTGTAGCAAATAAATCAAATTTCAAAATCTGGGCCAACAGTGTCGTAAAGTTTGCGCAAAAAATTCTCGAGAAGCTACAATAAATAATGTCGCCAATCTTGAAGGAATGAAAATATTAATGAACCAGTAGAAAAAAAAAAACGTTTGAATCGTAAAACATTTGCGAACATTTAATAGTTTGACAAAACACGTGAACGTTCGTCAAATCTATAACCCAACGCAGCTGCTTGTTATGAAACAGTTGTGAACTCGGATAACGGTAGAACGATTACAAATGAGGAAACTAATAAATTCAATCATAGACTTTTGTATTGTCTCCACATCCAACCATAAAAATCTCACATAAAATATACCTATCATTATTATGTTACTTATTAGATTATATAATTACACAGGAAAAGTTTTTATTCAGTGCGCAAGTTGTAACCATGAATGCAGCATATCATTTTAGAGCCCTTAAAGCAGAAAATTTTCGTCGGTTATACAAAAAAAATCAGCAGTTTCATAGAAAATTGCAATACCTACGCGGTCAAAGTGTATGGAACAGCTGATTTTTTTTTTTGTATAACCGACGAAAAATTTCTGCGCTGGGGGTCTACAATGATATGGTGAATTCATGGTTACAATTTTCGCACTGAATAAAAACTTATCCTGTATATCTTCTTTTTGTAACTTGTAACCTGCAAATGCTTCTCATTGTATTTGGATAAATTATTTTATTTGGAGTTGAAAAGGACTAAGTCAAAACATTTTTTTTTTATAAATTCGGATTTGCGCACTTTGGTTAAGGTTGGCCATGGCTCGATGTGTCCTTTGTGTCCTTTTTGTCTCTTTGTGCCCTTTTTATTGATAATATTATGATACCAATAGAGAAGAAGAGATATTGATCTACTATTGAATAACAATCTGACCATTTATCTGTTATTATTACTTCTTGCCGTCGTCGTCTAGGTCAAGGCGGCAATAGGAATGTCGCGATTTCTAAGAATACTGCATAAATGAAGAAAGAAGAAGTTAGAAATGCAGATGGCTTAGACAAATTGACATTTTATCAGCGAAAACGATGTAGAAAAAGTGAATTGACTTTTGACCAACCTACCGAGAAAAGCATACTTAAGTCTATTTTGTTGAAAATCATTCTAGAAATACGAAACGCTTTGAAAGCTATTTCCACTTGCCTAGAGCCAGAAGTCAACTGGAAACAAATGAATAATTTAACAATTTTTTTTGGCAGATTTGAGAAGTATTGAAAGAGGATAAGATGCTCGCCAGCCCAGCAATGGAAATGCAATCGGAGGCTCCCTTAGCCCTGCAGCGCCTGTGGAACCTGACCCGCGCGCGTCTCGCTGGTACATCCACCGCTCTTGATGTGGAACCAGCTTTCGGTGAATCTTTGCCACCTGCGCAGGTAAAAACAATGCCAGATTTCATATGATTTTGCGTTAAAAAAATTATGAGTAGTAAAAGAGGATGCTCGGACTCAAATGTTCAATGTCTTGCTTATTGTAACAATTTAGTTTTAACATTTTAATCTTACAATTTCAGTTTCAAAATATAAATAAATAGCGATTTCAGTGACAGTTTCAATAAATTGAATTATCAATTGTATTGAAACAACCTTGTCTGATAATTACGCATGACTTACAACTGAAATCAGTTATACCTATATGTAGGTACCTAATGGCGGAAAACTTCTTGATTCTTCTAGATTCCTTACATTAATGATATAAATTTTATATGTATAGTTATTATGTGTCATGTATATGTACAATCAGGCAGTAAGTCAAGGGCTACTACTGTTCTGTCCTCTTTTCTTATCAGTGATATACAAACATACGCTCTCTATAATTCATTCAAGATAATTCCTATATCTTAAACAGACATACAGTAAATAAATGAATCATGGAATATTATATGGGTCTCATTTTGTTGTTAGGAATTCGAGGGCACACCGAAAGCCACGTTCCCTGTTCCTAGCGACTATGAAAGCGATGGTGAAGAAGCATTCCCGGAGTTAGAAATTCCCGTAAGTATACGAACATGTTTTTTTTTTCAAATTCAGAGCCAAATGGCAAAGCTTGATGTTTAACAATAAATCTTGGCAAGATATTTAGGGCGTGGCCTGACGGAAGAGTTTACGTAGAAGTTACGACACAAACGACGTCGAATTTATAAATAGTGTTTCGGTTTTCATGAAACCCAAGTCAATGAAAATATACGCTTTCTTATGTTTGGCAAATAAAGTAGCGGACAATGTTTGGAATTTCGCCATTTATAACAGATTTCTTAGTCCGATGTTTACTAATTTCGTAAAGTATGTCACACGTTTCTTAGCAGCCACGTTTATCGCTTTATCGTCGTAAGACGTCACAGCGACTCCTCCGCGTCTAGACACCGGTATAATGAGGTAATCATAATTGATAACACCTCTATGAGTGAACATCGTCATAAAATAAGGCGTAGACAAACATTCTCTGCATTTGACTGTCTTCAAATTTATTTAGCATTTATCACGCTTCGCCGGCTCGCTACTCATGCGGAGGATAAGGTCGATAACATAAACTTGCTAGGTTTCCGACGACATCAAATTTTAGGAGGTCGTAGCCTTCATAAGTGAATTAGGATGCGGGCCTCAATAAGAAGTTCTATCGTTTCCTCTATCAAATAATCGCGAAGGCGCAGCGGAATTCACAGCGATCACTAATAATAGCCGAAAATCTGAAATAGCTCGGAGGAAAAGTCTCTAAAAATAACTTGTACATTATCCACGGACGAATGGATTTTGATTCTAGTTGGTAGATACGATCAACAAATCAATTTGCTTTTGATTGCCGCCGCACAAACCTTTACTTATATGACATGACTTGATTTTGTCCACAACATCTCGCACTAATGGCTTTCAATGAGTTTCAATCATGGTTTCAATTCGAATACAATGATGTCATTGTAAATAGCCTCTATAAGTATATTTATATCATCCTATACCTTTTTAAATGGGTATTGTTATTCACTGACTTGCCTCTACCGTATCACGAGCAGCATGAGCATCTTTCTCAACTTTAGCTCTACCTTTATTTTGAATATCATGAAACTAAACAACGTTTCTTGATTGACACGGTCGGAAATGAAAAGTAGACAACAACTACGGCGTAATTTTCATAATAACACGCTTTGGCAACAGTTTAGGAAACATCACATGGGCGCCTAAGCTTTGCCAACTAGGTGTAGGTATAGCTTATGTTTAGACTTGATTTCTTATTCTTCCATCTGACGGCCGGTAGGTCGGTCATTGTACTAATTGATTAAGTACAACAATTGTAATCGGTAAATAAACCACTATAATGCTTGCAGTTAAAGTGCATTACGATGACCGTGAAAGCTTTGAAGAAATTTACGACGATCCAGACTGGGCTGATGTACGAATATGAGATAAATAAAGTGACATGGCTGCGTCGTATAATCTTAAAATGGTTTTGTAGCTGTAATAATGTGTCGTCACTTTTGTAGGAGGCAACCGATGTCCCCAGCAAGGGTTTCTGGTCTGAGAGTGCGTACAATAAGGAGGTCGTGTTGGATGCAAGCACGCTGGGCGATGTCCCCGCCGTGTACCACGTGCCCCAGCCCGCGCCCCATCAGATGCCCGTCATTGGCGTGTACATCGACCCCCGCGTCAGAACCGGCTTCCGTTACAAAGTCAGACCGATGCAGGTGAGACCAGTAATTTAATTTATGTCTAAACATTGTCGCAAATACATACTCGATCGCCGATCTGTGGGAAATTGTCTCATTTATACTAAAGAAGTGTTGGTGATTGCGTTAACTAACCGAATACACGCAATCCTCCACATTTCAAAGCTTTAAAAAAGATGCTTATGTAAATATCAAACTATGAAATGATGACCATTCCTCACCTGATCATACTGAATGTTGCTTAACCATCGACAAATCTGTAAAGTAAATCACTCTGGAATCGCTTTTGTACATCAATGTCGAGCTCCCACTGGGAAACAAACAGAAAAACGACGAAGATCCATAAAATCGGGCAAAATTATTTGAGACTGGACTGCAAAAGAAATGACTATGTCGATGAAAGAATGCTATATGAGTTGAATTTGGATAGTCGTAACAGCTGACTTTAGACATACAATCGTGCTAAACCTTTTTACTTTGTTTTAAAAATAATACTTAAAAAAGCTTTTATCCCTAACATTCATAAACAATTCCTTTAAATTTCAATCGAATCAAACCAAATAAATCGGTTGTGGTTAGATTAGAACATTTTTGTAAGAATAATCCTTTTCAGAACCAAGAGGATGGTGAGTCTCTTCAAGTCTCACAAAAATGTTCATGGAATAAACGAAAATTCTGTATGACGAATTGGCTACTTTTTTATGCATTGTATTTAAAATTTTAAGGTTAATAACAAACTAAGTAAATTTATTTTAGAATCTTCGCAAACTTCCATTGTACGTAACCACAATCGATAATACTTTATTACTTATTAATAATTTAGTAAGTTGTCTTTTATTAACTTTTGAACTTGAGCGCGATACTTAAGGTTGCCATCGAAATGCTTTACAGTTTTGATGCTCAAATACTGACTATTGATGCGCACAAAGTTGTACTGTCTTTAATATTTTCGTCTACAAATTCTTTTTATACAGAGTTAATTCAATTAAATACACTATTTAACTTGTAATGGAAATGTCTTTGTATTCATGCTTTCTTTTTCTAAAGTACTTGAATACTGTAATGGCAACCTTATACCCTGATGTCTAAAGAAGCTGTTATGGGATCTTATTGTTGATTGGCGACCTATCTTTATGCACATCGAATTCTGGAACATTCGCTAGTCGATTTCCGCAGTCCAGGGGAATTTGGTAAAAGTAGAATAGTGGGGAAATAGTTCAGTGAGTAGCGGTGTCCGTTGCTGACATTTTCAGATTGAAAATATCATCAACGATCAACACTGTTGACTTGCGTGATTTGCCACTGGTTGTGTGCACCGTTGTAGGCGATGGTATGTGGATCGTCCAGTTTTTCAGACCCTCGCCCAGAGCGGCGTTGACATACAAACTTCAAGAAACCGGCAGAGAACAGGTCGAAAGTGACATACTGGCTGGCAGCATGTTATGTCCATAATAGGTAAACCATAAGTACCATTCATAAGGGCGCTACGCCATTGTTAATCATATCAATGTTCTATTTCAAAAACTTACTTTTGGTGGTCTTGATATGATTATTTTTTCATTTCATCGTGAATGCAAATATGGGAAATATCAAATTATTCGATGGGATTACAATTTCGCTCATCTTTTAACACAATCATTTTTAGCGCTAGAACAACGATGACTCGGAAAAATAGTCATAACCGATCACGAACTTGATTTTGAGAAGCAATAAATAAATGTACCAGTTGTTATATATTACGAAATGTAAATAATTTTCTTCTTTATTTATTAACAAAAATACAGAATTTGGAATCTTAGTTGAATTACAGTTAAGAAATAAAGTATATGAATCTTTAGTCACTTAAACTAACATGATGAGTAATGTAGGCCTCAATTTTCCAGGCTCTGGATGCTCCTCCCCTATCAGTGAAGCCGAGGTACTTGTTCGGAGGCAAGGCTCTCACCCTGCAATCGATTGGCCGTGGATATGCTCGCCGTCTAACATTCGAGCCTGTGGGATCCAAACTCAATGAGAATGACAATTTCTTCTGGACTGACTCCAGGCCTGAAGGATTTTTGTTTGAGATCGAGGCCGTTTCCGTTGGGGACAAGTTCACGATCTACGATGCTAACCATGAACCGCAGGGCATATTGGAAGTGGTCCAGCAGCAGGTAATTAACGAATTTGTTGTTGTACAGAATAAAGAATACACTGTCTTGACTTCATTTGTAAGGTTCTAACCAACTCTTTCAATTTGTTTGCAGAAAAATCAAATTGAAATTGAGCAGAAGATTCACGACGATGGATCTATTGTCAAGAAAATTAAAATCAACACCCTTTGCAAAGTTGAGTGGTACGAAAATGATGGCGCTATTAAATTGGTGCCTGTGACTGGTGTGGCCATCCTGAAGAAGGGCAGAGGAAATGCGACCGTGTCCAGAGTGCTTAATGTCGCCATCGGCATCAAGCAGCTCAGGAAGGGTTACGAACTCAAGCCTGGCATTGAGTCATCCTCCAGGAGGGTTACCGTCAATGGTGGTGATATTAAAGACATTCCTTGCCAGTATTGCATTGTTGGCTTAGAGAAATATGAACTGCCCGTTATTGGTAATTATTATTTCTATACTTTTTCTTTCTTATTGACTTTTTTCGCTGTTACAAGACATTATTTTAAATTATTGCATAATTTCAGGAACCTACGTGGATCCGCGCATCATTCCTGGTTTCTACTACCGCGTCAAGCCGGCCGGTAGCAGGAGGCACCTCTTCGAGGGTCGCAGCATGTTGCTGCAGTCTATCGGCATGGGATACGGAAAGCGCATCACCTTCAAACCTGACACTCTCAACGAGCCAGAGAACTATTTCTGGTCGGATTCGCATCCTGAAGGTCTTGGTGTTGAAACTCGTGCCATCCATCCGGGGATGAAATTCTCCATCACAGGAAATGGGGTCAGTACCAAACATCTTGTTTATAAATAATAATGTACGATCTCTGTGATGTTGCAATGAAGTCGCATTTCATCCAATACGTACCTATTTGATACGACAGAATTATAAATCAATAATAAAAGCCGGTAACACCCCCTTGGCGAGTGGCCATAATAAATTGACAAGTGTTCAGAGACAGACAGATCATACGATAAAACTTCTTTCAGACAGATTTGTTTTGCTTCTTTCGATTTATACTGGGGTCAAAGTTCAAGACACTTTGGCAGAAAGACAATTTCTAATTACATTTTACTTTGGCTTCTAGCCAAGAATGGGAGTTGATTAAATAACCTTGACGGATGTTTTAGGATTCGTCTCTATTTATACTCACGTTATTTGTTTATCTTGCAGGGTCTATTGGGAGAAGCTAGCGTATTCCGTGCAGATTTGCCCCAAGCTGAGGAAAAGACAGACTATGTGGATGTACCAGGGAAGCGAGGACAGGCAGTTGAGAAATATGTCCATGTGGACGTCACATGCCACGTGAAGCTAGCCACCACAGGTGGTGGGTCCGTGGACTCGGAGGTGCATCTTATGAAGGTGTCGGGAGTGGCCCTGGTGCGCAAGGACCCAGGCCAGGCCGTCGCCAAACTAGTGAAGGTCTTCAACGTCGGCTTGGACTCACAGTTGAACCTGCTGTTCGCGCACTCACAGACCGAGCTTACCTTCCATCCACTGCCTTAAATAAATCACGAGGTCCGAATGGTGTTGCAATACCCGTGACGATAGTCGTCACACATAAAGGTATTGTGATACTAAAAACCTACCTGGCGCGACATAGGTTTCGTCAAATGCCAATCGAATGGTCTCGAGTCTGCAACCGAGAAATGGTCTGAATTTTAGACCGATGCTGTTTGCGATTCGGTTGTGTGCTCGTTTCAGCTGTAAGCTGAAAGTATATTCACGAGCTGCTCGTCATCAAGCTCACGTTTACCATCACCGCTGCGAAGACTGCTATAGTAACAACACAAATATAGGCCGCTATCATAAACGTGACGCACGTTACTGAAGTTTCTTGGTGGAGTCTACAGCCTTCTTCTAAAATCTAAGGCATTTTGTGTTGGAAATTGAAGTTACTATAAGTACTTTCCAAAAGCAAGGATTGATCAGTATTTTAATTTTATTCATTCGTAATTTGTTAATTTGTAATACAATCACCATCAAATTAGAATTTTGAAATTTTGTACCGGAGAGAGTAGTAAAAGACTAGTTTATAATGAGTATTTTACCTTATCGGGACATAATTTAATTTTGTTATTTTCTTCTCGAATATTGTAATACGTTAATCAATAAATCATCCTATTTGATTGAATTATGTTTTTATCTTGCTTTCCCTGGAGACCCTCGAAATCCGAACCCAGATCCTGAACCTTATTCCAACTAAAATAAATGAGAAGCGTAGAAGTAAATGTTAAGTAATGCGCTTCCTCATTGACTCAAATCATTGACATCGCTGGTATTAAAAAAAAAAATTGTTGATGCAAGTTCCTAGACATCTCTCAGAGTTGCATGGAACTACGCTCATTAGTTTATTATAATATGTAATAGATGGCTCTGCTTAAGCCGCATAATTAATGATCCATACACTAGATGGCGCTGTAACCAACCACAACATGACAGGAGTTCAAGTGTCGTACTTGTGTCGCCTCCTTTTCTTCGTTCAGCAGTATTTCACTAGACGGCGCTGTTACAAAAAAAGTGCCGCTACCACGAGCGCACCTCGCAAGCGTCAAGGCGTGTAGAACAAGTTATGACTACGTAGAGACACAGATACGAGTTGTGTTTAGCGGGATACTCTCCCTGACTCGGCCGGCGGACGGCAACCGCGCTGGGGGCCTCGACGTCGCACGACAAAACTATACGAAAGTCGCGATGTGCCAAATAATAACAGGGAGACAGTGAATTGGTGCGATAACACGATTTATAACACGAATATATAACGAACGGTGAACACCATGGCTGAAGTTAGGTGCGCTAGTGTTTTATTTATGTGCATTTTATATAGTGTCACAAGTTTTAATCTGGAACCGAGGATCCCAGTGATAAAGTTCGGAGAGCCAGGCTCTTATTTTGGATTTTCTGTTGCGGAACACCTCACCGTCAACGCAGATGGATCAAACATAAGTTGGTGAGTGCTGATCATCTTAAGCGCAACTTATCTTACAGTAATGAGACGTTATGATGTCATATGTGAAGGTCGCCGCCTTCCATATGCTCTATCGGTCTGTTGATCTTGCTTCTTTAAGGTGAATCTTGTCCACATTTTTTCCATACAAACTTCGGGAGTGTATTACTCCACTGTTCGACAATGCATCAAAAATTAAACATGGTATGATTTTGTTTCATTATTAATATTGTCTGTACGGAAACAGAATACTAAAATAAAAAGCCATTAAAAAGTTAGGAGCCAACAAAGATTCGTTTTTCTGGCTAATTTAACCTAGCTTTGGGCGTGTTTAAGTAACAAAAAAAGTGTAAAATCTCCAAAAGCAAGTCGGTACCAACAAACCACACATAGTGAAAAGTTCAATAAATTCGATTGATCATTGATATATGCAGTGGTTTTTTCATAAAACCTTATCTTCCGAAGGACTTTTCTTAATTTTTACGCGCCTGTTTTACTATAAATGATCCTACATCTCACTCAATAACGTTGTGCCTGTAGACTAGTGTCTAACAGCCCATCACTGATAATACCTCTGTCGGACACGATGCATGGTGAGACAGCTGCTTTTTAGCTAAGCCCACCAGTGAGTTCGAGCCCGCGACTAGATTCCCCTTAAGTGTAGTGTACGAAAACTTATGTTCGAGTGTGATATGAAAATTATCAGAAATGCTTATCAAGAATTTATGAAGCCATTGTAATATGCAGTATACCTATGCGCTGAGCTCAACGCTTGTTAATGCTAAGTAAACTTGTTTAATGAGTTACATTTTATGTAACTTGTGGCTAGCTGGTACTTTGTTTATAAAACAGTCTAGACTGAGAGTACATCACGTGGAGATTTTCTTACGAGTACTTCAGTCAAAGAGCATTTATTGAAGTTGAGACAATAGCTTCTTAAACATACCCATAGTACAATGGTCCTACTTTAAACTTAAGCGGAACTGATCAACAAAAAGGTGTCTCCTGGCGGCAAGCCCCGTCCCTACCTGTCTTACTGGGCGCATTTCAAAGGAGTCAGAAAAAGTACTTACCTGAGAAGTTTGGGTCAGACAAAAACATTTCCATATTCATTAAATAATCCTAAAAAAGACAAACGAGTTAAGAAATTATATGAAGGTAGAGTATGGTCTACAAAATAGTGAAAGATTTTGGCAATTTTGAAATAGTTGGCATTATAGAACTTGCTTAAGGGCCAGAGTTATTTCATTCGCAATTTTTCCGTATTCTCTATCTGCCTCATGAATGGATATACATATGTATATACTTATAAACTGCGGAATATATAATGAATGAGCGGAATACATCTTGATACGAGAGCAGGGCTGTGACCTAGTGCGGAGCGGCGGCGGCGCCAGGCCGAGCATTGCACTCAGCTGGCAGAGCTAATTTTGCATCATCTCGTGCGTACACTTTGAGAGATGTCACAGATACTGATCGACATGTCACTGATGTCACATCACTGCTGCGAACTTTCTTAGATAGTGAGGGTGGGACATGTTGTCGGACGCAGCAATGAAAATAGATTGCGAAATTAATTTAGTAGGGTAGTTAGGTAGAGAATAGCGATATAGTCTATTGGGAGAAATAGGAAGTATCCTGACTGCTTAAACAAAGTTTTGAGCGCGTTTGTATTTTTTTTTGTCAATGTTCGATATGGGAAGGGTTATTTGTTAAATATTATAGAATTAGCAATTTTCTGTCGGGGCTAATTGTTCGGCATGTTTGGAATTTGCTCAAGCAGTACCTACGCTTGAGCAAGCTCCAGATGAAGAATCATTTGTTGTATCCGTAGTACTTAACTACTAATAGGTAAATTGTAATAAAACATCTTCTCGCCATGCACTTGAACTCTATATTTTTTTAAACAAGAGCAGAATCTCAACTGTAAATTGTCTAGATCGAAACCATCGCTGTCACATGGCTAGCGATTAGGGTCGCCGGCAAAGGAATTGTTCCAGTTGCCAGAACGGAAATGCACTTGGCACATGAAGCCAGGTCGTGCATATGTTACGTGAACTCAAAGCGAAGATTATTCATCAACGATAGAACATAATACTTTCACTGGATAAGTAGCATTAGCAAACGTTTCTATTATTGCTTTTAGTTTTAATCATTTGGCTGCTCAAATATTCATTTCCGTTAGGAAGTTTATATTTCACAGAGAGATTAGTGCTAAATGGATGGAATTCCTAGAATTTGCTGCCTCATAGGTAAATAGACACGTCATGTTTCATAAGCACTCGATTTTGATGAATCGACAAGGAAAATGTTAACGCAAAACTTGAACATGGATTGAATGTGTTAGCAAATCGGATACTGACCTACTAAAGGGGTCCCAGGCGGAAGAAGATGAGATTTGTTCAAAGACTACATTATACAAATATCTTCTGATAACTGGCGTAGTCATACATTAATCGGTGCAATGAAAATATCTGTGAATTGGCACATAGTGTTCAGAAAGTCTTACCGATGAATAAGTAAATTGCTTTTTATAATACGGCATGCGCTGACATACCTACCTATTTAATCAATCTTAGTCAGTTGCGGTTGTTTTAGCTGAGTTTTTCTGTCAACATATCAATGTAAATTGCTGCTGATTCTACAGACAAAGAATAGGTTCTTACTTTAAAAATAATAGTTTAAATAAACTAAAGAACACGCTTTAAAAACCAAACTAAAAAGTAGAAAATAATTTAATTCTACGTGGGGTGCTTGATATTAATTGATTACTTATAAAAATATCTCAAAAAGCACCCCACGCTTTTTAATAGAATTAAATTATTTACTATTTTTTTTTACTTCTTTCTACTTTTTAGTTTTTTAAACTATTATTTATTCTAATTTTTTAGTTCTGCTAACTAAAAAAACGTGTTTTTTTAATTTTGATTTTTGAATTGTCATCGGTCCTCGATAAGTCTACAAAGTCCAAAATGTTATACTAGCTTTTTCCAGCGGCTCCGCCCTCCCGGAGTTCGGAAATTATCCCACGGGCACGTACTAACGGGATAAAAGTATCATATGCGTTAATCTAGGTTATAAACTATCTGTGTGCCAAATTTCATTGAAATCCTTTCAGCCAGTTTTGCCTGATTGAGCTTAACGAACATCCAAATATCTAAACATGCAAACTTTCACATTTCTAATAATAGTAGGGTAGTTGGGATTACTGCGGTAATGAGAGGTCATTTCGGTTCAAAGAACTTTTCAGGAGCAGATCTTATCGAAAAGGAAATTAAGGAACGCAGGTCAGGATGAGTTATAATTTCAGTCTCGTCTTTTCACTAGACTAGCTCGAGTATATCTGAACCTGGACGCTGGAACAGGTCCAACGTACCCCCGCGGGAGTCTGTGGCTATATATCCGTGACCTACTCTTTATTTATATCCTGACCGAAATGTCGCTGCTCTTGAGTTCGCTAAATATTTTATTCGACATGTTCTTTTCTCTGTACCTAAGGTTCAAAATTGTTCAGCTAAAGTTGGAAGTTAGTTTTATAGTCAAAAAATTAATGATGTCTCGGTTTTACCAATTGGCGTTATCTGTGTGATTGTTCTAAGATCTTGTCGCGATAGTTTTTTTTAGACTGCGGCGTTGTTTTTGTTTTTAACGGATGTCAACGAACAAAAAATGTTTCTACGAACATGGTCTATGAGAACCTAATGTTTTAATTAAGTCGCACATGGATGATTAATAATGGATTACGTATGTTTCTTTTTTTAGTTTTCATGAAGAGTTCACGCTCACGTGTTTCATAAAAGAACTTTGGAATCACTAAACCAAAATTATTGTTACCAGCTGCAACAATATTATTCAGCCACTCTTGAAGTAAAAATCTTTCGAAACATATTTGCTGACTGCAATCTGTAAAAGTAAAATATAACCTACCTATTGATAAAGATTACATATCGACAAACGACACGACTGAAGACAGAATATTTGTATTTCTCATCGTCAAGCACTTTTATTGACGACATCGCGTTTACATTACAATATAGACATTCACGTCGTATAAATTACGTTATCAGATCACGTATTATCATCTCTGTATATATGCAGATCGTATACTGCAAACATGATGTCTGACACAGCACTCTATGTAAATACTGGGTCATAGACTCTGCACAGTCTCGATAAGTAGATAGTTCGATTACTTACGGACCAGAACTAGTAGTTTAAAAGCCTCGCTTTTACGTAATTTTACTTACAGTTAGTATTACCCGCCGTTATCGAGGCTCTATTACAGGATTATGTGTGCACGCCGTTATTTTACAAATAAATTACAGGTTATGTCAATAACTTTATGAATACAAAATGTTATTTGACTAAATTAAATATCAGACGGCTTTTATATTTTTTACTTACAAGTGTAAAGAAGTTTTATCCAAATAGGTTTATATAGCGATTACTACATTATTTTCTTTAACGAAACGTACATTTATGGTGTCCATGGAGTAAGCACAGAGTATCCCGTATTCTCACATTCCTTGAAAGTTTCTTGCACATTCATCAATCTTTATGTATGCCAACACCATAAATAAAGGTTAGAATACATCTCAGTTCTATTCACCGTACTTTATAGTTGTGAATGTAAATGCACGTACTTCGAATACGGACAACTTCCAAAGCTTTTGAACTAATACCTTGTACGTGGGAGTAATACGTAACTTTACTAGTTTACACACAAATAGAGACATTTGCTCACCGTTCGACGTGATATTGTAACGTGTTTGTTTATGAAAATACGTGTTTTTGTGCCCTTTCAAATGTATACAGAGTTTTATTGTGTTTGAATGAAAAATAGCTGGGGGCCGATTCTACTAATTTGCAACGTTACACGTTAAACTGTGTTTCCACAACAGTTCGATTTCGATCGCCGTTCGATAGTTACATAAAAAGTCATTCTACTATTTTATAAGCAAAATGGAAACTAAACTTAAAACGAATTGCAACTGAACTGTAGCGGGAACACAGCGGGTAACCCGCGTTACCAACATATGCCAAAATAATATGTTTTATTAATACCAAAAAGAAAAAAGTTGAATCTAAAAATGTTACTAAACACGAATATGTGGCACTAAAAGTATTTTCTATAATTAAAAGACATAATGATCATAATTTTATCATTAACTTTGTCCTATAGTAAACGTCACGCTCATGTTCGATTTTGTTAGTAGAATAGGTTTTGACATTGTTTCAATCGATCGTTGGCGTAACTAAAACGTAACCGCAGCTGTGTCGCAGCTGGACCGTTGTTCATTTTAGTAGAATGCGAAAACGCTTAAAAGTGGTGATTCGGTTGCGGTTCTATTGCGTTTTTTTAACAAATTTGTTAGTAGAATCGGCCCCCTGATCTGTAAAGCAGCTTGAATGTGAGAAGGCAATAAAAGTTTCAAGTCTGTTTGACACTCAATTTACGTTTTATATCGTATAAATAAATACGTTTTTATTTTGTATGTAAATTGTGGTTAATGACGTGCGTCTCGTTTCAATAATCCCGGGTCTACGAGTGGGGCTGTTCCCCCGGTCTTCCAATTAAATTGTTCACACGTCGGACTCAGCGGGGAGCAACTAACGACACTACTCTGATGAGTGTCTTTGGGGGCAATGCGGGAAATTCAATAACATAAATATTTGAGAAGCGATTTGTTACAATTTAAACTTATTTGTGCTTTTAGTTAACTTTGAATGGGAATTGAATCTTTTGTGGTACTTCATGAGATATGTTGATAGAATGGTATCTGTTGGGACTGCAAAGCTTTCAGCCACAGAAAGCCGGTGTACCTATAGCAAAGTTATAGCAGCGAATACAATGATTTATGTCTTTCATAGTGTTGATCTAAGGTTTAAATATGCTTGTATGGTTATTGGTTATTACCTATTACAGCGTAGAGACACGATTACACAAAAAACTTGAGTTGCTTTCACATTCCTGATAATGTTCTGAGAGATTGACTTAACGTGAAGCTCCAATTATGGCGTTTAATCATGATTTACGAGACGTTGGAGGTAAACTATTTGTCCATGGAGTTAACTTCGTAATCGCTCTAACATCGTCATAATGGCGTCTGTTACAGCCTGTAACTGGCCTTAACTCCAGAAATTGTGTTCCAATTATCGGAAGCAGCGGCAGCTACGACGACTTCTTGTTTATTTACTGACGGTATTTATAAACTTGTAGTAAACTGTCCGGCACGACCGGCGACTGTCAAAAATAAAATGTCCAAACAAACTGGAGTCAGGTGTGGAATTTACTGGTTATTTGAAATGTCTCCAGGATCTTTATGTGTAGCAGATGATCCTTTATCCTGTTCGTATGTAAATATGTATTTGTATAGTGATATTATGTATGTATGCGTCGTCACGGTTTCTCGTAACGGGATAGACAGAATACGAAGTGAGGAAACGCAGCAGGTTTATGTCGTAGCTTGGTGCGCTCGGTAATAAGATGTCGGCTTCGAGATCGTAACGTTGTATGAAGTGACAACTCGGTGGTCTGTCGCCGGGGACCACGATTGCCATCCGTTTGTCTGTCGATTCTCACAACTTTACTAAGCATTGATGGTTAGCGTCTAGCGACGTATTTTGTAGAACAAACAGGACGTTTTGAAACGAGGAACGCAACGGCTGAAATGGTGGAACGGTCTGTAAAAGATGGCGGAAATTGTAAATGAAAATAATTTTTCTCTTTTATTTGAAGAAAGTATCCAATGCTATAGGTACATACATAAGTGATTAACTAGAGATCAATCCATTTTATTTAAACGAACAGTACAAAAATAAATATTACAAACCTGTAAATCATGGTATAAAATTGCCTGAGAATATGATGTAAAATAGCTCGCATGTTCCAGTAAGTAAGTACTAAAGATAGCGCAAGCGCATACTATTTCAGTCAGCTACAAGTAATCATGCTATGCAAATTTGCACTCACTAGATAAATAGCGGCATGCACTCCCATTGATATTTAAATTATTCTATAATTTACCGTTGGATAATTGTTGGCACCGACTCCATTCTGTTTCCCAATAGTACCAATTATTGGATCAAACGCAATTAAAACTAGGATTAGCCAATGTTGCAGTTACAATCGCAGTTATTATCAATGTGACAGATCTAATTCATAATTATTATGTGCGGTGCAACAATTTGTTCAGTTATGTTGAGATACTGATCTGTGCACCTACAATAACTAAGTTGAACCTTAGGGAACTATTATTATTTGTTGGTACCTAATCAAAACACTAGACTCTAGATAACTATGTGTAAATGAAATAAACTATGACTCGAGGGAGGCCTATGTCCAGAGGTGGACGTTTTTCGTCTGAAATCGAATACAACGAGCAATTCTTGTACATATGTACTACTGTAACTTTAACCATGAATTCAGCATACTATTCTCGACCCCAGCAAAAAAAAACAGCTGTTTCATAGAAAAGTGCAATACCTACGCGGTCAAAATGTATGGAACAGCAGTTTTTTTTTTTGTATAACTGACGAAATATTTCTACGCTGGGGGGTCTAGAATGGTATGCTGAATTCATGGTTAAAGTTTGCGCATTGAATAAAAACTTTTCCTGTTAATAAAATCTCAATCTCGGAAACGACTCCAACGATTTTCATGAAATTTTGTATGCAGGGGGTTTTCGGGGTCGAGAAATTGGTATAGCTAGGTTTCACTTTTAGAAAACGTCAAACCGAAAAAAAAATCGGCGCAAAGCTCATGAAATACGAGTCATACGAAACAACCGTACATTTTACACGATTTTTTTTTCATGTGATATTAGCTAGTCTTTGTGCTTCAACCACGAGGGTGGCTGTTGTGAAGGTTCAAAATCGTGTGCTGTAGAGCTTAGCCTTTTCCTACTTCAACATAATGACACTTTACATCAGCCCCATGTTTCAGAAACAAAAGGGAAAATCAAGAGGGCTTTACAAGAACATAAATAATCAACTCAGGAACAATATAGCTATGTAAGTAGTTTCTATGAAGTTGGAAACACAAAACAAAAGTCTTGTAGCAAAAAATAAATACTATTGAGACGTGATTAACTGTTCAAGAGCTTAAAATATTATCCCGTCCCATTCCATTTATGAACTTCAAATGTAGTTACATTTTTTCGCGTTTTCGTCAATATTATTAGTCAGATGGTGTTAGGTAGCCTAATTAGGAACAACTCAGCTGAAAACAGCGTCAAAATGCGTCACCTGGAAGCAAAGATATGACGATCGTGTGCAAACTTGGTTCGGTTACGTTGATTTTTGTACCTACCAGTTATATAGAACAAACGAAAATTCTATTTAATAAAGTGGCTATATACGCTAGGCGCACGGGCGAGGTGTCGAAAGATGCGTCTCCGCGCGATCTAGCTAACTATGGCGTTACTGAAAATTGTGCTGAACAAAAATGTTGTTTTTCAGGTGAAAAACGTGAATTTTGAAAGAAAATTTTACCAAAAACAGGAATACAAACTACCCTATATGACTCGGACTCGCGGAACGCGCACCAACGGTCTTCCAAATAAGTATTCTAAAAGATTTATCTCTGTGATTCTCTGATAAATAACGAACTGCCTAATCTACTGGAGATGGACCATAGATAGGTAGAATACTATATTGTCGACCAAAACTAAAACACAGCACATGTAAAAAGTTTGACAAATTAGCGATAGTAGAGATCAACACAGAGTGATTGTTGGAAAATCTAGATATCCGAAAGTGGTAAAAATAGAGGAAAAATATAACCACCGACTTCGAAAAAAAAATGCAATCAAGTGAAAAATTGCTGTAATTTGGGAAGTTGTATTTGGTTTTGTATTTCCGTATTTTGCCACGGACTTCCGCAATTACAGTTATTTTTCATTTTGAATGTTTTTTTTTGGATTTTGGTTGTTTTTTTTTGTTATTAAGTATTTTGTTTCACTATTTAGTTGTGGTACACTACCTCTACTCTACCATAAATACGCTTTCGGGTTTTTTTTAAATCAGTTTATAATTGACGGAGTTTTGAGGTAACAAACATATAAAAAGCAACCGAATTGAGAACCTCCTCCTTTTATTGAAGTCAGTTAAAAATACATCAGAGTTGCGGTAAACAGTGTACAAGATATACATCCAGGGGGCCGATTCTACTAACAAATTTGTTAAAAAAACGCAATAGAACCGCAACCGAATCACCACTTTTAAGCGTTTTCGCATTCTACTAAAATGAACAACGGTCCAGCTGCGACACAGCTGCGGTTACGTTTTAGTTACGCCAACGATCGATTGAAACAATGTCAAAACCTATTCTACTAACAAAATCGAACATGAGCGTGACGTTTACTATAGGACAAAGTTAATGATAAAATTATGATCATTATGTCTTTTAATTATAGAAAATACTTTTAGTGCCACATATTCGTGTTTAGTAACATTTTTAGATTCAACTTTTTTCTTTGTGGTATTAATAAAACATATTATTTTGGCATGTTGGTAATGCGGGTTACCCGCTGTGTTCCCGCTACAGTTTAGTTGCAATTCGTTTTAAGTTTAGTTTCCATTTTGCTTATAAAATAGTAGAATGACTTTTTATGTAACTATCGAACGGCGATCGAAATCGAACTGTTGTGGAAACACAATTTAACGTGTAACGTTGCAAATTAGTAGAATCGGCCCCCTGATAGCAAAGATGTATCATATCTAAGAATATAACGTAAATCGGTGCACATACCTACATTCTTATTAGGCCGTGTTTCTGAGCATTGTGAATAGAGCGCCCACATCTAGTCGTGATTCGACTTGTATTGTTTATTGCAGATATAGAAGATAACATTTAGATTCCATTTGAGATTATAGCCTTGCATAATAGTATTATGTGCTTATCAGGGTATGTAACTGTTGCGTGTAAGAAGTTAAGTGGACTGTCTAAGTTGTGATTATTATTTTCTTATTTGGATCGTGCATTTCAGCCTTCAGTGGGTCTGAAGATTGTTTTCAGTTTCACTTACAGAGACTGTAAAGATGGTGGTCTAAAATAAAATAATCTCTTTATCTTATGGTCTTCAACGATACCAAAGTGCGTCATATCGCATGATTACTGATAAATGCGTGCACTGACTGGGCAGGTCCACTCAACCTGTGTGGACGGACCACAAAAGACCATTTCAGACACCATTTCACATGGTCTTCACAAGATCAACCAAGATGTCTGGACTTAGGAGACTAGCCTCTAATTTTGTTTCAGCCTTTCTTCGCCGAGTAGCTAAATAGGAAACGCCGACTTCATCTAGTTTTTAACCGACTCCAAAAAGAAGCAGGTCATCAATTCGACATGTTAATATATTTTTTTATGTATGTTCGGGCATAACTCCGTTATATAAAAAAACCTTTTTTTCCGAAAGGGGTTTATTCCGAAATGGTCCCATTTAAATTTCATATAGATCTGATGATGCGTTTCGGAGACAGACAACGGAACTCTTCAAAAAATGACGGCAAATCAACCGCGATTGCTGCTATCGCATAAATATGCATTGTTTTGACCCCAAGGATGAAGAAATTTCAAAAGAACCGACTTCCAAAAAAACACTACAAAGTGAAAAATTACTTTAATTTCGGAAGGCGGTGATAAAAACTTAAAATACATATCCAAAGTCACCGACTTCCGAAATTAAAGTTATTTTTCACTTTGTAGTGTTTTTTTGGAAGTTGGTTGTTTTTTTTTTTATAAAGTTTTTACAAAACGACTATTTTTGTTAGCCTATTGTGTATCCCACTGCTGCCACTGCTGGGCAAACGCAGGATGTCTACAGAAATGAAATCATTTTTCATTTATACACAATGCCTATTCTTGTAGAAGTTTATTGGCTAAAATGATGATGATGATTCTAGTTGAACAGGGTAGGTAAAGCTTAATAAAGCTCAATTTAAATTTGCTTCTGACTGAGAATGCATCTTAAATAAGACATTCTACACATCTGTAAATTCTTGTAGATTTATTCCCCACAATATAAACTGAAGGAATGTCTGACAGGCTTTCATTACAGCCGACAATAAAACGAAATGACGAATACGCGACATAGGCAGTAAACAATTCAAGATCAAGTAAGTGCATGGGCCAGTACGTCCGCCCACCTTGCGTAGGCGCCGGCGCGCCGGCCAGACAACTGCGCATTCAACCAGTCCTCGAACCTGCACTAACCTCATACGAACAACTAACTCAACATCGACTTTATTCAAATTAACGACTGACAACGTCAAGTAGAGCAATGATCGCCGGTCTCAATATGTCGCAATCTCCAGGTAATTATCACTATAATTGGCTACTATCGCCCTTCTGACATTCTACCTGAGTACCGTAATTGATGGTTCAGACATATTTTATTTGAGTATAAAGTAAGTTAACGCTGTGCGCATGCGGGAAGCGCTATAAGTACCGGTTAGTGGAATAATAAAATTTAATTAAAATGTGTTAACTGTACTGTTACTTTTCTGTTGATTGTAGTGGTTATGAATGTAAACAGCACATCAGGAGTGAATAAAATACATTGATTAAATTTATGATTTAAAAAACCCCCGAGACAAACAAAATCCCTATAAAAAAATAAGAAATAAAATATTTATTGGCCTTTTAAGCTGTAGGTAATATTTTGATCAAAGCGTCGGTTGTTTAAGTCCTATGTAATAAGGGGCTATTGATATCAACCGGGGACGATTCCATACTCCGGGCTGCTACTGAGAAATTCCTGATAGAAAACCTCCATAACAGTTTGCCCGACCTGGGAATGAAACCCGAGACTTCATGCTCCAAAGTAGCGACTTGCTAGACCAACGAGGCATTAAAAATACAACGTAAGAAAATTCTGTTGTGCGTAGTGAAGGCGACATACGACATAGGATGAATGCAAAAATAGATTGTATGCAATAAATTCGACGTGATTGATGTCTTTTAAATATGAAAGATATATGACTTTATAGGTTATTTTATTGCATAGATGCGGGCAGTGGATTGCCGCCAAAGTCCGAGCTTCATTGGAAGCAATTGATATGCAGAATGCGACTCAATCACACGGCAACTGCCTCCATTGAATTAATCAATCACTTCGATTATTACACTGTGTGAATAAAGCTAGTTTGTGCTCCTGAGAGGGTAAACATCTACCTACTTACTTGTGTTTATAATTTAATAACTCACTTCGTTATTAAGTCGTGCGTCAGATTGTGCATGCAGTTTTCATTGACTATTTGACTTGATATAAGACTGAAGACTGTGGCTGATAGAATCGGGGCTTTGGAAGTCCCTTTTTATATCAGTCATTTAAGTAGATAATAATCATAATTTAAACGGAATTTCTCATTCATCATAATTTTTAATTTACATTTTAGTTTTAATGTTTGTTGTTATTTGTGGAAACTCAATATAATTATGAGTGTACCCAACCTATGGATCCAGATATCTGAAATAAAGTGTTTTTATTTTATTTTTATTGTTAAGGATCCTGTAGATTATTTGATCATACATAGGTTCCTTCTCTTAAACATGAAATGAGTTCCAAGCTCAGTTGAAATTCTGCTAAGTTCAATGCTCTTAAAATTTATTTGTGCTAAGCTCTAACCATATATACTAAAAAAACTCCTGAAACAACAAAGAACCAAACACAGCTATTACCACAGATATGCTACAACAATGAGAAGAGCTGATAAATAAACCTAAAAAGGTCACAGAGGTCAAGCTATAGACGAAAGTAATGTCTCTTACTTTCAGGATATATTATATTCTGGGAATTATATTGACTCGTCGATTGTGAGTACGATATAGATTTCTTCTCGATCACTATTCACGTGAACTACGTCCCGTCGATCGTTCGTTACTGGTCGTTTACAAGCTACTGATAGTCATTAGTAGTTAAGATACGATGAGCTTACAGAAGTGATTCAACTTTGTCATTTGTTGTGGGTTATTTTGAAATTATTGTGTTTATTTTAGTTTGTATTTATCAACTACTTTACATACTAAGACCCCTTCGTGCATCGGAAAGCACGTTAAGCCGTTGATCTCGGCTGTCATACTTTGACTGTCGGACAGTCTGATGGGCCTCCTATAACAATAACTAATACGAGTATGTATAGTCGAAAACTATAGTGTGAAGACATTGATTCTTTTACAGACCAACACTTTTACAGTCTTCATGAATGAACCTGAAAAATTGTCTTGTTACGAGTCGTCAGAAGCCCAAATGTCTGACAACCGGTCTTACCAAGGGGTATCGTATTATCCAGTAATTGTATTGTGGAGGTCAGATATTCAGCGGCATCCGGTTAGACTGGAAGCTGACCCCAACATAGTTGAGAAAAGGCTAGGCAGGATGATGATGGTAATTTATGAACCAAGAACTTTATATTGGTACTACTTGTATGTAAATAAGTACCTATGTAAAGTTTTAAGTGTTTAAACCTAATATCTGGATGACCGAGCTTTGTTCGTTTTTTTTTGGTTTGCCGTTTTCTATAAATGAAACCTAGCTAGATCGATTTGTCTCCCCCGAAATCCCCTGTATATTAAATTTCATGAAAATCGTTTGAGCCGTTTCCGAGATTCAGATTATATATAAGGTCTATGTATTCATACACTAAATATCTGAAGGGGTTATTGTACTCATCATTATGAACAACTTTTACTATGGGGCCAAACCTGAAATCGCGAGTAAAGATCAGCTGTTCCCTACATTTATGTTCGCATAACTCGTCAAAATGTAGGGAACCAAGAACTTTATATTGGTACTACTTGTATGTAAATAAGTATGTAAAGTTTTAATCTAATTTTTTTAATTTTTTTCGCGATTTCAGGTTTGGCCCCATAGTAAAAGTTTCATAATGATGAGTATAATAACCCCTTTAGATTTTTTGTGTATGAATAGATAGACCTTATATGTATATACAAGAATTGCTCGTTTAAAGGTATCAGATGTAATGCTTTTAAAAACGTCTTATATGCCGCATAAAATGAAATGCATTTTAAATTAACGGAGAAAAGGAAATAGAACATATTTGGGACACCTACATCGGATGGCATTTTATCACGTAGGTAAGCCGCGAAAAAACGGACAAAAAACGATTCCAGTATCCGTATAAAGGCAGTTACAGATCATTATAACAAAAAAATAGTTCCGGATTGAGTGAACTGTTGAAGTTTGATTCAGATTGAATGTCTGATTCGCGCAATAGCTCGATAGCGTTATCGAAGTAACCCAATTCGGGCACATCTGTCCCTATTCCGATAGATAGTGCCGTGATACATTACTATCTCTGAAATGTTGTTGCTAAAGCAGAAACCTATTTGTGAATCGTTGTATGGTAACTACTGAAACATTTTGGCTGTTTTTTAAACATAAAATCACACATCATCACTGTTTTAATACAGTTAAGAGGTGTAATAACTTTACTCATCTGCCTGCCTATTCCAAACTACGTTGGGGTCAAACCGGATGAAGCTGAATACCGTGTTTTCCGTGGAGCGACTGCTTATCTGCCCTCCACAACCCAGTTATTAGGTACTACGAAAATTGTCAGACTGTTATCAGACTTTCGGGTTTCTGACGACCCATAACGACTGTCGAAGATCCACGAATGATAGCGGGACCAACGGCTTAACCTGCTTACCGAGGCACGGAGGGGTCTTGGTATGTAAAGATTACCCATCCATGGACCAACCGCGGCAATTGTAGATTAACTTGTTCGATCGGACCGTGCGTCTGTTATATATTACACTTATTACTGACCCACAAGCCCCTATGTATTTAACGTTACTAGGAATAACAAAATCCATGAAAATGAAAATGGATATAATCACGGAGGATAAAATACATTCCACACAAATCAAATGAATGTTATTGTAACGGTTTGGATAGGTTGAACAAAACTGATAGACTCTAATAATTAAGTTTAATTCATTTCAACTGTCGGAGCTGTCAGCAAGACAAGTAAAGGTTTTTGTCATATTACAGTCAGCTCTTTGTTCCAAAGCGAAAACTTAGAGTTGGAATATTTTGAGCGGCGCGCTCACGTTCCGAACATCGCCGGTTTCTTTTATTAGTCTATTTTTTGTGGCAGGTCTTTACGCGGGGAACTTATTTATTTTTGTGAGTCCAGCCTTGTTCGGCCTGTAGCCTTCGTTAGCGCGTGCAAGGTCATAGCCATTTGCTCTCTTATTGGATATAACATCTTTCAACTTTATAACCGCGTTCAAAAAATCGAGGTTCACAATTCGGTTGTATTTTAAAATTGAAAAAATCTTGTTTTGTTTGAAAGGGTGGTCCCATATTTTGGTCAATTTCTGATTTGTGATTTTTGAGTTAGCTTCAATAATACGTATTTTTACAAATGTATGTATGTAGTAACTGTGTTTGTTGGGGTGGAATCTTGCAACTCAATTTTGAAGCTGATATCTTTAACCGATTGAGCTGAAATTTTGTATACACGTTTAGTTTGGATGACAATGCATGGTTAGTTGTGACGTCATTCTAAATCCAACATGGCGGAAAACCTAAGATAGCGGACTATTATTTTTTAATGCACACCTACAATAAGGCTATCAAATGAAAGGGCTTGCTGAGAATAACTCGAAAAATAAAGTGACGTCACTCTAAATCCAATGTGGCGAACTTCTAAAGATGGCGGACTACATTTGCTTTCCTACAATATGGGTATCAAATGAAAGGACTTGCTGAGAATATGAATGCGAGTTAAACTCTTTTGCTCCAATCCATTTGAAATTTTGGTGTACTGGGGTTTTTGGAGTCCTCGATTTTTCCACTTGGCGTAAAGTGTTGATGTTATAATTTGTTGCCATTCTTATTTACTTAGCAAGTGAATGTATTACAGGGATAGGCTAGTTTACTTGTGGTTAATAAAAAGTCACTTAGGTAGTAGTTTTTTTTTTGGAAGTCAGTTGTTTTATTTTAAATAAACTTTTTTGTAGACTAACAGAACCGAACAAGTAGAATTTTAAGGCCAACTTAAGCCATTCCCCGAGAGAACCAATAACTTTAATTTACTTGATTCGTCTTGATCGTTACAGGAACCGGTCTTACAGTAATTAAATAATTTACAAGGCGATAAAATAAAAACTTGTAAAACCTTATAGGTTTATGAGCAAAGAAAACGATGACGATAGTGGTAAACGCATTATTGCTTCATTATATATTGAATTATTAATTTTATTCAATCTTAATAACCGGCGCGGCAGTTACTGTATAATGATATGAAAACGTGGAGTTTTCGTTAATTTATCTGTTATCATTGGGAGATTAGTAGTGATAATGCGACTGATATCGTATAGCCACGGTCGCCCCCTGTTTGTTTAACTCAACGTAATACGTACGTATGACGTTATCGCGAGCCTTTAAGGACAGATTGAAAAAAGAAAACGATACTACCTAATTATTTAAAATATTTGGCAATATCGTGGTGCGGTTGTTTCGTGGATGGGTGATCATCTTTACATACCAAGACCCATGCCTCGGAAAGCACGTTAAGCCGTTGGCCCCGGCTGTCATTCGTGGAACTTTGACAGTCGTCGTTACGGGTCGTCAGAAGCTCGAAAGTCTGACAATCAGCCTTACCAAGTGGAGGTCAGACAGGCAGTCGCTTTATGTAAAATACTGGTATTCAATTGCACCCGGTTAGACTGGCAGCCGTCTCCAACATAGATGGAAAAAAAGCAAGACAGATGAAGATGATAATCGTTAACATCCCTTTCTTAGTTACAAGGACAATTCCGTGTTAATCACGAACTTATCTATTCAATTAAGTCAGGGATGCTCAGACCGCGGCCCGCGGGCCGCATGCGGCCCCCCGGCAATATGCCAGTGGCCCGCCAGCAAAAATATATCCTCGTACATTTGAAGGAAAAACATTGCTGAGGTTTACAAATAATATAAATTTGAATCTGGGGCTATTTTTATGTTTTTAATTTGTGCTGGTGGCCCGCCATTAGTTCATCATTTGTCCAAGTGGCCCATGCTCTCAATAAGTCTGTGCATCCCTGAATTAAGTGAATCAAAAATTAAATAATGAAAGATAACATATAAAAAAAATTGGAAGTTTTTTGTCCCTTCCAAAAATCAAAAATAATTGAGTAAATGGTCTTGTCATGTTCTTTAATTTATGTAAGCAGCGTTTAACTTTTTTTATTCTTTGGGCTGTCAACTTGTCACACATTTCACTGCCCATAATTACATGTTATAATTACTCCTTTCTGTAGTAAAAACGTCGGCATTTCTCTCCCGCAAAACAAACTGTGAACTAATTACAGGGATTCGTCTTCAGTTCATATTTGTTCATGACGCGTCGCCAACCAAGTCCCATTTAAAAAGCGATTTAGCGAGGCGAGCGACGCGACATGATATTTTCTCCTCAAATGAGCTGAGTTCCCAGGCTATTGTCGACAAGCCGCCTTTTAAGGAGCCCCCGCGCTACAGGCGGATCTCAAACCAGATTCTTACGTTTAATCTCACCCTTTTTTCGGACAACTTTTAGCGCTGATAACTTTATATCGCTGTTATTTCATGTAGAGTTTTCCTTTTTTGACGACACTGTAATTATGGGCAGACACTGTAACTATAGGTAATAAATAATAATGCACTTAATTATAATTTACTTATTTATAATTTCGAAAAAAAAACGTGATATTTTACCAACTAGAGGTACAACTACCACTTTCTGACAAAACGTGATTTGCATGCATTACTCGTGTAAGTAATATCGGGAAGTATGAGCGTAAATCGCAGTTGATGATACCTTATTCGTGATTTGAGAATAGCGTCTGCGGAGCCTTATAATCTCGGTCCTTGGACGAAGAGCTAGTGCCTAGAGAGGCAATAAAGTGTGGGAGTGAGGTATAAATCGCAACTCCCTGTGTGTGCAGTATGTGCCTCCCGAGGGGCGCAGGCGCACATTCCCTCTAATTGGACGTCTGCGCAGCGTCGCCCTGTATGGTATCGGACCTCTGTACAACACTGACCACTTTCGCTAACTCTCATACTTCGGCGTCTTTCGCGAAATAAACTGGATTTTTACAGACCCATAAAAACGACATTTATTTTAATTTATTGTTATACAAACATAAATAAACATTTTATATAAAAACTAATCTGAATAAGTACCCCAATTTGATTGCCCTCTGGTCGTTATTATATTTATATGTCATTTCAGGCGGAGCTGTTTCCTCGTTTTGTTATTTTAATGTTAAAGTCTCACATCTAATTTACTCATTCGAAATGATTATCCCACTGTGTGTTTTAATTTGAGATATGAGGAATGCTATAAAATGTTTATTGAAAACGTTAGGACGTCATAACTTATTCCGAATTTACGAAGCCATTGATTTTAGTGTTGTTGCTTTGTGTCTTTTGGACTATAACTCAAAACAGCGATTTGGGTAGTTCCTAAAAAGAATGGATTTTGAGTAAGTTATTTAATTCTTTTACGTTTTTGGGTACCTAACAATGTAGTTGTGAAAATTCTTCGAAATATTCTAAGGCAATAAATTCTTTGACTCTGTTAAAGTTTCGGCTGTTAATTTTTATTTTATTTGAGCAGTTGGTGATTGAAGTGGAGTTAGAAACAATAGCATGTTATTGTAACAACTTGAAGGAGCCAGTAACCCGCGGCGGCTTTATTGTCAAGAGTTTTGTTTCGCTCTCAATGCGTACCAGTATTAGTTCAAGGTTGGTCGACGAGTCATTGACTTTTTAAACACTTCAGAAGTTTATTCAATAAGTTTATGTAAATAATGTAAATGACTATTGGGAGAAACCGTACAGTCCGGCCGTCGAGAGAATGCGTTCCTAACACCTGTCAGTGTAACAATTCTAGTAACTAATAAAGATCAAATTTGCAAAACACGTATTATTCGTTTGTATGAAATATGAAACTGAAGAGTGTCAAGAACGCGTTCTCTCGTAGTTAGCAGGTATGAATTGTTCAGTAAATAATTAGAAATCAGAGTAGGATCACATCGTAAATACTATTTACGAACTCACCATCGGGAACAATAAAATCCGGAGCGAGCGACCAACGTAACATAATAAGATTTCTAGTCTGCGATACAAAGGGCCTACATATCGCATCAGCTCATTTTACACCTAGTTAGGCCCGTTTCTCCTACCATCGGCGGCCATTGTGTATAGCCCCTCTTGTTATGGTAAATAGTTGGCCTCGGGCCTCCGAAGGCCTCCTCCCAGTGATTGCAGCCACTAAGACTTGTTAGTGTTTTCAATGGGATTATTATTGTGGCGATTGTTAGGCTGAGGTTGGGCTTGATAATGTATTTAAGAGCTTTGTGAAGAAGTCTGTTTGGTTAGTTCGTGGCTGTTATTGATAGCTTTAGAAAGGGTTAGTCAGATGCTCTGTTCTATCTAAGCCTTGGCATAATTATTGTCAAGTAGGAGTAATAGAATTGATTCATTGCCGACTTCCTATAAATATGCTGCTGAAGATTTACGTTGTATCTGAGCAGACGTGACTCGTATTTCAATTGATTATTGCAAGATTTGGAAGGGACTTTACATTTCAAGAACATTATCTTTCTTTTCAATCGACTAGAATAACGAAAATGATAGTTGCATGACTTATCGGAATAGTTCACCATTTTCGAGTAACACGCTGTCGAACACAATAGGGTCAGGTAGATCCCTAACAAGGTGTACCGCGATTTGGAGATCGAGATTTACAGACTGTATCGAGTCTGCTGTGGGTTTGATAATTTGTACACAGACTCATAGTTGATTGTTGTTGAGTTTCTTAAGTTTTTTGTTGAATTTCCTTTTGTTGTAATCATAAATATCTAGACGTAACTAGACCGTGAATGTGAGACAAAGTGCAAGTGCATTGATGCAAAAACAGACGAGATAAAGCGCTTTATACACTTGATACTGATACCTGATACTTTATGCGCTTGATACTGAATTTGTAAGTTGATTGTCTATTAATAGAACTCCTTAGTTATTCGGTCAAATAATATAACAAGACTTCAAAGTAAATTAATGCAATAAAATCGAGACAATGTTTTGTCCCCAAGTCAAAACCAACACAAATCAATTTGTTGAATGGCTTACTGCGAAATTATTCCAACATAGGTACTGTTGATTTATAGAATCGCTACATAAAATTTACAATCTCTTAAATTATATATCATATTTTATTAGTTTACAAGGGCATTATAAAATGTGTAATTACGTCAAAAATGAAGGGCATAAATATAATAACAGTATGATAACTTGAATCAGTGTGGTTACTATCAGATAAGCATCTGATATCTCTTCTAGTATAAGTAAGATGAGTGTTTGCCCACACTGTAAGTGACGCCAGCGCAGTGTGCATAGTATGTTTTTAGCTTTGTATATGTGTGTGTGTGTGAGCTTCATTGTGTCTGAACACAGGAAGTGAGGATGCGTTTATTTATTCATCTGCTATAAGTTTTCGTTAATAATTCCACTCGTCGTTGACTCATTGATAAGCTTGTTTACAAGACAATGTTGCAACTTCTATCCATAGCTAGGTCGCATATGTATCAGATAATTTTCAACATTTGCCCTCTACTTATTAAGCGATAATGTGGATTTTGCTCACTTATTTGAACTCATTATTGTTCTTGATTACTATTTGATTAAGAGCGCAAGTTGTAAGTCAACTTAAAATCAAGTTAGCTCATAAAAGTTATACAGTATCTACTTACTTGTTAAGTGAGTTCATTACTGTCATTGGCTTTTCATTTACAGGTTTTCTTATTTAGAGCTTTACCTCCAACAAATTAAGGTCCATAGCCTTTAAAATGTTCCCTTGATCATTTTCTAAGTTTCTAGTTATTAATACAAGGAGAGTTGTCAATCAGCATCGCAATTATTCGTCTAACATGATTAACAGCGGATGTTAATTCATTAGCTGTCGTTGCGGGTTGTCACAGATAAGTTAAGAATCTTGTTCTATCGGTAACTAGACTGCTTTCGTAAGACAGTTGGCTTTGATGGGCCGTATGTGAGGATGGATGGGAAAATAGAGCGCAGTTGTTTATTAGAAGCCTAAGAGGTATATTCTGAGATATGCGTGACCAAGCTAATATACGTCTTTTACAGAGTTTTCAATAAAACTAGGTAGTGAATGTCAAAGATCTTTGACATTGAGACTTATTAATTATACGAATACAATGAAAAGTAGATTACTTCGAGATTATAATATAGGTAATTACCTTTTGCCATTGGCTTCGCACGCTTGGGTGTCGGAAATTGTCCCATAGGAACATATTACCGGGATAAAAAGGGTCCTATGTATTAATCCAGGTTATAAACTATTTTTGTGCCAAATTTTATCCAAATCCACCAAGTGATTGAAGTAACAACAAGTAACTTAAGTAGGATTTAAACGAAGTGTAATAAAAATCAATGACGTTCACAGAGTAGAAGAGACAAAGAGTCTTGCAAAAATATTTTAGTCAATCATGAAATTCAATCATCCCTTATATCACAGTCTTCATATTCTATCTTCGGCAGTCCATATAGAATATCGTATTAATTAGATTTATACTCTAAGGCCCTATACTACGTCACATTTGCTCGTAATTGGACGAAGTATTCTGTCTAACCGTTTAAGGCTTGACTGATCATATCATGGTTAGCGGAGTCAGAATCAACCATTATGCGCCTGACCTTAAGCGTACTCGGCTAGATCGTACTATAGTGTAATTTAAAATAAATCTATGTTAAATAAATGCTGATCCTGAGACCATTAGTAACGCAGACTAGTCTGATGAGGATTTATTTACGTACTTACAAGTGTCAGTAATGCCCAACAGATTGTTGGAATTCTTTTAATACCTATGTACCTAATTAAGATTTGCATTGCAAATTGCGATGTGCAATTGTACGTACATCATTATTAGGTATATCGATGTCGGTTTGTTGTTTTTGTTCTGTGAACTTTGAACTTATGCCACGATATTAGCAATCTCGTTAGCTATTTAAAAGAAAATTCTTGATTACTTAAAGGTTTAACTAAAGTCAAAATCGAATAGCCGGATCTTGGCTTTATCTTACGCAGACCTCCAATAGAGTCATCTGCAATAATAAAATAATATTGTTTTTGTATTGAAACATGTTAATTTTTCTTGCATGACACATCTTTGTGATATTTTCCGAGAATACTTCTCAAGGCCGATGATTCGCTAAGGTCAAAGTCTTCTTTTGACCCTGTAGCCCGTGAAAAATCAAGTTATATATACCTAGTTATTATTTTTAATAAATAAATAATTTGAACTCGCGTGTTAATTATTCAAACCGCCTTTCTAGAGGAAGACTAGAATTTTTTTTTAGCCATCAAGAGATTTTTATTCATTTTTGATGAAGTGGAAAAAGAAATCGTCAGCTCTGCTAATTGTTCAATCAAAGAAAGATGTAGTTTCCCTCATACTGTTACATACAGACAAAAAAGCACGGAACTATTAATAATTCCTACTGCAATAATAACAAGCTACAACCAACTAATATTCTAATGCGCTACCGTCGTCGTGCCTAAACGCGTGTAATAGCGTCGCAAGCGCACGTCAGAGCGGAGCCCTTGTGCTGTCATTCTGCAAAATATCTTGTAGCAGGGATAAATAACACTTGCTCGGTAACCGGACTGGTTATATCGCGCGCGGTAATACCCCACTAGTTTACCTTAATGTCGGAATTCGCTTTTAATTGAACAAGGGAGTGAAGTAGACAAGCTGCGTCCGCGCAGGCCGGCGCGCGGCGTCGGTTAATGCAAGGATGCGTTTGCTAATCTGATGTGCTTGCGGTGTGTCGTGTGCATGCGATTGGCTGCTTCAGAGGTTTGCTTTTAGATTACATTTAAATGGAGGAATTATCAATAAGTAACTGTGACCGACCGCGTCTACTTGAAAGCCTATATTTCCGATGTCCACCACTTGTCTGGCCACCACTGGGGGACAGCGAGACAACTTTAAAACATTATTCTCGTTGTCCACCTATTACCTACCTGATGAGCCTAAGACAGACAGGGATGAGGGGGTTTGGCGATCCACGCCGCAATGTACAGCAATTTGAAGCGTGGGCAATAAGTTCCCAGTCGCCACCTGGTGGCAACTCTAGATTAAACAATTTAAATTGATGGCCAGTGGGAATCGGATCAAAAGAGTTGTGCCATTGTCCCCCAACGGCGGCCATAGGGAATGTTAAAAAATCCGTGTCGCTGTCCACCAGTGGTGGCGAATGGAAATAATTTACAAAGTTGTGACGCTGTCCCCCGGTGGTGGACAATGAGAATAATGTTTTAAAGTTGTCTCGCTGTCCCCCAGTGGTGGCCAGACAAGTGGTGGACATCGGGAATAATCTACTTGAAAGGTATCTATAAGATTCACCGAAAGATAAAATGTTCTTTCTCCTTCTCAAAATTCAATCTATTTTTCAGCTAATGGTCGTGTAATTTGCCATCTGAAACGATTGCTCTTGTTAGAACTGCTATACTTCGCATTATAGTTTAGGTGGCTTGCGGCTACGTAACAATAGCCGCACGGGTCGATCGATCAGGTTAAACTACGCATGTCGCGGTCGGCGTTTACACACCAAGTACAAGTTAACGGATGGGTTACCATCTTTACATACCAAGACCCCTCCGTGCCTCGGAAAGCACGTTAAGCCGTTGGTTCCAGCAGTCATTTGTGGATTTTAGACGGCTGTTACGGGTCGTCAGAAGCCCAAAAGTCTGACAACCAGTCTTACCAAGGGATTATTAATATCTGCCCAGTATTACCCAGTAACTGGGTTGTGGAGGTCAGATAAAAAACTGGTATTCAGCTGCGTCCGGATATTCTGGAAGCGGACCCCAGTATAGTAGGGAAATGGCTTGGCAGATGATGACTTGGAATTAAAATGATTTGTTTATCATACCACGAAGTGACAAGTACGTAAGTTGGTAGGTACTGCGTATCCTCCTGATATAATTCCTTATCACCTCTTACAACGCCCATGGGAAGTGATGACCTGTGAGTGTGAAGGCCGCGACCGATATTATGTCATGGGCACTAATTAATTAGGTCTTTGTTAAAAATATAGTTAGCAGAACAATGTTGATTGTATCGGTATCTCACGATAGATGAGGTTATCGCTTTCTCAGTTTGGAAAAACCAGATGTTAATTTTGTTCTTTGTTGAGACTAATTTATGATTAAACTAGCTTTTACCAGCGGCTTCGCTCGAGTGAAGTTCAAAAATTATCCCCCGGAACGTACTACCAGGATAAAACCTATCTTATGTGTAACAGATTATAAACTATCTGTGTGCTAAATTTCATCTAAATCCGTTTGCCTATTATTGTGTGATTGAGTAACAAACATCCAAACATCTAAACATTCAAACTTTTACATTAACAATACTAAAACCCACCCGTGTTCTGTGTGTCAGGGGCCACGGTAACTCTTTCGAACAACCCCCACCCCTGGCAGATAGTAGGATTAGTTGCTGACCGCGGTGGACAGTTTGTCATTACAAACAGACACATCAGTTTTATTTATTTTCATTATATTAGTTGATTCGTGAAAAAAAACAAAACCCGGCCTCATTTTACTAGGTGGATGGAGCGAAGCTTTGTGTGTCCTGGAAATGCCCAGAAAAATTTAACTCTTACGATCTTTCGTTATAGGTTAGATTTATGGAATCTTTTTGATTGCTAGTTTTACCATCCTTTTAGCTTTCATAGCCCAAAACAATGAGCTTTAGACCTAAGGAAGCGCTCCATACGTACATACTTTTCCTTAGCACTATTATTAAGTATCCAACTTTCTTGCAGCCTGCTTCGTTGGTCTAGGGTGGAATCTGGAATTTGTCAGTAGCAGCCCGGTGTCTGGATTTGTGGCCGGTTGATGGTAATAGGCTCGTCCCCTATTACATGGGTATAGGGGGACGAGCCTATTAGGTACCATAACTGGCGAAATGTGGGTGTAGGTAGGTACTATAGGTAGGTACATCTCTGCCCAACCCTTCGGGGGGAAACAAGGCGTAATGTTTAATGTTATGTTATGTTTCCTACAGAGTTCCTATTTTCCTTACTTTGTCCGATCTTTCAACCACCAGAATAATCCTCATTGTTTCTTATGCCATAGGTATTGTTACTAAAAGCATTACCCACTTCATATTTGCAAGTAAACCCACGAACTCCACGATGTTTATCAAGCCGTATGTAGGTTGATGTTGAGCTAAAGTATTATGGCGATTCAATTAAGTTGTCAGTTCGTCTAGGATGGCTGACCGGTGACCGGTGTCGATATAACTTGTCCACATTATGTACTGTTAGATGGCGCTAACGGTACTCAGGCACATCTAGGAGTACCTACCCATCTTCGTGCAATTATTGAGGTAAGGTACTAGATGAGAAGTAATTTACCTAATCACTAACTTTAGAATGCATCTTGCTAATTTCCTGCCAGGGGTGCGGGTTGTTCGAAAGAGATAGCGCGGCCCCTGGCACACAGGCAACTGAGGGAACACGGGTGGGTTTTATTCAGTAAAAGTCTGACACGCCCTCCTACTCCACCCAGAGCGGGAGAAGTTATTTGATGACTTCCCACCCAAAAAAAAACTTGCTAATTTAACTTGGTAAAGTTATGTTTATTATTTAAGGCGAATCTTGTCGACATATTTTCCATACAAACTTCGGGAGTATATTACTCCACTGTTCGACAATGTACATCAAAAATTAAACGTGATATGGTTTTGTATCCGGAAACAGAATACTAAAATAAAAAGTCATTTAAAAGGAGCCAGCAAAGATTCGTTTTTCTTGCTATTTTAACCTAACTTTGGGCGTGTTTAAGTAACAAAAGAAGTGTAAAATCTCCAAAACCAAGTCGGTACCGACAAAGCTCAAATATTCAAAAGTGCAATAAACCTAATTGGTCATTGTTTTATGCAGTGGTTTTTTCATAAATCCCGATTTTTCGAGTTTTTTTTTTTGATTTCCATTACTCTATGCAAAAAAGACTTGAAAATATCATATATTTTTTTGCTTTCAAAATTATTTACGGTTAAAGAGATACACTGGTTTAAAAAACCACCTTTTTGATCGTTTTCAAGAAATCACCGCCTTAATCACAACTTATAAGTTCCATCCTCATTATAATAAAACAAGATCATAATATGTAATGTTAGGGATCTGTATTGACACAGGTGGTCCGCTCACCTTGAATTACAAAAACACATCTATGTAATAAAAACTTAGAAAGTAATCCGCTCATCGCTTCACATTCGATCCAGTCACCAAGGGCCCATCGCCTGGAATAACGAGACTAGTTTTTCCAACCCATTGACGGTCCACGTCCATCCGTTACTCAAAGACTAGTTTTTAAACTTTTTACCACATTTGTACAATGTTATTCATTTTATATAACTGTGTTTCTAATGGGAGTTAGTTTTTCCTGACTGGTATCGAGGGCGCATCTATAATTGATCACATGTTGTTCGTATAACATAAAGGTTGCTCTTGTACTGTAACGTTTTGAACGTTTTTTGTTCGATTATCGTCATGTTTGATTCGCCATTGATTGTGTAGTGATTGCGCGGCCTTGGTGCGATAATAATAAAGTTGGGTAGGTATCTATACACTGCTGTTCACAAGCTATTATGCCGTTAACTCGCATATGGTCGATTTTCGTTTTTTGATGCCACCATAATCATAAAAATCTCTATCTTTCTGTCTAAGCCAGAATACCAGCGACACTTTTTAAATGTCGCAGCATCATGCTTGCACCTTTTGGCCTCGTGCAGGACTTTCTGTTTTATTTATTTTTTAAATATTTTTTTTCATCTTCCGAGATATTTGTTTTTTATAATTTTTGTACCATTGTGTGTTTATTTTAGTTGTGATCTTCCTGTGCGAGTCACAATAAATACCTTTTCTTTTTTTCTTTTCTAAGCAGTATTTTTCTACTATTTATTGATGCCGAGATAAAAAAAAACGCCGTTAGCTTGCCTTATTTGATATGTTTACTATGCTAAACCGCAGGTAAGCAACATTACTAAACTAAAAAAAGACTAAGGGCTTATAATTTACATTTTTCTAGAATTTTTACCATCCGTTGCTTAAACGAAATAACATGTATTTCATATTGTTCTGCGCTTATTTGTCCATAACTCGAAATACGATTTCGGCATTATTGCTTGTGGACGGCAGTACATCTGTACATTCGTCTGTATGTACAGGTGTATAGATACACATACAAATCTACTATACATACAAATGAATAAAATTTATGTGTCTGTTTGTTATGTCAAAATAACAGCTTTTTACTTAATGCATACGAAAGTATGTACGGAACAAATAACCCAAAAAAAAAATGTTATACTAGCTGACCCGGCGGCGAACTTCGTACCGCCAATAAAGTTGTTAAAATCAAATAGTTGTTTTTACTCCTTTCCTTGCAATTTCTTAATATTTTCTCACCGTTTAATCCTTCCTTGGACTTCTACAAATATTTCAAAACCAAAATTAGTCAAATCGGTCCAGCCATTCTCGAGTTTTTGTGAGACGAACAAACGTCAATTTTATTTTTATGTATATAGATTTTTGTCAGTCTGCCTGTTTGTTCCGGCTAATCTCCGAAACAGCTGAACCGATTTTGACGGGCTTTTCACTGGTTGATAGCTGATGTTCTAAGGTGAAAAATAGGCTAGGCCTAAGACTAGGCTTTTTCACCTGGTAGCACGTTCCTGTGGAATAACGTCAGACATCCACGCAGGCAAAGCTGCGGGCACAGCTAGTTTATACTAAATTTGTTATCATGCTGTAGGTACCTACTTTCTTATCTATTAAAATATAACTCCAAACAAATTACTCATTACTGGTCGAGTTCATAAAATGACGTTTCATCATCATTTGCGGAGGTTCATCATTTGTATAGTTGAGTCGGTTTATAGCGGTATCAAATAAATCATGGAGGCCTCAAGGTAGCCGCGGCTGCAACATTAGTTCGGCCGGCGTATGCGCAAGATTAGTATGCATTGGTGTGTCTCGTTACTCATAATGATGTGCGTATGATATCATTTTATGGAGATAGACTTGATGAAACGCAATAATGTAACTGCGGAGACGGGACATTGTAACGGTAAAAGTCGATTGCTGTTTTGTCTAGAAAAAGTATCGAGATGAAAATTGCAAAAACAAACTTGTAATGTCAGAACTGGTAAAAAAAGTGCTTAGAAATCGTAGACGATTTCTAAGCACTTTTTTGCTTTTTTTTTTTTCGTGTAAAAGTGCTTAGAAATCGTAGACGATTTCTAAGCACTTTTTTGCTTTTTTTTTTTCGTGTAGTGGCTAGAGCCACTACACTTTTCCGCCAAGAAAATAAACATGGATTTTTCATTCATTTTTCATTTGGCTTACTCTGACAACATATAATATTTTCATTTTGTATGAGGCCATTCAAGTATTACGTAAGCAGTTTTTTAGCAATTATTGACACCCCCTCCCCCTCGTCAGCAAAAGTAAGCAAAGCTCTTACTCCCCCCTCCCATGCTCACGTAAACATTGGTAGCAGATACCTAACGTGTCTACTCACTTTCTTGTGATTTTGGTATATTGTCATCGTTTTCTTCGAGCCATTCATAGACAAGTAGGATTGCCATATGTGTTCAAACCAAAATCGACTAAATTTTGTAGAAAATCCAAAAGTCAATAAATAAATTCTACTGACGTAATCACCATCCAGACCCCCCATCCCCCATGTCATCAAAAATAAGCAAAGCAAAGACCCCCCCGCCCCCCTGTAGTGCTTACGTAATACTTGAATGGCCCCTATGGTCTGTTTTTCAAATACTTCTTAAAAACATAAACATCAATTTGGCAAGATAAATGAATTGCCAGTTCATAAGAGGCGCTTTACATCGACATCACTATCCCTTTTCGTAAATTCAAATACTTCGTAATTCACGTACTGCGTGAAGCGCTATACTCCTCCGAAAATAAATTTGTTTTCTGAGGCTATCAGCTCTCGTATTTATTGCCAGGACACGCTTCATAAAGGAATGCTGCAATTAAAAAGACCGGTTGCTGAATTGCGTCATCCTGGACCCTCGGTTTTATTTTTGGCAGTTTTTATCAGAGCCGTACGAGCTTGCCAGCTACATGGACCGTCTTTGTGAAGAACATATTTGTGTTTTGTTCATTCAGTTTGGTTATAACGTAGGATATGGTCTTGTTTTGCTGTCTTTAAAGTTTAAAAGTAGGCTGATACGCATCTTAGCTAGCATAACAATAGGCCGTCGTTTTTAATAGGTGTTGACAGACCTGCACCCTAATTGCGTAACTTTGGAGGTTCCTTCAGTATATAAAAAAAAAAAAATGTCTGCTTAGCAACGTAAACAACGCCATGCAAGTTGTGGAACTGCCAAAATGAAAGCGATTGTTACTGATAGTGTATTACGCAATGATTCCTCAGGGCAGATTTTTCTCAAGCTTACCAAATCAATTAATGCAGCGTCTATTTGGACTTGAAGATAATAATTACTATACAACAGGAATCTAGGGGACCCTTAGGTCGATCATTTTATACAGGGTGACAGGGACAAACGCAATCGACGCACTAACTGAAAAAAAGAATAAAAAATGTTGTAAATAACGAAATATAGATGTTATTAGCGCCTTTTTGTGAACAATTAATTTGTCTATGTATTCTCTATTTGAATATAGTTGTCATTCAAAATCTCCGTTGAAACACGTTGTTTTATTATAGGTTATGGGCCCAGACCCGTTTAATAACCAGATATTGCGAGTTTATTGTTAGAATTATCAGTTAGATGAACAATAGACAGTACGTTTTACCATCAGACTTGTGCGTAAAGTGTATAGTGAGCAAAAAACCGGCTATTTTATTTCTAGCCAAAAAACAACGTGCGTGACAGTCATGGCGTCCAGTTCAAACTATCTTGTTAGCGTGCCGAAATTACACGGGCGCGAGAACTATAGTGAATGGTGTTTCGCCGCAGAGAATTTTCTGGTATTGGAAGGAATGGTTGGGTGTATAAAACCTGAGCCTGATCATCCACCAGCAGCTGCAGATGACGTTAAAACAAAAGCCAAGCTGATTCTAACAATTGACCCGGCTCTTTACGTTCATATAAAAAACGTCAGAACATCGAAAGAATTGTGGGATAAATTGAGGATGTTATTCGATGACTCGGGATTTACTAGAAAAATTAGTCTCCTGAGGAATTTAATATCTATTCGATTGGAAAATTGCACTTCGATGACGGCTTATGTAACACAAATTGTTGAAGCTGGGCAAAAATTACAAGGTACGGGATTTGGCATAACCGACGAGTGGATTGGTTCTATCATGCTGGCTGGTCTAAGTGAAAAATATATGCCCATGATAATGGCGATTGAACATTCAGGCATCATAATTACATCAGACGTCATCAAAGGGAAATTGATGGACATGGAACCTGAAGATAGTGACGTCAATAATGCATTCGGATGTTTCCGCAAGAATCAACGTTCAAAGAATGGAAAGTTTACACAATCTGTGGCCAATAAAGATGGCGGGAAAGCAGAAGTGTCAACATCTGTCAAAGGAAAATCTAATGTCAAGTGTTACAATTGTAAACAACATGGTCACTATCGTAATCAATGTACTAACAAAGATAAATCTAAGATTTCAGACAGTAAATCTTCAAAAACAAGTAATGTGTTTAGTGCCGTGTTTTTTAACAAAATATTTGATAAGAGTGACTGGTATGTCGACTCTGGTGCCAGTTCGCATTTGACAAGTAATAAAGATTGGATGATCGACACGTGTTATTCTGGCTTTACCAAAGAAATAATGGTTGCTAATCAGAATAAAATCCCAGTGCTGTGTTGTGGAAATGTAAAAATAACAACGTCGACTGAAGAATGTGATTTTAACATAACTGTTGAAAATGTGTTATGTGTTCCCGAATTATCTACGAACTTATTGTCAGTGAGCCAGTTGATAAGGCAGGGCAACAAGGTTCATTTCACTGGCAAAGGATGTGAAATACTTAACAGGAATGACACTCTAGTAGCTACTGCATTGCTTGTGAATGGAGTTTACAAACTAAACCTTTCTACTTGTATGGTGGCAGCAGTAGCAGAGTCTCCAGAAGTTTGGCATCGTAGATTAGGACACGCCAACAGTTATAACATGAATAAAATGCAGGATGCTGTGGAGGGAGTCAAATTTACTGAGACAGCCAATATCAACAAGTCCAACTGCATAGTGTGCTGTGAAGGTAAACAAAGTCGCTTGCCTTTTGCTCATGAAGGGAATAGGAGCACTACGCTATTGGAAGTGGTACACACCGACATCTGTGGTCCGATGGAGAATGTATCACTAGGAGGATCTAGATATTTCTTGATTTTTGTTGATGATCACAGCCGTATGACATATGCTTATTTTTTGAAAAGTAAAAATGAGGCTTTACAGTATTTCAAAGAGTATAAAGCAAGAGTTGAGAATTCAACATCAAGTAAAATTAAATTTTTGAGAAGTGATAATGGCAGAGAGTTTTGTAATCGAGATTTTGATAGTTTTTTGAAGAAAGCAGGTATAGTTCATCAAAAATCAAATCCTTACACACCTGAACAAAACGGGCTTTGTGAGCGGATGAATAGAACTCTAATTGAAAAAGCCAGATGTCTTTTGTTTGATGCTAAACTTAGCAAGGAGTTCTGGGCAGAAGCCATTAACACTGCTGTTTATTTACAGAATAGAATTGTAAAAACTGGATTGAACAATCGTACACCATACGAGTTGTGGACAGGGGTCAAGCCAAACCTCAGTCATTTAAGGATTTTTGGCAGTACTGTCATGAAGCACATACCCAAGGAGAAAAGATATAAGTGGGATAAGAAAGCTGAACAATGCATACTGGTTGGCTACCCTGAGGATGTTAAAGGATATAGGTTATATAATCCGTCAACGAAAGCTATTACAACTAGTAGAGATATAATCATTATAAAAGAAAAATTGTCTCACCAGGAAAATATCATTGAAGTAGATGAGATAGATGACAAACCAACAGAGAACAAGCAACATCTGTCTTCAGTGGGAGAGCTTTCAGACCATAGTAGAGAGGATTCCTTCATTTCTTTGGAAAATGACCAGGATGAAACCTATATACCAGATGAGGATTTGACATCTGAAGAAGAGTTGCAATCAGACACCATAGTAAGGACTTTACCACAACGGGAGAGAAAACGACCAGACAGGTATGGACTTATGTGCTCAGAAGAGTGTAGCAAATATTTCAGCAATGAACTGATATTAGAAGAAGCACTGCAAGGGCCAGAGAAGGAGCATTGGGAACAAGCTGTCAAAGAAGAGCTGCAAAGCTTCGAAGACAACAATGCATGGGAAGTTGTTGACATTCCTGTAAGTGGCAATATTGTTAAATGCAAATGGGTTCTCAATAAGAAGTATGATGCTGAAAATAATGTCCGTTATCGAGCCAGGCTTGTGGCTAAAGGGTGTTCTCAGAAATATGGTGTGGACTATAGTGAAACGTTTTCTCCTGTAGTGCGGCATACAACAATTAGGTTATTATTTGCTTTATCAGTGCAGATGAATCTAAATGTGACTCATCTTGATGTGAAAACTGCTTTCTTGAATGGTGAATTGTCTGAGACTATATATATGCAGAAACCTTTAGGTTATATCTGTAAAAATGATAATAAGATTCTAAAATTAAAAAAAGCTATTTATGGTCTTAAACAGGCATCTCGAGCATGGTATAAGAAAGTGGATAGTTGTATGTTAGGGGATGGTTATGTTAAATCTAAAATAGAACCATGTTTATATTTAAAATGTGTTGGCAGTAGCAAAACTATTGTAGCATTATATGTTGATGATTTTTTTGTTTTTTCAAATGATGAAAGTGAAACTAATCATCTTAAGACTATGTTAGGTAAGAATTTTGTGTTGAAAGACTTAGGGATTGTAAAACAATGTCTTGGCATGTTAGTTGATTTTGATAAAGTAAATGGTACTGTTACTTTAAGTCAAGAGAGATATATTGATAAGCTTCTGACTAAATTTAATATGGCTGATTGTAAAACAGTGAATACTCCAATGGAGGTGAATTTAAAATGTAAAAAGGGGGATGATTGTAGTAGTCAGAATCCCTATCAGCAGCTAATCGGGAGCTTAATGTATTTAGTTGTGCTTACACGACCCGACATAGCTTATGCAGTGTCATATCTAAGTCAGTTTAATAGTTGTAATACTGACGAACAATGGTCTTATGCTAAAAGAATATTAAGATATTTAAAAAAGACAAAAGATTTAGGTTTGAAATATAGTAAGGGTAAGAATGTTAATATTGAAGGATATGTTGATGCAGACTGGGGCAATGATGTTAATGATAGGAGATCATATTCAGGATTTTGTTATACATTGTCAGGTTCTGTTATATCTTGGAGTTGTAGTAAACAAAAATGTATTGCACTCTCGAGTACAGAAGCAGAATATGTATCAATATCGGAGGCCTGCAAAGAGGCAGTATATCTAAGCAACTTACAATATGAAGTTACTAAAAGAATGTATTGTATTAACTTGTTTAATGATAGTATGAGTGCGCAGAAATTATTACTAAACCCTGTATTTCATAATAAAACTAAGCATATTGATGTCAGATATCACTATTGCAGAGAATTGATAAATGAAAGAAAAGTTAGTGTTAATTATTTATGTACATCAGATATGCCTGCAGATTTACTCACTAAAAGTTTAAGTGCTGTAAAACATTATAAACATTTGGATGCTTTAGGACTTGTTAAAGTATAGTTTTATTTAAGTATCTGTTATAAGTTTATGAGGTTATTACAATCTATATTTCGAGTGGGAGTGTTGTAAATAACGAAATATAGATGTTATTAGCGCCTTTTTGTGAACAATTAATTTGTCTATGTATTCTCTATTTGAATATAGTTGTCATTCAAAATCTCCGTTGAAACACGTTGTTTTATTATAAAAAATAATAAAAAACCCTAGATTTATTTTTTATTTTTATGTGTATAATCAACAAAAAAATCTGTTACTTCATAGAAAAGTGCAACCTACGCGGTCAAAATGTATGGAACAGCTGATTTTAAGAAGAAGCTAGTATTAAAATAATTTGAAAAATAATGATAAGTTACTGCCACATTACTAGCATATTTCTCACTATCGCTACTATAACTAACCCAAAGTAATCTACAGTCATTTTATAATCCCATATAGCGTAGAAATGTAACACTCTATCATGTGATACGCTTGCATAACTTTTGGGATTACGGTAATAATATCTTTTACAATGCTCAACATCATTTGGTATCTTTTACGAGCCTCGTGCAGTAAAAGTTTACACCTAAGCATTACTCTTTCCACGTTATGATTGACAATAACTTCTGATATTGCAGTTTTAATGCCTACATATAAAGATATGTGACGTCAGTGTCTTATTCATGACTACTTTTGTAACTATCATAAACCTTTTGGGCGATGTATCTTAAAATGTAACGCGAACGTTGCTTATAAGGAATAGATAGCACGCCAAACAGTTCTAGCCTCGTTTACAAATATGGTTTGAAGCAGTCTAAAATAATAACGGAAGAACCTCGACCAGGAAGGTGCATCATGACCTTAGGTTTAGAAGATAACACTTATATTACTTTTACACCTGGACACCTGAAGGTTTTCTAACAAAATTTCGCAAACTGTAACCATGCATACAACACTTAAGTCTAGACTCGCAAGCGTACAAATTTGTAATCGGTTATTAAAAAAAAAATGGCTGTTTATTTAATAGAAAATTATTAGATTCAACCTACTCGGTCAAAATGTACCGCACAGATTTGATAAAGAAAATTCAACATAAATATTATAAACTTAATTTTATATCCATTTAATACTCAATCTGCAATAATTTGTCATTTTAGTAAGTATTATTGTAATCGATTACTAATTCATTGATTCAGTTGCAATATTGTGATCAAGCTTAACATTTTTTGATGTCTAGCAACTCTCTATCTGCATTCATTCTTCCAACCGGCAAGTCCATTTTTCCATTTTTGTTAACTTATAAAAGTAATAAATTCACCCCCCTTTTGGGGGAGGCCTATGTCCAGCAGTGGACGTCTTTCGGCTGAAATGTTGATGATGATGAATAAATTCAAACTATTTTCAGCGCATGAGTTTTATTAAACAGATTATTATTTTATTAATAAGTGACGAAAAGTTCCAATGCAGGAGTACAGAATCATGTTCTGAATCCATTGTAACCGGTTGTGCGTCGATGTTCCTACCAGCCTGTATATAAGCCAAAAACTGTAAGAAGTCCGATTTAGAGGTTTTGGAGCATAATGTTTAAAATGGCTGGCCTGTAGGATAAATGATAAATAACAATATTTTAGTCCCTAATATAAAAACATGAGATTCCGTTAACTGAGTCCAACAATGTAGGAATTGGGATATTTATTTCAATAGGGGGAAAGCTAATATCACTCAATAAAAATTAATGGACTCATACATAATGTATTTGTTAGTTATAGAAACTAATAAATAGATGACGAGCCTATGTGAATTTTATTACAGGATTTGCTCTCGGAATTGAGGAATAGGTATGATGTTACGGAAATAAAGATGAGATGAGATCACTACAAACTGTTTGCTTTTAATTCCTAATGAGTCACTCATATTACAAGTAAATTTTGTCGTTAATTAAATGTAGCTACATTTAATTTTGATCGGCAACGGAAACTGTTAATGAAATTATTTGCAATAAATAATTATTCAAACGCAGGACTATTAAATGTTTATTGTTGATAGCGGCCAATCAATTAGTTTTGTAACTTGCCGTTTAATTGTATTATTAATTGAACAATAAAACTATAATAGGAATTTAATTATTATTGAAGCTGTATATAGGTAGAGCTAAACGTCGTATGTTTACTGTTTTTCACGAGAATTTCAGACTCGGACTGTACAGTCAGAGCATATTCAGTTCAACAAGGTTACTAGAATTTATTTTTATAGATAAGGCATGTTTATGACTGTGTGTCATACTATAGCGTGTTCTAGTCATAGTACTATGTATTTGAGAGCACGTAGAATATACGTTACTCATTACTTCGTGATACATTAACCTATTTTTCATGGCGTTGTGAAAAATTTCAAAACATGAAAGCAAGCACTCCCGTTTTGTAAACTATTTATATGTGTATGTATATTATTATAGTTATGGGATGTTTGTCCTAATCTCGAAATTTGTGGATGAATCAGCGAGCTCGAGTTCGTTCACCCCGTGGTACATAAGTGCCAGCTGATATTTATGTGCATAAATGTATTAGCATAATACATTTCAATTATGTTGCACGTCAAGTTGGCGCAAGGCGATTTAAATATCGACCTCACGACTGTCTTTTCTGAGGAATAAAACGAAATGATGTTTATTTTATACATCTTATAAACATATAAATAAATATTAGGTGTAACTTACTATAGGTGGCCCTTTTTCGCCCACTCTCGAAAGTTTTGAAGAAAATTCTTGAACTTAAGCTTTCACCTATCGGGTTTCGTATGCCCAGTAATCGTTATCATAATAAGTGCATTCGTTTTTGTGCTTATTTTATTCACTTCAGCAGAATTAATAAACAGTAGCGCAAAATTTATTTTATATATCTACTTATGTTGAATAATTTTGTCCGTCTCACTTAATTAATGTTTTGACTTATGACATGTTTTGTAATGAAACTCGATATTATAATCATAATATTTATTCACATAAGATTTCTTTCAATTCTGCGAGCAATGTGCCCTGCCCACTGCCACTTAAGTTTGGCAATTCTTCGGGCTATGTCAGTTACCTTGGTTCTCCTGTGAATTAATTCCTGATTCGATCACGTAGGGAAACTCCAAGAATAGCCCTCTCCATTGTCCTTTGGGTGACGTTTCGGTTCCATATGTCATCACTGGCAACACGCACTGGTCAAAGACTTTCGTCTTGAGACACTGCGGTATTTGGGACGAGAAGATATTGCGAAGCTTCGCGAACGCTACCCAGCCAAGTCGGATTCGACGATTGACCTCTTTCTCGAAGTTGGACCTACCTAACTGGACAGTTTTTCCTAGGTAAACATACTCGTCCACAACTTCGAGTGCAGCGCCTCCGACCATTGCTAGCAGAATAGATGGCCGATGGGGCCGAAAAGTTCTGGAGTGGCGATCGCATACCGGAAGACGTAAAGTTGGAAGGCCCCCCATAAGGTGGACTGATGAGCTTGTGAGGGCCGTAGGAGTCCGCTGGATGTGGGAAGCACAGAACCAGTCGAAGTGGCGCAGCTTAGGGGAGCCCTATGTCCAGCAGTGGACGTCTTTCGGCTGAAAAGATGATGATGAAGATTTTTTTCAGTGATCTCCGATTGGAAACCATCACGAGTTTTCTCGTCCTATTCATTGAATCTCATTGACCATCTGATGGATTATTCGCACACATACCTAATAACATCACGGGTTCTTTCTGCGAAGGGTTGAGCAGAGGTGTACCATAGTACACCCACATTTCGTCAGTTATGTTTGTCCTTTGTAATATTGCGAGCCTATTGCCATCGGACACAAATCCACACTCCGGACTGCTACTGAGTACTGCATTTGGTCCGTCCCAGGACCCCATGCAAAGCTTGCGACCCTCACAATGCTCGTGGTTTACGTAACATTTCAAATTATATAAATTGAAAGTAAAATGTTAGTAACATAAGTGACCGTGTCATACCGCCATGTCATTTGCTCAGAAAGGTAATATGCTATATAAAAACGTCGTTGGTGCCGATAAAACACGTGTGGTTAGCACCTAAAGTGCTGCTATTAGGGCAGGTGCGTTATTTCTGCAGCATCTTGGCACCTCGGTACTGCAAACTGTGCCCTGTCAGGAATTTGCGTGGGAGATACCCGTTTGCTTGTCGCCATCTTTTTCTGACGCCTCGTTCGATTCTAAATTCGAATTTTCTCTTTTCGATTGAATAACTCGAGCCCTTTTGTTGTGATGCCGTCAAGTATCTTTCTAATCGGCCAGATGCAAATTGAAATTGTTGAATGTAATAAAATGCTTTAATTTAATTATGGTTTGAGCTCGTGCGGTGTTCTTTTTAGAATGACAGTAATTTTTAATAAGCGGTTTCGTTTAATTCTGATTTAAAATAAAAATAGTTTCGTTCTTATACATAAAAGGAAGTGTTGGTGGACTGGAAGCCGCCACCAATATGGTTTGGAAAAAGTTAGGTAGGTGATGATGACTTGATGAGATGGTAGAGTTAAATTGATTTAAGAAGGTGGTGGGACAGACTAGATGCGGAAAGCAGAGGACAGGGTATTGTGGCGCAGCCTGGCAGGGGCCTATGTCCAGCAGTGGACTGCGATATGCCAAGTTGATTGATTAAGTCTTACGTAAAATAAACGTTACTAAAACAGCATTGTACGCTTTCAAAATACAGACATCGATCACGTCTTCAAATTACAGCGAAAATGCGAGACGATTTCTACAAAGCCCAGAATGATCGTTAAGTAAAGTTCATACAAAATGAATGGTATTAATCCCACGCATTATTAGGTGCAGTAATGTCTGCCTACAGACAGCCGGCTATGATTTGACCGTTGCTTGTAATTACGTGTCGTAAATCGGCCGTATTAACGTTTGCGGGAATCACTATCGAATGCAGTACCGATTATTACACGCCTTAGCACCTCCTACGTATCGTATCATTCTATTTACTGATTTCTGTTTAATTTTATTATAGTGATATCTGTATCTACGACATTTTGTTCGATATCTTTTATGAATTGCTTTGGTGGAGTCCCTATTCCTAATAGTGTTGGAATTGCACCATATTCGAGAAAGGTGACAAGATATAATCGCCTTCAATAAACCTTGGGAATCTTATAGTTGGGAGTGTTTAGCGATAAAGTTAAGAGCGGGTATTATTAACCAAAATTGCCTATGTTTTGGTTTTGTCGTGTTTGATGAAAGAGATAGACAAGGAGGCGCGGATGAAACATGTTTTTTTTTCTGGGTTCTTGCGCCCTATTAATAAACAATAATTTCCAACAGAAATACTACTTATTTCGCAAGAGAAAAAGCTTAAACGAGCTTAAACGTGAACCATCATAAACATTAAGAACGTCCATGTACCAACACGCCAAAAGTGTTATCTCCAACATTACGTTACTTTTACCGCTTGATGATTAAATGTTCGCCGCAAAAAGTGACAACGATGTTTTTGGAATCCCCATTAAGACGCTCCTCAATCCTGATGGTGGCTGCAGTAATAATCGATCGTCAAAGAAGCGCGCACACCACCATATCTGATAATTAATCATGCACTTATAAGGGCTTCACTACAAAATTACCATCCATAATAAGCTGCGGACAGCGATTTATTACTGAAACAACATGTGAAATATCGCTCTCGGTACACAATATGGCTTTTTGTTCCACCAAAAGCCGATAAAATTGCAATCGCGATGATAATATTAAACATTCACGGCTGAATCGCATTCATAATTAAACATCTGTGTTTTTGTCTGACATGCCAATATTTTCAAGGAAATTCGTACAATGTGCATGTAGATTTTTTTATATTATTAAATCAATGTGTCGGATTGAGAGATGATTCGAGTAGCTTTATCGATTCTTTCTTTATGCCAATGTGCAATGGGAAATGCTATCATTACTTTCAATCTAAGATATCATTCGTTCAAAGTTACCTAAAATGATTGGCAGTTTGTTACAATTAAGCTGTAGAACAAACAACAAGTGGTTTTACTGTTATCGTTTTTCCATTACCAACAGCTTCAGGAGTAATTCGAGATATCCTCGGTAGCAGGGAGTTAAATATAAAAGTAAATTAACTGAGTTAATGTTCGTCCCGACACAATTTATCCTCGGGAAATAATTGAACTTGTACTAAAATAGCCGAGGAAGGCGCAGCTACATTTACTTATGTTTGTTCTCCGTATTTGTTGTCGACCACTGTAATCATGTCATTATTTTTTGGATTGTTTACTAGCATTTAAAGCTATCGTATTATCCGTGGCATTTGATCCACGAAATCAAAGCAGTCAATAATGAGATCGCCGCAGATTTTTATGCCGACATGATATTCCATTGCCGTTATTACTGGTCGATACAATTGCGCTAGCCAACATTATTAATATAATTTACTGCATTTTTTATTGCAGAATAGTAATTTATTAGTATCTTTGTTGTAACTTATATAACTACTTTGATGTCGCAAGACTCTGTAGCGTGTGTGCAATTCATCAGAATTTTATTGTCAACTTTACGACTTTCCCTAATTTGATTTACAGTCTTGACGTTCCTGAGATATTTATTCACGTTGTTTACATATAACCTAAATACGTCTGGTAATATATGAGCTGAGCACCGACATTCTAAAGTCAAGTGTATCAAGAATTTAGCTAAAGACCGGATAAGTTGCATTAAGCCCGCAGTAAAAAGCCACAAAACTATTTCTGACTTCAACGAGGAATGTTGAGTTCTCAAAGAATGCTTCGTTAAAGGGAATTACGTAGAAACGCAATCCATTTACAACGAAGGTGTTGATTTTTTGTTCGCATGTAGATATTTGTATCTGGGTCCGTTTCGATCGACCATGACGTCATTGTTCTCGTCATGGCTCCGAGAATGTCTCACTAATTTCATACGGCCACGGGCAAGGACCGTGCTATTCCCGGTCCACAATGATCCGACAATCTCCTTGAGAGATATACCGGCGCTTGATCATTAATTGGTGTAAAAGCTTCTTAATAAAGCGATCTAAAAGCTATGAAACGGCAGCCCTTTATGAGTTTCATTTAGATAAGAAGATTTATTGATGGTGCATCGGCGCTGGTACTTAATTTAAGTTTGAGTAACGAATGGATGTTTATTGGAGAAGTATAGATAGTTCCCCGAGTGCTTTATACTTAAGTGTTGTTGCTCTCTTTTGGTCAAGACTTGTGGAGTGATTAGAGAAACTACGTAAGGGAATAAATTGTAGAGTTTTCCTGCAAAAAAACAACTTCGTCTTACTTTTATAACAAAACATCACGCTTGTATTCCCCGAAGAATTCAGCAGAGGTACTCATTTCGCTAGTTATGTTTTAGTCTTATGTAATTAGGGCCGAGCCTATTGCCATCAACGAGGCACTAATCCAGACTTGGGGTTACTACTGAGAAATGCATGATGGGAAAACCCAATAACATATTGCCCGACCTGAAAAACGAACCCTCGTGCTCAGCACTTGCGACCATTAGAGCAACGAGGAAGTTCTACTAAGACAAAAAATATCGCGGGGGTATTTTAAGGCGCATGGGATTTTGAACTCTCGGTGTCGAACCGAGCATTGAGAATGCAACAGAGTGAATCGCAGCGGGAAAATACGCACTGTTCGATTTTCAACAGTCAGTGCCAGCCAAGCAGTGCGATGAAGATTCAGTGCGCGAAAAAATCCGTGCGCACGTATACTCCATTTGAAATAAGATTAGACATTTAAACAAACCTTTACAAACGTTACAATACCAACTGTTTACTGCAGCTGCCATTTGTCATGCCACCAACGCAATAGAAATCAAAATCGGTTGATCGAACTGTAAAAAAGTTTTAGTTAAATGTCTAATCTTATTTCAAACGGAATATAGTTATATCCGAGTTCAAATAAGCCGTCACATTTCACTTTATGTGTATACTGGCCATCAAATAAATAACAAAAGCTCCATTAAATCAGTACGGACAATGTCTCCCCGGATTGGATTCCCCCAGTCACGTCCTAGTGACTGGCGTGAAGAGCAGCACAATAGCTCTTCGGGGTGGTCACATCAAATAAATTAACGTCACACTGACAGAAAACGAAAGAGAATTTAATTATTTCATTCCATTTCACCCCCGTCCATTGCAGATCCGATTACGAAAACTATTTAACCTATTTGTTTATGCTAAAGCCACGTTTACTGTATAAATTGTAATTCATTGTTGAATATAATGTACATAATGTTATTTAAAGTCCATTTCCTTTGTTTTAGGTAAGTTGTCTGCATGCAACAGTTATTCATCCTTGAGCGGGCAACCCACGTGGCGAGTATTAATATTCATGGTTATAATTTATTCGTCTGATCAAGATAAAGTCATGGTAGGTACGTATGTCGGTTTGTTTATCCCGTAAGCTGCAATACGTAGGTACTTAGCTTCAGACTGGAACAAGTCCAGCGTTGTTCCGTATTGTTTAGACGTCGGAATACAGCCTGCATTGTTCCTATTTGTATGAAATTTAGTCCAGCACCTGGCTCCTTGAGGTCACTAAACGGCTGATATTTGAAACCTGGTGAAGGACATGGCCCAGTATACTCACTTGTTTGAATGAAGCTTTGAACAAAAGCTTATCCTTGATTTAAGGGCTTTTTGTTCTAATACGAGAAGACCGTTCTACTTTGGTACTAGAGAATACAATCCCGAGTATGGTTTTCAATCCCGGGATTACGGGATTTTTTTACGTAATCCCGAGATCCCGGGGCTATCTCCGGATTAGACTATGTGGTTTCTAATTGGGCTGAAATAAAAAAAACTTGAGTAATTTCTTAAAAATTGTTGTAAATATGCACAACACAAAACACAATATAGTAAGAAAAGTAAAAAAGACATAAAAAACTATACCTACTTTTGTAAGAAATAAAAAAGACAAAGAAGTAGGTACCTGGTCTACTGTTTCATTTTTCAATGGCGATCTTTTGAAATAAGTACACTACTACTTTGCGGATCTTCTTTTATCATCTCATTAATGTTTTCATATTCTGGTATGTGTTCACAACACATGTTTGTGGCAATCCAGAAAATCCTGAGATTAGCCAAGTACAGTTTCGGGATTTTCGGGGTTAGAAAACGGCGGAGGCCCGAGATCCCGGGATTCGGGATCCCGGAATTGTATTCTCTAATTGGTACCTTCTGCTAATATCGGTTATGATCAAGTACTCGTAAGTAAAAAGGAATTGACCATAGACCATTGCAGTAACAACAAAACAATAAAGTAAAAGAAATTAAAGTTAGGGTTCTTGTTCTTAATCAAGAACAATTAACCCGCTTTCTAAGACGTAGGTACGCATTGATAGGTTCCAAGTAACATCGTAAAATATAGCTCTGTGTAAAACACGAAATAAACTTATACACAAATAGAAGCCATATATCGCGTCAAGAGGAAGACGAATTAGGAAAGTAAACACGTCGACAGGCTTTATCTGCTCAACTTATTTATGTAGCCGATAAGTTCACGGTAAAATATGAGAAAGTTCCAAATAAAGTGTACTAAGTTATCACTTTATCAACTTTCAGTGTGAAACTGTCGTGTTTGTATATCAAGTTACATTATTGTACGGTGTACGGGCCCAAATGCCCGATGGACGTACACTCAATGTAATGTGTGGGGGATCGCACAAAAGATTCGCGAATATCTCTGAATAGAAGGTATTTCTATGGGAGTCCTTGAATATTGTCATTTGGGCCATTGTGACTTGAATGAGCGAGACTACAATGCGTTGTTGTGCGGAAAGAAGCTTCAAATTGCAGGAAAAGAAAGAATAATAGTGGCTAATAGATGACAAAGTTCTGTCTATAGGTATTGTAAATTTTGAATTAAACTGAAATGGACTACTAACTGAAATGGATTAGAGTGTTTTCAATTCAATATGTGGTCTATGAACTAAATAGGTTTGGCTTGTACGAGTACTACAGTACATCATTGCATTTCTCATATTCTTTTGTTAAACAAAAACGAAAAACAAAAAAAAGGTTTACCGTTACAATGTATCAAAACAAAAATTTCATCACTCAATGCAAACACACGCATCACAAAAATAACTTTCGTTCAATTTGGCACTTTCTCCGACCCTATTGGTGGGCCGGCCATCACTCCATCAATATAATGTAAGTAAAGAGATTGTTCCACATCACTGCACTTCCCTGAACGGTACCCAGGCGTTAATATGACACATCAAGCTTAAGAGCTTCTGCAGACAGGCGCGACGCGCAGGGGCGTACCAAGGTACCAATAGAAAATGGCGCCTAGGGCACGCATTACGTTTGCGCCCCTTCGTAAATTATCTTCGCGATCTACACTGAGCAAAGCTACCTCGCATAACCTTTCTTGACCAATTATAAGCCTAATAACGAAGGTATTCATTTCAACTTGCAAAAAAAATCGCTTGCAATGCTGCAATTTTAAGAGAATTTGAATAGAAATAGGCGGATTCGGAAATACGCTTTCATCCTCGTACTGCACAAAATATTCAAGTAGCTCTTCGGATTTCTTAGATATAGGTAATAGTATGAAAATAATAGTTTATTGATGTTTTTTATTTTTAAATGTAATGATTGGCGACTTTTTGCGCCCCCCTTCAATAGGCGCCCAGGGCCCTGCTTGCACCAAGTTACGCCACTGGCGACGCCACAGCACGACACCGACGCGACTCTTGGAGAACAATTTCCAGGAAGTTTTCATAGAAATTGTTCTAAGAGAGTCGCGTCACGCCTGTGTGCGGGAGCTTTTAACAAGAGACTGTTACACCGGTAGGTATGAGAGGGCTGATGCAGACGGGCGATTTTTGTAAAACGTCAGAAGTCGTTTTTAAAGTGCACGATAAAAAACGCGGCGTTGAAAACTGCTTTCGTGAGAACCATTTCCCAGATTTTGGACGCGCGCTGAAAAAGCGCACGTCAGCAGCTCTGACAAATACGACAACGATGCTCAAAAAGCCGAACCTTTTTCAATACTTGATGTTGACATATCGGCCACCGTAGTGTTTATGTCGCAGCCATCTGGGTAAATTAGCCAGCTATGGACGCCTAGGCCGTTCATTACATGCCGACATCCAATTGGATGCCTAGGCCGATAGTTAATTGAACTAGAATCATTCAACGTTTAACAACTTGGCGTATTGAAAGTCAGCCCTTTGAAGATGACTGACCAAGACAAAGCCAATTTATTCAAATTTAGTTCAGTTTTTTCCACTGCAGCGCTAGTAGTCACCATAACAAATATAGCGTCTATAGGTAGTTGCGCTATGCGCTACCGTGAATGTTATTTTTCGTTCTTGTTTGCCATTTTAAGTGAAATTATTTATTTATTTAAAAACATTTCACTATTACCAGTTACTTAGTTAAAAGTAGTCGTAAATAATTTGTGGACATCGTCACCCTGACCAAACATCACAAATTCATCAATATCCAATTTAACTAAATGACTACACGACATTCAGCCATCTGGTTAAACGTCGCGCTCAATTACTTGACTAGTTGTCCTTCATCTATTTAATTAGATGAAAGCATTTATTGAAAGGCCTAGGCGGCCAATTACCTGGCTAATTTAACCAGATGGCTGCGACATATTTATGTGTAAACTTTCCGTGTCATGGCGTCAGTGCTCTTCCCCGATCCAGCGTTAATAAGTATCACACATCCAGATTTATTTCTGAAGCTGACTGTCCTGTCACACAGGTGGATGAGTGAGAGGACTGATCTGTACGGGCACTTTTTGAAAAACGCAAGACTTTTTAAAGTGAGCAATAAAAGAGCGGCGTTATAAAGTGCTCGATGTCACTCGATGTGACATATTATTAGTATCGTTCGTAGTGTATGTAAGTGCAGAGAGATTGTTCTGCATCACTGCATTTCCCTGTAACTTCTCGAGTTCTCGAGAGCCAACCAGGACCGAACCGGCCTACTTTCCGCTCCGATGCATCTGTGTGACCACGTGCCGCCACTTGAAGAGACGCGTGCATCCAATGGTGCTTGAGAGATATATTAATGTCTGATTGACTTTTGTAGATTGATGGTTCATTTCACTGTTACAGTTTCACAGGACATTTGTTTTTACTAATTGGGGTAGTTTCGTATTTTTAGTTGGGTTTTGGGAAGATAAAAGGAGTGAATTTCTTTCCAAATTTTACTTTGACTTTCCAAGTTGAGACTTTCAAGTACCTAAGCAATGAGTTGAAAATCAACGAGCATCACATCACGTTTAGAATGGTTCTGTTTTTCTGGTATAGATATGAGGTAACCGTGACAATACGTTACGATGCGATAACTTCATTAGCGTGTGAAAAACACATTCATCCACGGCGATGTTCAAACTCGCAACATGACACGTTGGTTCGAAAAGTACCATAGATATAGAATACTACCATAGACACAGCAATAACCGACTGTACTCGAATAATGTTATAACATTCATAAAATTTAATGTACTTCATAGTTTCACAAGCTGCGACCAGCACTGGCCAGTGTTTTTCTGAACCCATTCATCCGTTTATGTATGTAACGTGCGTAGCGTGTGTAAATTCATTTGTCGACACATAGCTGCTGTGTCTTCATCTCGGAACAAAATGTTTGCTAATAGTGAATAGAGTTGCTATTAGGAATGGTGCGAAGTTTCCAAAGTGTAAACACTATTCAGAATCTTTCGGGTCATAATGTTTATGTTTTTAAATTTCGGAGTGTTTTGTATACGTTCTGTGTGAATTCAGACGGATTTATAACTGAAATGGTTGTTCTAATGTTCTGTTTTATTGGCAATGGTTGTTGTTTATTAGGTACCTACTTTATATAAAGGGGTATAATTCTAACAGATAGACGTAAAAAGTTATGCTTTGATTTTCTGTTAAAATATAATAGTAGGTATCTAACTGAAAGCGTTGTTTAAACAAATGGCTAATGATTATTTTTTTAATTCTGGCTGATATTTTCAAACAATTTTCTCTTTTACTAGGTACATAATATATGTAATACAGGAGACTAAGTGAGTAACAAGCTAACTGTAAACTTATAACTTCGACCGTTGGAAGATTTCATTGTATTGAAACGTTTGTAACTAGGCGCCAGTACGTTAATAACTTGACATGAATGCGACTTTTAAGAGCAAAAGTTATTGCCGCACCGGTACCGAGATACTTAGCGTTATCCACAGAACCACCTGTAGGGAAACGTGACTGCTCATACTTACGTATAAATTACTAACAGTAATAAGTACCTAAGCCTTATTTGTGAGAAGGTAATGTCTCAAACGTACAAAATAAAGACGAATGCTAATACGAGTTTGCCGTTACGTTCAGAAATGTTAAACACGAGATGAGTGGTGCCGATGTGTGTCGAAGTAAGCCGAGAAACACCGAAGTCAGCTAACACGATATGTAGACAAACAATGATCGGGGCGGTCCCCAAGTTTTATCGTGTCGCGTTACCTATCCGATGTCTTGCATTTCCGCGGCGTTCGTCGCTGTGTTTAATTTCACTTAGCGATCACCTCTCTTGTTATTGTGGCCTAGATGCCGTGGAAAGCGGGCCCTGCCCATTATGTACGGCTACCTAACATGACAAACTTGTATTTTCAATCTGTTTCGACGCGGTACGGCGCGGTGCCCATTCATAATTCCCTTGTCTGTCTCGCTTAACGTCCTGAAAATGAGGCTCATGATTCTCGTGTAGGAATTAGATACTTATCTGTTTTGTTATCGCTTTAATAGAATATGGTCGCTCATGTCGACAGATTATAATTTGATAGCAGTTGAGGTCTACAAATACAGGCATCGTGGAAAGATTTTCAGAGCACTGAATTTTAGTTAAATGGTCATGATAAGCTCAGATTATAAAATAAAGGCAGATAGACCGCGCGGAACACCAAGAGTAAGGTCAAAAACCAAATACTAAAGCGTCGCATTGTATGTAATGTAATATACAGATGCCAGTACATCAAGCTACCCTAAACTTTAAAATTTTCGCAATTGAACATGAACCTTATACCTACATATGTAATAAAGTTGGAAATCTGCCATAGAAATTTGACAGATTGGGGTAGCTCCATGTGCTGGCTGGCGTCTGTACAATGCGACGCTTCGTGGCCTACTACTAACTCGAGTTTTGAATCAGTATTTGGTTTTTTAGCTTCACTCTTGGTTTTCCGCGCGGTCTATCTGCCTTTGTTTTATAATCTGAGATGATAAGTTATTTGTTTCTGTAAGTAGGTTTGCACAAAAAACATTACACGTCAATCATAATGTTATTTAAAAAACTAAATGAGGTGTTTCCTGTCCGATTACTCTGAGAAGGCTGAAACAAACCCAGAAGTTCTATTTAAAGTCTAGACAAACATAATCTTGGTCAGATCATGGTTGATCATGACTAGGTATGTAGATTGGTGTCTGAAATGGACTTTTGAGGAAAGGACCGGTCCAGTCAGTTCACGCATTTATCAGTAATCATGCAGCTCAACTCAGAACTTAAGTTAATGTTTATTTATTGTACAATACATTTGATTAGAACTGCATAAATAAATAAACAATGAATGCAAAGAAACGTGAGTTAGAGGAGGGTATGAGCATCTTTTTATACAATAATATATCACCAGTTCCCATGACCATTTTGTTCATGACCCATCACGAAGGTACCTACCTCGTTACGTCACGTTCATAACACCGACTAAGTTTAACGTAAACAATAATTAATATTGCATGTGACATATTCATTTTTCAGACTAATGCACAAGCTAATTCAATTAAGTTTAATTGAAAAAGTTGATGCATTACCTGGTATGGTCCTAATTGCACCCCATTTGTCTAGCTAGGTTAGGTGTAATCGATTCAAGACTCGGGAAATTTTCCACTGGTGTAACTTTTCAATTTATCAATAAACAGCTCTCTTATTAGATGAGATAGAGTCCTTACATAAGGTGGAAGCGACAGGGACCCGTTTCCACCTTTTGCAGGAAAATACCTTAAAATGGTCTCGGCTTATCCTGGCCCAGGATAGCTCGATACCAGGTATGTCATAAAAAAGTCATTCAATAGGATTCAATGAACTTGGAGGATTGTATTGATAATTTTAATGATTATAATTTTAAACAACCTGACACTACTGACCGGAACACAGGAAGACTAAACTCGCTCCCGGATCGACAGTGAGTTGTGTTTCACACGCGCCTCAAAGAGATTTCAGCACCTACTGGTGGGGTCTGCAAGGGCCGATGCCTGCCAGGGGTGCGGGTTGTTCGAAAGAGATACCGTGGTCCCTGCCACACGGGTGTATTAACATTTTATAAGTTGATTATAAGATAGTTATAGAAATAAACGTTCCTATAACTGCGCCCAAATTCAGCTTTGTAGCATGCTACAAGTTTTTTATAAGTGAAAATAAAAGTAGTCTTGAGATCACTTTAAGTACTGAGTTTGATAGTTAGGCCGGCCTCCATTGTCCAAACTTTATGTTCATAAGTGCCTACATAGCACCAACTGATGGGGCCCGCAAGGGCCGATGCCTGCCAGGGGTGCGGGTTGTTCGAAAGAGATATCGCGGCCCCTGGCACACAGGCAACTGAAGGAACACGGGTGGGTTTTAGTCAGTAAAAGTGTGACACGCCATTCCGCTCCACCCAGAGCGGGAGAAGTTATTTGATGATTTTCCACCCTCAAAAAACACTGACCCGCAAATTGAAAAAAAAAACTACTTTAAATTAATAGCACATACAACGTTTAATGGGTTGCTATTTTTGAAAGATGAAATTATTCGGCGTCTTTACGGCGGCGGCGGCGGCGCGGCGTTACGATTAAGAAGTAGGTAGTAAATTGATGGTAGACTCTGGTAGAGGCTGTTCATTTAGTTTAAGTAGGTATACAGGGTCAGATTAAATTAGCTAGCGAAACTTGGTAGATAGGATAGCTTACGATATTAAAGTACCTATTATAAAAATAAAATAATAAATTGGGGGGACAGCGACCGCTAGTAGTGTAGTTGAAGTTAGAATTGTTTTTTTTATTGTTTAGATTTCGATACTTATCACTTTCGTTAGCTAATACAATGTGACCCTGTATACTTAAAGATTTCTCTTCCTACATAATGGTTGTTTAACTTCTCTACTACTTAGCTCAATCCACGTGTTAATCCAAGAGATGTTATGCTAGTAGTTATGAGTCAGTAAAAGCAGATGTCCCACCGTACCGGGCTATCGGTGACATGTGCGATGTATTTGTACATGACACAGCCTCACCGCGCCGCCTGCGCCGATTGACATGCGTTCATGCTTGCGGAAAATAAATTATGTGGCATTCTCGATGCGGATTTATTATTCATCTGTAATTGGACCCACCATGGCGAGAAATTTTTCATTTCACGCTTTTTCCATATTGAGTTGTGTGGCATATCCATCGGCAAATCATTTACGACCAGTGTCAAAATATTTTATTGACTCTTTTTAATTTCTTGCACTACGTTTGGTATTGTTATGGTAAAATCGTTTGTGAACACAAAGGTACAAAGTGCCTGGTAATTATGACACAACTTTTTTATACTCTATGAAACCACAGTTTCCTGTGTAGTATGGGACGACGACAAAATAAAGTCATGGAAACAAAGGATAAAAAAAGAAAAAAAAAACACTCATCAAAATGTTCGAAATTTGAATACAAGCGTTGGGGCGTGAATACACTCTAATTGTGCGCGCCTCAATTTTGAATTTTGATTGCGTGTTCCTTTATTGTTTTACACGCTTTTGTCTATGCCTTTGTTGTAGCACAACATTCGACTATGATTGCTTCGACGCGACTATTTCAATGAATATACATAATGTCAAATGATTGTTTGTAGCAGAAGTGGAAATTTTTATTTATAAAGAAGGAAAACATGTATGAATGGAAACGTAAACAATGCAATTCAAACTAACTTATCAATAAACCAAACAGTACATTCATATAAGTATAAGGCTTGCCAATTGAATTATAGCACAGGAAAAATATATTAGAGGCATATATTACTTTACTATCACACCTTTTAGAGGAGCAATACATTTAAGGATTATATTACGGAAATTGCAAGTTTACGAGCGTCCAGTACTTTACATCAAGTAGACCACTCAGCTACTTCCCGGTCGATATTTAGGAGCGGCAGTAAACTGGCAACAATGCATCGTAGCACTCGACGCCTACTGTTACAGCGCTTTCATGGCTTTATTGCCTAATGCACGTCGTATATCATGCTTTATAACACGTATCATGTATTCAGTTACAGGTTTTCTTGGAGGAATTTTATGTTAATATTGAGGTTTTTTCACATGTCTTAGAACCAAAAAGTTCTAAGATATGTGATATCTGCCGAACCGCACTGCGCCCGCGAGGTGGATTACGGCCCACATCCTCTCACCGAGAGGATGTCTGTGTCCCAGTAGTACTAGTTATTTTATGTTATGTAGAGGTTCGAAAGTTCCAGAAAAAATGTCATTGAAGAAAATGCAGTATGATCTATACGGTCATGATGCGGAACCTATCTATTGACGCTTCCCCGATTTCAGTATAACAATAACTAAATAATTATTTGAACATACTACTTTAAAACTTATTGACAACAATGGGTAGCTTTTCTGGATTTTCCAGCTCTCCGCTAGTCAATAAAAGTTGACAGCTTTTCGACAGAACATTTATCACCGAAACGACTATTCGATTTGCATGCGCGGTGCGGAATGGCGCCTGATAGTCATTGTCATTGTCATTCGCACATAACGTTGCCAATATTCTAGGAACGTGACCGGACGACGCGTGAGGTCTGTTCCTATGGGTTATTGTCGATTGCTTTCTGAAGACTATCTAGCTAAGGCTAGGCTTACACTAGCTAAAGCTCGAGATTTCCCTGTGTGTCGGTTTTCGTTTATCCCTAAAACAAAATCAAAACTAGCTAATTATCCTTCTCCATTGGACTGAGGTACCGAGTGGAGCCGGACGTAAAATAATAACACCATCCCATTTCTTCCCGTGGGTGTCGTAGAAGGCGACTAAGGGACTTAATAAAGAATGGCAGCAGCGTTCTCTATGCATTTTACAACCATACTGCGATCGCCAACCCGCCTGCCAAGCGTGGCGATTATGGCAAAACCCCCCTTTTGGGGAAGGCCTATGTCCAGCAGTGGACATCTTCGGCTGAAATGATGATGATGATGATTAGACTCAACAGTGGTGGCCCAGTGGTAACTGCCACGACTTACGAGGCATATAGATCGTAGAATTGAACCCAGACAGGCGCTTACTTTGTGCAAATTATTTCATCACCACTGCTCTCAAAACGGTGAAGGAAAACATCGTGAGGAAACCGCCATGTCCTTGAACCAAAAATTCGTAGACATGTGAGATCAACCGCACTGGACCCGCGTGGTGGATTACGGCTCACTCCCTCTGACCAAGAGGAGAGGAGACCTGTGTTCCAGCAGTGGGAAAATATAAATCCCGATTATGTTATGTATGTAGTATGTGACCTGTGTTCCAGCAGTGGGAAAATATAAATCCCGATTATGTTATGTATGTAGTATGTATGGCAGGTTGTTTACCTATGCAAAATTTTAAGGTCTTCCATATTAATGTGGCGCCGCGAAAGTGGTACAAACTCGCTTTCTTTTATAATATTAGCAAGGATTAGCAATTAGGTAGGTACTCTTTCTACTCTCTGAATGGGAGTCACGATCCGTGCCAATCGAGAAAGAATTCGTTGGTTAGGTTTGCTCCGTCTGTCTAGTCGAAGTCTGTACGCGTACTTCACTAGACTATAAAGGGATTCTAGGTAATTGTATTATGTTAAAGTTACAGCGAAGTTAGGGACATTCAGTAATATTGGCTTGTTTGTAACTTTGCCTTACACGTGAAGTTTTATGAAACATAGCATGTTTTTATGACTGGAAGATAAGATAAGATTTATACTATCACAAGAATTGTATAAATCTTATCATAAGCTGCTTCATACTGTTAACTGTAACACCAGATTGCAATAGGTAACTGTGAATGATAAATAAAATTGACTGTCAAGGTTATCAAAAAATAAAGAAACAAATTAAGGTCGCGTAGTTTTTAAATATCGAAAACGAGCTCTATACAAAGCAAGCTTTTCTATTCCAAGTTAGTCTCAATTTCGATGGATATGCGTACTGGTCTCTCCATTTATGGACGGTACGCTTGTCAGCGCTAGTTGCAGCTCGAATTATTAATTAAACTAAGCCCTATGTAGGTCGGTCGGTAATTACGGCGGGTGCTAATGTCACTGGCTAACACCCGTCTAATTTAAACTGCCAGTCAACAGGTTCACGAGGTAACCTACACTATAGTTCTGGGGCTAGGTACTCATATCATATGTATGGGCGATAAACGTCCCACGTTTGGTATTACGGTACGGATAGCAAAAAGTTTGTGTGTAGGTACAAGAGTTTGATAAAGGAAGGTTAAGTTTTTCGAGTGTATGTTTGTATAAAAAGTAAAACTAAAAACTGTGAAATAAAAAAATCTGGGGTTACTCGAAATCAAAATTAAGCTGAGAGTCAGCACTTTTTGAACGTCAAAATTACTTAAGCCAGTCCCTCAAAACGCCCTTCCTTCACCACTTCCTAATGCTGCCGCTGGCGAGAAGAAGTGGCATGGTGCCACAAACTTCCCAGCAGCACAGCTGGCTGTTCGTGTCAGTTAGGTTTAAAACCACCTCAGAAAGTAATAATCTGGTTAAGTACTCTTTGCTGACTATACTTATAGAGTACTGAGTACCTACCTACTTATTGATAGATTACTCATACATATGTATATGGAAAATGTTTTCGAATAGAACAATAAATCGTTTAATGTTTTTCGGCCCAATGTATTCGGGCATGATAATAGGCGCCTACAATTGGTATGTATGTTAGGAACAACGGATATAGTCACATATCGCGATGTGGGACGTTAATGTGAGTGCTTGTGACATTGGATCTATTAAGTGCGTAATAACTAATAGGTATTGTATATCATGGTGTATGGTGTACGCGGTTAATAGGAAAAATCGTGACGAACGTAACGTAGGTTTACTATTGTTAATAGAGTTGATGTTTTTACAAAAAAAAAATTGCAATCCCAGCGTTTTGCAATTGAAAAATAAAAGTGTGGTGATATGGAAAAAATACAAGAAGCATTACCTACTGACCATATTTGGAGGCTTAAAGGAAAACAGTTTTTAAATTACATACGATTGTTTTAAACCTATATGTAAGTCAAAACAGGAAAACAAAATCAGCCTATTAATAAAAACCCCAGTTAAATTGGCTAATTACTTTATAAGTCAATTCACACGAATTTACTCTCCCGAAACGGGCGAATCAACACTATTGAATTATATATAATTTCTGTGGGCAATTCGCACGTAGTAAATTGATTTGTGAGTGAATCGACAACTCTAGAAATACGTAGGCAACACGTTTTGAATTTTTTTGTTTTTTGTTTTTGCCAGTGGCTTTGCCCGAGTAACAAACATCCAAACTTTCACATTATACCTATGTAATATTATATATATTTAAATAGTAGGATATGAATGTTATAAAACGACTAAGAGTGTTTAAAATAAATGCATAACATTTAAATTGTTGTTCCAGCCATACGCATTTAATCTGCCTAAATTAATTTAGTCCGATCTCGGCCCCGCGACCCCCAATGAATAATGTATCCACTGGACCCCTGACTACTCTCGACCCTTGGGTCGAGTATAAACTATACTCAGGGGTGGATTTTATTTTACAGCCAACTTATAGTTTCCTCTCGACCACCAAAGTAGTCTTTACCTAACTGTACCAAAATATTAATTTTAGGTACTTATCAAACTAGGGGTTGAAAATGGACAAGGTATGCCTGTCCCTTGTATGAAAATTCCTGGGGTCGAGTGTGAACTATGTTATGGGTTGAGAGGAAAGCCAAGAGTGGACTAAACGCCTAATTTGCGGACTGAGTTAAAGCCCTTTTTTTAATACACGAAGTAATCAGCGGTCACTTATTTATGTAGACATCATTTAAAGAAATTTTACGACCAAGTAAATGCAAAAGTGGGTTTTAAAGTAGATTAGCTTACTAAAACGAGAATATAAACATATTTATGCTCATTTTATCGCTTCAAAACTACTATTAAAGCGTGTAATATACCTTTTTCAATTAACCTCGAAGTTGTAAAAATGGGAATAAGTAGGTAATGTGTTTTCACCTTTTTCCTAATTAGAATGCGAACCGTATACAATCAGATATACGTTACATACGCATAGGACTGCAAAGCGTGACTGTGAATAACAGTAAGTACCTACTAATAAAATAATCGATAAAATTAGCGAGGAATTTAAACACATCCTGTATACAGGGTGGCAGGCACATCGACGCGCAAACCGAAACCATGAAGTCAGCACTTTCAGCAATGAAATTATTGGTTAACAATTTTTTTTAAATCTGCAATTTCATAGAAAAGTATAATACCTACGCGGTATGGCAGGGATTTTTTTTAATAACCCACGAATTATTTCAACGCAATCAGATTCAGCATCATGAACTGAATCCACAGAACAGAGGAAAGACTGAATCTATGGTAACTGGTTGTGCGTCGATGTCCGTGCCACCCTGTGTTAACCGGAATAGTTATTAAGGACAACGCTATAAAGTGTCCACCACACTTTATAGCGTTTGCGAAATTTCTCTTTAGTGTAATAAGTACATAACTTCATATTTTATAGTACAGTTTTCACTCAGCAAATGAAATCGCGTGTTTCAAGGACTAGTAGCTATTTCGCACACCCTTTGTTGTACAGCCTGTATAGGCTGTATAACATTGTCGTAGTAAGCTGTTGCAGGGCGCGACTCTAAGGCTTGGCGCACGCGACGCCATGCCACAGTGTAATGGCGCTTTTGATTTATAGTCCAAATTAACTACTCTGTGGTTATAAAAAATTACGCATGATGAGCTTTGTTTTTTAATAGAATGGAAAAGATTTAAATTCAAATTGCCCGTGAACACAGGTATTATGTTTCTTTAGGGACAGTTTTCATAGATAATAATAAGTAGGTAGGTAAGTCGACATCAACAACAATTAAAACTTTAAAAGCTTGCCATGTTTCTAATTTGTTTACGTCATTTTCCCGAATTAGGTTAAATGCAATATTATTTTCCTACTAAAATTAATTTCAAAACTTTTTTCTGTTTGTGTTTTTCCGGAAGTCGGTTGTTTTTTTTTAAGTTTTTATTTTTCACTTTTTATTAGATAAAGTACCTACTCCACACCAATTCGAAATTTCATCATCCTTCGGGTCAAAACAATGCATAGTTTTGCGATAACAACAATCGCGGTTGATTTTCTGTCGTTTTTTGAAGAGCTCCGTTGTCTGTCTCCGAAACGCATCATCAAATCTATGGAACCATTTCGGAATAAACCCCTTTTTTATATTTTTTTGGGCGGGACATCATCAAATAACTTCTCCCGCTCTGGGTGGAGCAGGAGAGCGTGTCAGACATTTACTGAATAGAAAAACCGTGTTTACTCATTTGCCTGTGTGCCAGGGGTCGCGGTATCTCTTTCGAACAACCCGCACCCCTGTCGAACAAAAAAAGAATTGAGCTAATCCGTCTATTATGACAGAGTTATGCCCGAATATCCTACCACTCCTAACCGTTAAAGAGTTGTACCTTCTTTCATCAGCTCAGCGTCATGAGATGATGATGACCATACGCAAATGTCTCAATAGCTTTAGAAAATATATGAAAAACATTGTTAATACCTATAACATTTGAGGGTTGCCCTCGATTTCCCTGGGATTCCATCATCAGATCCTGATTTGGTGCCAATGGGACCTCTTTCAAATAAAAAAAGAATTTTGAGAATCGTTCTACAAATGGGGAAGAAATCGGGGAACATACATAAAAAAAAATACAAACAGTCGAACACAGAACCTCCTCCTTTTTTGAAGTCGGTTAAAAATTGCGCGATTACTTTATTAGGATATCCTGTTTGCACATACCAACATGATTAAATGGTTACTTAATTTGTTTGGCTAATTATATTTATTTCGCTATAGTAACCTAAACTCTGTAACAAAATGCAATGCAAAAAAAATGCAAAGTACAATGGCAGCAAAATAATAAAGATATAAAATAAAAATAAAGTGGCAGTGGCACTCCGGAAGTGCCGTCAAAAGTGAAAACTTATACGAACTAATTGTGTGTGTTTGAGATCCAACTGTGGAAAGGGTAAATAATAATTAAAATTCATGTAAGTATGGAAGTAAGTGAGGAAACTACTATACAGAGGTGTCGGTAACGGAGTGTCGCGAGTTCAATTGTTTTTTCCCATCTCAAAAAATGTCCAACGTGCCTAAAGAAGTTTTCATTTCACTTCAATAAATATTCCCGTCCGATAATACATTTTAATAATTAATGTTCTGGGAGAAGAATTTATGGTTATAAATCTATGTGTTTTCTCATAGGCAAATAACTAGTAATTTGTCTGTACTTTGCGTAATTCTGTGATCTTTCCACTGAGCAAGTTATTGCCCGTGGCTCGGGGCGGTATCATATCAATTCATCTTATGGTATGCCCAGATTGGCTCACCTTGGGAAGAGAATAATTTTGTTGGCAAGTTATTTCCTCGACTTACCACGTTATATCACGCCAGACCACGAGTTTGTAGAGCACTATACTCCATTTGAAATAAGATTAGATATTTAACTAAAACTTGTTTACAGTCCGATCAACCGATTTTTACTTCTATTGCGTTGGTGGCATGACAAATGGCAGCTGCAGTAAACAGTTGGTATTGTAACTACTTTTTTGCTTTTAATGTCATCCTTATACCTACGGTATAGAAGTCAGAATCGGTTGAACGGACTGTAAAAAAGGTTTGTTTAAATGTCTAATCTTATTTCAAATGGAGTATAGTGGCCCAGTGGTAATGGCCCCGACTTACGAGTAGTCAAGGAGTAGATCATGGGTTCGAACCTAGTCAGGTAATTCATTTCATCACCACGGCTGTCAAAACAGTATAGGAAAACATCGGGAGGAAACCGGCATGTCCTAGAATCAAATATTCAAAGTTACATAAGTGGCATCTACGAGTACTAATCTGCACTGGGCTCGCGTGGTAGATCACAACCCATTCCCTCTCGAACAGAGAATGCTGTTGCCCAGGCTGATTACCACCTCACTCCGCGTCTCAATCTCTGTAGCAGTTCAATCCAAAACAAATATTATATATACCTTTACTGCAAACATTTTTGTACTTTTTTTCGCTTATTTTCTGTTAGCTGGAAGATCATTAAAACGGTTTAATAACGAGATTACACTGGTACACGTCGTCTCGCATTTGATCTGTCAGTTCGCTCACAGGATGTTTGCTTCACTTTTTATTAACAGAGTAAACAAACTTAAAGATGATAATATAAGATATAGTTGCTTCTGAAAGCTTCTGATATTATTTAAACGATGTGACAGTGTCACTGGGCAGGATGTGTCCGTCAACAACTGTCTCAAGAGGATTGTTTGTACGTAATAAATAAACATTACAATACTTTGTGGTCGCATACCGACCAAAGATACATTAAACTTTTAAATCGCACTGCTTTGTAAGAAATCTTGATACTCGGCCGTGTATCGCATTAAACTGAAGAATGGACCAAGATTATGAATGAATTGTATTTCCTTCATGAATTTTGTATTCGATGTTATTTATGACTATATTTGTATGGACGTTTGTGTTGTGTAACAGTTAATAAAAGGACAGATTATAACGTCAGAGAACATGTGTGTCGGATGAGCGGGGGCAATGACCTCTGGTAGGTATTCGAGATGTTATTACACACGCAAACGAGTCACTAACATCTGTATAATCTGCATTTTTGAGAAGAGATGCATGTTAATGCCCGTTAGGATTTCTCGCTTTGAGTGAAATATTTATAATTATGTACTTACAAAGTTTTTGCGACTTTAAAAAACAAATGAGTATGGATTATGATAATGAGGTGGAGGGTTGGCTCCCTGACAACTTTTACTAGAAAAAGGAGGGGTTTGTTCTGCGGTCATTAACCTACTGTTTTCCACGATCCATATTTTTAAATTTAGAACCTTTTATTTTCTTTTTCGTCATAGCTGATGGTTTTAAAGACCAGGTCTAGCATCGAATTTCCATGACGACCTCTTTTTCTTTTATAAAAGTAGGTATGTGTGTAAAGTCAGGGAAATTGTTACAGTAAATTGTCTCTCAACTTAAATTGTAGGTATATTCAAATCACAACTGATAGTTGTATGAAACGGCTATCATCATATTATGTTTGGCTTTTTCCCAACTACATATGTTGGGGTCGCCTTCCAGTATTACCAGTTGCACCTGAATACCAGCATTTTACATGGAGCGACTGCCTATCTGACCTCAACAACCCAGTTACTGGGTAACACGATACCCCTTGGTAAGACTGGTTGTCAGACTTTCGGGCTTCTGACGACCCGTAACGACTGTCAAAGATGCACGAACGATAGCCGACACCAACGGCCTGGCGTGCTTTCCGAGGATCGAGATCTCACACCCAAGCCCCTTGTATAACGGCTATAACACGGGCATATTGAGTGTGTAAAACTTAACAATTAATTTCCCTAGTTGTATTTACTTACAAATCCTTGTTTACTGAAGCTATAGTAGGTACGTGTGAGAATTTCTCAAAATCTCAAGAAATAAGTAATTAACGCTTACTTTTAAAATCGTGTGTGCCTCATTAGTTGATGTTAATGATAAGGTGTGCCAATCTGTTTAAATAAACATAGGCTATGAGAGGTTACTACACTCGTCAACAGTAATGATGATGACCCTGAGATGTACAGGTTTTGATGGTAAAACATAACATAATTAAGTGGTATAGCGGTAGACTACGTTCATTATATGGACGTAAAAATATTGCAGCGGGAATTTATCGTTCACTGGATTTTCAACCCTCGGTGTTGATCCGAGCATTGAGTATCCTACAGAGTGCATCCTAGCGCGTCAAAAATACACGATGTTCGATTTTTAAATCTCGGCGTCAAGTAGTGCGTTGAGGATCCAGTTCGCAAAAATATCCCACGACGATAATTGTACGTTTACTGCCAGGGGTGCGGGTTGTTCGAAAGACATACCGTGGCTCCTGAAACACAGGCAACTGAGGGAACACGGGTGGGTTTTAGTCAGTAAAAGTCTGACACGCCCTCCTGCTCCACCCAGAGCGGGAAAAGTTATTTGTTGATTTCCCACAGTCAAAAAACAAAAAAAAAAACGATAATTGTACGTTTATGCCAACGTGGACACTTTATTTCATCGTTTATTTTAACTACATAAGAACACGTTTGTAATACATTCTTGTACATGTTATTTTTTCAATTCAGCATCAACAGGCACTGAAGATCTGTGGTGGCCTAGTGGTAACGACCTCGACTAACGGCTTACTCGGCACTTTATTTTGTGTAAATTATTTAATTACCTCTCATTTTTCTCTCAAAACGCTGATGGCAAACATCGTGACAAAGAAACAAAAAAATGTCAGAAGTTGAATAAAACAATCAAAAACATGTGAAATATACCAACCCGCAATTGGCCCGTGTGGTAGATTTTACAGGAAAAGTTTTTATTCAGTGCGCAAACTGTAACCATGCATTCAGCATATCATTCTAGACCCCCCAGCGCAGAAATTTTTCATCGGTTCTACAAAAAAAACCATGTGTTTCATAGAAAAGTGCAATACCTACGCGGTCAAAATGTATGGAACAGCTGATTTTTTTTTGTATAACCGACGAAGAATTTCTTCGCTCGCTTGCTTCGCGAAAAACTTCTCCTGTAGGTATAGCCCATTCTCTCTCGAAGAGAGGAGGCCAGCAGTGGGAACATTATAGGCTCATTATGTAGGTATGTAACTACTAAACACCAGGTGTGTGGACACGCATGCGTCGAGACATCTTCTTTACTTTACACACCATTGTTACACAAGAACAATGCTTCGTTATTAAATTAACTTACCCACAATAAAAACAGACTCTCACACACAAACTCTAAAGTAATTAATACACATGATAAATAACACATTTGGTACTAAGAGATTCTGTTTACAGATAATCATAATTACATTTTTCAACACTCCAAATATTTGGATTCTATCAAAGGTTTCCAATTTCATATGAATATTACGCTAATAACAGTAAATCAAAAAGTTATTTGACTATTATTAAATCAGCCTATATTGTACAAAACCATGTATATAACAAATTGTTTTTCAAAGCCCAGCAGTCGTGCTCCATCAGTACCGGTTGGCCGCGCGCCATCAATTTCTGATTTCAAGGTTAAAAGGTTCAATAGCACTCGATTACATTATAAATCATCGATGCCCAAATTGTATCGATACAATTGATGAGTTGAAATCAACAGGTTATTTTATATGAATGGGCCTCAATAGGTGTAGGAAATTGTGAGGTCCATAACGTATGTAATTATTGGGGGCAGCGATCCGCGAAATGGTTCGTACGGCTGCGCCAGCGCAGGCACGCGCAGCCGTCACCACGCACTACAATGGTCGACACGCACGGTTGGACGCAGCTTTTCAAATAGCTGTGAAACGGGAAAATTTAATAAAAAGCTTAGAACTCTTTTTTCTTTTCGAATTTGACCTGAACAGCACAGTAAAATAACAAAGGAAGTGTGCAAGTTCTAAATTCAAATATTGCAAACAAAGGAACTTCAACAGTCCTACTTATTATTATTTTTTAATTATTTTGCTTTCCCAGTGTTTTTCTTGCGAACCTAAGTTCAGACGAAGAACAATTGCGAATTAAATTGTATAACTATTTCGTTTACCTACATGATTATGAAATGTCAGCTTAAATGCTCAAAGCTATACTTGAGTAAATTAAGACTGACTGTCTGATTAAAGATTTATTGACTACGCAAATGGTTTGGCCATATGCATATTACCATTAAGTTGCTAACATATTTATTAAGTTGTATTTTAAAATAAATCAACGGAGCCCTTTTATTAATATATAATTAATAAATATAAGCATACATTATGAATGGGCGCGGCTAGTACGAAACCTCCGGGCGGTGTAAGCACGCCCAATGAAATTACTTCTACTTGTGTGGTCAGTTGCAATTACCTGTGTAAACGTACATCCACACATGCAACCTTTATTAATAAGTACCCACGGAGCTTGTACACTATAATTTTAATTCAATAATTTCTCCTCTACTAAATGTTTTATAGTATAGTGATAATTGTTACGAAACGTGCAGGGTGGTGTTATCTATTCCCATTTGTGTCGTTTAAAGTGTTCGTGACCGAGATACGGATATTTACTCCACATAGGTAATAAGGAAGTTTTCATGGGCGGAAAAACATACCCTAATTACATATAAGGTACACAACCTTAGGTTTGGAGCCAGCTGAGCCAGTTTAATACTGATCGATAGCTGTCATTGATGACATCCGACGGATTTTATATTTTTAAATCAGTTCCCGGCTAGCACGACCGAGCCTTATGAATGGATTAAATCATTTAAGTCTATGGTCAAAGTCGACTATTCAAAGGACGTAAGGAGCATAAAGCTTAAACGTCACAATATGACGTCTATAAAGTAAGATATTGATCTCACGTATCTTACGATCATCGTTGAATAACAATAGGCGATGCTTGAGTATTCTATTTGTGCGTCTATAATCAGATTAGTGCGAAGTCAGACGGATAGACACCGTTGAATAGACGCGGCCTGTTTTACAGCCTACGTAAATAACCTATAGCTGCACCTTTACTTTGGATTTATGGATGCTTTCCGTCTTAAACTGCAAACAGTTTCATCATATTGGCCCGTAAATGTCCACTGGTGAACGTGGGCTTTGTCTATAAAGCTACTATATGACTGGGTCTGCAGGGATCATCATAAAACGGTAAAGAGTTCATAGATGGACACCGCTGTCGGTTCCTTAGGGAAATTGATCCTGTGGTAGACGCACACATCGATGCGGTGGTCCAGATGGACTATACAGCAATTACTTAGCTACAATATTCATTCCCTTAATAGTTCGCCAGACGATCTCAACGTCCATAAACTTTAATCAGAGGACGCCCCCAGTGTTACCCGCAGATTATTTCTCTGAACTGCTCATTATGATGTCATATGCAGCACACAATGTCACATGCCTAATGTTATACATTACGCGCAGCTATTTTGAATGGCACAGTAATTGAAATCCCAGACTAGGCTTGGCAGTTTCTGCGAATCACGAATCATTAACTTGCGACAAAGCTGGCAGTATCGTCCTGGGACCCGAAATTTAAATGGCGTATCTCCTAATTTAATTGTTACATGATTTAAAAGTAAATATCCTTCATGAGTCATATCTGTTTCACTGACACCATGACTTAATAAGTGGAAAGGAAATGTACATTAAAAAAAATACTAAATGGGCCAGCTCTTGACCTCGATCATGCCTGATGAAAAGCGATTGATGAGGTCTATGATGGATCGAGCGTGCCTAGAAAATGCCTGTTCACTCTTATTTTGAAGGTAGACGGGTTAAATGTGGAAGGGAACACAGACGCAGGCAGAGAGTTCCACACTTTGGCTGTGGGCATAATAAATGTGGAGGAGTAGCGCTGAGTACGACTGGTCCGGATATCAACCAAGTGCGGATGGTACCCTGCAGTGCGTCTGGTAGTCCGGTGGTAAAAGGGCGATGGTGGGATCAGGTCGTGGATCTCCTGCGCACACTGTCCGAAGTACAGTCTGTAGAAGACCGACAGGCAAGCAACATTACGCCGTATATTCGTTGAATTAATTAATTTAAATAAATTGCCATGCATTAAGCGGACTACAAAGTAAATGGGGTATAATAAGTTACGTGCACTTCATTCCTACTGTGCGTGGGTATGACAGAGACCTCACTCCAAACTCTGACAGTTGCTAAATGAGAGGAAAGTGAGTGGGCGATGTTACTCCACCGATTGATGTTTCTATTACAAAGAGAATCCAGTGATTTTAACTAAATCAAGATAAATGACAAACAAGTAGCCTACTATGCAAAGACTTAATAACACAGTAATAAAATGAAGAAAGTATACATAATTTTGGCTACCACTACATAATAAACATCCCGAAGTGGGTCCAGAGTTTGTGCTAACAGGAAAGCTTGGAGTGTTTGCGTGTAGTCGGAACTACACAAAATAATGATGTCTGGAGTTGAGTTCATCGATTCGAAATAGAACTCTAAATCTTGGGGAATGAGGGTTATTTTCATAAAGTTCTTTTTATGGAGGTACGGTTTGTTTTGACTGCGAATTTTACTGAAGTTTTACAGGCGGGAGGGCGATGACCGGTGACGTCACTGGGAGTTACTCAGCCCCATCTCATCTTATTTCAGGTGGAGTTGTACTGTGCGATTTATTTATGAACGACATACTACGAGCTGCGTTTGTATTTAAAACAGGTTAAAATAATACTTATTCTCGTAGTTAATTTATTTGTATACATTTTGTAACAGAATTTTATTTAATAAGTTTTAGTTAAAAACTATGATAGTAACATTTGGAACTTGCCTAAATTCTCATAGCTCAACGCCAAACGCTTATAATATTTCGTCCACGCACTACGTCATAACCATTTGACCTTTTTCTACATTCAAATATTTCCGTCTGCATTATGAAAGCCAAAGAATAAAAGATAATAACCGAATAGAGTGCCACCATTGTTCTCAATAGCTCTCAGTTTTCTGCTTATCGCGACCGTTGCGTTTGTAAGTCGTCTACCAACGTGTGTGTCTAATAACCGTCCATGCTAATTCCCACATCACATATTTGTCAAGAAAGTTCTCACGAATGTTTTATGTCTTGAAGCATTTGTTATTTGCCTAAATGTGATGGGTAAATATTCAAATTAGCTTCAAAATAAACAACGCCGTGTTACCCTCGATAGCTCCGGTAATACTACACCCAGAGATCATGAATGCGGCCTTTCATCGCACTTGCTGCTTTGAAAATGGGTGCAGCCATCTTTTTTTAGGTAGATAAAAAAGAAGCAAACGGATGCAATGGAAGAGCCTTCGTTATTAAAGGACAATTTAATAACGAAGAGCTACACGCTACCGTAATATGATACTTTGATTATCCCCCAAAAGAAACCACAAACCAAACGTGTTTTTATGTCTCGTAAATTCAAGTATTTATGGTCAGTAGTTCAGGACAATGGCTGTGGTTCTATTTTATCTATGGTATACGTAACGCGGGATGTGGAGGAAACACAAAGTCTGATAAATTTTACAACTTTAAAATTGGTTACTCGTTAACTATCTATGATCCTTACTCTTTAGTATCCTTGTCTATTAGAAATTAAGAACCTGCCATAGATTAAATTCTAGTAACTATGGTCTATGGAGACTATAACTTAAAAAATAAGTTGGTAGATACTTCTAAAGTTATCGTTATCAATTTGATTATGCACTTATCTTTATAAATTATCATTATCACTTTTTATTTATGAGCATGTGTTCGTTATCGATTCAATATTAACCATTGTTTACTAGTATAGTCAGAAAAAAATATAAGCAAGATAGGATCGGCGCCCGTCGATTGATGCGTGAAGATTGGATAATAAAGCTTGTAACAAGCAACTTGTATAGAAAGCGCTTCAATTACGCTGTTTACACACTATCGAAATCTCTAGATTGGATCTCGCGACAACCCTACTATTATGATATTTAAATCAATTACTATAATTATATTTGTGTTGGTGCAAGTACATAAGTATTTGTGGGCGTCTGACTCCATTCAGCCGTAATTAATGGGTCTGTGATAAGCGGTAAAACACTTTAGATTAAAATAGAAGGGCTTATTATACGCACAGATATTACTCTTCCTAAGACATGCTTTAGTCAATCAAACGCCTTAGTTACGACATAAAACATTTTTCTTCTCCTACGCAAAGATGAAATTGATTTCTATGCTGTCATTCTTTTGTATTATTGAAAATGTTGTGGTTGAAGCAATGTACTGCGTCTGTCACAATACTTTACATTATAGAACTCAGAATCTGAGTTCAAGAAAGTCAACTTGTCGAGCAGTGTGTACGTATATAATAACATAAAATATCTGAGGGTAGATGTAGATTTCGTTCATGCAAAATCATACAATATCAATTTTTTTGTTCGGAAAAGATTGTAGATAGATCGTGGGTTATTTACTACAAGACTACAGTGAATATAATCAAAGCAATTTCAGAAAAGGTTTTAAGTGATCATTTGTCAATTTTATCCCAAAGTGTTTTTTGTGCAAGGTTTCCGATAAGAATCTCTCCATTTGGGAGCCTGCACTGTAGTTGTCTAACACATTATCAAATCATTTTGAAGGATATTGCTTATACAATGCTTCATATTTTCGAAAAATTTGTCTGCTCAACAACGTAAATAACGCAATTAATGTTGTTGAAGAAATCCTTAGGTACCTTAGGCCACGTCGTCTGGTACAGCTGTAGTTAGTTGGGAGCTCCCGTGCTGGATATTTGATGATTCTGCTTGACTTCGCGATTATAAGGCTTTGAAGAAGACTAGTAACACATTACTGACATTACATACGCAAGTTTCGAAATTACATGTAATTTTAATTTTGTTACGAAACCGGTGAAAACTTTCTTCACCCGCGCCATTACAGACGCAGGAGATGCGACTACTGAAGGCCCGTGATTGGATTAGACATAATATGAACGTTATCATTAAATGGTTTGCCATTGGTTCAAGTTTTTCACTCAGGTAGCGGAATATAGTAGTATATTAATCTATGGCGGAATACTCGAACGCTGCTAGCCATTCGATTTTTGAATTATATAAGTGCCAATAAATGAATTATCCAAACCGTGCGAAGCTAAAACACAAAAAATAAATATATCCGCACCTATATTTCAAAAATCGAAGTGTTCCAAAAAAACTGTTCCACATTCAAAATGATTACTTATTATAAGTAATAATTTAGAGTATGGAACAGTTTTTTTTCTCCTTGAGTCATGCAAACCTTTTCGAATAGTTTGCAACTAGACAAAATTAAATACATAACAGTTGCAATACTGTGAGTCAGACAATGCTGTAGGTACACAGCAAAGTTTAAGAGTGATAGCGAAGTAGCCAACTATCTCGATAACCTAAGCCCTTCTGACACAATTGCGAGAGAGGACATTTAATTAAACAGCAGTAAACCTAATTGCAACGAGGTCAATAGCATTGTTCAAGAATATAAGGCAACTGTAAGTACTCTTGTCGCTAATTAACGCGAACCTATTATTCGTTTATCGAAGAATTTCTACAATTGTGTTAACTATATTGGCGGTACTTGCATCATAAGGTTGAGTTAATTAGAGCTAAATGACTGCTTATTAGATAGATCGCAACTTGTAATGGGAATATTTCTAATTCAGCAGTTAATGCTTTTCCTTTAATAATAGGAAAAAAAAATAAGAAAAAGTTTGTTCACAAAATCATTTACTCATCTTAGAGAGTTCGATTACATTTTGAATTTCGTTATGATCCAATCGTTGTATTTGTAACACAGTGTTTTAACATTGTATCTAATAAATATTGTCTTGTTTTCAGGTAAGTCTGTAGCTCCATGTCGTGTATCGAACAAGAAAGGTGTCAAAGGTAAATAAAATCAAACATTCGATCTTACTTCGGAATGTGCGTAGGCGCAAGTTGCGTACGAAGAACTTGCACAACTGCTCAAGTATCGAATCAAGATCAAGAGCAACGCAACATAAACATTTTGAATGCAAGAATTTGAAAGTAATCTTCTTTTAGTAAAACCTCAAGTCATGCAAGACGTAATTCACTCTTCGGAACGCACACAATAAGTTATTGTTGCCGTGAAAGCAACAGATTGTGAAGGCGTACCCAAAACAGTAATTTGATCAAAATAATGCTGGGGCACAGAAATAAGCGATCATCTCCGGTCAAACTATGATGCAGCAATAATTTAATGAAGTAAATTGAAAAGGTAAACAAGTCATAATTAATCATGGAATAGTAAATATAATGAGTCTCTTTAGAAATATCAAGTCCACTTAGGCACCAATGCAAACAAGATTGAATCATCATCATTGTGACAACCCTGTAGTACTCCAAGAATTTGATTAAACGCAATTTCTAATGCAATTTGACGCACATTTGAAGCCTTACATCCGCGTTTCATCTCAAATTGCATTCTTGATTCGTCACCCGCTCGCGGTACCTAATGTGAAGCGCACAACAACTTGGTGCATCATTAGATGTTGGCGCCACATTTCTAAGGAGTCTATCGCTACGTAATGAGATATTAGATACATGCATAACATAATTTATGTATGTGGACGAGATGCCCGCAGAGCCTTGAATCATGTTATTGCTATCTGCTATTAGTTCTGCTTACTAGACATACTCTACATATTTATGTTACCTGGGACCGGTATGAAATCAAGTTATTTTTAGATTGTGCGTGTATATGCTTCATGTAGAAGCTATATTTAGTCAAGAATTTTAATCTGGAGTTGGATTTAAGATTTACCTTTATATGTCGTAGTCACTAAGCAAAACAATAGTGTGGCTGAACTTCACAGACATTTTAAAGTTTATACTTCCGAATACGATTATTGGAAACCAATTTCATGAAACGGACTTTATAGTATTTGAACTTAACGATTATTATAAAGAAGTAAAGTCCGTTTGTGGACCCTTCGATACCCAGATCGACATTACTTTAAATTGGATTTAAGAATATGGTTGTATCTTATTGAAATTCTGTGCAAAACTGTCCCGATACCGGATCACTGTGAGAACAGGCCCATAAACGTCGCGGTTCAGTTTACGACTTCTTGTTATTTTACACGACCAACCGCCACCGAGTGCAAGGCACCATGTTGCGAACGTTTTGCGTTACACGTCATCCATTGCTTTCAGGATTAGAGGATTAATTTGCTAGTGTCAGTACAACCAGCATCATAATTATCAACCACTTCTTTGGATTGTGTTACTGCTTTTCTTAGTATCGCCAGTTCGTTTCAAAGTCTATTAAGAAGCTTGTGTTCAGTAATAAACATTTGCAGAATGCTGTATCTAAGAAAACATTGCTTTTAAGAATTGTAAGTAAGTACTCGTATAAATTTTTCCTCTTAACAGGCTGTACTGAAGATCATTAGAAAATCTTTAGAAGTACTTTCTTCGCTGCGAGGTTAGACTCTAAGCCGATTCTGATATTTTTCAGAAAAATGTAGGTTGACGATTCTGTTCTTTCTTCTAGTACGAAAACATTATCGTCACTATCAATTAGAACACAACGTTATCAGTGGTGCGTTTGCGTTTACTCTTTTAATATTGAATTTACCATCCACACATTATCTTTGTAAAGGGAATTTTAAGAGATATACTTTATCGTTCTATACCTAATTTATAAATATTTATAGAAGCTTAGTAAGCAGGGTCATCTGGCTATCCTTCATCCTTGCTCCATCAGACATCTTAAGATCCTTTTAAGTGGTAAGATCAAATAACTTGGGCTGATGGAATCTATTTGAGGTGTCGGAGTAATCTGAAGTGGGGCTGGTATCGGTATCGGCTACCAGACCTCGAGTGCTTCCGGTCAAGTGTAGTACTGAACGTTGTTGAATGTAGGTATGTTCTATGAATAGAGGTCTACGAACTTATGCTTTGCTTGGCTGTTGTTTTCGAGATTTGAATCCTACTAGTACTACTAATATTATAAATGTGAAAGTTTGTATGTTGGTGATGTTGGTGATGTTGGGTCAATCACGCAAAAACATCTGAATGGAGTTGGACGAAGTTTGGCACACAGATAGTTTATGATCTGGATTAATACATAGAATACTTTTTACACGCTTTATATTAGCTTCACTTGTATGTTTGTTTGTTGGTTTGTTTGTTTGTTTGTATGTAACCGACTCCTTTGAGCGCGATTTTGACCCACTTTAAAAGGTCAGATTTCATTGAAACTTTGTAAACTTGTCGAGGACCGATGACAATTCAATAATTAAAAAAAAATGAGAAAAAAAACAGGTTTTTGTAGTTAGCAGAACAAAAAATAGAAAATAAATAATAGTTTAAAAAAACTAAAAAACACGCTTTAAAAACCAAACTAAAAAAGGAGAAAATAATTTAATTCAATTAAAAAGCGTGGGGTGCTTCACATTAAGTGATTATAAAAATACCTCCAAAAGCACCCCACGCTTTTTAATTGAATTAAATTATTTTCTCCTTTTTTAGTTTGGTTTTTAAAGCGTGTGTTTTAGTTTTTTAAACTATTATTTATTTTTATCTCAGTAAGTAGTACGTTCCTGTGGTATAATTTCCGACGTCCACGGGGGGCAAAAGCTAATGAGTTTTTCGTAAATAATGTTTTTATTTAGTTGGCGCAGAAGATTATAAAATCACTAAATCATTTCTTGAATTTTCCTGGAGATTACAACAGAATTTATACATTAATACGTGTAGCAAAAACATTGTAGGTACCCCTTTTTACGGAAATTTCGTGGACGTAGGAGTATGAAATTTGGCACAGTTGAAGTTTATATCGAGAAGGAGTACAGAAAGCTAATATTTACCTACTATTCTTGTTGATTAAAATTAATATTAATTAAGGTCACATTTCGACAACTGGGCGACCACAAGTATGAAATAAATCGTTTTAAAAATGTATCCATAAAACCATCTAATTTAATCCATAGTCGCCGATAAAGAAGTCTGAACGGGGCTCAAAAAGAATTTGCCGACGAGAAAAATGTTTTCTGTGTTCCAAAGTTACAGCTAACAAAGCAGTTTATTGATATATTTAATAGCACAACTATGCATTCTATCACGATGGTAATCGACCACCCACTTGAGTATCAAGATACAGTTTCCGTGTTCACGGGATGAAATAAACAATACCATTGTGTGCTGTTGTGATTAGAACCGTCTGTTTGTTCGTCGTACGCTATTCATATCCGTTCCATGTGTATGTGGATTTGTACTCTCTAATCTGGACTTCGAATGTGGTACACGAAACAACAGCACCAAGATTCATATGAAACAATCTTTGCCTTTGTTTGCTCTCCATTGCTTCCTTTCTTTCTTTTTCTTTTTTGTGGAAGGTGCAAGCAATGTATTGTAGTATCTTTAAATATTGCGTTGTGTGTGCTGAGATTATTTTGACCTAATAAGTTCACACGCTTACGTATGTGAGATGTTAGCGGTTTTTTTTGTTGGAGTATTTTATTAGAGCTGAATGGATTTAAGTACTAACATTTTATTTCAAATCCATGTAAAATGCATGTACCTACGTATTCTTTTCTATATCAGTATTTAAACAAAAACAGTATGAAATCTCATCTTACTATTCTGTCAAGAAAGTACCGGGAAAGGATGAATAATACACAAAATGTTAGTTATTCATCCAAATTTATTTTATCGCCTTCAGAAACGATGCACTTAAGCCAACGAATAATTCAATCATCAAAACATTTTTAAACGCTTTTTCCGGAATTGAGTTCAGTTCTCGCCGCGAATTCTCCTTTATGTCTTCTGCCGAATTAAAACGGGTGCCATGAACTGGTAATAATTTGAGTGTTTTGAGTTTAGGAAAAAGAAACAAATCGGCTAGAGCCATATCTAGTGAATAAGGTAGTTGCTCAATGGTATTTGTTGAGTTTTTGGTCAAAAATTCATCGAATTTGCTCTCTTAAACGCCGCATAACACTCAAATAATATTCTTTATTTACCGTTCGACCTTCCGGCAAGAATTTCGAGTGCACAACACCGCGATAGTCAAAGAAAACAGTCAACATGACTTTGACTTTTGATCGACTTTGGCGTGGTTTTTTCGGTTTCGGTTCAGTTGGAAGGCGCCACTCCGAAGCTTGTTGACTACTTTACATGTCAAACTTGTAAACCCATGTCTCATCACCGGTAACAATGCGTTTCATGAATGTTGGGTCGGAATTGACTCGTTCTAGCATGTCCTCAGCGACTCTTATGCGATTGAGTTTTTGGAGAAAATTCAGGTCTTTTGGGACCAGCCGAACGGCAGCTTGTTTCATACCCAATTGATTATTTAAAATGGTACGGATTAAATCGTGAGACACAAAAAGTTCAGCGGCTATCTCTTTCAAACTTGAATGAGGATTTTCAGTCACTATTGCCTTCACTTTTGCGATGTTAATTTCTTGAAGACGTTGATGGCCTACCAGAGCGAGGCAAATCTTCCATCACATCTCGACCGCTTTTGAACGCTCTGTACCACTCATAAGCACGTATTTTGATAAAGTCGATTCACCGTAAGCCTTCGGTAACATTTTCAGGGACTCCGAACACGATATTCCATTGGCGATGGAAAATTTAAGACTCTTTGTTCGTTTTTGTCCATTATGAAATTCGCAATACACACTAGATATGACCTAACTAAAAACAGCAGTGTATTTAATCTAAATAACAGATGCAACTCAAACTCTGCGCCAAAATGGAAAACAGTTATTAATTAATCAATTTCGAACCATAAACGAATCGTTAATCATCCATTCCCGATACTTTTTTGACTGAATGTATGTTCCCATACTAATTCATACCGTTGTTCATCGTTCAATTTTGTTCCAAGTTTGTTATCAGATTTTTTAACACGCTTTTCTTAGCTTCACCTGTATGTTTTTTTGTAACGACTCCTTTGGACTTGATTTTGACCCCCTTCAAACGGTCAGATTTTATTTAAACTTTGTTGAGTTATCGAGGACCGATGACAATACAATAATAAAAAAAGAACAAAGCTGAAAAATCACGCTTTTGTAGTTAGCAGATCTTAAAAAAAAAAACGTTTTAAAACTAAAAAAACACGCTTTAAAAACTTAACTAAAAAAGTAGAAAATAATTTAATTCTATTAAAAAGCGTGGGGTGCTTGATATTAATTGATTATAAAAATACATCAAAAAGCTTTTTAATAGAATTAAATTATTTAATAAATGATTGGCTCCTCGTGGATTGGAATTGAATTATTTAATTTGCATGTAGATCACTGAGGAGAAATATTATCAGCCGTCTCCTATCCTGCTTCCTACTCATAATATAAATGTGAAAGTTTGTATGTTTAGATGTTTGGATGTTTATTACTCAATCACGCTTAAACGGCTGAACGGATGTGGATGAAAGGCACACAGATACTTTAAATACTTTACTATCAAATTACTTACTTTAAAAGTATCGTATTTATTCAACACGATACTTTTTATCCCGGGGATGGAGTACGTTCCCGTGGGATGGCGAAGCCGCGGGCATAAACTAATAAACTCTATAATTATTATTTATTTAACGGTTAATCCACGTACCTAAGCGCCTTTAATGAATTAACAACATGAACAAGTTTCGCTAAGAAATTAATTAGTAATCAATCTCTTGGACCCGGTTTCACGCTCATTCGCTTATCTGATAAACTGGTAAAAGTATGCATTTGGTAATGCGAAGCTTATCTACTAAACAGGTATATACCTGGAACCTTATCTACGAGGTGTTAATCATCGATCACATCTACGAGCTTTCACGTATTTACGGTAATCTTACTTTTTTCAATTAGAAAGTATTGTAGTATGTTTTAACCCCCGATGCAAAACGAGGGGTGTTATAAGTTTGACCACTTTGTGTGTCTTACCGTGGCACCGTAGTTCTTAGTTCTTAGTCCACATTTTTTGCATACAAACTTCGGGAGTGTTTTACTCCACTGTCTGACATGGCACATCCAAAGTAAAATATGATATCGTTTTGTCTCATTATTAATATTGTCTGTACTACTATAAATGATCCTGCATCTCACTCAATAACGTTGTGCGTGTACACTAGCGTCTAACTGCTAATCACTGATACTACCTCTGTCGGATACGAAGCCTGGTGAGACAGCGTGATTTTTAGCCAGACCCACCAGTGAGTTCGAGCCAGCGACTAGGTTCCCCTTAAACGAGTGAACCGATTTGGGTGCGGTTTTTTTTATTTAAAAGTAGGGTTTCGTTGTTAATTTAGTAGCGCTGAGTATGAGGTTTTGGGTTCGATGCCCAGATCGGATAAACTGTTATTGGGTTTTCTATCTGGAATTTCTCAGTAGTATTCCGGAGTCTGGATTTGTGCCTGTTTGATGGTAATAGGCTCGCCCCCTATTACGTTGGACTTAAACATAACTGGCGAAATGTGGGTGTACTTATAAATAAGTACACCTCTGCGCGACCCTTCGAGGATAAAAGGCGTGATGTTATGTTACATTATTATGTATTCTATGAATGATACGGACGCAAATATCTACCTAAAGTTTATGTTACTTTGTCGTCGGAGGAGTTGACAAAAATGACGTTTACGTATAAACAGTTGACAGTTTTTCACCGAGAAATGTAGACAAGCGATTTCTATTCTACAGTAGAGTAGAAATAGAAAGCGTCATGCTAAGCCTGCAGCTGTTGTAATTTTAGAAGACATTTGTGCGCATATCGAAGTATGTTTGACTTCCCTGAAATTCTGAGTCGTAATGTATGGCGCAGTGGGCCACCCTCGGCGCATGTGATATACCGCTTCCCTCCGCCATGACTCATGTGCGGCAATAATGAGAGTAATTGCCTCTTTTCTCACATCGTGATTCATTATTAAAGAAACGAGACCCGACGCAGCACTTAACTTTATTTGTAATGCTCATTTTCATTAAACTGTGACTCAACAGATCCTCAACACCCGCTGCATAAGTGATTAATTGCCCCACAATTGAAAGATTTTTTAAACATCCCGACCTCAATATGCATTCCGGGTTCCGACCTAAACAACTCATAAAACGTTATAATGTTACGTACGGACTACGGACGGGAAACTAGAACGGACAGCAATGGACGGTCGAGTTAAATTTTTAACACGGAACTGACACGGTTTTTCTTCATAGCTCGTGTTTTGACTGGGGCTAATGGTAGCCATTATAAGCTATTATAATATATGACATCAAAACAAAAAGTTACTAGCAGTAGTATTAATCCATATTATAAATGTAAAGTAAGTCTGTCTGTCTGTTACGCTTTCACGTGTAAACCATCGAATCGATCGTCATGAAATTTGGAAGATTTGGGCATGGGATATTGAGAAGGACATAGGCTACTTTTTTACACGATAACCGACATCCAGGCGGGCGGAGCCGGGGGCAAAAGCTAGTACGACCATAAACAGTAGTAGTCCGCGATTATCATCTGTAAACCAGATGCATGTACATCGTAATCCGGCATGGTTGACGCTGCGCGGCGCGGGCGCAGGTCGGAGGTCGCCGTGTCCCACTACCGACGATCTAACAGTTTTACAATTCAAATGTCGAATCCATTTCATTTGGAGGCCCAGCGCGATGTGTCGACGTGATTATGTCGTTTGCTTCTTTAATTTCGATAAGATTTCTTTTTTATGTCGTCATTTATTTTTTGTACCATTGTAACATTATTCTTCGTATTTTCATTTATCGTTCTTCTCAACTCATCTTTTGAGTCAACAAGTCTAATAAAAAATGTTATAAGTATTGTAGTTGCGGCTTGCGGCTAATTTAGTTCCGTTATACTTTGAAGCCAAATTGGCACTTTAATCTCTATGAGATCATCGCTCTGCTGGTGAATTTCGCACTCAGTGTGATGACTGAGATTGCTTTGCATATGGAAATTACGCCAATTTTGTAGTTGAAACTGTAGATGAAATCTGAGCAGGAACAGATGCGTCTGCGCAAGATTTATTGAAACATGGAGTGCGCGCATGACAGTATCAGTATACAGTCAATTGAGTGATCTAACTCCACCTTGCAAACAGATATCAGACGTATTTTATTTATTCAAACTGATAGTGCAATCGTTAAAAACCTATTCTAACATGTAATTCAGTGAATAGCAAACCATTACCAAGAATTAGTAGGTAAATAATGATTTAAGGTCATTGAATGCGTCATTTAAAATAATTTTACACCTTTCAATGTTTTCATTATTCACAATATGTATAAATCTGACCAAAAATAACACTGTTTTCATTTATCAAATATGAAATAATTACATTGTAGTCTACCAATTTAATTTCTATTGTTATTTGAATGTACCGAATTCAGAAGCGACATTAAATGTTTTTGTAGGTTAAACCAGTTTTTTTCCTTAATTTGTTTACATGCCTACCATTTTGAATGGTGTTTCCGACAGAGGTGGCATTTGAATTCCTAGTAGGTGAGTCCCCTTAATAGCAGCGTGGCATTTGTGTCAAAGGTCGGAATCAAAAGGAGTCGGTCTTTGTGAATGAAGTTCAACGCTAACATTGTTTCCATAGGTACTACTACACTACCATGATTTTTGATAAAGCTACATTAATATATACTACTTCAGCTTGGGCTTATTAGTGCACGACTTTACTCGCTCGAATCGGGCGAATCGACACTTTTAAATAATAAAAAAAAAGAAAAATCTTTTATTTCAGACCCATAACGTCCATTTGGTTAGTATAGAAACGACTTAGAAACTAGTGTTAGTACTTACATCTACTGGAGAAAAAACAAAATAAAAACTATATTTATTATTACGCCTCAGTTGAATGTAGGCGTATCCAATGTCCCAGTATGGGGCTATCCCACCTATCCGCTATAATATTCAGGATGCTGTTGGGGCTGGCGCGTACCCTGCGCATGATGGAAGCGCATCGCTTGCGCATGATGGCGTGAAAGCCATCTATTCCCGTCTCAGCGAACATGCCGGAAGCACTGTAACCCCATCAACACCCTGAATGCATTATTGTATTGAACGCACAAATTTAAACGTGCCAATTTCTTAATACGTATTTTTGAAGTGGTCCATTCGCCCACAAATTAATTAACTTCGTGTTTGCATAAAAAAATCGTGTGAATCGATTAATAAGCTTCGCTTCTGTATCATTGGATAGCTTTTAGAAATCATCGCCAAGATTTATTATCTTCAATTAATTCAATCTTCATCATCTTTCAACGTCCCTCTTGAAAGCTATTTGCAGTTGTACACAAATATTCTGAAGGTAAGGTACTTACTTACCGATGTCTATTAACTTTTGTTCTCAAAAAATTTAACCCATTATAGGCTCTACCAACGAATTTGTTCTTCTAATCGTCAAAATCATTTTTGTATAATCTTCTTCTTTATATTGACATGCCCTTGCCCATGTTTAATTCTGGGCACAACTTCATAAGTGTCGCGATTGTATGCAAATATTCTGTGCATTATCATTGATATGTTCTAATATATGGACTCATCTATTAAAAGCTCTGTGTTATTTTGTGACATCTCATTTGAATATTGAATTTTGAATACTGAAACAATTAACGGAAACCTATACTTTCCTGTACTAGTCACCATTGTCCATACAAAATAAAGTGCGAGTGAGTCATACCTATATGTTTAGTTTTAGTGACCAAATTCTTGTGACTAATTTTGAGTAGGTTCTGTTACTCTAACTATAAATAACTCGGGAAGTCATGATTATGAACAAATATTTATGAGTTTTCCTCAGAATCGTCCGTTCTAATTCCGATGTCATTTAACTAAAAATAATTGACCGCAGGAATCGGTGGCGACGAGTTACGACTTAAAGTTACTACTTAATTAAGAAATCGGGCCCGCTCAACATTCATTAGTAATCATTATGTCCAAGTTAATTGTTATAAATTAAGTGAGGCACTTATCAGAATCTGTGTAGGATGTCGGAATAAGGCTTTACCCTCATTTGAAGTTTATCAGATATAAATAATATTTCCGTTATAAACATGTTCTTCGGTGTTGGACTGGTTGTCAACTGCTTGTCCAATGTGTACTGGCTTGTTAAAGCCTGTATGCATGCTGCATTAACGTCTATGAGAACATTAATCCGGAAAAGGAAGGTGATTATATTTTTATCGACAGTTTATTATATCGTTTGTTCTAACCGGTGCCTTAGATTGCATAACAGTTTCTCTACTACAAGGTAGGAACAGACGCCAGCACATCAAGCTATCCAAACTGTCAAATTTTCCGAATTGAACATGAACCTTATTCCTTTGTGATAAAGTTGAAAAACTATTAAAGATATTTTACAGATTGCGGTAGCTTGATGTGCTGGCGTTTGTACTAGCAATTATAATGGTTACATGACTGCAAGAAACTTCGTCATTATCATTTCAGCCCGGAATCATCAATTGCTGGGTATAGGCCTCCCATTTTTTCTACCAGACTTCCCGGTTCCGAGTCTTTCATCCAGGTGTTCCCTGTGAGTTTGACGATATCATCAACCCAACGCGCTTTTGGACGGCTCTGGTTTCTTTGGTCTAATCTTGGCTACCATTTGGTCATAGCTTTAGTCTATCGGCCATCTCCTCGTCTAACTAGATGTCCTGCCCAACTTCACTTGAGGCGCATCCCCGACTTTAGGTGGTACGCACTCCTTCTAGCAGGTTATGCTAAGCATGGCTCGCCACGAAAGTTATTTAAAATGTTTACTTCACTATTAACTTGCTGTAGCATCTCCCGTTTGTAGAAAACTGGAGATGAATGTGCAACGTTTTCAGAGTGGCTCTACTTTTTCCTCTATAGATTATGCAGATTTTCAGTCCTAACAGGTTTTCGTACAAAAAATGGTGGTCTAACATCATAGCAACTAGAAATGTGTTTAGTAAGATATAAACAAGCATGCAAACTGAGCGTCCGATTAGGTTGCAACACCGCGTTACGTGGTTACGTCAGAGAAGATGATCGTCGGCTGATGTGGGCCACGCTGGCATCTGCTTTGTTTACATGCCCAACAGACACTCCATTCACTATTTATTGATACTCTTTGATGCCGTTACACTGGAAACGACTATGTAGCAGTTTGGGCGAAGATATAGAATTAGCAATTTGGAGTAAGATCGATACAGGAAGCTTCCATTATTCATTCTCTTATTTTAGTATTTGTAACATAACATTACACCATGCCTTGTTTCCCCGAACGTTTGGGCATAGGTGTGCGTATATTATTACACCTACATTTCGCCATTTATATTTAAGGCGGTGATTTCTTGAAAACGATCAAAAAGGTGGTCTTTTAAACCAGTGTATCTCTTTAACCGTAAATAATTTTGAAAGCAAAAAAATATATGATATTTTCAAGTATTTTTTGCATAAAGTGATGGAACTCAAAACATTATTAAACATACTTTAATGCATCAAAAATCATCAAAGTCACCTCTTAATTATCTTTAAAACTAGTTTATCCCTTCAATAACAATTATAATTTATAATTAACAATATACCATAAAATTCCAAATGAAAAACTGCATCCAGTGATGGATTATTTATTATTAAATAGTTAATATCTAATTTTATACGATTTTATTTACATTTTCTCGACAAAGCTTGCTCATTTATTATTCGTATTTATTACAACAGATTTTAACCCGTATCGGATTGTAATAAGAACTATTATCGCTCATAACGACAATATCTAAAGTTACCAGGGCCTTAAGTCCCATGTAATAGGGGGCATGAAGAAGAAGAAGACTCATCGACGTATGTATTCTTCCCATTCTCACGTTTGGTTCTCAAACATGGTCTTTAACAATTCAACAGAGGTCCACGCTCGGGGTTTGCCAGAGAGCTATGGAACGGAGTATTCTGGGTACCAAGCTTGTAGACCGGGTTAAGAATACAACAATCCGTTCCATTACGAAGATAACTGATGTCACTTCGAAAGCTGGCACGCTGGACACATCTGCCGTATGTCTGACGATCAATGGGCCAAACTTACGACCCAATGGGTCCCGCTTAACGGTAAACGACATCGCGGTAGGCCCAGAAGGAGATGGCGGGATCAGCTGGACATCTTTAGTAAAGATTGTTCCTTGTCAGCTCTGGACAGAGAGAGAGTAGGGAGGCCTTTGCCCAGCAGTGGGACGTTAATGGCTAATAATTAATAATAATAAAAATAGGGGGCATGACTACTGCTTATGCTCGCAGTAGGGCTTGTGACCACTAGACCAACGAGGTTTAATAAGAAAATACAGTTTTCATTCAAGATTGTAACTTTTACAAACAAGACAATCTTTAGGTGAATACGTACCGGAACCAAAGTTTTATGTTTCTGTGTTCGTAACAAAAATAGCACCAAGTCATCGCTAGTTCCTTCCAGTATAGTTCAGTTCCGTAGTTCCCCGACAGCATTAACCTAGATATAAGTGGGAAAGCGGCCCTTCGGTAATTTATGACTTTCTATTTTTCGATAGCGAAGTCGATTCGAAATTCGGACGTGGGCGAACGCGTTTCGTAACCAACGTAGGGAGATAAAGACATCTGGTTAAGAAATAAGGAACGATCATGAAGAACAGAACATTGAAACCGCGCGCGGTTTGGATCGCTAAACAATACCGTAGTTAATTAACTGAGTCTTGTGGTTAGTTAGACCGTTAACAAAGTGGCAGTTGCCGGTTTAAATTAAAGGTGAGTTTCCGATTTAGTTGTGGCGTACGCGCAAGCTAATAAATCGTGTCCAATTAGCGAGAGCGCCGCGCGCCGCGTTATCGCGACAAAGCGAAGCCGGGCACTTAGCGCGCGCCACTCCGCACATACCTCGTAATGCAGATACATCACGATAAAAAAAAACTACGATATGATTATTAGCTTTCCGATTAAGTAACTCTTTCTCCGAAATTTTACACCAACGATACTTTTTTTTAACGAAACACGCGATAACGTATTTTTGCTTTCTTATTTTTATGTTGTTTTCCTTTTTCGGAATGCCAACACACAAAAGCCAACACTTTGTGTGTATCCGGTCACATTTGACGTCGTAACTTTTAATAGCTTCAGCCGTAAAACGTATCGGTTCAACAGCAGAGGGTCAAGGGATGATATTTACGATCATGAAGCGAGGGAACAATAGCTAAACAATGAAGAACACGATACACAACCCATCTATTTAATTTCGAGTAGACACCTTTGTCGTATGTTTTTGTTTGCGGTCATTTCCATAAATTAGGAGGGTCGGCAATGTTACCTTCTTGTAAAATGTACCTGCTATTGTTATGGTAAGCAGCATCGTGACGAACAATCCCTGCTTGAGATTTGGTAACCGACGTATGCCTTGAACTTACCGGGGTTCTTTTAAATGATGTAGAAATTTCTTTATTTTGTGAACAATGTTTTGTATGCTTCTACATAACCAATGTTTACTGCTGACTTAGAATATAATAATATATTTAGAGGATATCAGCATTTATTATATGAAGTAAATTTGTCCTCAGGACTAAATAATGACCACCAAATCCTACTTCCTACTATCCTATTCTACTAATATTATAAATGATTTAGATGTTTGGAGATTTAGGTGTTTGAATGTTTGTTACTCAATCACGCAAAAACGGCGGAACGGATTTGGATGAAATTTGGCACACAGATAGCTTGTAACCTGCAATAACACATAGGGTACTTTTTATCCCGATAGTACGATCCCGTAGGTATATTCCGGCCAGCACGCAGGCGAGGCGCTGGCACAATAAAGAAGGACACCAAAATAACAAAGGACACAATAATGATGGGATCTACTCCCATCAGGTCCATTTTGATGATCACTTTGGACGGAAAGGTCCTCTCTGGATGTTACTCAATCACGCAAAAACTCCTGAACGGATTTGGATGAAATTTGGCACACAGATAGATTATAAGCTAGATTAACACGTAGGATACGTTTTATCCCGGTAGTACGTTCCCGCGGGATAATTTCCGACTTTCACGGGGGCGAAGCTGCGGGCGGAAGCTAGTAATTACCTAAATAGGTAGAATTAACACGGATAGCTCGTAGGTAAAGGTTACCTTACAAGCAAATGTTTTCACAGCGCACGGGTTTCTTATGTTTTTTTTTTGGAATTGTAGGTCAGAGACAGGCTGTATGTTGCACAAAATATGATTTGTGACCGTAACTCGAATGTATTTATAGAATTATAATAATTAAACTCATCAATACTTAGAACCCTCTAAGTTTATGTCTGTTCTGTGGTTCATAATTTCATTGAATGGCTTTTTCCACAAGTGTAATCATTAAAATCTAGACTATTTCATGAAAAAGTTATTAAATGGGATTGTATGAACTTAGAGATTGATGATTTTAATGATTGACGAAAATTAGAATTTCCCGGGCTATTTAGCGCATCCTGTTAAAGTTCAAGTACATTGTACAGTAGGACGAGATAATTGAACTCGTCTTAGTAGAGCTGGTAACTCCCATCCCCAGATTTCGAAAATATTTCTATCAGGTTTACATAACCGCGATCGGTATCCTTATGACATTCTCCGTGATCTAGCGGGGTCATTGACTTACCCAGTGGCCTAGTTCACACGTGATCAGACCATTGAACGTTTCAGATCCGCGCTTGCCGACTCATTCGCTCAATTGCCTCTTCCTGCTTGTGACAATGTTGTCAGCACAAGGCCGACTATTTCTATACTTTTTATATCACTAGGCTGTGTGGCCTGTGATCTTGACCTACCTTTTTCGTGTTTAATAAGGTAAAGTTTCACTAATAAGATTTTGCACCTCTTTTAATATGATTTATGAATCATTGAACCGCGACGAAAATAACAAATGACGATATTACATTAAGAATAATATAGAGGAATATTCCTTGGTTCATGCGCAGTGCATATTAATCAAGCCGTTTATTTATTGACAGCACCGCAGAATCCGCAGATGTTACCAAACGATGCAGGATTAAAGTGAATTCCTTGATTAAAATAGATCAAAACATTGCCCAAAAGATGATGTTTTAATACTCGTTTCAAATAAACATAAATATAAATCTGTTAAGTAAGCAGATGGTTTGGTTTCTTGCACGTTGCACGTGTATATGCAAGTCGTATGCGTTATATGCGTATGCGCCGGCCTGAATCGCGAGTGCTCTCGCGCACCTCTCTATTTATAACTCGGAGGGATGACGTTAGAACAGTGAGGTATTTTTGTCACCACATTCGAGTTGTACACGAAGTAAAATTAGTTGTACTTATTGCGAATAAAATTTATGTTAGGCTGGAGACAAGTTTATATGTTTTATTGTTTTGCCTGTGGCATGGGTATTTTAATGAATAGTAATGAAGATTGCAAATGTTGCAGCTGTATTCTGGCGAAACTTGCAGCAAGTTGAAATGTTTTTCACTCTTATCGAAGCTATCTCGTAGTATGGACATTACCTGTTTGGCTTCCAACCTCAAAAACGATACATAACGTCTACCACTCATTATCACATACTCGAAATTGTTACATAAACAATATTTTGGACTATTGACTCTTACTGATCGCTGTGTCCCGCGCCGCCCGCGCCCGTGAGAAAACCTCGGCCTGGGTAAATATTGTCCCGGTCATACCGCGACGAACTCCCACTGCCCACAGTCCACAGTACACCGGTACATTTCATAACGTTAAATGTGCGTTGTGTTAGTGGCTAGTGCTAATTGATAGCGTTTAGCAAACGCTAAGATCTACCGTCTGACGGCCAATGCTCACTAACGTTTTGCGGAGAGAACTGCGCGTACCTAGCCCTGATTGCATCTATTGTGGTAACTGCTGGGCTATTTCTATGTTTAGATCCGCTTTATGTTAGAAATGGTAACTGCAAATGACCTGTATCAAGTATTCTGTATCAAATCTTAACCGTATTTATGGCGTTAGGATATTTGTATGTATTAAACTTTACTAAAAGATAAGAGCAGTACAGTGCGTCAATATGATCAATAAATTCGGAGATATCTAAGACATTTCGAATTTATATCTGACTGCTAAATAAGAACACCTTTAAACTCAGATCAGAGGAGTGAGATAGAAAATAAACACACTGCCAGCCCGTTTATTTCTATAATCCTACTATATTAATATTACTAGCAGCGCGCCGCGGTTTCACCCGCGTAGTTCCCGTTCTCGTGGGAATACGGGGATAAAATATAGCCTATGTCACCCGGGGATAATGTAGCTTCTCAACATTGAAAGAATTTTTCAAATTGGTTCAGTAGTTTCGGAGCCTATTCAATGCAAACAAACATTCAAATCTTTCCTCTTTATAATATTATATGAAAGTTTGTATGTTTGGATGTTTGTCACTCAATCACGCAGAAACAGCTGAACGGATTTGGATGTATTTACAACATTAGTTTTTGTTTACCCTAAACCCGAAAAGGGGTCATTGTACTCATCATTTTGAACAACTTTTTCTATTGGACCAACCTTAAGATCGCGAAAAAAAATCAGCTGTTCCTTACATTTTGTCGGTTTAAGTGAACACAAATGTATGGAACAGCTGATTTTTTTTTCTCGATTTCAAGGTTGGTCCGATAGAAAAAGTTGTTCAAAATGATGAGTACAATGACCCCTTTTCGGGTTTAGGGTAAACAAAAACTAATGTTGTATAGTTTATAGCCTAAATTAACATATAGCATACGTTTCATCCCGGTAGTACGTCCCCGTGGAATAATTTTCGACCTCCACGCGGGCAAAGCTGCTAGAAAAAGCTAGTGTATAATAATTTTAAGTCTAAAAGAGAAATTACCGCGTTTACTACAAATACGACTGCGCTGTTGATATTAAATAGCTTCTAACAGTTCAATATGAGCGGTGTTCCATTTTACGATATCCCACACAGTTGTGAACCGCGTCTCTGCCCACAGAGTTTTCTTCATGTTATTTTACTACACATTAATTTGTTTTAATGTTCCTCGTTGGAAATAAATAGAATGTCCAGGCTCCGTACAACTGAATTAATGTGTGTGTGTTCCGGGTCTTCTGTTCACTTTATCTCTATGTAGGTGTAAATGTTAGTGGGTACTGTGTATTTACAATGGCGACCAGTTTTGTGTACACCACTCGTGAGCAAAACAATCGGCTCAGGCGCACGTTGGTCGTTGTAGCTTATAAAATATTTTACGAGGGAATTAAACGTTTGATGATCATAGAATAAACTGCATTGAATATAATATTTCAACGAGTAAGTTAAATTTAGTTAGCTGTCAACAAGTTTGTGGGTATTTTGCACAGAATATACATACCTACTTGAAAAGTTGCAGACAAGAGCCGCATATCAGGTGAACCTGGGTGGCAATGTGTGCAGAAAATATTGAGTTGGACAACGGAGACGCTAAAGTAATCAATTGGAATTTAAATTAAATATTTTGATATTACTTGCTTTTGCCCAAAAACTTTGTATGAAATTTGGCACAGTTAAAGTTTATTTGGAGAAGGAGGAGAGCAGAAAGCTAATATTTTGATATAATATTGTATTTCTATTTAATTTAACTACGGTCGAATATCGACCACTAGGCTATCACCACTAGTATGTGTTGTGGTCAGCTTTATTAAAAACACTAGAAACAAGCTTATGGTTAGATGGATACTTATGTAATGACTAGTACCTATTTAACAGAGATACCTAGTAGCTTGAGAACCTAAGTCAGACTTTTCTGCAATGAAGACCAGACCTGTGTACAAACGCCGCACCAAGTAATTTAAAGTAAGCAAACAAAATACAATAAAAAGAACAGTAATTCCAGTTCGATTAGTCCAGCTTATTTACTGAGCTGGAGCGCTGGCCGCCCACGCTCCTTTAACTAATGCACACCATCGGCTATTACTTACCCTCCGTCTGTGAAATACATGGAGTAAGAAGCGAATGGAGGGATGATGTGCGAGATAACGGACAGGACGAAGGTGCGAACGAAGGGCTCTTGAACAAAATGTTTTAAAGTTTTATTCCTATTTGTATGAATACTTATCAAGTTAAATGTTTTCTTACCATACATCGCTTTTTGTCTGTAATGGACATAATCAGGGTGGCAGTGACATTGACCAATTACCATGGATTCAGTAGGTACATGATTCTGAACCTTTTCTCGGTTATTAAAAAAGAAAATAGCTATTCCATACATTTTGACCGCGTAGGTTGTCACATTTCTATGAAACAGCTAATTTAGTTTTTTATAACCGATGAAAAATTTCTACGCTAGGCGTCTAGAATTATGTGCTGAATTCATGGTAACAGGTTGCACGTCGATACAAATCGAAAACTTTGGATACAAAAATAGGAACAGTTCTTTCCGAATCCTACAGAAATCCATTGCGCACTCCATTTAAATACTACTCCTTGATAAACAGGTTCGCGATAATCAGCGCGATGCTGCCTCTGCGTGCAGCT